>CM024585.1:33746447-34946447 GCA_014182565.1 Eucalyptus marginata
ATATTAATATAAATAAAGATGATAAAAATCTCGCGACTTTGATTTACTTTATTTTATTTACTTTTTTGTTTTATTTTCCTCTATTTAAATTTATTTCTTTTTTATTTATTTCTTCCCCTCTCATCATTCTCTAATAAAATTTTATTAAATAGTAAACTATACTAAGAACCTAAAATACTAAAATATATCATAAATATGCATATATATATCCATATTTATATATTGAATTTATTTTATAAAATAAAATAAAATTTGAATATATAGATTAAAATAACCTAATTATTATTTTGATTTTGAATTTCTTATATTATAATTCAAATATTATTTATATTGAAGTATAATTTTAATTTGGAAAAATCTCCCAAAGTAAGCCTACTTTCTCAAATAAGACCCAGGAGTGATCGTTATTCTAACAAGTCTCAAATAAAGACCTAAATAAAGACCCGGCCGGCCAAAAATGTTCACCGGTCGGCAAGCGTGTGACATTTTCGATGGCCAGAATATGAGCAATTTTGTTCCAAAAATTATAGATAGAAATTAACAAATCCTAAAAACAAAACCCCCAAACTATTCACGTTCTTCTTCTTCCACTCTTCATCTTTTACGTTCTTTGTCCCTCTCATTGGAGAACCCAAATTCTCTATTGATTGAGCAATATCCCTGGCTCCTTGAGTTCCAAAGGTACGTGCCCTCCCTCCCTACCTCCCTCCCTCTCTCTCTCTCTCAATTTGAACGAAAGTGACCTCGATTGAACGGGAGTGTGAATCAAAGTGTATGGCGAACCTAGGAAAAAGATAATGAAGAATTGAGGCCCTCGTGTTATACACGAGTGTTTCAACAACGAAAATGTGGCTTTACTCAAGATTTTTCTTCTTTGTTGGAAAGAAACGAAGATAAAAAACAAAAGAAGAAGATGTGAAGAAACGAAGGTAGGGGTTTCTTGTTGTGTTTCAATTCGTGTTCCATTAACGGAAAATTTTGGTGCTCCAAGCGCGAGAGGACAAAGAACGGAGAAAATGAAGAGCAAAAGAAGAAAAATGTGAGAACATAAAGTGAAGAGTTGGGGGGTTTGTTTTTAGGGTTTGTTAATTTCTATTTATATTTTTTTAGGACAAAATTGCCCATATTCCTCCCACCAAAAATGTCACACGCTTGCCGGTTGGTGAACATTTTGGCCGACCGGCAAGTTCAAGTCGTTATTTGGGACTTATTAGCCACTTTGAATCCTTATTTGGGATAACGACCACTTCGAGTCCTTATTTGAGAAAATAGAGTCACTTTGGGTCCTTATTTGAGATTTTCCCTTTTAATTTTGTTAATTTAAGAATATTGTCATTTGAGAGAAATAATTTTTTTATTATGAACATTAAAAATCGCATATACTTTTATCACATCTTCCCGTAGGATAATTTTATCGAGTTTATATCCCTTATATCCAACTTTATCTTACCTAGAGTAGACACCGAATACATAATAGAATAAATTTATCTAGACTGTCAAACACAGTCTTTTAGGTCAACAATGGCAATAGGGAAATGAAAGAGTCATTGTTGGTCTGCATTAGCAGCGAGAAAGAGGAAAGCCTGTTTTTCCTCTTCCTTTTTTTAATATAAAAGGGTCAAATCATAGTGTAATAAGTTGGGATATGTTTAGTAGAATTCATAAAATTTATCACGAAAGTACAATTGAAAAGTGCAATTAAGTCATAAAACTTATCAAATTGGTATATTTGAATTTTTCCATTAACTCCGTTCATTTCAACTAATGGAAAGTGTTGATGTGACATTTAAAAGAAAATTATTCTAATGTGGCATGACGTGAATTATATTCTAATTCTTTAAATAGAATTTTAATTAAATAAAATAATAATAATTTTTTTAAGAAAAAGCTAAAGGTAATGGTGGCAGCCCTTACCACCGTCGCTTTTGTTGTCGGAAAGGGCTAGTAGGGGTTCGGCGAGGGTCGCAAAGAGTTGTCAAGGCCTCAACAAGGGCAACAACCCTCGTCCAAACTGCGCCATGGTCTAGCATCCCTCACCAAGGGTCACCACAACTGGGTGAGGATCTAATGAGGGTCGCCGACCTTGGTCAAGGCTTCGGCAACCCTTGTCAGCCCTTTTTGGCAACGGGGGCAATGGTGGTGACAACGGCTCAAAGCCCTTGTCCTTACTCCTTTTCTTGTGTGTTTTTTTATAATTTTTTTATTTAATTAATATTATGATTTAAAAATTAGAATTTAAAAGATTTAAAAATTAGAATTTAATCCAAAACAACATCATTTTAATCATGTTTTTCATGTTTTAGCCACACTAGTTTCGTAAGGAAGAGATGATGTATTTACAAAAAACACATTAGACTTTTTCGTTAGTCTAAGGGGCTGTTTGTTTGTGTTTCTTATTTCTGTTTATGAATAGATTTTCTATTTTTTTGTTCCCGGGAACAAAAAAAGAACATAAACGCATTTGTTTGCGTTTTTGTTCCAAATCTATTTTTGTTCCCGGGAACAAAAAAAAGTAAACAAGAAACAAAAAAAACTTGTTTCTTGTTTCTAGAACAATTTTTAAGAACAAATTTTCTCTCTCCTTTTCTTTCTTTTCTTCTTCTTTTTCTTTTGGCCAATCGCCGACCTCGGCCATGGCCGGCGACCGGCCGTCGAGGGCCGGCGACCTCGCCTAGCGTCATTGGCCCCCGGCGAGGTCAGCGTCGCGGGCCCTTGGCGAGGCTCGACCTCACCTTGGCTAGGTGAGCTCGGGCTCGCCCAAATCCAACGAGGTCAAGCTTGCCTAGCCAAGGCGAGGCTGAGCTTCGCGCCGGCCGGCGACGCTTAGCCTCGCCTTGGATGGTGAGCTCGAGCTCGCCCAAATCGGCGCCGTTGAGCTCACCCGCCCACCGGCAGGCTCGCCTCGCCGGTGGTGGGCGAGGCCGCCATCCCTCGTCGATTGGTCGCCGCCATGGCCGAGGCCGGCGACCGACCATAAGGAAAAAAAAAGAAAGAAAAAAATGAAAAATAAAATAAAAATATTAAAAATTAAAAGAAACAAAAAAAGAACACAAATTTATCAAACATGTTTATGTTCTTTTTTATTCCGAGAACAAGTTTACCAAATGCATTCTTTTGGTCAAAAATTGTTCCCTGAACGGAAATAGTTTTTTCTATTTCTGTTCCCTGGAATAATTTTTGAACAGAAACACAAACAAACGCACCATAAATGGACAGAATTAATTGAATGACTTAATTGTACCAATTTAACAAGTTGTAGGATTTGATTGAGCTTTTTATAAGTTTTGTGACTTATTACACTTTTGCGACCAATTTTAAGACTCCTAGGAATATATCCCTAAAACTTCAGAGCCATACTCTCTATGAAGCAATAAAAAAATTTCATGCCCAAGCGCTTATGAATTTTAATATTTGCAAATCAGTCAACATGATCATTTCCTATACGAAAGTGATATTGCATTTCCAACTCAAAGTGAGGTAAAATGAAGCGAGCATCATAAATTATAGATTATCGAGATTGATTATGTCTTTAAAGTCAATCTTAGCCATGATTTTGTCAAAACCAAATTGTTTGTGAAGACCTTATCGATCCTAGGATCGCCGATGAGGACTTGGAAGAACTCTCTCTCTCTCTCTCTCGGAAATCGACGGAACTTCCTTGCTCCCTCCCCGCCGATCACAAATTGGAAACCTCCGATAGCGAACTGAGAGAAGAGAACAGAGCTTCGACACCACGGCTTGCCATCTGATTGACCGGGCCAATTTCCCTAAGATCCATTGGGAAAAAAGAAATGATTTGAAAAATACTTTATCAATGATCTTCGGCTAAATATTTACAAGCATTGAAAAGAAAATTAAATATTTGTATATAAAAATTAAGTTATTTTGCATAATTAAATAATAACAAAATGTTAAATCAATTAGAATATAACCATGTCTTCTATAAACCTCTCGTGGATTTTAAATTTGAGTTGATCTTCTTCAGTGAAATCCCTCAAATGTCTGCCAATTTATTATTTTTTTTTTTTAAGGATTAATCAAAGGGCAATGCTATTTCTACCCCTAACTAAATCCACCTAATTTTCACCAAAAAGATAAAATTGCTCTCTATTATTCAATTGTAGTTTAGATTGGTGATCCCAAATTTATTTACTTTATTTTTTTAGCATTTATATCTCTATGTAGGATTTACTTATCATGATTAATAATTTTATATGCTTAGTTTTTGTTTATTGTAGATTTTCCATGTATATTGAATGCATTATGTTTCTTTTACTATTTGATGTTTTCCATAAGAATTTTTTTTTTGTCAAAAAAAGAAATTTCCCACAAATCTAGTTTCGTTCTACATTGTCAATCAAATTTATAAATAAATTGTTAAGTAGATGAAATTTAATTAAATTAAAACATTGCATACAGTAAGTTTTTTTTATATATATTTTGAATAAAATATCATTATTTTGGATGGACATAAATTAATATTATCTATGAAATATTTACAAAAGAATACAAAGATATGTTATTGTGCATAACGTATTTAGTGCACTCCTTGATATTCTTCTAACATCTTACATGTATTAAAGTATCTTGTCAATATAATAAGGACAAAAAGATAAAGCCTTTGATATTGTAAATAAAGAAACTTGATATAAATTTTAGATTAATGAAATTAATAAAAGTTTCTCAAACAAAGTGAGCTTTTAAGATAAGAGGAAAGAAATAGATAAACTGCTATAAAACAGACTTTTCAATTTTATAATATATCAAAGACTTTTTTCTTTCTTTATTAAACACGGAGCATGTAAAATATTGGAGGAATATCTGAGAATGAACACTTCTTTAATACGCTAAAAAAAGTGAGATACTTAATCACGGTAATTATCCTAAATATAAAAGGAAAAATAGGAAAAAGGAGGAGTGAGATCATAATTGAAAGATTGATGGCACTTTTGTCTTTTCAACACAAATGGAAGTAGATATAGTTATTTAGAGATGGAAGTGGGACCGCCCTAATAAAAAAAACGAACTTTTTTCTCCAATATAATTTGCCCCGAATAATCCACAACCACCGCGGGGAAAAAGGGAAAAAAGAAAAAGAAAAAATGAGCCTTTGTTTATGACTTTGTGGGCCAATATTTAATTGGAGACAAACTGCCATCTCCATTTCTCTCTCCTCCAGCCCAAGCCCCCTCTGCTCATTCTTCCTCAGTGTGCCCTAAACGCTTCCCTTCTCTCTCTCTCTCTCACTGACCTCTCTCTCCTCCTCCTTCTCTCGCTCAAGCAAGGCCCCTCGCGATCGCTCCCTCTCCTCCTTCCTCCCGCCTGGCCGCCTTCATGCGATCGGCGCCCGATTCCGACAGCCTCCCCCGCGCTTCCCAAGGTAAAATCGGCTCGGGTCGGCTCGGCGCGCGCCGCGGCGGCGCTTCGATTCCCTTGGCTTGCTTTTTTTTTCCGCCGCGGGATTTGGTCGCGATTGTGTAGAGAACGTCGCTCGTTTTCCCCGATTGCCGGTGCTTCGCGGTTCCTCTTCGGTCGTTGTCGTTCCAATGCGTTTCGGTTTCCCTCCGTTTTAGTGCTTCGCGGTTCCTCTTCCGTCTTCTCTTGATCCCTGTGGCTCTTGCCGTGATGAGTGTGATCCTTTCTTTTACCTGCATTTCGAGCTTCCAGGTTTCGCGGAACACGGCGAATGTCGTCGGGGTGTTTTGGTCGGTTTCGTGAAGTTCTTAGGCGCGGCTTGGGTTTTGGAAGTTTGACCCATTCTGATCTGCTTGTGGCTGGGATGCAGTGTTTGTAAATTCAATGCTCCCTTTGGCTGTTATGATGGTGTTATCTATCGGTTGCTACTGGCTGCATGCTAAAAGCCCGACACCCGTGTTGTCTTTGGGAAATGATGGGGTCACCTGTATACCCATAGGTAGAATTGTGGCCTAAGACTGAATTAAGCTGTCTTTCTCATCGGGGAATGTGCACTATGGAAATGCAAGGAGTAGTCTGCATTCTTTTGACTCTATAGCCGAGGTGTTTGCATGCATTAGATTGTCTTTGAATAGCCTTTTAACCTGAAGCACTGGAGACACATTAAGCTGTGTATTTAACACTCTGGAGAGCTGGAGCTATATCTGTAGGAGTTAACGGACAAAAACCAATTTTAAATTGTATCTGTATATGGGCAGTGCAGACTACACATTCAAGAGAATGAGATATAAATGGTTTGAAGGTCTTGTAGAAAACATTTGTGATCGATTGGGAAATGCCTCTGCTAGTTCGTGTATTGTTTTTAAGCCTACTGCTACTGAGGTGAGGCTCACTAAACACCAATTACCAAAGACAGATTTTGCTCTATGTAATTAATGATGCTTTACTTTCAACCAAAGGATTTGGGGGAGAGGGAGTTCTGTTGCGGTGATTAATTGGCAGATGCATTCTTCTTCATATTTTGTTCAAGTGCTTCCCTGATGTTGAGTCTATTACTAAAATGTTTCTCCTGGCTTTTCTCGTCTTCTAGAATAAGGTTTTACTTTCAAAAATAGGAAAAGGGAATCTTCCATTATTTACCAAAATCAGCAGTTATGTTTGACATGGTATCCTGAAAGTTGGTAGCAGGTTTTAAATATACATTTGTGCAAAAGTTGCATCTTTATGTAACTTACGGAAGGCCGCACACTCATTATTGAGCTGCTGTCCAGATCGTTGATATCCAGCAGAAAATGTTCTATATCTTCTAGAGATTTTTTAATGTCCTCTCTCATCTCTTTGACATTCAACGCTAGACATTTCAACCATCTTTTTTGTGGTTGCATAAGTTTACTGGCAGTTTTGCGGTTGTAGTAATCTGTTTGCCCTTGAAAGCAAAGGATCCTACTTTTTTGAAACTTTCAACTATCTTGGTTGAAGTTGTTAACAATATGGCCTACTATCAGGACTATACATTACTCTTAAACGTGCATTTTTTTTTTTTTTTGTTGTCGGGGCGGGGGGTGGGGGTGGAGGGTGGGGGGAGGTTCTTGTTTTGTATTAGATTAAATTTTAAAGAAATATGTAGGATTACCAATTCAAAAAGATGAGAAAATGTGACGGGAAGGATTACTTCATTGGTTTTTAATTTCTCTCAAAGGCTTGGGTCAATTTGGTGTCAATATGGTGTTATCAAATTCGCAGGAGTATATATGAGCTGGTCTCACTGCAGATGCCCTTCTCCTAATCTCTATGGCTTTTGTATCATGATTGAATAGACTGAGATGAAAAGAGTTTGCTTATGGACTTTAATTTATTTGGAAATGTATGGTATTCTGGCACCGAGTGCAGCGGCTATTTCACTGATAAAAATAACTTATGTTGGAGTTAGTTGAGCAGACAGAATTTAATGTCAATATATATCATTGGGCTTGCTTTCTTCTTCTGGTGGCTCTCCCTAGAGAAAGGGAGTTTCTTGGTATTGTGTTTTGCGAAATAAGTTATGAATTTCTTGGTTTTGCTGTCATCAGGAATGAGGAAATTTGATATGTTTCATGTTTGGAATGGAATTACTCAGTGACACGAGATGAAGAATGGGAATTTAGCAGATTATGCAAGTGAATATAAGTGAGGTAGTGATTTAAGTGCGATGTTTAGTCTAGGAAATCAGTATGTGTATTGCTTTTAGTTCAGATCCAATTTAAAAGAGATCTAGAAGTCTCCTTATTTAGATATCATCAAGGAGTTATGTCACTTGAGTGCTCTTGGTAGTAGTATGACAATTTTAGAGGCTTTAAAGATTGTTGGCATGTCGATTTTCTGGCTTAATGGTGGCTTTCCAGCTAAATTCTTAATTAGGCTTGATATATTTTTAGATGCTTGATTGATTGTAATTTCAAATCCTTTGTCAATTCTTAAATTGTAGTAAACTTGGCATGAAAATATTACATGGGGGAGATTATTCTTCTGTCATCCAATATTGGATAGCTTTCACCTATATTCCCCCAATTTTTTCTTGAGTGTACAAACTAAAAGTGGCGTATGTGTTCTTGTTTTTTGTGAGAACCATTAACAGCATGGTCCTAAAGCGGCGTGCTCGTGTGATCACTTATGGTGGTGGTGTAAATCCAAAACATTTAAGAGTATCTAGATGCTCTTCTTCTTATGGGGTAGACCTGGAGGGTCGATTGGATGCAATTGAACGCAGGCTAGATCAGATTGAAGATGAACTTCAAGCAACTCGGCAAGAAAATGCTGCTCTTAGGCGTCGAATGGATGAGTTTGAAGCAACATATCAGGAAATGATCCGATTTGTGCAACATTCCCGTCGCACTCAGGATGGTAGCTCATCATTGCCTCCAGAAGGAGCACCTCAGG
Source organism: Eucalyptus marginata (assembly GCA_014182565.1). Lineage (NCBI taxonomy): Eukaryota > Viridiplantae > Streptophyta > Magnoliopsida > Myrtales > Myrtaceae > Eucalyptus > Eucalyptus marginata. Next base: position 33,754,779 of record CM024585.1, read on the forward strand.
TTAATAACCACAGGGTATAGTGTGCTTGTGTGGTTTTTGAATACGGACAGTCTTTTCGAATTATGGTTATGGTGCGTGCTTACGAAGAAGAGAGGTGGCTTTATTATGAATCTTGGCATTTTGTAGGGCTCCAAGTCATAAAACTTTTGAGGAGCAGTACTCTGACGCTGTGGACCATTCAGGTGGTACCGATTCTTGTATTGCGTAGAATCCAGTTTTATTATTCTTGTTTTTCCAATCAAGAAATGGAACTGTTTTTCCATAACTTGTTTATCTTTAATTGTTGCAGTTATGTGTGGAACTGCGAAGCAAAATGAGAATCTGGGGAATGAAGGTGCTTAGACATGCAAAGAGGAATTTCAGTCTTTCAGCTGCAACTTAGGGGAAGTAGATATTAGATAGTATTCTCCTTTCGCATCATGGTGTTTATAAGTGTACCTAACATCTTTAGTATGGTTTGCTTCATTGCAAAGTGTGAAGGAGAAGATATTTATAACCTTTAAAAAAGAAAGAAGAAATCAAATGAATACCATGGTGTTTGTTTATAAGTCAGATATTTACACAATGGTATAGGGAGACTTGTTTGGAACAAGCTGGGCATTGAACTGAATGGCTACAATAGTGAATGGATTTATGGAAATTAAGGTCTTGTAGGAGCGTAATTGAAGAATTGCATTGCCTGCACAATGGGTAGTTTTCTTGATCTGTCATCGACGGTACTTGAGATGCAACTTTTTGATGGCCTAAATTGTTTCTGTATCACTGGTACGAATTTTGTGGATCTCGTTAGCAAACACTTTCTGGTTGCAGGGTACTTGATGCACTGGTGGGGTGTTGACCATATTCTAGATCTGTGTTGAAAATGTGCAGATAACTAGTGCATGTGCGAAAGAGTTATCGATACTTAGACCTAGGTACTCTTAGGAAATAAGGAGGGGTGTCAGTATAATTCTGGGGGTCCTGTTTTGAACATGGCTTGTTAAAAAACTTGACCTTCTCCACAGATTCTATAAGCTAGAACATTAAATTAGTGTATGGGAATAGCTCCTTTGAGGTATAATTTAATTTATGTAGCTATGTTAATCTGATTGGTTACAAAAACCAAATAATTGTAAGAAAAAGACTCAACAAAATCACGAAATTGAAAAGAAATTACTTGCATTGCCTTATTATAGTGTTATGCTTGTTCATTTTGATTTTCACTTACATATAGTTGCTAGGACAGAAATTATCTTAGGTATATGAATTAATTTGGGCAACAAAGGTTAGATCATTAATTAGAATGGCACGATTCATGGGCAACCAAAGGTTCAAGCAATTACGCATTTGCTTATTCAAACTCTTTCGCTTTGAATTTTCTTTTGGTATAGGAATTGCCACCTTTAAAATCAAAAAATTGAGATCACTGTTTTTTTTTTTTTTTTTTTTTTTTTTGGTAAAAGTAAGAATATATAAATAGCTTTGGACAAATATACAAAAGAACGGGTCCAAACTTTCACTCTAACCAAGAAAGAAGAGTGAAAGGGAACCGTTAGAAAACCCATAAAGCCTGGGAGCTACAAAGAAGAGAAGAAACACCACCATTACAACAGAAACCGAACCTCCTCCTACTTCTACGAAAAGGAAGAAAGAACGGAGAGAGCGAGCAGCACGATGGTAGTGAAGACAAGCAAGACGGCACCGCCGCTAGGGAGGCACATCCGCACAAGCAAAAACAGCAGCATCAAAACCCCATTGTCTTTGAAGGCGCAAGTTCCTAGGAGAAGGTGGAACGTCTTTAAAGGTAGTTGCCTTATCCCTGACAACCTTGATAAGGTGATTTTTGAGAGCCGAAACCACTAAGGATTCGCCACGGAATATGATACTATTCCTCTTCTTCCAAATTAAGTGACATAATGCACCAAAGGAGAACCGAGCAATAGAGTGGAAGAAATCTTTACCCATAAGAAACTTGAAAGCGCAGGAAAGAATTTCAGTCCAACATCTAATGCAAAATCAATAAGGCAAATGAGATCACTGTTTTCTTATGCAAAATCAATAAGGCAAATTTAATAATGTTTCTTTAGTCTCTCTGTCATGCTTTATGTAGACTTACTCATTGTGATGTCGATCCCTTACTAATCTTGAAAGTTGGAAGCGGGAGAGATTATTCAAATTGATTTCGAGTCTCGGGATTTCTTGTATGAATAAAAATGCTTCATTAAAAAAGAAGAAATATTCAAATAGTCGAAGGTGCATCTTGTTTTGTTTATGTATAGACTGTATCTCGCTTGAAACATAACATGGAAACATGCCACATTCCTCTAAATACCAATATAGCAAATGATGAACGCACGATCGCTTTTGCCGCGCCCTATACCTCTCTCAGAAACAATCTAGTTGACAGGGACAGCCTTAACATCATCCAAAACAGGGCCGCACATGTGCCCGTAATCATGCAGCTTTGTGTGATAGTAAGCACTGAAAAATGTGATCCTTGTGCGGGCTGATGTCGCCTGGAACTTGAGGTTCGCTGTCTTCGACCCGCCCTTTGCGGTGGACTCGTACGGGACTTTGAGAGTGTCCTTGGCAGCGAAGGCCTCGACCATCATCGACCCATGGCACCCGTTCTTGGCATCCCCGACAGTGAAAGTGAGGTTGTAGAACTTGTTGGGGACTGTCCGGATTATCTGCGCAATCGCGCTCTCTCTTCCCGCGACCAGCTCAACTGCAGCTAGCCCGGAGGGCACGAAGAAGTGTTTCCTGTCGACATACTTGACCGGCTTCAAGGATTCAATGATCCACCCGGGCAACGGCGAGATCAAGTCCTGTTGCTTGGAAGGGAGGAGGACCCCTGTCGAGAAGTTCTTGAACACGTGCGGGCCAATCTCAAAGTCTCCATTTTTTATGAGATTACCTGAATGGACGAACAAGAGGGCAAAAAAGAAAAGAATTTCGGTGAGTGATTCTTCCGGTTTATAAAATTAATGATTCAAAGCTCAAACTAGATGCTCCTCTAACCTAAGGTAACCCAAGAAAAAAAAAATTGGTTCAAAAAGATAGGCTCGTGTATGGGCTAGGCCCAACCTAATCCGCCCATTTGAGCGGGTCATCACTGCAACATTGAGGAGCACAAGGCACATTCAATGGTCAGATTGGCTAAGTCGCAGCGCAATAGACGGTACACAAGTTGCAAATGCAAAACAAAAGACCATGTTTCTAAACACAATTACTGATGTGAGATCTAGTCTAACCAGAACTGTTCTCTCTAATGAACTCCTAAGCAAGCCAAAGGACAGTATTACTCTAGAATGTGGTGAGCTGGTCAGGCATACTGACTGCAATTTCATAAGGAAGGAAGCTGCTCCTCCTTCTATATTATAGGAGTATCAGCCATCTGATTAGGTCCCCCGGCCCGGGGTCAGATCGTTTCTCTGTATCTCTATTATGCTTATAGAGAAATCGAAAGGACAGAAAACTTACCTGGAGTGTACTTGAGCGGAAGCATCTCCTTGATGGCCACAGCATCCAAGAGGGGCCCACAGGTGGGGTCCTCCTGGATCCCAATATTGTGGAAGGTCACCTTCACAGATTTGGAAGCAGCCCTGAAGGCCCAAGCATAGGTGTCCCCACCATCGCTGCTGTACAGGGTCTGTATCCCCAAGTCTGCAGACTGGCCAGGGCCAACTGAGATCCTCAACACTTCGTCCTGTGCACAAGTCCTGGTGGCACCGAACGTGAGGGCGTAGACTGACCCCGGCTTGACACTGACATACTGCGAGACGGATGCCTCGTTGCCCAGCCGCACCGCGTGGACCCCGCGCGGGACCGGCAGGAAGAAGCCGCCAGGTTGCGGCCCGCCCGAGACGAACTCGACCAGGCCATCGATCTCCCACTTGGGCAGGGAGTGCTTCCCTACGATCACTGTCTTCTTGAGGTCGCTCGGCTTGGGGGCTTCCTCAAAGTCCCCATTTGGAAGGAGTCCTGAAATGTATTGCGAGTAACAAGCAGAAAAACAAAGGGTCTTCGTCAACGAGTGGATCAAAATTAGCACTTTTTTCAAATACTAAGCTAAGAGACCAAACTATCACCAATCTGCTCACTGCTCACTCTACTGTGTTAGCAAGAGAAAAAAGGTCCTCTTGTTTACGAACGGTTTTTCTTGCTCATTGTATGAAATGACTAGAATGCTTTAGCAAAAGGGCAAGAAAAGAAAAAGCAAGAGAAGGGCTCACCATCCAGCGGGAGAGTAACAGCTCCGGAGACAGAGAGAATATTGAACAGAGAGAGAGAGAATGCAAGGGAAAGAGAGAGAAGAGGACTCATTGTGTGTGCTTGTGCAAGAGACAGTGGCTACTAACAACCGTATTCTTATAGACACGATACGACCTCAAAGAAACGTCTTTTATTTTTTTATTTTTTTGTTTTAAATACTCAATCCAAGAAGATCAAGTTTGGCAGAAAAAAAGAAGAAGAAAAAGGCAATGTGATTTTCCCACCAAAAGAAACGGAATCCCATGTGGTGAACGGAAGCACCGAATGAGGCGTGAAATGTGTCGGTCTGTCTTGGTGATTTTCCAAAGGGGACTTTAACTTGATCACGGTTTTCCACACCCACAAATGGGTCTTTGAACAGAGTGGTGGTGCGTGGGACCCCACATGACTTTTCATGAATTTTCCGTGATTTCTGCTGCCTAAATTCATTTTAAATTTCCTGAGACGAAAAGTTGTCGAGTCTCAAGAAGTTTCGCTGGGTGTGAATCTGTGATGAGGGGAGATCGGATTCAGATGGGGCGTGGTTAGCGGCAAGTGCTGTGCATATGCTGACAATCAATGCAAGCTTAGCTTACCGAGAATCCGGACGATTGAGTACTTAACGCGTACCAGTTTCGTACAGGCTTTGACTTGAATCATCAAGCGGGCACGTGATGCTGCTGTCAACTCGTGATTTCTGCGTTTAGTAACTCGATGACAAAACACAACGAAATTTTATCAAGCACGTGGTTCAGGTTGGCATCCTCGAATGATGAATAATAGTTCGACTAACGATCGAATATTAGAGAGCTTTTATGCAGAACAGTAGCGTAAAATGAAATTGCAAAGGCAAAGCGACTGCTTTTGCTTTGCAGATAGCACTCCATACTTTTTCAAAGAGTTGGATTTACATAGTTTATGAGAGAAATTGACCGAAAGTCACCAGATAAGTAATCATTTGAATTGGAAGCGTTATCCAATTTTATCTCACCAAGATCTTCTGAAGACAATAAAGCTGACACGGGCATACAGATGCATATACATTATCTTTGGAGCACAACACGCAAAACAGAAAAGAAGAAAACATTGACATTGATTAACCAAACATTATTTTCTTGATCTTCAGCATGGGACTTCAGCACTGCTGGGAAAGTAGCATCTTCCATGAGCAAAAATCGAAACTTTTTCTTCAGGAACTCAAAGGAATTTCCGACTGGCAATGCAACATGTTTCCATCGGCATGGTGTGACAGTTGCTGCAAATAAATGAGGACAATATATTAACATCATTCCAAAACATCAAATATTTTTTCATAAACGTGTCAGAAAAAGAGGGGGAGTTTGCTTATACCGATTAATCAATTCATTTCATCTTTCTTCCATCAATGTAAATCTCCAGGATGTGAGCGATTTTGCTCTAATCTTCACCGCTTCTAGCAGCAATTCCACTGCTTAATTCCCTGCAATCATCTATCCACAGCTCTCTCAATGTGGCAATATGGCGAATTCCATCTGGTAAAGAGGACAATCTAGGACAGTCTTCAATCTTCAGTTTTCTAAGAGAAGAACAATTTTGCAGCCACTCGGGCAATGTACCCAAGTTGGGACAATGCACAACATCAATTTTCTGCAGTGTTCTTGCAGAACCTCTGAGCCACCTGGGAAAAGAAACTATCTTTGGTAATCCCACTAACATCACGGATCGAAGCCTCGACATGGAGCGTGGTTCATCACTTTTGCCTTCTGGCATCTTCAAGTTCTCGCAGTTGCAAATCCAGAGATTCTCCAATGCCTTCAAATTCTTGATGCCTTGTGGTAAGGATGCCAACTTCGGACAACCTCCAATGAACAACTTACGGAGCAACGTGAGTGATTCCATGTCATTGAACAAGACCTCCAAATTCTTGCAGTCTCCAATGAATAGGCACCGCAAAGAGGTCAAGCATCCTATTCCCTTCTCTGGGAATCGCTGCTGTTTTGTGGTTATATCCAAAAAGCGGAGGTTGATCATACTCTTAATGTCTACAGGCAATTCCTCCAGTTCTTCGCACCCGGCAAGTCCTAAGCTCTGCACATTGTGGAGTTCACAGATTGAATTGGGGAGTTTCTTGATACTACGGTTGCCGCATAAATGAAGATACCTCAAATGCTTTAGACCACCGATTGAATTAGGCAGTTGGTCAAAGCTTGAGTCATGTAGATATAGCAATCTCAATTGCTTGAATAATCTCTAGAAAGGACTCCCTAGTGGAACCCTCCTTTTTTATTGGAAACATGATGGTGCGAACCCTGCTGAGTTTGCTCAAGTAGCTAGGTAGTTCATCTTCTGGCAGAAGAGATGGATCCGAAAATGATATATGCCGAGTGGTCGAGGAAACATCCTGCGTGCGCATGTTCACGTTCACGTTGGATGATTTGTTCTGTGCCACCGAAATCGCAAGTTGGTGTATGAGGTCGTGCATTTTGAAGGTCAGGAACAAATAGTCTTCCACGATATCGTCGAAGAAGGATCTCGACCACAGCTCCTCCCAATACTGCTGTCCAATCTCTTCCAGCTCTGAGTATTTCCACTGGATTGAATAAACTCGTTTGTGATTCATAGTCGGATTAGTTCCAGGTTGTTGAACTTGTAATTCTTCGGGAATATGGAGCAATAAGCGAAACATTGTTTCAAGTGAAAAGGCATTAGATCGTAACTTATTCTCAATGAAGGTAAAATATCAGTTTGTAATTGCAATATCTCACTGTCTCGTATACATTCCCAGTTGCTCAGGTTGGTTTTTGAATACAAAAGGCTCCCCAGTGTCTTCACTGCCATAGGATTCCCTGCGCACTTGCTCACGATTTCCTTGCCAATTGCCATAAGGTCTGGGTGATTCTTCTCTTGCCCTTAATCAAAGGCGCACTTCATGAACAAAGTCAAAGAATCCTCTTGTGAAAGGTTGGCCAAATTATGTGGGGGAACAGTGCCCATGGTTGAGGCAATCGATTTATTCCGCGAAGTCACAGTGATTTTACTCCCTTCGGAAACACCTTCTAACAAATCTCTCAGTCGTTTCCAATCCTCTCGACTCACTTCCCACACATTGTCCATTACGAACAAACACCTTTTGTTCTCCGCGATGCTTCTTAGGTGATTTTGCAGCTTTTCAAGGCTCCAACTATCACATTTTGCTTCAGGACTAAGAGACTCAATAATGTCTCTTATTATTTTCTTAACTTCAAAATCAACTGACATGGATAACCAAACTTTCACATCAAAATGCTTGCTTATCCTATCATCCATGTAAACCCATTTAGCAAGAGTCGTCTTTCCAATACCTCCCATTCCAACAATTGGGACAACACCTACCCTACCAACTCCATCATCATCTGTTCTCATCAATAGCTCTATTATCCTCTGCTTGTCTTCGTTTCTTCCAATCACATTCGAAATAGTCACAAAAGAATGAGTTTCTTTCCATCGAACTATACTCTTGTCACAAACATTACTCGACAAGTGGAGCTCATTTTTCTCTTCGTTGATCTCAAGAAGTCTCTTCCTCAATTCTTTCATTTTGTTTGCCATCTCAAATTGGAAAATGAAGTTGGATAGCCACGAGAACCAGTAGCGTACCTTCCTTTTCGGCCTCGCCCACCGCAAGGCCTTGGCTTCGAATTCATCTAGCACGTCCTCGGCATCATAGCAAAAGTCTTTAAGCTTTGACAGCCAAAGCCTCACAGCTTGATTTGTTGTTTGCTTCTGCTCAGCATCGGTGAGCGCCTTCTCGATCATCTCTAGCAAGTTCTTGAGCTTGTCTCGGTCACCCTTGACGTCCAATAACTTTTGAATTTCTTCTAAAGCCGCTGAAACTAGTCTCCCCACAAGATAGACAACCTCAGTCATGGTTGTGATTTTGTGTTAGTTTTCGAGGAGGTTTAGCATAACCGTTGTGCAGGAACTCATCTAGTTATCAGGGAAGGATACAAAAAGAAGCATGATTTTGCCAGGAGATAGGAATATACATGGTGTGATGGTTTTATTTAATTAATGTGATGGGCCTAAGTTGGCCCGTCCCGCCCATGTTGGGCCTAAAAGCTTGGCCCACAAGATTGGGGCCCATGGATAAAGGATATGTTGAAGGATTGTAACTTTTGGGGGAGCGCTTTTATCGAAGGGACACGTCCTTTGGAGAGGACGTATTTAAGGAAAAAAGAGAGGGAGGAACGCACCTTTTCACGCACGTACGTTCCTCCCTCTCTCTCCTTCCAAAAAAGAAAGAACAGGTAAGCAAGAGGCGACACCCATCTTCCCTTCAAGGCGAATTGGCGTCATCGGATCGAACAGGGCTAAATTCTCTTTCTCATATCGGCGTCGGTGTTTAGTTTGTGGATACAAGGTACACTCGAACTCGTGGTGTGCCTTTGATCGGTGATTCATGTTTGATTTTCCCGGGCTTGTCTTCTGCACTCTTTTTAGGGATTCAATTTAGTGTCGAATCCGGTTTTAGGGTATAAGCAATACCCAACATTGGTATCAGAGCCCTTGTTCATGTTTCCCGACCCATTTTTTTATTGTTTTTGGTCAAAAATTTGAGAAAAATCATTTTTACTCGATCGGGGACGGAAAAACCCGACACCTGCGTACTGTGCGCCCTGTTTCGTGTTTTTGTGCAAGTCGAAATTCGTTTTTGAAAGTGCAGGGATGAAGCTCTCGTTGATACGAGAAAAATGAGTCGCGGATCGCTGCCGGAGGCTGCCGGACGCGCCGCCACGCGCGGCCGGAATGCACGGGGGTCATCGGTGTGTGCGTTGCACGTGCCGATTCGATCCCCCGCTGAAACGCACGTCGAACGCGCCGTTTCGCCCAGGCGCGTGCAACGCACGCGCGAGCGAAACGGCGCGTCGGATGCGCCGTTTCGGCCAGGCACGTGCTGCGCACCCGCGCGCGAAACGGCGTGTCGTTTTGGCCCCTGGCGCGTGCCACGCACGTGCCCGGCGACGTCATTGTGACGTCGGCCAGGCACCTGCGTGGCACGTGCCGGTCGGTTCCTACATGTGGGAAACAACTCTAGAGCTGAAGTAAAAGGAATTGACACCTGCCAACTGAACATGCGTGGTGGACGCACTTTATTCCTACATGATGTATTGTATGCTCCGGAGATTCGTCTAAATTTAGTGTCTGTTTTATTGTTGGTCAAGCTAGGTTTTAATATGAACTTCCATAATAGAGGTGTGGATTTGCTTTTGGATACAAATTTCTATGGTTGTGGTTATTTTCTGGATGGTTTCATTGTATTAGATATTGTTTATGTTAATGCAAATGTTTGTTATTCCCTTCTCACGTCTCCTAATTCATATGATAATGATGTGAATGTGTGGCATGCTAGACTTGGTCATATTGGCCAACAACGTATGAATAGACTAGTCAAAGAAGGCTTGTTGGGCAACATTGAAAAAGTCGATTTGCCTATATGTGAGCATTGCCTGGTAGGGAAAACGACAAGGAAACCATTTGGAAAAGGTAAAAGAGCTGAATTTCCTCTGCATTTAATCCATTCTGATGTCTGTGGTCCAATGAATGTGAGAGGAAGGCATGGGGCTGTTTATTTCATCACTTTTATAAATGATTATACTCGATTCTGATATGTCTATTTGATTTCTCATAAATCTGAAGCATTAAGTTATTTCAAAAGGTTTATGAACTTGGTAGAAAATCAATTAGACAAGAAAATAAAAGTATTAAGATCTGATCGAGGTCGATAATATTTATCTAATGAGTTCAGAAAATTATGTGATGAAAAAGGAATAGAAAGACAGTTGTCTATTCCATATACTCCTCAACAAAATGGTGTTGTGGAGAGAAGAAACAGATCCCTACTGGAAATGGTTAGGTCCATGATGGCGCATGCTAACTTACCTATCACCTTTTGGAGTGATGCGTTGTTAACTGCTGCCTATATACTTAACCGGGTGCCTTCCAAATCAGTTACTTCTACTCCATATGAGTTATGGACAGGTAGAAAACCCGACTTAAGTTTTCTTAAGCCATGGGGTTGTGCTGCCTATACTCATGAGCCCTCTCACAAGTTTGGAAAATTGAGTCCCAGAGGAAATAAGAGTATTTTCATAAGATACTCTGAACACTCGAAAATGTATGTGTTCATAGGTGAGCAGGAAAGTGGGAGTATAATTGAATTTGAATCACGGGATATCACATTCTTAGAGAATGAATTTCCTAAGAAAGGCGAAATAGGTGAAGAATACTCCATATTTGAAACCTTGGATCAAGATAATGATATTAATGGAGTTCGTCCAAGTGGGAGTAATATGAGAAGTGATGAATTGAATTCGACTCGTTCTCAATTACAATCACATGATGACACGACATCATCATTATCTAATCCTAGTGAGAGCATAATGGGAAATGATGTGCAAAGTGTACAATATCCCATACGGCGAACAAGTCGCAAAAGTGTTCCCCGTTGACGTTTTGACATTGAAGGGGAAACTTTTATGATTGCCCCACAAGATGAGGATGAGCCAAGAAATATACATGAGGCTCTAAGTTGCCCTAGTAAGGAAAAATTGATGCATGCAATGGGAGAGGAAATGAAGTCAATAAAGTCAAACCATGTTTGGGAACTGGTTGATCTTCCAAAATGACGCAAAGCTATTGGGAACAAGTGGGTTCTCAAAATTAAGCGTAAAGCTGATGGCTCGATAGAAAGGCATAAGGCTCACCTTGTGGCGAAGGGGTACAATCAATAGGAAGGAATTGATTATGAGGAAACATTTTCTCCTGTTGTGAGATTTACCTCGATTCGCATTATTCTGGCAATAGTCGCAAGTATGGATCTTGAATTACATCAAATGGATGTAAAGACTGCTTTTCTCAATGGAAAATTGGATGATGAAATATATATGGAACAACCTGTTGGTTTCATTACAAAAGGTCAAGAAGAAAAGGCATGTCGACTTTTGAAATCGATATATGGTCTTAAGCAGTCGTCAAGACAGTGGTATATACGTTTTCATAATGCCATAATGGCATATGATTTTACGATGATTGATGAGGATCATTGTGTATATATCAAAATATCTAAAGATCAATTTGTGATCATATCATTATATGTTGATGATATACTAATTGCTGGAAGCAATATGGAGTTTGTTAATATCTTGTTAAGAGTTGGTTATCTTCCAACTTTGAGATGAAAGATATGGGTGAGGCTGTATACATCCTTGGAGTTAAGATTTCAAGAGATCGTTCGAAGAGGTCGTTATCTCTTTCGTAAGAAACATATATAAATAAGGTTCTTGAACGATTTCGTATGCAAAATTGTAAACCCATAGACACTCCTATTGCAAAAGGTGAAGGATTGAGCCATAGGCGTGTCCAAGAACTCCACAAGAGAAGGAACAAATGCAACATGTTCCTTATGCTAGTGCTGTTGAGAGCTTGATGTACGCTATGATGTGTACAAGACCCGACATATGTTTTGCGGTTGGAATGGTGAGTAGATACCAATCCAATCCAGGTCAAGCACATTGGAAAGCCGTTAAGAGAATGCGAGGTATCGAAGGGAAGCTGCTAATTACAAGCTGAATTACCAAGGAAAGGATGCGACTTGAAAGCTATTCGAGATGCTGATTGGGGAGGAGATTTAGATGAAAGGAAATCTACCTTTGGATTTGCTTTCTTGCTTGAACAATGGCGCCATATCATGGAGCGGTAAGAAGCAAACGTGTATAGCCTTGTCCACGATGGAAGCGAGTTCGTGGCATTATCGCGAGCGGTACAAGAAGGAGTTTGGCTTAAGAGATTTTTGGATCATTTAGGTGTTAATGAGAAAGCTGCAAATCCATTATTGGTTAACCTGTGATAGCCAAGCAGCTATAGCATACACCAAAGATCCAAAATATCATGGCAAGACCAAACATATAGATACCAAGTATAATTTTGTAAAAAATATGGTTGCACGAAATGATGTGAACTTACAGTACATATCTATGCATAGAATGATAGCAGAATCTATGACAAAGCCAATACCTAGAGATGTGTTTTGTGGTCATGTAAAATCTCTAGGATTGCATAGAGTCTGATGTACTGGATATTGTAATTTCCCTGAGTTGTTCACATTTAATGAACTTGTGTTTTCATCATTAATGCCTATGAATCTTTGTTTAACCTTTATGCATCTTAATGCTCAGTGCATTACATTAAGTTGAGAAAGTATGTCGGACAGATATGAGATTAGCCCACTCACACGGGTAATCGCCTCTATTTACTATGTGATAAATAGAGATGAGACGGTTTTAAGCTTATTATCTAGGTGATAATCGAGCTCAAGCTTAAAATATATATGTCGCCTTAACTAAGTGTTAAGATGAGGACATGATATGTACTATGTCCGAAAGTAAAATACCCCACATATTTTACTTTATCTGTCTAAGATGCCAGATGTGAGTTCTGATGAATTTTTTGAATGAGTAAATACGTGAACTCAAGTTAGACATTGGGTATGTCTAAACTATCATCTGTACAATATTGATGGTGTAGACATACGCTCCATGGGAAATGAGTTAATACTGTAATACGTATTTCATACTACGTATGCATGAGACGACCAATAAGAGTAGCAAAAGTTTGATCTCAACTTTTATGCCGTATGAGACTCTTGAGGAAAAGAGTTCCTCAATTTAGTGCCCTCATGACTCTTACTTATTCTCAAAATTTCTATTTAGTGTTTGCGATCTTAGAATGTTGCCAATGGTCATGAGTTGATTCGATCTAATGGGACATTTCTAGAAAAGCAAGCTGAACTGAAATTGAGAGTTTGAAGGAAAGAGGAAAATCGTTTTTTGGAGAATCACATTGTAGTTTTGTATTCACTGGTCGACCAATTATGACTGTCTTTGGGATAATCATAATTGTGAATACAATATATATATCATTGTTTAAAAGAGATCAAGAGAGATATAAATGTGATCGATTGATCTAGGGTACTGCATACTAAATTTACTCGGAATGTGATGCCCATTATGAGCTGCTATATATTCTTAACAGATGTATGGCAACGAGCTCTCAAAGTATGCTGGTCGCACGGACTATTCACTAGTATGAACATTGTAGAGAAGTAAAGAGAATCCTGTTCAGCCCACCATGTGCGAGTGGGAGATGATGGTTTTATTTAATTAATGTGATGGGCCTAAGTTGGCCCGTCCGCCCATGTTGGGCCTAAAAGCCTGGCCCACAAGATTAGGGCCCATGGATAAAGGGATATGTTGAAGGATTGTAACTTTTGGGGGAGCGCCTTTTACCGAAGGGACACGTCCTTTGGAGAGGACGTATTTAAGGGAGAAAAGAGAGGGAGGAACGCACCTTTTCACAGTACGTACGTTCCTCCCCTCTCTCTTCTTCCAAAAAGAAAGAATAGTAAGCAAGAGGCGACATCCATCTTCCCTTCAAGGCGAATTAGCGTCATCGGATCGAACATGGCTAAATTCTCTTTCTCATATCGGCGTCGGTGTTTAGTCTATGGATACAAGGTACGCTCGAACTCGTGGTGTGCCTTTGATCGGTGATTCATGTTTGATTTTCCTGGGCTCGTCTTCCGCACTCTTTTTAGGGATTCGATTTAGTGTCGAATCCGGTTTTAGGGTATAAGCAATACCCAACATGGTGCAATGAAGTGTGTACGAGGTTATTCCAAAGTCTTGCATAGTTCACTCGATTCTTGGTGGATATCCGCAAGCAATTCGATGCTGTTCCATTTACATTTATGATGGTTTTTTATATGTGATGATGGGCCTAAGTAGGCCCGTCCGCCCATGTTGGGCTTAAAAGTCTGGCCTGCAAGATAAGGGCCCATGGAGGAATGGTTGCGATGTGAAAGGCTACGTTGTTTAGATACGAGGGGTTATGTCTTTTGGAGGAACGTTTTACGTTGAAGAGTTACGTATTTTGGATAAGACGTTTTTAAGGGGAGAAAAGAAAAAGAGAACGTACCTTTTGGAAGTACGTACGTTCTCTAGAAAAAGATTCTCTCCCCCTCCAAAAAGTAACGTAAGAACATTCCTCCAAAAACTCAGAGTTTTCTCCCCTTCAAAGCAACAGTACGCTCCTCGGTAGAACGGGATCGGAATTCTTCCTCGAACTTCAACATTGGTGTTTAATCTGTGAACAATAAGGCACGCTTGAATCCGTGGTGTATCTTTGATGGGTGATACATGTGATTCACGGGCTTGTCTTTCGCGTTCGTTTTAGGGGTTCGATTGAGTATCGAATCCAATTTAGAGAATCCGTTATTCCCAACAATTTAGAATACCCTCGTCGGATGAAAGATAAAGCAAAAGAGCCTGAATTCTGCTACTTTCTCCTTAATCATTACTGCATTCTTTTCTTTGTTCCCTAATTCTTACAAGATAAATATGAGCACAGAAAAGCATAAGCTCCTTTTCATTGCTTGATCCCTGCATTATAGATGCCCACGTACTTCTACAAGAATGAGAATGATTGGCTTAGAAGAATGTGCTCTTTTCCCTTCACAATTTTTGAAAATTGGATAAGACTTTCTGACCATCAGAAAATAACGGATTTTTTTTTAAATGATTCTAGGTGTTTATGTTTATATAGCTGCTGTTTGATACATGTAAGAGTCATATCGCATTTGCTACAATGGGAAAAGGGAAGTAAAAAGTAGAGGGTTGGCGACCCTTGCCCGATCTGGGGAGGACCGCAACCCTTATTTGCAGTCAATGAGGCCCAGTGACCCTAGTAATCCTTTGCTGGCCATCCCCCACCATTATTGGCCCTTTCCAGCGATGGTGGGGTGGCGGCGGTCGGCCCTCACCATTTTTCCTTTGTTCTTTTTTTTTTTTTTTTAAAATATAATTTAAATAGTATTTAGATTAAAAAAAAATCAGACCAAAACGAAATTATTTTAACCTTATTTTTCATGTTTTAGCCATGTCATTATCACATAGGAAATAGAGAATTATAAAAAAAAAAGTTGTGTCGGGATTTCTCCTATCCGAATTGAACTAAGTTAACGAAATAATTTGATTGCACCTATTTGATAAGTTTTATAATTTAGTTGCACTTTTTGTCAGTTTTAAAATTCAATTGCATTTTCATGATAAATTTTAAAACTTCCATTACATATATCCTATATAACACAACACATCCTCTAAGAAACGTTATTTTATACTCAATCCAAGAAGATCAAGTGTCCAAGAAACACAGAATGCAGTGAGACTTTCAGCTAAAAAGAAGCATAATCCCATGTGTGGGAACGGGAGCACCAAATTAGGCGTGAAGTGTGTCGGTCTGTCTTGTGAATTTTCAAAGGGTGCCTTGATTTTCTACGCATGCAAATTTATCAATAGAAAATATTCATATAATTGATAACAATTTATACCTAATTATTTTCATAGGTGATAAAAATATTTTTCATTCATTAATTTTGCAAGTAAAATAAGTGATTATTTTTGAAAAATATATTTTATATCTAGATTTTTTCATAAAATAAACACAACCAAAATTCATTTTAAATTTCTCAAAACAAAGGGTTATCAAAGTCTCAAGAAACTTCTTTGAGTTTGAGAAGTGCCTCAACATGTACCCATTTCGTACAAGCTTTGACTTGAATCAAGCGGGCATGTGATGCCGTTGTGAACTTGTGATTTCTATGTTTGTCTAAAAGAACTTGATGAGAAAACACAGAATGAGAAATCAAGTACTTTTTTGCGTGGATATGCCTCCGGTGAGGATGAAATTTTATCAAGCTCATAGTTCAGGTTGGCATTCTTGAATGACGAATAACAAATGGGCAATATGTACGACACTTGCATAACTAACGACGGAATATTAGAGAGATTTTATCCAGAACAGAAGCATAAAATGAAATTGCAAAAGCAAAGTAACCACTTTTGCTTTGCAGATAGCATTCCATTTTTTCTCAAAGAATTCGACTTACAAGAACATTTGTTTATGAAAGAAACATACTGAAAGCCACCAAATAAGCAATCATTTGTATTGTATCGCATTGCAATTCATCTTTATCTCACCAAAAAGAACTTCAGAATTTAACGGCTTACACAGGCAGACACATATATCTACATATCTTCAGTGCACGACACACAAGCGAAAAGGGAGAAGTGCCAAAAAAGTCCTAAACCTTTTATCTTTGTGCCGATTTAGTCATAAACCTTTTTTTGGTGCCGATTTAATCCTAAACATTTTTATGTTATGTCAATTTAGTCATTTCCGGCCAATTTTGGCCAGCTTTTTGCTGACGGACGCCGGCCGGTGACGTGGCTTGATCGGCGACGTGGACAACTTTTAATAATTTTGTAAATAATTATTTATTTATAATTTTTCTTTTTTTCTTTTTTTCTTCCTCTAGCCGATCGCCGGAGCTCGGCGACCGGCTAGAGGCGACGGCCGGCGAGGTCTAGGTCAACCTCGCCGGCCACCTCGCCAGTGGCCGCGAGGGCGGCCTCGCGCGAGGGCGGCGATGGGGTCGAGCCTCCGGCGAGGGCGCCCGCCAAATCCCGAGGGCGAGCGCAAGGCCATCCTTGAGGCCGGGCGACGAGGCTCGCCCTCACCGGATCCGGTGAGGGTTGAGCCTCGCCCATGGTGGCGAGGGTGAGCCCCGCCAGCTCGACGCAAGGCCAGCTTGACAGCAACGATAGGCGGCTGGATTAGCTCCGGCAGATGGCGAGCAGGGCGCAGGTGACGAGCGCGAGAGGGGAAGACGCGCGGACGAGGCGTGCGAGCGGGGATGGCGTGCTGCGGCGAGGCCGCCTCCTCGCCCTCGCTGGATCCGGGCGAGGTCGAGCGTCGCCGGCCATGGGCGAGACTCCACCCTCGCCGGATCCGGTGAGGGCAACCCTCACCGCCCGCGTGAGGCCGCCCTCACGGTCACCGGCGAGGTGGCCGACGAGGTCAACCTCAACCTCGCCGCCATCGCCCGGCCGTTCGTTGAGCTCCGGTGACCGGCTGGAGGAAGAAAAAAAAAAAATAAAAAAATAAAAATAAAAACAGAAAAATAAAAACAGAAAAATAAAAAAATAAAAAATATTAAAATATTAAAATATTATTAAAAGTTGTCAACGTCGCGCCGATTAGGCCACATCAACCGGCCGGCGTCTAGTTAGCAAAATCCGGCCAAAATTAGCCGGAAAGAACTGAATTGGCACAACGTAAAAAGGTTTAGGACTAAATCGGCACCAAAAAAAGGTTTAGGACTAAATTGGCACAAAGGCAAAAGATTTAGGACTTTTTTGGCACTTCTCCCCAAGCGAAAAAGAAAACGTTTGGTTTATGCCGAGCTACTGAGGAAAGGTCTGTGTCCACACATTCACGTTGAATGATTTGGTTTGCGCCACCAAAATGGTGAGTTCATGTATGAGGTTGTGCATTTTGAGGGTCAGGAACGGAGTCTTCCACAACATCATCAAGGAAGATCTCAACCACAGCTCCTCCCAGTATTGCTGTCCAATCTCTTCTACTCTTGATTATTTCTACTGGATTGGATAAGCTCGTTCTACATCCACAGCTGATTAGTTCAAAGTTATTGAACTCATAGTTCTACGATAATACCGAGCAATAAGTGAAACATTGTTTCAATTAAAACGACGTTAAGATTGTAGGTGATTTCCAATGAGGTAAAATATCAGTCGATAATTGTCATATCTCATTGTCTCTCATGATTACCCCAAACTTACTCAAAATTTCCTTGGCTATTGCCAATCAGAAAAAGCCCCATGTCGATGCCATCGTCGCTTGTTGACTAGATGCTTGATGACTTCTTTTATTATCATTTTAACATCGAAATATCCCGGCATAAATATCCAGACTTTGAACTCAAAATGCTTATTTACCCCATCATTCACATGCATCAATTTAGCTCGGGAGCAAATATACTAATGAAGGTGAACACTTTTTGCTATGCTACTAATATTTTTGTTATATATTGGACCAAGCCTGACTAAGAAAGAGTTATGGGACGCAAAAAAGAAATATGAACATTGAGAGCATATTATAATTAATTTCTCAACCCTTAGCAAGAAATAATAAATAAAAAAAGAGGCCATTTTACATCCGCAAAAAAGACCCAAAATAGAAACTCTAGAGAGAAGTTTTGAAAATTCTATTACTATGACCAAAAATAGAAGGGAGGAGACCCCATTATAGACAACTATAGGCTCTGACATAACAGTAGATTTATCCTCAAGCTAACGGTAAGATTGCATATTTTTTTAACCAACTACTCACATATATTATATGCATATACATTTACAACATTGCCCCCAAAAAAGTATTCAAGAATACATTAGAAAACTAACTTAGGAGCATTGAGATTTGCCCAATCATGGTCCTTCGTTGAAAAAACCTCTGGTCATGTCGTTTTTGTGTTGAAAGAGTTAGGAGTGCCAAAACATATGCATGGCCTTTACCCTCGTTGCACATTTCAATTTGGCTGACAGATTCTGAATTGCTTAGAAGCATGGACTTTTTGCAAGTCCACAGTAGGATTCCAAAAGACACATTCATGATTAAGTCTCTTTTCTGCAGAAAAACTGAGTGATAGCATCATTCGCATTGATGTCCATGTTGTCACAGAAAGATATTAAGCATCAGACACCAACAGCATGTGCTAGAACTGAACCAATACAAGTACTTACACACCTTATAGTGCGTTATTAGACAAATAGGCCAAACTTTAGGAAGACTTCATACAAACATAATATTCAAGCCAGGAAATGCCTATCACGAAAGGCAGTTGCTATTTGCTACAATAGTTGACAAAGCATTAGTTACGAAAGGCAGAGATCCAAGACCATTACGATTCAAGATTCAGAGCGGGATTTGATGATGAAGTTTTGACGGCTGATAGTGTTAAATAATGTCTCGATTTTGAATTCGGATAACGATTTGTTAAACCGAATTTTATTGATAAAGATTTCCTAAGTATTCTTGAAGATTTACAAAATAGGAGATAAAGATCAAATAAAGGTTTCCTATTTGAGCACACGCATATAAAAGGAAAAGAAGCCCTACGTAAAAGTGTTGCTGCTGAAACCCTACGAGGAGCCGCCTCTGCACAACGTCAAGTGAAGCCACCCACGCAATCAAGAAAAGGAGTTTTTGTTTTCGGCGTTTGGTTTTGAGCTTGAACGCGCGGTAATTTTGTGCCGTGAGTTTATACCCAATTGAGTTGTTATTTATAAACACTTAGGGTTTGGGGTTAAATATAGGTTTGGGAAACACTTGAGCGATTGAGCGATTGTAAACTCGATTCTCCGATTTTAGTGGATTATTTCTTGCTTGGCTCTCCCGTGGATGTAGGTACCGATACTCGGACCGAACCACGTAAATTTCTGGTGTTCTTATTTTTCTCGTCTAATTTCTCTGGGGTGATTTTCGCGTTGACGTAAATTACAAGATCCTAGTAATTCCGCATATTATATCCCAACAGATAGGATTCATAACGACTGGCGGGCCTGCTGTCCTAGGCCATGCCTGAAACTTCTTGTCCGTCTCTTCCCACCATTCTTCGCTGGCAATGGTCGACGGTGTGGTTCCTGAATACTCAAAAGAACAGGGGAAAAAGAAAAATTAGACAGCATTGGCAAATTTAGCATTCACAATTTTCTGGTCAAGAGATGCATCCACATACAGCAGTCAAAAAAGATGATCGCAACTTTCACTTGCCTCCAAATATCTTCTTGTCGGCAATGAAGTGGTCAGCTGCAAATGCGATTGCCAATGATCCGAGCACAGCACTTCTTACGTACTTGGCCGACATTTTTCCAACTGAAAAAGAAAGTGGGATGGAAGAGAAGAAACCACAGATGCATAAGCGAGAAAAGAGATGGTGATCCTAGCATGTATATCCATGAAGAAGGCTCCGAAGGTTGAGTTCAGGACGTTCATTCTCCATTTTTAGCTAATTTCCTCTTGTAGATGGGAAGGATCCTTACAACTATAGACGCCTTTAGTCTCCTATACGATTTCCCAATTTCACGATCTATTGAGCACATACCTGAAAACCATATTGGTGATAGGAAAAACATTGCAAACAAGGGGCAGAATCAAGGTTGTTAATTGCATTAAACAAAAAAGAGGCGAAAAAGCTTCATGGTGAGGGATAGACAACACAGGTACCAAACTGAGACGTTAACAGGAGAATTCTGATTACAATATCTAGTGCTAATCATGCCTAGCTCTGTCACGGCAGCAATTTCAATGATCTCAAACACAAGTGTTCCATAAGATTCAGAATTTAAAAGCAGAAACAAAGACTCCCTCAGACTAACCAAACCAACGACTCGTCAGTCAAACTCAAACGGCCCAAGAAAATGAATCCTGAGAACAATTCTGCAACCCATGAGACTATACTGCAGTCTCATGCCAATTGCTAGACATCATCACATCACTGAACACGATGGAGCTGCTTTTTAGATGATTATAACCCAACCAGGTCTGAGTCACTTTGAGGACCCATCTCTAACCTCAGCTTTAATTTTGCCTCTTCTTTTCTAATTCCCAAGTTCCTACAGCTGCACAACACTTTTGAATTTCCAAAATTCCTCATCTTTATCGGACCATCCCCGCCACAATCTCAAAGCAAGGCAATCCAGCAAGTGCTCGCACATGTTTCAGGGAAACCTAGTAGGATTTCGACCTCTTCCCCACACACCAAGTTAAAAAAAAAAAAAAAAAAAAAGAGTAGCTCAAACCCCAAAGCCTTCCCAAATTTTCTCTGCATTTTACCACAACACCCAAACAGAGAGCTTGCCAGCGAGCTAAAAAGACATCCGAGGAAGAAACCCAAATCGATAAACACACGAATAAGGAAAAGGGAACATGCTCGGGCACTACAACATGAAAATTCTCAAGAAGCTTCGCCGAGTATGATAATGGGGAATCAGATTCAGATGGACCGTGGTTAGTGGCAAGTGCTGTGCACATGCTTACAATCAACGAAAGCTTCGCTTACCGAGGATTTGGATGATTAAGTACCTTAACGCGTACCCGTTTCGTACAAGCTTTGACTTGAATCAAGCGGGCATGTGATGCTGTTGTCAGCTTGTGATTTCTGCGTCCGTCTAAAAGTAACTTGATGACAAAACACAATGAAATTTTATCAAGCACATGGTTCAGGTTGGCATTCTCGAATGATGAATAACAATTCGACAAAAAAGTACAACACTCGTGCGTAACTAACGATTGAATATTAGAGAGCTTTTATGAAGAACAGAAGCCTAAAATGAAATTGCAAAAGCAAAGCGACTGCTTTTGCTTTGCAGATAGCACTCCATACTTTTTCAAAGAATTCGACTTACATTGTTTATGAAAGAAATTGACCGAAAGTCACCAGACACAATCATTCGAGTTGGACGCATCATCCAATTTTATCTCACCGAGAACTTCTGAAGACAACAAAGCTGACACGGGCATACAGATACGTATACGGTATCTTTGGAGCACACCACACAAAACAGAAAAGAAGACAAACAATAAGAAAGAAGAGTCGTGGAGTTGGAGTTCCACAGACATTGACATTGATCAACCAAACAGTGTTTTCCTGATCTTGAGCTTGGGACTTCAGCACTGCTGGGAAAGTAGGATCTTCCATGAGCAAAAATCGAAACTCTTTCTTCTGGAACTCAAAAGAATTTTCAACTGGCAATGCAACAGGGTTCCATTGGCATGGTGCAACAGTTGCTGCAAGTAAATGAGGACCATATAAGTAACATTACTTCCAGACATCAAATATTATTTCATAAACCTGTCAGAAAAAGTGGGGGATTTTGCTTATACCGATTGATCAATTCATTTCATCTTCCTTTTGTCGATGTAAATCTCCAGGATGTGAGCGATCTTACTCCAATCTTCACCGCTTCTAGCAGCAATTCTGCTGCTCAATTCCCTGCAATCATCTATCCACAGCTCTCTCAATGTGGGAATGTGGCGAATGCCATCTGGTAAAGAGGACATTTTTGGACAGTCTTCAATCTTCAGTTTTCTGAGAGAAGAACAATTTTGCAGCCAATCGGGCAAAGTACTCAAGTTGGGACAATGCGCAACATCGATCGTCTGCATTGTTCTTGCAGAACCTTTGAGCCACCTGGGAAAAGAAACCATCTTTGGCAATCCCACAAACATCATGGATCGAAGCCTCAACATGGAGCGTGGTTCATCACTTCCGCCTTCTTGCAGCTTCAAGTTCTCGCAGTTGCAAATCCAGAGATTCTCCAATGCCTTGAGATTCTTGATGTCTTGTGGTAAGGATGTCAACTTTGGACAACCTCCAATGAACAACTTACGGAGCGACGTGAGAGATTGCATGTTGTTGAACAAGGCCTGCAAATTCTTGCAATCTCCAATGAATAGACACCGCAGAGAGGTCAAACATCCTATTCCGCTCTCCAGGAATCGCTGCTGTTTTGTGGTTACATCCAAAAAGCGGAGGCTGATCATATTCTTGATGTCTGCAGGCAATTCCTCCAGTTCCTCGCATCGGGCAAGTCCTAAGCTCTGCAGATGGTGGAGCTCACATATCGAATTGGGGAGTTTCTTGATATTACGGTTGCCGCATAAATGGAAAAACCTCAAATGCTTTAGACCACCGATTGAATTAGGCAGTTGGTCAAAGCTAGAATCATGTAGATGTAGCACTCTCAAGTGCTTGAATCTCGAAATGCACATCTCCAGAAAGGACTCCCCAGTGGAACCCTCCTTTTTTATTGGAAACATGATGGTGCGAATGCCGCTGAGTTCGCTCAAGTAGTCGGGTAGTTCATCTTCTGGTAGAATAGACGGATCAGAAAATGATATATGCCGGGTGGTCGAGGAAACATCCTGCGTGCGCATGTTCACGTTGGATGAATCGTTTTGTGCCACCGAAATGGCAAGTGCGCGTATGAGGTTGTGCATTTTGAACTTGAGGAACAGATAATCTTCCACGACATCATCGAAGAAGGATCTCGACCACAGCTCCTCCCAATACTGCTGTCCAATCTCTTCCAGCTCTGTATTATTTCTGTTGGATTGAATAAGCCCGTTTGCGATCCACAGTTGGATCAACTCAAGGTTGTTGAACTCGTAATTCTTTGGGAATATGGAGCAATAAGCAAAGCATTGTTTCAAGTAAGAAGGCATTAGATCGTAACTTATTCTTAATGAAGGTAAAATATCAGTTTGTAATTGCCATATCTCACTATCTCGTATAGATTCCCAGTTGCTTTGGTTGGTTTTTGAATGCAAAAGGCTTCCCAATGTCTTCACTGCCATAGGATTCCCCCCACACTTGTTCACGATTTCCTTGCCAATTACCATTAGGTCTGGGTGATACTTCTCTTGCCCTTGTTCAAAGGCGCACTTCATGAACAAAGTCAAAGAATCCTCCTGCGAAAGGTTGGCCAAATTATGCGGGGGGACAGTGCCAATAATTGAGGCGACGGATTTATTCCACGAAGTCACAATGACTTTAGTCCCTTCGGAAACACCTTCTAACAAATCTCTCAGTCCTTCCCAATTTTCCCAACTAACTTCCCACACATCGTCCATTACAAACAAACACCTTTTGTTCTCCACAATGCTTCTTAGGTGATTTTGCAGCTTTTCAAGGCTCCAACTATCACATTTTGCTTCATGACTAAGAGACTCAATGATGTCTCTTATTATCTTCTTAACTCAAAATCTACTGACATGGATAACCAAACTTTGAGATCAAAATGCTTACTTATCCTATCATCCACGTAAACCCATTTAGCAAGAGTAGTCTTTCCAATACCTCCTATTCCAACAATTGGAATGACAGCTATCTTACTAGCTCCGTCATCATCTGTTCTCATCAACAGCTCTATTATCCTCTGCTTGTCTTTATTTCTTCCAATCACATTCGAAACAAGCACAAAAGAATGAGTTTCCTTCCGTTGAACTATACTTTTGTCAGGAACATTACTCGACAAGTGAAGCTCATTTTTCTCATCATTGATCTCATGAAGTCTCGTCCTCAATTCTTTCATTTTGTGTGCCATCTTAAATTGGAAAATGAAGTTGGATAGCCACGAGAACAAGTAGCGTACCCTCCTTTTAAGGGTCAAATGCTCAGTCGGCCTCGCCCTCCTCTGCAAGGCCTTGACTTCGAATTCGTCTAGCACGTCATCGGCATCGTAGCAAAAGTCTTTGAGTTTGGATAGCCAAAGCCTCACAGCTTGATCTGTTGTTTGCTTCTGCTCAGCATCGGTGAGCACCTTCTCGATCATTTCTAGCAAGTTCTTTAGCTTCTCTTGGTCATCCTTGACGCCCCACACCAGTTGAATTTCTTCGAAAACCGATGAAGCTAGTTTTCCCCCAAGAGGTCCGAGGATGCTAGAGACAACCTCAGTCATTATTGTGATTTGTGTTACTAGTTTTCGAGGAGGTTTAGCATAACCGCCCAGTAGGAACTCATTTATTTATCAGGAGAAAGATAGGTTCTATAGGTAGAGAAATAGGAATATACATGGTGCAATGAAGTGTTTACGACGTTATTCCAAGTCTTTCATAGTTCACTCGATTCTTGGTGGATATCCACAAGCAATTCGATGCCGTTCCATGTACAATTGGAATACATTTGTCGGATGAAAGATGAAGCAAGAGTAGCCTGAATTCTGCTACTCTCTCTTTAATCATTACTACATTCCTTTCTTTGTTCCCTAATTCTTAAAAGATAAATATGAGCACAGAGAAGAAGAATAAGCTCCTTTTTATTGCTTGATCCCAGTATTAGATGCCCACGATTTCGTACTTCTACAAGAACGAGAATACATGGCTTAGAAGTATGTGCTGTTTTCCCTTCACAATTTTTGAAAATTGGAAAAAGACTTTCGGAACATTAGAAAATAATGGAAAAAATTCTAAATGATTATAGGGGTGCATTTGGTAACCATTTAGCTCCCAGAGATAATTTTCGCTCAAAATTATTATTTTTTATTCTATTCCCGAAAACAATTTAACAATATTTGAAGCGTTTGAACTGCCCAAAATTTCCATTCCTAGAATATAAATGCGTTTGGTAGAACCCTTAAAATTTCTAGTTCAAACAAATTTTTTTCAATATTTTAATAATTTTATTAAATTTTTTTCCTTTCATTTTCCCTTTTCATCTTCTCCTACCTCTAGTCGTTGGCTAGACGAGGGCCAGCGATCTCGCCAAAGCGTCACCAACCCTTGGCACCCTAAGCCATGGCAAGGCTCGAGCCTCGCCGAGGGTAGGCGAGGCTGACCTTGCCCATATCTGGTGAGGCCTAACCTTGCCACGAGTAAGGTGAGGTGCCTTGGTTAGGTGAGTTTGACCTTGCCTATATCTGGTAAGGTCGAGCCTCGCCCAGCCATCGGTGAGGCTCAACCTCGTCAGGCCACCATTAGGTCGACGTCGCCTAGCCAAGGCAAGTGACTTGGCGGTGGCCCGACGAAGTCAACCTTGCCTGGATCTAGCTAGGTGAAGCTCGCCTAGCCACCGATGAGGCTTGGGCTGATGAGCTTCTTTTGGCTCGGCGTTGCTGGCCCTTGTCTAACCAAATGCTAACCATGGTCAAGGCTGGCGACCGGAAAAGAAGAAGAAGAAGAAGAAGAAAAGGAAAGAGAAGAAAAGAGAAGAGAAAAGAAGAAAAATTAGGTTTGATTATGGAATTATTCCCGGGAACAAAAAAACACTTTTTTTTTCTACTTATTGATTTTATTTCAAATCTATTCCAAAAAAAAAAAAAAAAAAAAGGATTTTTGCTCTTGGGAATAAAAAATTTACCAAACGAATTTTTATTCCAAATTTACTTCCGTGAACAAAAGAATAGGATCGGTTACCATTTAATATATTACCAAACGTGCCATAAGTATTCATATTTATATAGCTGCTATTTAATAT
This sequence comes from Eucalyptus marginata, assembly GCA_014182565.1. Lineage (NCBI taxonomy): Eukaryota > Viridiplantae > Streptophyta > Magnoliopsida > Myrtales > Myrtaceae > Eucalyptus > Eucalyptus marginata. Next base: position 33,780,916 of record CM024585.1, read on the forward strand.
AAATAAGAGTTGCATTGCATACACTACAACGAGAAAAGGGAAGTAAAAAGTAGAAGGATGGCAACCTTCACCCGATCTGGGTGAGGACCACAACCCTTACTTGCGGTCAGTGAGGCTTGACAAGCCTTGCCGATTCTCGACTAGCCATCCCCCACCATTGCTAGCCCTTCTAGCGATGGTGAGGTGGCGGTCACCATTTTCCCTTCATTTTTCTTTTTATTTTTCTAATCTAACTTAAAAAGTATTTATAGTTAAAATCATATTTAAACCAAAATGGCATTGTTTTAGCCGTACTCTTCGTGTTTTAGCCACGTTGTCGCCATGTAGAAGAGAGAAAATAATAATAACAAAAAAAGTCATGTCAACATTATCTGTCAGCCTAATTGGACGGAATTAATGGAAGGACTTGATTATTATAATTTAATAAGTTTTATAGCTCGATTGCATTTTTATAAGTTTTAAGACTCAATCGCACTCTTAAGATAATTTTAATGCATATGCATATATCAATGTAGTCCGTTAACATGACACAACCTCAAAGAAATCTTATTTTATACTCAATCCAAGAAGATCAAGTGTTCAAGAAACAAGAAGGTAGTGAGACTTTTAGATAAAAAGAAGCAGAATCCCATGTGGGGGAATGGGAACACCAGATTTGGCGTGAAATGTGTCGGTCTGTTTTGTGAATTTTCAAAGGGTGCTGTGATTTTCTATGCACGCAAAATATTCCACCATCGATAATAATTTATATCTAACTATTTTCGTAGGTGATAAAAACATTTTTCATTCATTAATTTTTACAAGCAAACTAAATGACGATTATTTTTTAAATAATATATTTAAAATCTTGAGCTTTTCATAAAACAAATACGACTAAAATTCATTTTGAATATCTTGAGACAAAAAGTTATCAAGTCCTGGGATGAGTTCGATAGGTACCTTAACATGTACCCATTTTGTACAAGCTTAGACTTGAATCAAGGGGGCATGTGATGCTGTTGTGAACTAGTGATTTCTATGTTTGTCTCAAAGAACTTGATGACAAAACACAGAATGAGAAATCATGTACCTTTTTTGCTTGGAAATGCCTTTGGTGAGGATGAAATTTTATTAAGTTCATGGTTTAGGTTGGCATTCTTGAATGATGAATAACAAATGGACAAAATGTGAGACACTTGTATAACTAACGACGGAATACTAGAGAGCTTTTATGCAGAACAGAAGCATAAAATGAAATTGCAAAAGTAAAGTAACCACTTTTGCTTTGCAGATAGCATTCCATTCTTTCTCAAAAAATTCAGAACTTACAAGAACATTTGTTTATGAAAGAAACAGACTGAAAGTCACCAGAGAAGCAATCATGTATTGTATCGCATCATCCATCTTTAACTCTCCAAAAAGAACTTCAGAAGACAACAAAGCTGACCCGGGCATACAGATACATATACGGTATCTTTGGAGCACACCACACAAAACAGAAAAGAAGAGAAACAATAAGAAGAAAACGTTGACATTGATCAACCAAACATTATTTTCTTGATCTTGAGCATGGGACTTCAGCACTGCTGGGAAAGTAGGATCTTCCATGAGCAAAAATCGAAACTTTTTTCTTCAGGAACTCAAAGGAATTCTCAATTGGCAATATAACATGGTTCCATCAACATGGTGTGACAGTCGCTGCAAGTAAATGAGGACGATATAAGTAACATCTTTCCAAAACATCAAATATTTTTTCATAAACGTGTCAGAAAAAGAGGGGGAGTTTGCTTATACCGATTAATCGATTCATTTCATCTTCCTTCCATCAATGTAAATCTCCGGGATGTGAGCGATCTTGCTCCAATCTTCACCGCTTCTAGCAGCAATTCTGCTGCTCAATTCCCTGCAATCATCTATCCACAGCTCTCTCAATGTGGGAATGTGGCGAATTCCATCTGGTAAAGAGGACAAACTAGGACAGTCTTCAATCTTCAGTTTTCTCAGAGAAAAACAATTTTGCAGCCACTCGGGCAATGTGCCCAAGTTGGGACAATGCACAACATCAATTTTCTGCAGTGTTCTTGCAGAACTTTTGAGCCACCTCGGAAAAGAAACTATCTTTGGTAATCCCACAAACATCACGGATCGAAGCCTTGACATGGAGCGTGGTTCATCACTTTCGCCTTCTGGCAGCTTCAAGTTCTCACAGTTGCAAATCCAGAGATTCTCCAATGCCTTCAGATTCTTGATGCCTTGTGGTAAGGATGCCAACTTCGGACAACCTCCAATGAACAACTTACGGAGCAACGTGAGTGATTCCATGTCATTGAACAAGACCTCCAAATTCTTGCAGTCTCTGATGAATAGGCACCGCAAAGAAGTCAAGCATCCTATTCCCTTCTCTGGGAATCGCTGCTGTTTTGTGGTTATATCCAAAAAGCGGAGGTTGATCATACTCTTAATGTCTGCAGGCACTTCCTCCAGTTCCTCACAGCCGGCAAGTCCTAAGCTCTGCAGATTGTGGAGCTCACAGATTGAATTGGGGAGTTTCTTGATATTACGGTTGCCGCATAAATGAAGAAACCTCAAATGCTTTAGACCACCGATTGAACTAGGTAGTTGTTCAAAGCTAGAGTCATGTAGATAGAGCACTCTCAATTGCTTGAATCTCGAAATGCACATCTCTAGAAAGGACTCCCCAGTGGAACCCTCCTTTTTTATTGGAAACATGATGGTGCGAACGCCACTGAGTTTGCTCAAGTAGCTAGGTAGTTCACCTTCTTGTAGAAGAGATGGATCCGAAAATGATATATGCCGAGTGGTCGAGGAAACATCCTGCGTGCTCATGTTCACGTTGGATGATTCGATTTGTGCCACGGAAATGGCAAGTTGGTGTATGAGGTCGTGCACTTTGAAGGTCAGGAACAAATAATATTCCACGACATCATCGAAGAAGGATCTCGACCACAATTCCTCCCAATACCGTCGTCCAATCTCTTCCAGCTCCTCCTGAGTATTTCCACTGGATTGAATAAGCCCGTTTGCGATCCATAGTTGGATCAGTTGCAGGTTGTTGAACTCGTAATTCTTTGGGAATATGGAGCAATAAGCGAAACATTTTTTCAAGTAAGAAGGCATTAGATCGTAGCTTATCCTTAATGAAGGTAAAATATCAGTTTGTAATTGCCATATCTCACTATCCCGTATAGATTCCCATTTGGTCGGGTCGGTTTTTGAATACAAAAGGCTCCCCAATGTCTTCACTGCCATTGGATTTCCCGCACACTTGCTTACGATTTCCTCGCCGATTGCCATAAGGTCTGGGTGATTCTTCTCTTGCCCTTGATCGAAGGCACACTTCATGAACAAAGTCAAAGAATCCTCCTGCGAAAGGTTGGCCAAATTATGTGGGGGGACAGTGCCCATGATTGAGGCTATCAATTTATTCTGCGAAGTCACAATGACTTTACTCCCTTCGGAAACACCTTCTAACAAATCTCTCAATCCTTTCCAATCCTCTTTACTCACTTCCCACACATCGTCCATTACGAACAAACACCTTTTATTCTCCACAACACTTCTTAAGTGATTTTGCAGCTTTTCAAGGCTCCAACTATCGCATTTTGCTTCCTCACTAAGGGACTCAATGATGTCTCTTATTATCTTCTTAACTTCAAAATTGACTGACATGGATAACCAAACTTTGATATCAAAATGCTTGCTTACCCTATCATCCATGTAAACCCATTTAGCAAGAGTCGTCTTTCCAATACCTCCTATTCCAACAATTGGAATGACACCTACCTTACCAGCTCTGTCATCATCCGTTCTCATCAACAGCTCTATTATCCTCTGCTTGTCTTTGTTTCTTCCAATCACATTCGAAACGTGCACAAAAGAATGAGTTTCTTTCCGTTGAACTATACTCTTGTCGGGAACGTTGCTCGACAAGTGGAGCACATTTTTCTCTTCATTGATCTCATGAAGTCTCTCCCTCAATTCCTTCATTTTGTGCGCCATCTTAAATTGGAAAATGAAGTTGGATAGCCACGAGAACCAGTAGCGTACCTTCCTTTTAAGGGTCAAATGCTCAGTCGGCCTCGCTCGCCTCCGCAAGGCCTTGGCTTCGAATTCGTCTAGCACGTCCTCAGCATCATAGCAAAAGTCTTTAAGGTTTGACAGCCAATGCTTCACAGCTTCATCTGTTGTTTGCTTCTGCTCAGCATCGGTGATCACCTTCTCGATCATCTCTAGCAAGTTCTTGAGCTTGTCTCGGTCACCCTTGACGCTCCATAACAGTTGAATTTCTTCGAAAACCACTGAACCTAGTTTCCCCCCAAGAGGTCCGAGGCTGCTAGAGACAACCTCAGTCATGGTTGTGATTTGTTTTGTTAGTTTTCGAGGAGGTTTAGCATAACCGCTGTGCAGGAACTCATCTAGTTATCAGGAGAAGGATAAAAAGGAAGCAGGATTTTGCTAGGTTTTATAGGCGGAGAGATAGGAATATACATGGTGCAATGAAGTGTGTACGACGTTATTCCAAAGTCTTGCATAGTTCACTCGATTCTTGGTGCATATCCGCAAGCAATTCGATGCCATTCCATTTACATTTGGAATACTTTCGTCGGATGAAAGATAAAGCAAAAGTAGCCTGAATTCTGCTACTTTTCTCTTTAATCATTACTGCATTCCTTTCTGTGTTCTCTAATTCTTACAAGATAAATATGAGCACAGGGAAGAATAAACTCCTTTCATTGCTTGATCCCTGCAATATAGATGCCCACGATTTCGTACTTCTACAAGAATGAGAATGATTGGCTTAGAAGTATGTGCTCTTTTCCCCTCACAATTTTTGAAAATTGGTAAAAGACTTTCTGATCATCAGAAAATAACGGAAATTTTTTTAAATGATTCTCCATGTCTATATATGTATAGCTGCTCCTTAATAGAGCTCGGATTGGAAGATTATTAGAGATAAGTCAAGTAAGATCGCCAAAGCTAATGCTGAAGATAAGACTTTGAAAAATAAGATTTGTTTTCTGCTGCATTCATCGAAGAAACAAACCATCGAGCCCCGAGTAAAAGTCAAAAGAGAGCTACACGGGTGTGCGACCATCACCTAGTCCTTTAAACAAAGAAGGAAACATGATATTTAAGACATGAAAAGATGGATGACCAAAACGAAAATGGTAAAGCCAAATGACATCCTTATTTGAAGCACTAAGAAATGTAGAGGCTCTCAAGATAGACCAATCACCTCCCCGACTAACCGATCTAGGTGAGGACAGCTGCACAAAGAACCATCTCGCCACCACTATTTTCCTATTGTTGCGGTCGAGTCGAGGCTATTATCCAAGCTTCACTTGAAATTTTTCTGAGGCATTTAGACAGAAGTGACCCTTGTAATTTTTTGCTGGCCATCCACCACCATTGCTGGCCCTTCTTGGCGATGGTTAGGCGGCGGCAGCCCTTACTATTTTTCCTTTATTCTTTTTTTTTAATCTGATTTAAATAGTATTTAGATCAAAAAATCATATTTAGACCGAAGTCGTTTTAGCCTTATTTTTCATATTTTGGCCACGTCATCATCATGTAAGAAAAAAATAAGAAAAAAACTACGTGATTATTTTCTTTTAGCCTTTATTCTTTTTTAATATGATTTAAATAGTATTTAATCAAAAAATCATATTTGCACCAATTTAACATGTTTTAAGACTTGATTTAATTTATTTATTTTTTGTAAGTTTTAAGACACAATAGCACTTTTGGCCATCCACCACCTAACAAGTTTTAGTGATTACTTTCGAAATGACTTAATTGCACCAATTTAACACGTTTTAAGACTTGATTTAATTTATTTATTTTTTGTAAGTTTTAAGACACAATAGCACTTTCCTAACAAGTTTTAGAACTTCCAATGCATATATCCTGTATTCTTATTAACACGACACAACCTCAAATAAATGTTATTCTATACTCAATCCAAGAAGATCAAGTGTTCAAGAAAAAAGCAGAGGGAAGTGAGATTTTTAGATGAAAAGAAGCAGAATCCCATGTGGGGGCACGGGAGCACCAACTTAGACGTGAAATGTGTTGGTCTGTCATGTGAATTTTCAGAGGGTGTTGTGATTTTCCATGCACACAAATTAGTCAACGTATTAATCGACAACAATTTATGCATATTTATTTTCGTATTTTTTATTCATTAATTTTAGTAAGCAAGCAAAATAAACAATTTATTTTTTTAGAAATATTTTCAAGTTTTGAATTTTTCATGAAATAAACACATCCAAAATTCACTTTAAATTTTTTGAAACGAAAAGTTGTTAGGTCTCAAGAAATTTCGCTGGGTTTAATAAGTACCTTAACATGTACCCGTTCCATACAAGCTTTGACTTAAATCAAGCGAACATGTGATGCTGTTGTGAACCTGTGATTTCTTCGTTTGTCTAAAAGAACTTGATGACAAAACACAGAATGAGAAATCAAGTATTTCTTGCTTGGAAATGCCTTTGGTGAGGATGAAATTTTATCGAGCTCATGGTTCAGGTAGGCATTCTTGGATGATGAATAACAAATGGACAAAATGTACGACACTTGCATAACTAACGATGGAGTATTAGAGAGCTTTTATGCAGAACAGAAGCATAAAAATGAAATTGCAAAAGCAAACTAACCACTTTTTCTTTGCAGATAGCATTCCGTTCTTTCTCTCGAAGAGTTTGACTTACAAGAACATCTGTTTATGAAAGAAACAGACTAAAAGTCACCAGATAAGCAATCATTTGTATTGTATCGCATCATCCATCTTTATCTCGCCAAACAAAACTTTGAAAATCAACAAAGCTGACGCGGGCGGACAGATATATCTACATATCTTCAGTGCACACCACAAAAGAAAAAAGAAGAGAGAAACTATGGGAAGAAAGGAGATTCGGTACGTGCCACCTAAATGGCACAAGCATTCGATTTATGCCGAGCTGTCGAGGATAGATCTACGTCCACATGTTCATGTTGAATGGTTTGGTTTGTGCCACCAAAATGGTGAGTTCATGTATGAGGTCGTGCATTTTGAAGGTCAGGAGCAAAGTTTTCCACAACATCATCCAAGAAGATCTCAACCACAGCTCCCTCCCAGCACTGCTGTCCAATCTCTTCCAGCTCTTGATTATTTCCACTGGATTGAATAAACTCGTTTGAGATCCACAATTAGATTGGTTCAAGGTTGTTGATCTCATAGTTCTACGAGAATATCGAGCTATAAATGAAACATTGTTTTAATTAAGACGGCATTAAGATAGTAGCTGGGTTCTAATGGTGTAAAATAATTGCCATATCTCACCATAACCTATAGATTCTCAGGAAAATTTTCACTGCCACAGGATTCCCCTGCACATGCTCACTATTTCCTTGGCTACTGCCAATTAGAAAAAGCCCTCTTAACACGTCGTAGCCATCGTTGCTTGTTGACTAGATGCTTGACAATGTCTTTTATTATCATTTCAACATCGAAATATCCCGACATAGCTTTTTGCAATGCTACTAATATTTTTGCTATATTTTGAACCAAGCCTGAGTGAGAAAGAGTTGTGGGGCGCAAAACAAAAAAAATTATATGAACATTTGGGGGCATACTATAATTCATTTCTTTACAATAAATAATAAATAAATAAATAAAAAGGCCATTTTAATTTGACCGAAAAACTCAAAATGGAAACTCTAAAGAGAGGCTTTAAGAATTCTATTATTATGATTCAAAAAAGAGGGAAGGAGACCCGTTTATATATAAGTATAAACTTCAGCATAGCCGTAGATCTCTCCTCAGTTTAATGGTAGAGATCACATATTCCCACCTACCAACTACCTGCATATATTTCATAAATATACATTTATAATATTGCCTCCAAAAAAGTATTCAAGAATACATTAGAAAACCTAATTACGAGCTTTGAGATCTGCCCAATCTTGATAGATCAATCATGATCCTTCATTCAAAAAACCTCTGGTCGTGTCGTTTTCTTGGGCAGTGACACTTGTTCTGCTACCGCGATCGTGATTTTCCTGCCAAATATCGATACACCACAATACTCAATGCACATGAAGGATTTCTTGTGTTGAAAGAGTTCGTCGTGCCAAAACATACGCGTGGCCTTTGCCCTCGTTGCACATTTCAATTTGGCTGACAGATTCTGAATGTAGATGCTTAGAAGCATGGACTTTTTGCAAATCCACAGTAGGATTCCAAAAGACACATTCATGATTAAGTCTCTTTTCTGCAGAAAAACTGAGCGATAGCATCATCCGCATTGATGTCCGTGTTGTCACAGAAAGATATTGAGCATCAGACACCAACGGCATGTGCTAGAACTGAACCAACACAGGTACTTACACACCTTATAGTGCGTTATTAGACAAATATACCAAATTTTGGGAAGACTTCATACAAACATAATATTCAACCCAGGACATGCCTATCACCGAAAGCCAGTTGCTATTTGCTAGGCTAGTTGACAAAGCATTAGTTACAAAAGGCAGAGATCCAAGACCATTAAGATTCAAGATTCAGAGCGGGATTTGACGATGAAGTTTTGACGGCTGATGGGATTCATAACGACTGGCGGGCCTGCTGTCCTAGGCCATGCCTGAAACTTCTTGTCCGTCTCTTCCCACCATTCTTTGTTGGCAATGGTCGACGGTGTGGTTCCTGAATACTCAAAAGAACAGGGGAAAAAGAAAAATTAGACAGCATTGGCATTCACAACTTTCTGGTCAAGAGATGCATCCACATACAGCAGTCAAAAAAAGATGATCGTAACTTTCACTTGCCTCCAAATATCTTCTTGTCGGCAAAGAAGTGGTCAGCTGCAAATGCGATTGCAAATGATCCGAGCACAGCACTTATTATGTACGTGGCTGACATTTTTCCAACTGAAAAAGAAAATGGGATGGAAGAGAAGAAACCACAGATACATAAGCGAGAAAAGAGATAGTGATCCTAGCATGTATATACATAAAGAAGGCTCCGAAGGTTGAGTTCAGGACGTTCATTCTCCATTTTTAGCTAATTTCCTCTTTTAGATGGAAAGGATCCTTACAACTACAGATGCATTTAATCTCCTATAAGATTTCGCAAATTCACAATTTATTGAGCACATACCTGGAAACCATATGGTGATGGAAAAACATTGCGAACAAGGGGCAGAATCAAGGTTGTTAATTGCATTAAACAAAAAAGAGGCGACAAAGCTTCACGGCGAGGGATAGGCAACACAGATACCAAACTGAGACATTAACAGGAGGATTCTGATTACGATATCTAGTGCTAAGCATGCCTAGCTCTGTCGCTGCAGCAATTTCAATGATCTCAAACACAAGTGCTCCGTAAGATTCAGAATTTACAAGCAGAAACAAAGACTCCCTCAGACTAACCGAACCAACGACGCATCAGTCGAACCCAAACAGCCCAAGAAAATGAACCCAGAGAGCAATTCTACAACTAAAGAAACTATGCTGCAATCTCACGCCAATTGCTAGACATCATCATATCATTGAACAAGATGGAGCTGCTTTTTAGATGATCATAACGCAACCAGGTCCGAGTCACTTTGAGGACCCATCTCTAACCTCAGCTTTCATTTCGCCTCTTCTTATCCTAAGTTCCTCAGCTGCACAGTTCTTCTTCTCTAATATCCCAAGTTCCTACAGCTGCACACGACTTTTAAATTTCCAAAATTCCTCATCTTTACCGAACCATCCCTGCCACAATCTCAAAGCAAGCCAACCCAGCAAGTCCTCGCACACGTTTCAGTGAAACCCACTAGGATTTCGACCTCTACCCCACACACCCAGTTAAAAAAAAAACAGAGTAGCCCAAACCCAAAAACCTTCCCAAGTTTTCTCTGCATTTTCCCACAACACCCAAACAGAGAGCTTGCAAGCGAGCTAAAAAACACATCCGAGAAAGAAACCCAAATCGATAAACACGTGAACAAGAAAAGGGAACATGCTCGGGCACCACAAGAAGAAAATTCTCAACTCACCTGAAGACCAGACCTCCTAAAGTTTTGCTCCAACGTACGTCGGGAAGAACAAAGTTAGCTTTACCAGAACCCGGCCTGCTTCGAGTTCTCTCTCTTCATAGCTTTCTCGAGCCTTCCTATGGTATTGCCACGTGTATCGCTGCCGTGAAGCGATAGCTGACACGATTTTTTGAATTTTTCTTTTTATCCTTATGAGGTTCATCAGTCGCTTTTACAGTATTCGCAAGTGAAACTTTTTTTTTTTTTTTTTGACAAAGCAAGTGAAACTTTACTAACCACGTTAATCAGCATCAAAATTATTTATATATATATAGGAAAATTAATAGACACCTGTTAAATGTTACCGAGCATTGTAAAAATTACTGACCATGTAGAAATTTCACTTTTTCTTATCATACAAATTATTAATCGTAGTTAGAATCACCTCAGAATATTATGAAAATACTAATTACGTATTTACTTTTCCACCTAAAAAGTTAGCGAGTATCTTGAAAATTACTTCGACTTAAAATGAAATCACTGATCACATGCCATACTAACCCCATATAAAATGTGCCCTTCCTATATTAAAGTTATTAATTATTTTGTAGCAGGTTCTTAGAAGTTATTCATTTATGATAAGATTTACTTGAAAATCTGGACAATAGGTTCTCAACTGAGGGTACGGCCCCCTTTCTTTCTTTCGAAATAAACGGCTCAAATGTGCTCCCTCCGAACCTATTATAATGAAATTTAAAAATTTTGAGTTTCGAAAAGTTTTTGCAATAATTCTAAATAAATTCACAGGTCAATATTTATTTTTTCGAAAACTAATTATGAATAAATAAGTTACTCCAACCAAGCCTCATCAATTGTCTAGAAATAAAGCTTAATAAGAGTGAGTGGTCGATTTATTTGGCTTTAAGATTTTCAAGAATCTAGAAGTTTTCACGAGAAAAAAACTTTTGATTATAAAATTGGAAAAGCTGCGTGAGACAAGCCAATGGTTTTTCGTGTTATACGATGAGTATCAACGGGAGAATTGACAAGGTGCAGGATTGCAATTCATGGTACCAACCATCACATTGACAAGAAGCTCCAAAGCATTAACCGTGAGAATGAAATGAACTATCACACATTCACCTCAATCCTAATGAAAGCTACTCTACTTGCTCTTGGCACTCAAGGTAGGAAGGATTTCCAGATGTTATATCTTCGAGGAGAGTGTCATTTGCCTTCAGGCCTCGAAACTTCGCCTGACTTCTCCATCCAAATGCGTAAAAGAAAAGGAAAAACAAGCAGAGAGGAGACAGAGAACTGAAGGCCCCATCTATACATCAAAGGGATTCAACAAAACAAATGTACGCGAACCCAGATGTGGTACCAACACTCTAGGAAGAGGAATCATGAGAATGTCCCCCCCAATCTGGGCAACACTTAATGAATGAATGAATTGGGTATGGAGTGACAAAATCATTGAACCTTGACCAGCTCCTCCTCTATTCTGAGAAGACAGTATGTACCATAACTATGCGACAAATGCTTCGACGCCAGTTTAGTCTTTGAGCTCTATGTCCAACCACTACTAGCTTTATGCCAGTGCGCCGCCTATCCTAATCCATGTTGTCTTCACACTCCCGAAGGATCAGCAACCAGCAGCTTTTAAGAAGTTATCGTATGGACTTGACGCAGGTAGTCTGAAGCAGCTCGGGTTATGCTGGTATTCAGTCGAACACAATGCGGTGGTGCCAACAGGTGGTTTCTGCATATTGGCATTATGGTCATTATCCAGGAAAGGATTGCCAACCTGCAATGGTTTTTTGTCAATTGAATATGTTAGAAGCCGGCATTTCTAACAGAAACTACAGAGAAAAGGTAGGGGACCTCAAATTATATTGACCGAATCAAGTACCCTAAGGCTGCGGATGTAGCACCATTTGATGAACTACAAATTGAGTACCTCGATGTTGTGCTGCCCGTTTCCGCTTAATATATGATGCCTTTGCCTTGTGGCTTCTCTCTCGTTGAAAGGAAGACACAAGGCAAAGAGAAAGAAGGCACCAGGGGAAGGGGTGGGTACGTAAAACACATGCAGACAAATTATGGTACTTACGTTATGAATCACTTACCCTGTGATTTTGAGTACCCATCTCCGCAGGGTAATGAGATCCTGTCATCACATCATTATTCTTCTGCAAGGTTAAGTTTCTCAAGCTTTCATGTTTCTGCTGGACGCTCATCAAGTTGGACATTTTCTGCTGCTTTCCTATGAGAAGTGCCTCACAGTGCCGTGCCACTTCCTTGTAAGGCACATCTGGGGCAGTTGAAACAGATAATCTCCCTACTTGATGAGCAGTCTCCAGTACCTGAAAATTGTAGAACCAAACCAACATTATGGATGGAAAAAACTATTTCAAAACTCAAACTTTGCAGAATCAGCAACTGTCAATTCCGTATTAGTAGCTAAGAAATAATACATATCACATACAGATTCTAGAAGTTGATCTATGCTCAAGAGATTGGGTCCGCCCACAGTGATGTCCTCTAAATTCTGTGTAGTTTGACTTTCAAATGAATCTGCAAAAGCATCATCTTCCACAGGTAATAGAGGAGGCTGTTGGATAGAAAAGAAAACAGAAATTGATGTTAATGTCATTTATATAAAAAGGGAGTAAATAAAATTGGCCACAAGAATTACATTATAATGAGATTCGCTCATTCTCGATTCAAGCTGATATATTTTGCATGGAGAGTCCGTGAATGATTGGGACCCCAGAGGACAGACATCATCAGGCAAAAATTCAGTGAGAAGTTGCTCCCTAACGGTGGACAGCTCAGGCTGCAAAAAAGATGTCAGAGCTTAAGCAACATGTCAAATTCAATATACAATGCATCTATTAACGTTCAGGTGATAAAGGACATCCAGAAGTTACTTCCGGCAAGCTGCCCAAAGTCTTCAAAATTACAGAAGCACAGGATTCCCTTCTTTGATCCTCTGTGAAATGAATGTGAGAGAGAGATTTCAAGGCAGCGGCATCATCTTCTGTCGATCCATAAACATCCATTTGATGTCTAGATCTGGTGTCTACAGCCTGTAACTTGCGATCTTCAACTAACTTCAGAAATGGATCAGCCTGATTCCAGCACAAAAAGATTATTAGACCTAATAAAGTTTATTTGTTACTGACGGATTGACTGGACACTTCGAGGAAAATGGAAAGAATCTCTTTATGAAATAACAAAGACTCCAGTATTTACACAATAAGAGTGTGATATGTGATTGAAGGTATTAAATTCATTTTGCATGGAAAATTCCTTGCAAGATAAAGATTATTGAGATGTTGAAATAAAACTCGCACCGTTCTTTCTGTTAGTGCTATATTGGCACAATGAACAAGTGGAACAATTCCATAAGCTATTGAAGAGAATATGATCATTGAAGTGGACAGCGTGAAAAGGGACCTCCGACGTGATGGTGGCAATGGTCCTGCAGAATGAAGCATATGAGACAGACCTAAATTGAGATACAGCAGGTGTTTTACTAGAAGTAAAGCCCATCCAAATCCAACATTTTAGAATGGCATAATCTTTTAGAATGGCATAATCTATGTCTACATCTTTGTGATTAGTAAAAGTTACAGGAAGCCATTACTGTGGTATTTTAACTTCTCTTTCATTTATATACGGAACATGGACAAAAGAATCCTTTTCGTTCTTTTCCAAATTATGGACCTGAAGAAAGCAAAAGAACCTCCCAATTACCATGATTATTGTCATCGCAGCATAGGCACAGAGACATCTACAGTTTTTCAATTCAGGAAATAAAGAATAAGAATTTTAAATTGATGCAAAGTGAAATTAGTTGGCTGAGACAGAAATTATCAGCTTTAAACATAGAAATCAAATAAGTTATGGGACCTAAAACTATGGCATTTCCAGTCCCGTAATGAAGAGACGATCAGCCTCATAGGGACCCAATTCTCAAATCAAATTGACATCAAGTAATTCTACTTTGAATCTTATCATGGTAAGGCATGGGAAAATCAACAACATTCTAAGAAATCAAAGCTAGCAAAGCCACAGCAAGTCAGGAAATATTTCCCAGCAGTTTAAACTGCCGGAAAACTTTATAATTAAGCCAATCAAACAAAACAACTATTGCATGCTAAAGAGAACCTACGAAGCAAAATTTTCTAGAGCTTCATTGATGGTTCTGCTGAGTGACATTACATGTTACTATTTAGTTGAAGTAGAGAGTCTATCTGAGCATTACTAGTCCCTTTATTTGACATCAGCAATTGCAAGAACAATCATTCACGGTACTAGGCACATAAAAACTGTTTGTCATCACAAAGGAAAAGAAATATCAATCCTTGTCCAGTAAAACCATGAATAATGCATATGATAAAAGTTTAGTAGATGACCTCCTTCTTTGAGAGAAATATCACGCAAGGAAAAGGCGAGCTGGAAACTTCGAACCAGCGCCTCATTGCTGGAATTCTGCAAGCAAGGCAAAATATTCAGGAACTGAGTCTATAAATTTTATTCGTTGAAATATTGCCATCCAAGTACTAAAATACAAGCATTTACATTGACTGGCATTGCACATGAAATCTTTCATCACAAAGTATGAAAGTATGCAACTGCATTACCGATCTGTTAAGGCTAAGTTTATTATGTGTTGAGCAAGACCCAATGACCAAAATTATCCCAATCAGACATTACAGAGCCAAAGGTGCCTGATGTGGAACAAAACCTGATTCAATTTGTTTGCCATGTCCAAATGTCCTAAGACTGCCCCTAATGTCCCAAAAGAAAAAAGTAATAAAAGCTGAATTACTCCTAGAGTGAATGACCAGAAATTTATGGTCCAAATCGCACTCATCATGTTAAGAATGCCACACTTCCCTTTTTCTGAGTATCTTTCTAGACATCCTTTTAGCGAGGAATCCTTACAAGGTAGCATTTAGATAAACAAAGAAATTTTTTTTGACAGCCAGATTACACAATCCGAACTTAGTAACACCACATTCTGATATTGTGAAACTGGTAAAAACAACACCTAAGTCTTTTGCCATGGAGAACAACCACACTACAGGGAAAGTCTTTTGCCATTATGTGGGGCTGGTTGCGTAGATCCTCCTGCAACTGAACTGCAGTATTTCTTTCGATGGTGTGACAACATGAACAGACATGATGAGAAGGAATGCATTTGCATGACACGCAGCGCTATACAGTCTTAAGAACTGGACTTAAATGATACCTTGGCTCTAGAAAACAGTAATACAAGGCTGTATGTGTGCGCAATAGCTTCAAAATTTTCAGGCATGTTTGCTGGGGAAATAGACTGTGCCCAAATGGATGAAAGTAACAGAGTGATCTGGCGGCTACTCAACCTGAGAGGAACAGCCTCCTGAAGTCCAAAAAACTTAACAATTGTCATCTCATGTGTATAAGAAATATATAAGGAAAATATTCTTTACCATGCAAAAATGACCAAATTGATATACGAGAAAATACCATTTCCATCCCCATTAAAAGTTAGAATTGCATGCAAGAGAAAACAATGCTAAATAAGATCATAGTCGTCTAACAACATATTGACAAAGTGGTCCGATTCACGTTCAAGTAGAAGACCATTTATTACACATAAAAATATTTCTGCATCATAAAGCAGCAACATGAAAGCGTCAGTGAAACAAAAGATGGGGTGGCCGAGACATGTCATTTAGCATCAGCCTAAGATCGATTGGATAAGAGCACAAACTTGAGTTTCCTAGCTTCAGAATTTTCATGTGTCAATAAATTGGCATTGGGAAGCCACCCTTGAACAAAAACGACATGAGAACTGACAGATGCATCTCTGAGACTCACCAGTTCCTTATTTAACTTGCTCACAGGATTTCTATCTGTATTCAGTAGTACAGAAGGATTTCTGCTGCTGTATGCTCGACTGTATGTTGACTTCAATCTGCTCAGCATCCCAATGTTGTCATCTCTTGTGTCCCCCTCACTGTTCTCTTTATCATCCTGAGGAGCATGATCTCTCGACAGAATCTTCTCGTTTCTTAGCTTCTCAAAAAGGGCAGCAGAAGATGAAAATACTGAGACAGTTCTTGAAAGCGTCCTAGGAAGGTCCTGGCCCTTCTTGGACTCAGAAATAACAGAAGATGGGCAGGGGCAAACTGAAGATGGAACAAGAACAACTGAAAAGATGCGGTGGGCCGCAACTCTTGTTTCATGGTCTGGATGCACCATAGCTGGCAGTAATTGATGGAATAGAGCCTCTGGGAATGCCTAAAAGAAGAGGAAGTAAACGTCATTTTTCAAGATGAAATCAGCAAAGACATAATAATGAAAATACTTGGACTTGACTTCTTGCCTTATTCTGATAAGTCAAATTTGGTAGAGAAGCAACAATTTGGGCAGTACGATAAACAGCAGAAATTGTTGTTCTGGCTATAACTGTAATGGTGGATATATTCTCCAGCATGACAGCCATAATGTCAAGTATTGGACCTGCATCTCCAATCTGTCACAATGTCAATGCAGTCTATTACCCAACATCATGTACAAAATTCATCATTATCTGTCCAGGAAAAAGCCATAAAAGTATCGCGAATAGCACACAAAACAGATCGATAAGCATTAGCTGAGAAAGAAAAGTGATGAACGGAATGCAAGCCTCACGGGCAAAAAAACTTGACCAACAGAGGGTGCAAAAGTTAGAGAATAGAACCTTAAGAGACAGCTGGACCAGACACTCATCCACGACCTCTTGGAATTTTCTGTTCCATTTAATTACATCTGCTCCCAGATTAGCATCATCAAGTGAGCAGTGTATGCTTTTCCTCAGATGCCTCATGACATCACTTACAGTACCTATGATGGCTACTGAGGGTTCGACCTTTGCATGCTGAGCCAGGAAGGTTGTCACCTCAACAATGTCAATCTGCATACTGGGCTGTTTAAGGACATTTCGGTGATCAAGATGCTTGATTAGTATGGATAGCAAAAAGTGTGTACTTTGACCTGTGAGGAACAGTAAAAACAGGATCTGTCATGAACAAACAATTAAGTTTCCAGATTGGCAAAAATCTCTGGCAAGGGGCTGCCACAGCAATTAATAGATCCAATTACCAGAACTCTCCATCAAAAGTTGCATGTCCTTCAGGACAGGAAAGGCAAGACCATGTTCTGAAGACCATAAATTTCCATTATCAAAATAACGGAAGAATGATTCTAATACTCGCCGGATTGTGGTTGCCTCCTTGGCTAGCTTGGCCATGTTATGAACACAAACATGGGACCAAAAGCAAGGGTTCTTTGCATCCCTATTGGCATAAAAAAGGAGAAGTAAAATTCTAGACATTTATTAGACAGTTATTAGACAGTTATTGATTACAAACTACAACAAAAGAAAATGCATAATTCAATTTCATTTCGTGAGAGCTTACACTGTTGCATTTACTTCTCCCTTGTCATTAACGAGTTTCTTCCAAGAAGGAACCCTCATTGTGACTTCTGGTGATGCAGAGACATGACCTTCATGTTTTAGCACTTCTTGTACCCAACGATTCTCAGAACCTGGCTTGTTTGGGTCTTCAGAGACTTTCTTAGCATGCCCATAATTTTCCAAGACCACAGAGACCACCTTAATAGTGAAAGGGAAAAGTAAAGGTAAATCAGTAGTGGCAACAGACTTGCAGGTTTGTAGTTAAATTTGCCGGTTGTTATTTGCAATATGGCAAAGATGCTAAGAAGATTTTGTATTTAAATCATAGTGATCAAATGCTCCAACAGAAATAAACCTTTGAGGATCAACATTTGCCAGTCAGCATAGTTTGATCCAAGGCTTTAGTTGCAATGTGTAGAATGAGGGAATAGTCAATATTGACATTTAATGAAAAAAGAAATATTGTGGGTCAGTTTTAAGGGGCATAGTTAGGCTTGATGTTGTAAGGTACAAAGTCATGCAATGATGTGCAAACTGTGATCCAAAGCTTTTGTTAGCATCAGTTGTGATCTAAAGTTCGGCATGATGCTTTAAGGTACAAAGTACATAAAGGGTTCTACATAAGCAAGACTTCTGTTTACCAGAATAAGAGCGTGGGTGGGGCAAAAAATTAAAAAAAAAAAGTTGAAGGAAATCCTATCATCAGGACATGAACTTCAGGCAGATGCTGAAAAATGTGGAATTCTAATGAGAATCTGCTAAATTCTTCAGGCAACAGTCAAGAAAAAGCACTTCAATATACTCACATTGTCAAACTCGCCTGAAAAATGTGAATATTCACCCATGAACCAGATCTGCACAAGAATATGTCAGGTTTAGTGCTTCAGCACAGATCACAAGGTAATACTTGAATGGTCATTAAACCAATGAATAGCAAGGTAATTACTCAAACTTTAAGAATGCATACAATGCAACTACCGCTACAAGCTAAACATCCCCTGTTAGTCCAAAATAAAATATCATACCTTACAAGCAGATCAAGCATCCATATATTTTACAAATCTAATTGAACATTGCTCCAGATTATCCCACAGGTATCAACATCTCATGGCTAGGTACGAATACCAACCAACTCACTCTCCTTGTCAGTCTACACTATCCTCAAATTACCCCAATAGACGATGGGTTACTTGCTATTTCCTCCATAGACTACAATAATAGTTACAGCTCAATGTCCCTCTCAGTTCAATCCCAAACCACATTCTTCCTTTGCAGACATGAATCAGAATAACATTTTTCAAAGTGACTCGATTCAAGGCCAATTTCATGGTCCATAAAATTGCTATCAGTTGGGCCAAATCATCAAAAAGCACTCCATTTGTCTATATGGAGTGGGTCCTACCTACTTGCAGATCATAAAACATTTTCACTCCAATTCTATAAGGGAGTAGGGTCTCATGTTACAAATCTTCACTTTCTCCCACCATCTTTGATTCACCAGCCAGAGAAATGGGAAGTTCCAGAGGCTATGGACCCACAATGCAAGGTGTCACTGTCTCAAACAAGCCACCGCCAGACAATTCAAAGATATGAGGATGCACATTGCCTTCACAGCGCAAGAGTATCTTCTTCGTGCAATAATAAAACCAATTCAAAGGTAAAGGGAGTGCTTTTCTAGAGTTCTCGGAGACTGAAATGACATTAAATGGTCCCTTGCCACTTTATATTCTCCCAAAAGAGAGCTTCAAGTTAAGTAAAAGGGAGCTAATGGCATGACACTATCGGATCAACTTCTGCTTGAGGAATAGCTTTGTAACCAAGTTCTACTGATGACTAAACCTGATCTTTTTTTTTTTTTTTTTTTTTGGGGGGGTGGGGAGGAGGAGGAGAGAGAGAAGGGGAGAGAGCTGTGCCCATGTTTATGTAGTGAACAGAATTACAACTATCAGTATCTTTATTCTCATTAGCAATTTCTCTCCACGAATATTAAGGTCAAATGAAACTTTAAGGGTATACAAGTGACTGAGACAAAAGAACATACCATGGAAGAAAGTGCCTGTAGACCAGCCGCGCGTGAAAGCTGCGCTCTCTCGTCTTGGCCAAGTTCTTGAGCTAATTGACAGAGCTTCGGAAGAAAGCCTTCTAAGTTAAACATGTAGGTGCCATCCCTCTACAAAATCAAATTAATTTAGAAAAACTTGGACATTCACATAAAAACCTCAACAAGTAAAATTCACAATCTAAAGTATACATATCCACCATTAGAACTCACTTGATTATTTACAAAGTCAAAAAGGTTCTGACATCCTATTAGTTGCATCTCATCCTGTCTTGTTTGATCCAGCAAAGTGCTAATTATGCTTAGTAGACTACTTGCAAACAGAGGCCTGTAACATAAGTTTAAGGTTAGACAGCACACACATAGTCAATGGATATAAGACAAGTGGTTCTGCCTATTTCCTGATGAGGAGATGGGGAAAAAGGCCACATGAGATATGCCGGTACAAGCCATTCCTTTGAGCTAAATATAATAAGAGGCAATAAGTGGAGAGCAAATCACTATGGAGCACATCCATAGACTTTAATTGCTTTAGAATCATTTGAAAGCTTTTATTCCAAGTTTGAAAATCAATGCTGAAGAGTATTATGGGTGAATGTTTTCATTTGTTGTAAAAGGTTCCAAGTAGCCCAACATAAACACTATGACTAAATTTCACAGTTGAATAAGTCAATCGGAGAAATGCCTCTTTATCTTGCTGTCTCTTTAAAATACATAACAGTATTTGCTGCAACTTACACTGTACTAACAAAACTCTAAGTTGCAACTATTAAGTACCAGTCGAGCCACAAAACCACTATTTAAAGGAAACAAAGATCTTTTTGCCACTAGATAAGTTGACAGATCCAGTGTTTTTGTGTAGGAAATGCCAGAGTCCATTCTGCTTATATATTATGCCTTCTGTAAATGTTTTCCCTGAGACTCAGCTGCACAAGCATGATAGAGTTCCCCACCATAGAACTCAACAGCTTCACCTACTTCCATTATGGTACTCTCAAATCAAATACAAAAATCAAACCAACAATTTTTTTTGCAGAGAACTGTTCACAGTATGGCAAGGAGGGCCACAACTAAAACAATAATTTAAAGGACAGTCAGATAATCTGCCCCTGGTATAGGTACTCGAAACCTATACTAAGACATCATTACTGAGTGATGTATATGAATGCCATACAGAGAGAACGGATATGTATTGAGGGAAGGCAAACTCACATCTGATCCTTACAAGAAACTAGCAATTTCCTGTAGATACACATGACAATCTTGGCAGATCGAAAATTTTCAGTTCTCAACTCCTTGTAACATCTTTGTTCAAGTGTGCTCGTGATCTGTTCAGAATAAGCAACTATCACCAAGATGAAAAGGCAAAGCATAAAGTCTAGCATTTTCTAAACGAAATTGTAAGCCTTGTACTATAAACCAATCACCAGAAACACATAAACAGTAAGCAAAATATAACTTTTCCTGTCAGCGCCGAGGACAAATAAAATTAACAAGGAGAAGAAATTCCGTAAGAAATTTGCAAATTATTCCACACATTAAAAGAAAAAGATTTCAAACAATATCCAAATGAAGCATACATGACGAGCCAAAAATTATGAGAGGCGCCTTGAAATTTTAATTAATTATCCTGCACAAAGTTTACTTCAGTAACCTAAAATGACCAACCTGAGGTCTGAAGAATCATTCTACAATATTTCTTTTCTTTCCAAATCGTCAATGGGATATTTTCATATATAGTGCAGACAAAGGGATGGAGAGACCTGAACTTAGACACAACACCTCAAAAAGAATGGCCCCCACCAAGTGAGTCAGCCCTTGTTTCTTTAAATTCATTGATCTAATAGGTCTAACAACAAATTTGCCATTTAATCACGAAAATTTTTCAGACATATTTGCATATCAACGGTGCCTGTGGATTCAAAAACTCAAATGATGCAATTGTAGGTTTTCCGATGAGACGGTTTGACTTTGAAAAAATATTGTGCTTATTCCTTGAGACTGATACAGCATGGCTGTCTAGAAAAACCAATGTCAGTCAACAATGACCTTTGCACTTTCTCTATCCATAGCCATGCTAAAACCCCAAGTATACATGAACTGGCAATTCCCCAGAATGCGGGCCAACAAGCATCTAGACCTTCAGTTTCCTATGTGATACAGTTATCTTCTAAAGTTCAGACTGTATTTCATGGCAGTTACCATAATTGCCAGAGGATAAAGAGAGGGAGCATGGCATCATCTTTCCAGAGCTCTCCCTTTCCCACACAAGTCAACATGCTTGGCACCTCAACAAATTAGAGTCCACAGGAATGAAAATAGTCATTGATTGTCAAGTGGTCCCTAAAAATTAGCCATTTGCTGAGGGCTGAGAATATAATTAAGTTTTCACAAACACAGAGATGAAACCAAACCCATTAACTCTCCTACGTACGGGAACCATAGAATTACAGACTTTAGACATTACACTAGCAAGATCAACTTTTTGACATTGTCCACAGTGACACCATTTGCTTTGATTATCTTTGCAACAACGGAAGCAGAACCCAATTCCAAGAATCAGCAGCCAAATTACCTCAGCACATTAATTACATCTGAGAGTTCAATTTAGCACCCCCATCCAGAGTTAAAGCTTCTTCTAGCTGAAAGATTATGGCATTTTTCACAAGTCATTGCTCCACCCATTTTTTGTCAAACAATTCCAAATCTCTCATTGGTTACATCTGCCCTGATATTTTCTGATCAAAGGCCACCTTAGCTGCAATGTCTAATTTCTATGTGAGTTTTTCAGAGGCATATATTCCTACGAACATCAATCTTGAATCCCTTTGTCAACATAGTTTTCAGTTTCACAGCTCCACTGGACAGAAATTTTGGAACATCAGAAGCTTCAGATTACCCTCCAATCTTTTTGGGTTTTTTTTTTTTTTTGGCTCAAAAGAATTATCCTCCACCCTTGATTGCGAACCATATTCCTGCTTCCATGCTCTAATTTTGAAAAAATCCATGCCAAATCATAGGCTTGTTCAAAATGATCCAGAAAAAATCATTAAAAATTTTCTAATTCTTTTGCTGCATACAATTGGTAGAGCAATTGATACAAGAGGTTCCATAACAAGCTACAGAATTTCCATTAAAGTATCAAACAAACTTCAATATTCAAAGCGCAAAGCTCTTCTACAATAAAATAAACTCATCAAAGATGCAATTCAACCAGATATTAGTCAACCAAAAACTCGATCCAATCAAGTGAACCAAACGATCAACAATGCTGAATGGATATATGGTTCTACATTGTGGCCCAGTTATTTTCAGCATAGTTGAGCATAAATAAGAATGCAAATCAGGACATTATCAATCCCACGACAGTACCTTTGGTATACGCAAAGGATTTTTAGCAGCATATTCACACAGTTTCCCAATTTTCCGGTCATTTGGCTCTTCATCCTGTCATAATACAAAGTAACATGCATTTAGACAGTACATAGAAGAAGGCATGATACAGAATAAGAATATCGACTGCTAATAAAGATTTGGGTTTTCTAAAATATAAAAAGGTAACATTCCCTCACTTGCTGCTCTTGTTTTGTACTAAATATATACTGGGTTAAGATACATATGAGCAATCCAGAGGCAAGTCCCTCTTATTGCAGAGGAACCACGCTCAATTTTGAAAAGGACTGACACGAAGAATTGCATCAACGGAGCCACTAATATCTGTTTTGAGAAGAGGCCAATAAGGTATTTACTGTGCCAAAGAGGCCCAATATCAGTTCCAACCAGTCATTCTCTCATCATTGCCTGTGCACAAAAATGAACATAGATGTGCAACCCGGTGGATGCAATTACGACAAGGGTATCTTATAATTCAAGATTATCTCAATGATTTATCCTGACATCTGTCAATCTGTGACAAGATCACTTCTATTTCCTCCAGATTCATCTTGGTGATGATGATTCCAATGTTAATCAAGAGTTGAGTTACACAGCACATGGTTTATAGCCTCTAGTAAAGCAACTGACAGAAATTACGGTTCCTTAATTTGAAGCTTACTTAGCAGCATAGGTGCTGTCTAGGTAATCATAGACCCCTGCTCTTGCTTACCAGACCTTTGTGATGATTTTCTCATACAGAGAGAAAATGGAATAATAATTAAAAAGCCCTTTGCTGTGATGCTAACCAGAAGCTTGATCAAAAAAGAGAATTTTGCTAATTTTGCTACACCAACTGAATTTGAAAGTTTTATGTCGTCCCAAAACCCATGTATGCATCCATTTGAGCAAGCCCAGCGAGCTTCTTTTGAAGTCTTGATCAGCAAATAAATTGCAAAACCATCACTTGCTGATGCCCATAAAATGAAAAGTGGAAACCAAGCTTGAAGATCACTAACCTGGTTTTTCGGGAATATATCGGAAATAAGCTTCTTGTACCTCTTCACAGGCTGTCTAGATCTCGCCCTCATCGCTGGGCAGAAGAAACAAAGACTGCCACAAACAGGCAAAACTTGCCTGGAGATCACGCCCGAAATAACACTCATGTTGTTCAAAATCCCCGCGCAATCGCTGCTGGAAATCTCAAAGAAAATTTCGGTCCCCGCCCAACCCTTCTTCCCCTTGCAGAACCAATGTCAGAGCTTATACGGTCGGCATGCAAGAAGGGAAAGAAAGGGCTGCGGCGAGACGGAACGCGTAACCTCTTCGGTTCGACGAGCAGCCTGCAAACGATCATCAATCTAAGGGTCACTTCTAGCTACCCCCTAACAAATGCCGACACACGAATTTCCAAAATCAGAAAAAACCAACGACAACAACAACAACAAAAGGAACCCATTTGAGCTTGAACGTCCCCAGATTTCGGCGAAATGCACGAGCAAATGAAGCTCGACATAGGATCACACCGACCAAGAACACGACAAGACAGCGCATTGAGAGATGAACAAGATTGTCATCGGAAAAACGGAAATGACAAACAAAAAATTAAAGGGTGATCGAACGTGGGTGCGTAATTGAAACAAGAAAAAGAGAGAGAAACAGAGAGACAGAGAGACAGAGAGAGAAAAGGAGAAGGATACCTCGGAAATCACTGAAAGAGCAGGGGGAGAGGCAGGAAATCCTTGGAACCCAAGCGATCAAAATTGCAAATTTCCTCGGCGATGGCGGAATGTGGCACCCGCAAAACTCTCTGTCTTTCTCTCTCTTCCTATCTTGATTCGAATGGGCGCCTGCCGAAGCGCTTGAAAATTGCCTATAAAACGCATTCAACGGTTTCGACATGTGTGGGCCTCACGCGACATCATTGTGGAAGGCCACCCACAGCTGATGATTTTGTTTCTTCGATTTCTTATTTTCTTCCGACCCAAAAAAGAATTCCATCTTTTTTTAGTTTTGGTTCCTTATTTATTGTTTATTTTTGTCATTTTTGGGGTTATTGTGAATATTCTGTACGTTTGAATTGACGGCAGGTTTTCGCGGGAACGATGCCGCGGTCGTTGTCGTGGTGTGCTGTCTTGGCAGTTGACAGTCGACAGCTGGACAACGCCTGACGTCATTTGGTTTAATATGAACTTCGGCCAACTTTTTGTTTCTCCACGGCAAAATTCAATATGACCCAAAATTATAAACAAAAGTCAAAGAAAATTATATCAAAATTTGTACGATAAAGAAAATCTTGGAATCGAAAATGCGTCTTTCACAACATTTGAATTAGATTAAAAGGAAAAGTAAAAATTTATCTAAACACATCCTCCTAAATATAAAGTTTGCTGGAACATAAACGTACATAAATACCTTTTTTTTATCAAACTGGAAATTCGAAGGCCAGCAAAGTATTTTTCTTGTTATTGGAAAAAATATTTTTTTGAGGGAATTTATTTTTGGTCAAAAGGGGCATTCAAAATGTTGAAATTGTGAGCACTGCCACAGTAAGGTTCTAAATTATATTTTTTCCATAAAAATTTTACAAGTGTAACAGGAAAATCATACAGCTGGTGAAGTAAACTCTGGAGATCAAGACAAGATGAATTCAATTATGAGAATCTTGAACGTGCAGTTCATATCAATTCAGATTCTTTTTCATTCACAGATTCTTTTTCATACACACGGTTCGTGTTGCTATCTAGAAATGGCGACTTTTAATGCAGGGTATGGGATGCTGTGCATGGTGAGGTAGGAGATGAACTGTATAGAGCCTTGATCAATAAAAAAAGAAGAGAGATCCGGGATCTGTTTAATTTTTTTATTTTCCAAGATTTGAATTCGTTGCGGATTAGGCAAGAGCTTGCGCATTCAAACTGGAGTTGACTAAAATAAAACAAAGGGCACCCCCACATAAGGAGCTTGCTCATCTGTAATCCATTTGAAAAGCCTGGTACCAGAATTAAGAAAATCCTTGCATTTCACCTGCTACCTCGATCGGACGGTACGTGCATTTAACAACACAACTCGTGCGAGCCGGGGCCGAAGTCGAATTGGACTCACTAACTCATTATCTGCCGTCGCCTTTTGCAAAGCCAAAAGGAGTTCCAAAAGGCAAGATGGGTTTGATTGCTTGCTGCTCCTTAAAGCAAAGTCAAGCCAGGTATTGCCAAAGAAGAAGGTGAATGACCATGAAAAGAGTTTGAGAGTGAGAAAGTCATCCAGCCATGAAAGCCACTATCACAACTGGAAGCACTTGAGTGCTCCAGACTCAGAATCATCAGGCAGAGAAGTGGGGTGATAATATAAGGATGGACAGTGGAGTGGTCAAAACGAGCATGATCCAACTCATAAGCAACAATCATTTCAGCATAAAATTATTCCAACAGCTACAAGAACTCATTTCACTGTTTTCCTAAAGTATGTGACAAATCTAGGGTGCTGAGCTGAAAAGACATGCTGAGTCCACATCTGCAATAAGTTTAGAAGCATCAGTAAAAATGCATGTGTAAATGTCAATGTTGCTCTAGATTTGAGATTTGTGAGGGAGAAGAATGTGCATTTCTAATGGAAAATTGAGATGACATGGTCCAGAAACTTCTCTTCCAATATGATTGAAAGTATTGTCAAGGCAGCATTCTATCAAGACGAACGAGATGCTTGGAAGCTTATATCTTGCGTAGAAATAAAGCGATCGCGTTAACAAGTACCCAAACATACCTCTTAAGCCAAACTTCGATTGTCAGAATACTCACGTATCACAAGCAAAATCGCCATATACTAGAAATTGCAACATTTGAGTAGGGCGCTATTTGACAGAATCTGGGGTAATACTGTTTCCCAGCAAGACTGCATTGGCATGCTTCTCTCTCTCCATTTCCTCATCGGACAGAAAAAACATCAATGAAGGGAAAGCCACATCAAATAGTTGTTTGCATAACTAACAGAGAGTGGTTCACAATCAAAAAGCTCAAAATTCTATCTAATTTCCCACTCCTCCACCTTTCCTCTTGCACGGCCCCCTCACAATTAACAGTGCACTTTGCAGAAGAGTCACAAATGAGGCCTCAGACAAATAGGTCCGACGCATTCACAAACTGAACATTTGCCAATAATTTAAAAATTTGACAAAAGAATAACTTCCCAAGATCTCTCACAGGACATGTTGCTTTTGTAACATCACGAAGTATAGCTAAGCTGTTGACGTACCACCATGATCCCTCTCAACATGTTCCACAAGAGAAATGGGATCACGAAATCCTCTACTGCACTTGGGGCATACGTCAATTGTAACCTTTCGAACAGGGGCACGGTTACCGCTGCTCTCGTGGAACTTTTCCACATGCTCTATGAGAGATGTGACGGATGAAAACTTTGCACCACACTGTGGGCACACCTCTAGCTGCCTACTTCCACTTCCACTACTAGCACTGCTAATGCTGCTGCCACTCTGCCCCACCCCATCCTTCGCAATTTGCAATGTTCGGTTTAATTCATTACTCAATTTTGCCATGCCTGCTTCTGTTGAGGCTCGAACTGTTGAAGCAGCATTCAGAAATCTCTCTGTCCACTTGGAAGATGTTGCTGGAGATCCACTTGATTTTGAGACTTCCTTTTTACTCCTGTTCAAAAAATTGACAAAGGGGAAAGTAGCGTCTGGCTTTTTTGGACCTGCACAATTGTGGTCTGGACCAAACCGATGCTTCAAGCAGTGATCCAGAGTGCAGTCTTTGCACTTAATTGTGTTTGAAAATGTAAGGATCTCCCTGCAACCAGGTACAGGGCATTTTCTCTTCTTTGTGACTTTGTCATAATTTGAGGGGTCACACTCTATATTAACATGGGACTCCCAAGTAATATTTGGGTCTTCATCGGGATTAAGCCGGACACCTTTTGCGCAGAGTGGACAGACAACAACTGTGACATCTTTCTTGTCAGCTTTTGGACATCGATGTTTGATGTAGCTCCGGTGCTCCAGACAGAATACCTACAGCCACATGTATTTTCATAAATCAGATGAATGCACCAAGCCGAAAGAAGCAATAAACGTGACCAGATACAAAAACCACGCAACTGGTAAGCAATAATCGGAAGAGGGGGACTTATCTTGTTTTTAGTGACTAATTCGAAGAGGAAAACAGAAAACGAGAAAGAAACACATATTACATTCCGCTAGACTTAGGAGCAAATATCTAGTGAGCAGAGGACCTTAATGGCTACACCATGGTAACTTGTCTGATTCCATAGAATCTTGACATGCACATAATATCTCACGCCGGATGCATCCTATCATCTATATATCGACGTCTAGCTAGTTACCCCACTCGGTCAGTTCTACCTCGAATGGTCGACATTCATGATGTTATTAGCTATAAAAACAAATAGTTCACTCATGAGAAATATATGAATAAAACACATTGCTCAACACTTAATGTTTCGTTTATTCCACTTCAGCATTTTAATTCCAGAGTCATCTTCATCTATGACTAACAAGTGCCCACTTCCCCTAAACCAATTCGACACGCAGGCAACTAGCTGTCCCCAGAATTGACCGAATTCACTGTGAACTCACATTCCCATTAAACACCATTCTATGTTCCTTTTCCTACGTAGGTATTAGATTCATCCCAACTTTCCCTTTCACTCTTTAACAGGTTTTTCATGCCCGGACGGAGATCCACGAATATTACATATGCAGGCAGCTCTTCATACTCCCAAAATTAACTTCGACGTGCACGAAGCCGATTCCCCTCGGACCCACTTTCCCCGATCATCCACTCCTCTTCGCATCTTCCATTCGGTACGGCAAACCACACCCAATGCGATAGATTTACCAGTTCGACCCAATATTTCTACTCATGAACGAATCAAAAGCGGCCCAACATCGAGCTCCAGCAATTTCGCAATCGGCGTCACGTCCTCCCGCTTCGCCCCCACGCACCGTAATCAAGACAAAGATCAAGACAAGAGACGATCTTGAGCTAAGGAGCATCCGAATCCTAAACCAAAGAACCAAATAACTCGTACGGACGCAATTCCCACCAAGCGCGTAGCCCTCCAAAAACAAAAACAAAAACAAACAAACAAAAAAGAAAAAAAAATAGAGAAGCGGTGGAAAAAAGGGAGGGAGGGAGCAGAAGAAGAAGAGAGAGGAGACCTGATTGCAGCGATCGCAGGTGAAAGGGAGGAAATCGATCAGCTTGCAGTCGTCGACGGTGCAGTGCTTCCCCAGATCGGGAAACTCCGGCGTCCCCATCGGGAATATCGGCGAGCTCCCCCGGACCGGACAAGAGGGACCGAGGATTCGCCGACGGACGACGAGGAGAGGAATCGAAGTCGGAGAAAGGAAGAAGAAGAAGAAGAAGAGGCGAGGAATCGCGAGGAGCGAAGGTTTGACTCCCGATTCGGCGGCTTTTGCGCGGAATTTAAGACACGACCACGACCCGGTGGTCTCGAGGAATTCCGAAATCCGCGTGAAGGAAGGGAAGGGAATCGGAACGGAGCGAGCCGGGAAGTCGTCGGCCGGGTCTTCCTGAGATTGGTCTGGATTGGCCGTGCCGCCACCGTCCCAAACCAAAGACCAGAAAAAAAGGAGAGACTAAACACGATCCGGGTTTTGACCCGACCCGAACCGATTTCTGAGAGCTTTCCTCGTCTTTTCCCGCTATATTTTTCTGGGCAGAAGGTGTACTATGAGGTAACCAACACACACCTAAAAATAGAAGAAGCAAGTGTCCTGAAAACGGACCTTGACAGGTCCCCAAAATGATGGGGCTTACCCAATGTTGGGGTAAATTAGCTGATTGTCGCCGGCCTCTCTTTGAGATGTTCCCCAACGTTAAATTGAAGAGATAGAGACGGCTCACATATCTCGATGAATATAATAGTTAGGGGACCTCTCATAAGATTGGACCTTGGTAAGTCCTAAAATTGTCACGTTTGAATTGAAGGGGGAAGAAAAACAATCCTTTCCAATTGGGGAGTTAGGATATACGGGCACCGACACGTTAAGATAAGAGTGCAATTCCATTAGCTCATCAGGGCGGCCGAAATGAAGGTTTCAACCTCTTATGTTGTGGTGAGGTATAACCTTTACCACCATCGAGGATTCACAACACACCTCATAGTTAAAAGAAGAAAGTGTCTCTGAAAAAGCTAAGATTAAGAACTGACGACTCGCGCAGCACAATCCTAGACCAATGAGGTCATTCTCGAGTTGATTTCCTAACGAATTCTTTTGTATTCTCCGTTTGAGTCGCTACAATAAACTAGATAGAGGTTTGGGGTTCTTGAGTTGTCGAAAGCAATACAAGGATGTCACGTGAAGATCACTCAGAGCAAGAACATCAAGTCGACCTGGCTTCAATGCCAAAACCCGGTTACGCAATGAATATTAGATTACATGCTCCTGCGGCGCTAAGGCCATTCGGTCCAGTTGCCACCGTCCGAAATCTCTTGACCGCAATTTACAATGTGAAAGACATAGGACGTCCGACTCGCATCATCTCATGGTGACGACATCCCTTTGTTTAAACTGTGACAACTTTTTTGATGGAGTAGGTACCTAAACCGCGCATGATCATGCAAGAACTAATTTAGTTTGGCGTGAGCAGGTAGAATGCTTAACTACTACAATAAAATTTCCTAGGCAAGCACGTCCCAGGGGAAACGAAAGCAACCGAGGGTCTTTGCTCATTTCGACCGCATTGAAAAGTTCTCACTTCCTGAGTCAAGCATATCAATGTATTTTCTGTCTAACAAGGCTGAAGCCGGCACATAATTTTTAATTATCAAAACTTGTCAAAGTCATCGGGGCCTTGCTAGTTTAAAGACCAGCAATAATTAGGAATATTGGACCAGATCGGTTCTATCCCAGAACCAGACTAGACCCCTAAAAGAAAAGATCTGGTTTCTGGTTCTGAGTAAAGACCCACCCAAGATTCAAACCGACTAGTCTATTTCTAACCTCTAGATTGAAGTTTTATATAAATTTATTGCAAATTTAATTATGTCGTTTGTTTCATTTTCAGGTGATTAGAATTTGAAGCAATATTTTAATGGATGAATAAGGGATGGAATTTTATAATTAATGATTTATGTTGCATGTTTGAATCATCTTTTGGGTTGTAGCTTTTGGTAGAGAGGATATTTCTATTATTCATCTTTTACTTCAAATGATTTTATAACTCATACTATCTTATTGAAAAAAAAAATGAATCCAGAAAAGGGAACAAAAGAAATATAAGTTTTTAGGTCGACCGTATAGGTTCCAAAACCGGTATTAGAGCAAAGATAGGCTCCAGATCCAAAGTCTGTATCCTACCCATCCAGGAACAGACCACAACTAGCGAAAACACAGGCAACATCCTTTTCCTTTGGAGAGTTCAACTTCGACATCGACTGTAGCTTCTGTTAAGAATGCAATTCCCCTTTGAGTAGATCATAGATAAGACATGAAATGTCCAAAAGATTCAAAAGGAAAAAGATGCGGCGACCAGCACAAAAAGACCTGCTCTTTCGAGACAATCATAACTTGAACGAGAACTCGATATGAAGATCTGAAAGATTTATCACAGTATTTCAACCTTCATCAAAATCAAGTCAAAAAGCACAAAATGAAGCAGTGCCTAGTTATGCCGTAATGGTAGCAACATGGTATCTCAGAAGGAAAAACATAACATCTTAGACAAATTAAAAGTACTAACAAAAACTAGACACTCTTAACAGCTGAAATGCTAGCTCAGACATCGATTCTCTCAGCGTCATCCAAAATGAGTGCTTTCCCAGTGGGCTTAGCCAACAGATCTGTGTACTCCTGGAAGGGAGACTTTGTGAATCGCGTTTCCCTCCAAAAGTCCGGAGTAAGGAAGCCGTATGTCTTCAGCAGACAGTCAAAGGTTGCCTACAGACAAGCAGAGTGATATATAGAACCCAATTAACTTTTGATACACAAAAAATGCTTTCCTCGTGAAATGAACATAATGCATCTACTACTACTTCTAGATGAATTTGAGAAACCTCGATAGACATATCAGTCAGAAACTAGGAAATGCAAATGAACATCAGAAGGCACAAACTTCCATAACTCAGAAACATCACTTAAGAACTGTATCGACAAGTTGATGGGCCACCACAGAGACACCATCAATCAACTTGGAAAGGAAGCACAGCAGAACAGGCACAGTTCAAGTAAAATTTCATCCCCTCCAATAGGCCAACCTTAAACAACCCATCTCGGTTAGATTCTACTCTTTCTCTTTGTTTTCAAATAAGTAGATTAAAACTTATTTCTACTTTTTTTTCCAATTCACACGCTCTGACTAACAGAGAGCACCAAGCCTGCACAATTAGAGAAAAACAGAAGGCACAAAGATCAAACGTGAAAATAAATGCACAAGTCGTATAATATTTCATATTAATCTAATCCCCAAGATTCAGCATCAGAATTTAAGCCATTATCCCAATCCCACTCCCCCTCGTTCTCTCATTGTCTCCATGAGGCAAAGTCAGAATCACACACTTATGCCGGGTTTGAATTTGCTTTCATGGAGATGATAAGCTATGGGAGTTCAGGACCGACCACCTCAGTTAGTCCAAAACCAGGGCAAAGCAGATAACACCAGTCACTTTCAATGAATTTGCCTAGAACTTCCCAAGTATAATCCCAGACGTATCAGAGGCAAGGTACGCACGAACATCTCACAAACCTCAACTACAAAGACGCCATCATCATCCATACCAAACTTCTCAAACGACTAGCCGAAACCAAACAAGCGCACCACCCAGCGTAAACAGATAGTAAATCGAATCAATGCAGCATGAGAATATTCACACACGCAAAACGACCATACCTTCACAAAGTTTCCGAGAGTCTTGGTAGACCCTCTAGACGAGGTGAACACGTCCTCGATACCCGCGAACTGGAGCACCTTCTTCGGCACACGAGCCGCCACGATCCCGGCCCCTCGCGGCGCCGGCACCATCCTCACCGTGACGGACCCGCACTTGCCGGTGACCTTGCACGGCACGGTGTGGGGCTTCCCGATCTTGTTCCCCCAGTATCCCCTCCTCACCGGGATCACCGAGAGCTTCGCGAGGATGATCGAGCCGCGGATGGCGGTGGCAACCTCCTTGCTGCACTTGACCCCGAGCCCGACGTGGCCGTTGTTGTCGCCGACGACCACGAAGGCCTTGAACCGGGTCCGCTGCCCGGCCCGGGTCTGCTTCTGGACGGGCATGATCTTCATCACCTCGTCCTTGAGCGACGGCCCGACCAGGGTGTCGATGATCTGGTGCTCCTTGATCGGCAACGAGTGGAGGTAGATTTGCTCCAGCGAGTGGATCTTGCCCTCCTTCACGAGGCGGCCGAGCTTGGTGACGGGCACCCACTTCTCCTCCTCCTGGCGCGGCGCGCGGCGGCGGCCACGGCCCCCGCGGTCGCCCCGGCCTCCGCGGCCGCCGAATCCACGGCCGAAGCCGCCGCGGTCGCCTCCGCCTCTCTCTGCCATCGTGGTTTTCTCGGGTTCGCGAGGTAGCGGTGCGGAAGCAGATGAGCTAGGGTTTGATGGATGAGGCAGAGAGTGAGAAGATATATATGTGGCGCGAGAGCTAGGGTTTTGGAGGGGCATTTCGGAGTGTTTGGTTGCAGAGTTATGCATATCCCTTGAGAAATTATACTTTGAACCCCTGTGCTTCTGAAATTACTCACTTTTGACCCCAATTAATAATAATCTGGTGCAATCCGGAATCAGGCCGGAACCAGCCTTACACGGCCCATCTAAAGCTGGTTCACATTCAGACGGGGACCGATCCGATGCCGGTTCTGAAAACGGGAAACCGGTCTCGGTCGGTTTGGTAATTCCATATTAGAACCGATCAAGTTCGAGGTTTAGGATCGAAAACCGAACCGGTTTTGAACCGGGGTTCATCAAGAGAACGTGCTGAACTAGGGAACTAAACATGCATATGGAATTGGGTGGAGAAACGTGTGAGAAAGTGAAATGGTGCCCCAAGGATCCATTGAGCCTATTGGGCTCAAAAAGTGGCGCAACTATTGACGTGGTTGTACGACAAACTTGGGCCGAATGAGTTTGGAAAACCACCCACCTGTCTACGCTCTTTGCTCACTTTTAGTGACTTTCATGAAGGACAACCATAACACATTTTCGCACCTCTTGGAGTCAAAAGTGCAAAACAACTCGAGCGGTAGCCTCGGAAGGCTACTTCCTCGTTTTCATCGGTGTTTCGTTATTGCTAACGACGGTCTGCTGAGTAATAGAAGTTAACTGTAGCGAATTTCGGTAACAGAGACATGACGCATTAGCGGCTGGCTAATGAAAACACAAAATGCAAGTTTAAGGAACAAACGCATAAAACCAAAAGTTCAGACGAGAGTTTTGGATAGCTTACCCAGCACAATTTTATGAGTTTGCTTCTTAATCTTAAACCGTGTTGCTCATTGATTGCAGCGGAAATTAACTGCTCTTGTAGATATTGGACATCAGAGGATAAAATCTCGTCACCTTTACACCTGAACAAAGGATGAACCAAACAGCAGGTCCCCAACTCAAGCCACGTCCGCATTTTTGGCTGACCCTATCATTTAGGCTCGGCCTTTTCCTTATCTAAACAGATTTTCCCACATGGCAAGTTCCCTCCGCACGGCAGATTGGATTTTCGCCGAGTTGAATGAGCACGCGCACTCGTGCAATCAAAAGCACGTCCGGATATTTGACGAGAAGCTCTGGAAAATCCTTTTTTAGTATGGACCAAATATCCAAGTCTCAATCCAAATTATAACAAAAAAGGCACTGAATGTCATAAAAATGTGAAGACAAACAACACAAAACAATCTAAAGTAAAAAAGTTGCTGATGCGAACTACACGACTCATAGCCGCCAAAGAGCTACTTCAGGCATCAATCCTCTCGGCGTCATCCAAAACGAGCAGCTTCCCGGTGGGCTTCGCCAACAGATCAGTGTACTCCTGGAAGGGAGACTTTATGAATCTTGTCTCCCTCCAGAAATCGGGGGAAAGGAAGCCATAAGTCTTCAGGAGACAGTCGAAGGTTGCCTGCAGACAAGCAAGATTTATATAGAGCACCAAACGTTACTAAATTCTACAAGAACTTGCACACTCTCAATGCACACACAGACATCTCCAAATTAGAGAAAACATTTGATCAAGGATGTTGAGGAAAATCGCAGGAAATAAAATGTAAGAAAAAAAAATGGAAGGCCAAAATTACATGACCAAGTAATATCACTTCAACACCATGGCATTACATAGACAAAGTACAGCATAGGCCATTCATGAGGAAGCAGATCAGGCAAATTTCAGATGGAAGTTTATCGACTACAGAAAGCAAAATTTGTCCTACGTGTCCACCCAACCCTGCCTTAAGAAACTCATTTGGTTAAATTCTATGTTTCTTCTTGTTTCTTTTAATCTAAAACTATGCATTTGAGAGTAAAGACTGCAGTGGATTCATGAACAACACAACAACCATTCTACAGAGAGAATCAACTGGTAGAACATTTGATAAAAGAAAGAGATACTGCATATATTAGTCACTCATTCTTCTGAATTATACGTATCCACGGGATCAACTCAACAAGGATATGAAAGAACAACTACTTTTGATAAAAACAGTCTGTCAATGAATTCCCTAGGAACTTCTATAGTAAATGGAATACACTGAATCGGGATCAATCAAATATTGCAAAGTCTCGGCATCATAGCCAATTGAACCATAACGGCGTAATATTGGGGAGAAAGACTAGATTCAGAGATTGATCGTAAAGCAAGAAAACATCCATTCTAGTTCTGCTTCACGGCAACTTCATCTCATAAAACTATACCGCATAAACAATGGATTGTCATGACAAGAAGTGCAAATTTCATATGAAGTCTACATACAAATTCATGACAATGATGAG
The DNA here is from genome assembly GCA_014182565.1 of Eucalyptus marginata. Classification (NCBI taxonomy): domain Eukaryota; kingdom Viridiplantae; phylum Streptophyta; class Magnoliopsida; order Myrtales; family Myrtaceae; genus Eucalyptus; species Eucalyptus marginata. The sequence goes on from CM024585.1 coordinate 33,816,781, forward strand.
CTAAAGGACCAAACTTTACGATCATCAACGACACCATTGGGTGGAACTTGCTTATAAAGCTCGTGATGGTCACTACTACACGCAAACTACACAGAGACAGGTCATAGCGTCGAGCTCATACTCGACATTAAGAATTCAAAGAGGTCAAAGGCCTTCAAATATAGTCCATTTCACACTTTCACTTCACAAAACAAAAACATCCGGTGCATCATCATCAAAGCATGGTCTAAGAATTCGATTAAACAATAAAACAGAACAAAACCAAGCTCGCGCAAAGGACATACCTTCACGAAGTTCCCGAGAGTCTTCGTGGATCCCCTGGACGACGTGAACACGTCCTCGATACCCGCGAACTGGAGCACCTTCTTCGGCACGCGGGCCGCCACGATCCCAGCCCCCCGCGGTGCCGGCACCATCCTGACGGTGACCGACCCGCACTTGCCGGTGACCTTGCACGGCACGGTGTGCGGCTTCCCAATCTTGTTCCCCCAGTAGCCCCTCCTCACGGGAATCACCGACAGCTTCGCCAGGATGATCGAACCGCGGATGGCGGTGGCCACCTCCTTGCTGCACTTGACCCCGAGCCCGACGTGGCCGTTGTTGTCGCCGACGACCACGAAGGCCTTGAACCGGGTCCTCTGCCCAGCCCGGGTCTGCTTCTGGACGGGCATGATCTTCATCACCTCGTCCTTGAGCGACGGCCCGACCAGGGTGTCGATGATCTGGTACTCCTTGATCGGCAGCGAGTGGAGGTAGATCTGCTCGAGCGAGTGGATCTTGCCCTCCTTCACGAGGCGGCCGAGCTTGGTGACGGGCACCCACTTCTCCTCCTCCTGGCGCGGCGCGCGGCGGCGGCCACGGCCCCCGCGGTCGCCACGGCCCCCGCGGTCGCCCCGGCCTCCGCGGCCGCCGAACCCGCGCCCGAAACCGCCACGGTCGCCGCCGCCTCTTTCCGCCATGGTTTTTCTTCTCTCTGTCGAATGCGAGGGACGGGGGCGGCGATCGAGGAGGCGAGGGGAAAGCTGGCGAGGGTCTGAGAGAGTGAGACGGCGAATGAAGGAAGGCTTTATAGGTCGCGGTGGTGCTAGGGTTTTTGTGCGGAGAAGACGAGCAGTGGCTATTGGACCGGGCCTGTCCGGGACTGAGGAGATGGACTTGATATGGGCCTATCAGCCCGAAAAGCCTACTTTCGGCTCCACGGGCTTGATGGGCCTTGGGCTTCGACCGGGCGACTTGTGTAAAATGCTTCTTCCAGAGTTTATTTTAATAAAGCGACGAGAATACCCTCGGTTGAAAGTGCAAGGGTTAGGAAAAGAGGGACAGATGCAAAAAAAAAAAAAGAGCTTGAACTTATATACGTAACACAAAAATAGATTTGCTTTTCAAAATACATAGAAAAAATGTATGGAGTTTTACTTAAGAGACAAAAATAATCAACATTCAGTTTTCACTACATACAAACCAACAAATTCGCTCAAAATCATAGATTGAGAATGCATTCGTTTCATTTGAGATAAAAGAACTCAATCCAATATCCCTAACTCTATGGATTTGGAATTAGGGCAGGGCAACAAGTCATGCTGGCTCGGCCTCGAGACGACCCATTAGGTCACGGGCCATGCCCCATTTTGGACCCAGGTTGGGTTGGGCCCTAGCAACCCAATCGGGCCCTGAAAATCTTTTTATATGGCCTAGAGGGCCCAACCTTCTAAGAAATTTCTAGGCACTAAGAAATCTACTCGACCCTATAATTTATGGCTGTGCTCAATTTACAAAAAAAAAAAAAAAAAAAAAGTATTTGACTCAAAGGTCCCTAATTTGATCACTTCTCGTCATTTTTAACCATCGAATTGAAATGTAAGGCGTCTCGCCCCTTCGAAAGATTTCGACTCGGATGGGTCGTGATTTGTTTTTACCGACCGTTGTGTCGGTGGAAATCCATAAAAAAAAGACATGACGCCCCAGCGAATCATGAACGTCACCCCCCGCATTTAAATGCACGAAGATGGTGACAAGAAGGGAAAGATTCTGATGAAAGGGAGAGGTGACACACATAATCTGGACTTGGGCCTTGAGCTCGCCACCCGCCAATCCGATATTTTCACGTGGGGCTAGCATAGTCATTTTCCGCTCAGTTGCCAAATAGTAGTCCAAAACCCACCGCTGACATGTCGGATGTCTTCATTCTCCTCCATTTTCTTTTCTTTTTTTTAATTCCGGGTCGATTAAAATAAAAGGCATTAACATTTTTCTTCCCTTTCTACATTTTTCCCAGAATGAATAAGGAGAGGAATTTTCCTCCACACAAATTTTCTACCCGCATTCGATTTAATTGTAAAATCGTACCTTTTCTTTTTGTCATTTTAGCGAAGGTGGTACGGGCATGGTAATAGTTTGCCCGTACGAATTCAGAAAGAGAGAGGAAAGTTGAAGAGTAAAGCGATGAGTATACTAGACATTAACGACAGGTCATATGGTCCATTCTTGGAATTCTATTTTTCTTTTTCAATTGGTTTGGTATTCTTATCGTGTCACGGAATAAATACATTTCATAAGCAGCGACCTTGACGTCCGACAAGAATGTAAGTACCAATGATAACAGCTCAAATCGAACTATTATAAAAATTAAAGATAAAAAAAAATCGCTGGTGTTTTTAAATTTCTCATACAGAAATTATCAAAAAATTTATATTTGCGATTTTCCGAGAAACAATGCCGTTAAACCGCTTTTCCTTTCCTCTGCCTTTCTGTACTGCCATTTCCATCTCTCTCCTCGCCCCTCTCTCTCTCTCTCTCTCGCCGTCTCTCCTTCTCAGCTTCAGCAGTCGACAGTCTCGTTCGCATCGCCGTCCGGCGTCGTCTACTTCGCATGCACGTCCCCGAACACTCCCGTCGCTGAGCTCCGAACAAGCTCTCGCTTGGGTCCTCCACAACTCCCTTCGCCGAGAAACAGAGCCTCCCCCCCGGCGCCGATGACGGACGACGGCCTGTACACGCCGCTCGCGGGGCCTCCCCCGCCGGAGCCGTGCCGCTACGCGCGCCGGTCCATCGAGACGCTGGTGGTGGTGCTGGCGGCGATCACGATCATCGGCGTGGTCGCGGGGATCGTGGCCCGCCTCTGCGGCGGGCGGCACCTCGGCGGGAGCGGGGATAACGACATCGAGGGCTGGGTCGAGAGGCGGTGCAGGAGCTGCATCGACAGCGGGCTCCCACCGCCGGAGGAGAAGCCCGCGGCGGCCCCGGCGCCGGCGCCGGAGCCGGAGCAAGCGGAGAAGAAGTGAAGCGGGGCTGCTGCTGGGAGACGGTGAGTTTTTCTTTTTTTTTTAGTCATTTTATTTTTTTTGGTGGTTTTCCTTATTATTTGTTTAAGGGAGATAGGAGGGGTAAAAGCGTAAAAGGATGGAGAGGGTATGTAGTGCCCGTGATCAGTGTTTTGAAAATATATGTGAATGATGTTGCAGAGTTGGTTTGGGCTATTATTGCTCACTTATTCTCTTTGCAATTAGAGGTTCTAATGTGTTAACAATACGAAATATTTCATTTTACTCTTGGAAATCCTAACTTCATTTGGTGCTCTCTTGATTAGATATTCTATGTATATCTCTATGCATATCTCTTTAATAATAGAATATACCAAAAATATCGATTGAGCAAAGCGAGATATAGAGACCCTTTTGTCAAATTTTAGGGATTATTAGGGCGTGATCAATCATCGACCAAATTTACCTCAAGCGTTTGAGTCCCCATGATGATTTGATGTTCGAAACTCCAAATGGAGGTCCTAATCCACTTCGCCAAAAGTATTTTTAGCGCTTGATAAATACATTAAAAGTCCTAAAACTTAGCAAGATTGAGTCCTAAAACTTTTAAAATTGCAATTAAGTCCTAAAATTTGTCACAAAAGTACAATCGACTTTAAAGTTTTCAAAAAGTGCAATTAAATCATAAAACTTGTTATGAAAGTACAATTGAGTCCCCAAAACTTTCAAAAAGTGTAAATTAACGAAAGGACTTGAGTGAATACATTTGACAAGTTTTAGGACTTAATTGCACTTTTTGAAAGTTTTAGGACTCAATCACATTTTCATGATAAGATTTAGGACTTAGTTGCAATTTTTAAAAGTTTCAGAACTCAATTACACTTTTATAACAATTTTTAGGATTTCTGATGAACTTATCCTAATTTTTTTTTTGTAACATAATTTCTCTCCACCTATCAATTTAACATTTTAAGTTAGACTTTTCATTATGGAACTGGAGTGGGATTTTAGCCTAGTCTATACCTTTATGGTCTCCTCTCATCTCACTATTTTATAGAATACTTCTCACCATACATATTTCTTTTGGTGACTATAGTGAGGAAGAGTCTTTATACCGTTCCTTTCTTTGATGGGAAGAAAAGTAATACTAAAGCCTCCAAGTCCATAGCTCTCATAATATCTAATCATGCTGCTTTCCTAAAAGCTGCATGGACTGCAAGACTTTCTTGCGACCGTTGCCTCCTTTTCTAGCAGAAACAGAGAAAAGGGTTTATGGCTCATCATTCGTAACTCCTGAACGAAGGAGATATTGGAATCACGCGAATGAATCGATCTTTTCTACGGGAAACACAGAAAAAAGTGTTGTTGCACTGAGAGTTGTGCATTTTGCATTGCTGCAATGCATATATGTCCAAGTCGTTATTCAAACAAAACCGAACTTTATCGAAGATCAACATTGGAACTTGTCTGCAACCCAACCGTGTAATGTTAGGTTTACATTTCTGTATAAGATCAACAAATCAATTGATTCACTAAACTCTATACAGTGAAAGTTCACTCATATAGCCTATTTGTCAAACTGAACATGTGGTGAGAAGTTCTGAACACGCTCGGATTTGAGCAAGATTTTTATGGTCCCTAGCAGTTGATTCCACACTGCTCGTAACTTGGGCCGACCACCCGGGTTGTAAAAGGATTGATGTGCACCCAGAGCAAGGAAAAGATAGAGGCCAGCAGAATTGACCACACGATGACGATGGTTGGCACTCTGTTCTGGTTGCTAGTTAGTCCTTTGAAGAAGGGATAGAGATGAATTATCACCCAGAAAGCGAAGAACAGCTTGCAGAACAGCATGCTCCAAACATGATGCCCACTGCTAATGGCACTAGACAATCCGGCAACCAGTCCGATCAGGTTTATGATTAGGAGGGTCGTTGGTGGGATGAGCAGGCTCGTCCATTTGAACATGTACAGCTCAGGAAAGTCGGTCTTTTCGCTGGATTCTTTGGAAGAAGTATGTGAACTCATATCGATTCTGGCGAGGACTTTGAGCAGGCCCTGGAAGATAGCGAACAGGTGTGCCGAGACACCTCCTATTACCCAGAACTGTTCGGTACTCCACCACTCATCAATCCCGACCCCGCTCCATCTCATTTCTAGTATGTTGGTGGCGATGATCGATAAAGTAAGTGAGATAAAAGAGATAATGCCTATGGTGCTGATCTGCATTTGGAGAAAAGAAACAATAAGCTACAGATCAGGAGCATTAAGTCTCTATTTACGTGTTGCAGACATATGATGGATAGTTCGTCAAATGAACACAACGATGCAGTTTCGACTTATCACAACTTGTTTGGATATAATACGTGATATTTTACCAAAACTAACATCTTACGAGAGTCAAGAGAGGTCACAATCCAATACTTATCAAGGGTACCTGTGGGATTATGAACTTTCCGGTGAATAGACAGACAGCCGGCAATGTGCAATATGCAAGCAGCGGGATGGCTGTGAATGGATAGACCGTCGCATTGATATATGCAAGCCGTTGAAGCAATTTCAGTCTCCCACCGAAGCCATACCAAATGGGGCAATGCTGGCTAAGGAGCACTTGAACCGAACCTTGGGCCCAACGAAGAACTTGATTTAGACGATCCGACAGGTTAGCGGGAGCAGAGCCTATAAAAGCAGCACGTTTCGGCATGCAATAGATCGATCTCCAACCACGGCCATGCATCTTTAGTCCCGTCACGAACTCCTCTGATGCAGAACCGTAGATCCATCCTATCTGCAAAAATGACATCATGGTCACAGACAGTAGATTCCAAGCATTCTTTGTCACAAAGGAATATTTTCATTTTGTTTATACTGGGCAAAAAGCTCATGTTCATTTAAAATGTTCCAGCAAACCACCATAGAATTGGGAGATAGAGGCATACTTCGCTTCCCCATTTGGTGCCGTCTTCGTATCCGCAGCTAATAACCTGAATGGCTTCTTTGAGGAGAGCTTCTGGAGATGCGAACTGAGAAATGTCCCCTGTTTCAAGCAGTACCGACTCGATGAAGCCGTATGATTGACCATACCATTTCTCCAGGCTCAAGTGCGACGTGAGCTGCGACTTCTCATCCTCGTATCCATCACCTACACATCAAAACTTCCATGGATGATCATTATCTAGCTTCACTAGTCCGAGACAACCTTAACTTGCCAGCCATTGCTTCAGTCATTATGAGGTGATTTGCCAAAATCAATCTTTTCTACACCATGTTACGGTCTTAAATGGATTAATAGCTATTGCTCCAGGCCTCGGAAGTTTCATTATCATGTGGGTCTAAACTAAACTGCATTTTCAGATCACTTCTTCAAAATCCGTGAGAAAGTACGACCCAAAAGACGATGAAAGCCAATGAGAAAGGACCCTAGCCTGAATGTTGATTTACAGATCGGTGATAAAAATGAAGTTTTCATATTCATAAGCGAGAGTACTTTAATATACACTAACTGGAACTGTATAAAACCACCTTCTATCCTTTCTTGAGGATCTTCTAGATTGACCGCTGGAGCGTTAGGGTCCGCACTCTTGCTTGAAATTTTCATGTCAGTTCTCTTTTTTGCTGTAGAACTCCCTCTACGTGACCCTCCAAAACACGTCGAGACAATTCCTTTCTTTCTCTGTTTGATCTTGCGTGGAGCCTCATAACCATAAATAGCTCGCCTGTTGAAAACGCACCCACTACCGACATATAAGGGGCCCTGAATGCCGTCTAAGCCTCTCAAATTTATCTGAAATTCAAAAAAGGCAGTCATGGAGCGCATAAAGCGTAGAAATCATGACTAATGGACTACATAGGAAACAGAAGATGTGCAACTTACATCGAAGAAAATTGTGTTGCGGTTAGCATAGTGATCATTCTTATCGACCCCATTGAATCTCATAGGAAATTGAACATAACAAGCTGATTCTGCATAATTTGGATCCATTAGGAAGCACATTGCTTCCTGCAGTGCCTTGCTGTTGTTAACATAATGGTCATAATTCAGGTTTAACAAGAAAGGTCCGTTGGTAAGTATTCCTGATACACGAACCTGTCGAAGGTTGATACCAGTCAGTTGATTTGATCCCTAAATTAAGGTAGAAAAGCTTAAGCTTATGCAATTATGACTTACAAGTGCGTTCATCGCACCAGCTTTACTGTGATGTCGAAATCCAGGATGCTTTTCGCGAGACACATAGATCAGCTGGGGAAGCTCGTTACCATCGGCATCATGTCCTCCATTATGGCCCAAAAAGATCTTCAGCAGAACAAGAAGAGTGAAGAAAAAAACATTAGCTGCATAACAGAGACACTAAAGGGAGAGTAATATGATCCTTTAATGCTTGGCGGCACAAATTATCTACCGATTTGAGGGAGTTTTCCAATCCACAGCAGGTTTGGCATGAATCTTAAATACACTGTTGGAAATTGTCTTGTATATATTGGTTGGCATCCTTAAATGCACAGTGAAATTTACTAACGCAGCACATAGATGACATCAGTGCAGGAAATATGTGGATGGAACTGAGGGACAAACCTGGATCATTCCCGGATGATCACGCACGTTATTTCCAGGCCATGGCGTGCCATCTTTCATGACCCATCCTTCATCTGGAATTTTCCCTGCCTTTGCCACGAGCCCATTAATCCGCACTTTGAACTCCTCGTATTCTCTCTGTATACATTCACAGGTAGTTCCAATATCATTGACATGCAAAAAAACCATGTCACGTGACAAATTGTTGTACATGTATTCCAGAAAAGTTTCCTACTTTCATGGCTCGGCGCTCTTTGACAAAGGACGGATGAATCATGTGCTTTAAGTAATCCACATTGCACGAGAAATACTGCTCCGGGGCCCTTGGCTCGATGCTGTACTTCTTGCAAAAGGGAACCCACTTTCTCGCAAACTCGGACGTTTCTTGTAGAGTCTCGAATGTGAGAATCGCAGCTCCGTCATCCGAAACGTAGCAAGAAGCTTTTTCGACCGGGTAATCCACTGCAAGAACGGATAGTACAGTATTGGCGGTAACAAGGGGAGGCTCATTTAAAGGATCGTTGGTGGTGACTACAATATCAACTGCAGGAAGTTGAGACGGCTCTCCTGTCCTGTTATATCTGTGCCAACATTGGTAACGTGTGAAACTTTTGAGCAACAATAAACTCAGCAGAGGGGAAACTTTCAGCGGACAATTTAACGAATGAACAACAAAACCTCAGGGCAAGCCTCTCGCCATAGGTCTCGCGGTTCACCGGATGCCATTTAGGGAACTGCTCCAATATCCAAGCCACAGCCAACCATATTTCGCAAACTACAGATACCAACCACAACATGTACGCATCGTGAACTGGATTCTTCAGACGGTAGTAGAAGAAGAATCCAACCACGAGAAGGCGCATTACAATAACAATGCGATAAGGGTTAATCCTAGAAGAAGGGATTGGAATCTTCCTAGATAGGGGCTGCCTCGCCTCGTCATTGCTGCATTCCAGAATCAGAACAATCAATCAATAGATGGCACATGTCAATTGCTATGTGAATTATTCTCAAAGGTGAAATTTACATGGAAGGAACAAACAGATGCATTTATCAGGCAAGCTCACTGCAAATGCAAGACACTTACAACAGAGAGCCATCTATTTCGGACTCGGTGCCGGCATCGGATTCAGTATCATCTCTACATGTGGAACGCTCATGAACCGCACTCTCCGGTACCTTGCTTGCCAGTTGCTTCATCTTCCAATAATCAGTGCACTCTCTCCAGATAAGATCAAATTGGGGCGCACCAAATTCGCCTGCAGGAAAAAAATGATCAAGCCTCAACTTTCTTCAACATCGGAATTCACGTCTAAGTAGCACCTAGCGTTCTTCAAGTGTTGAGATGAGCACAAGAACATGCAGAGTCACCTGTTTTGCTTGTTTCCCTGCCCAGTGATAGGAATTCACCCGAATTTTTCAAGTTGCTCTCAGATTTTTCAATGGCCAGACATAAGTCTGTAACACAGAAAAGGACAGACAAAATTCAACACCCAGAGGAAGGAATGCTCTGCAGACTGTACATAAGATTGTCTCTCTTCCGTGAACACTAACGTATATATATATATATATATATCCACAATCTCACCATGCACATCTGTCACTGTTATATAAGAAAGCTTAAAAGTTTCTTTGGTTTCTTGAATCCCAGTTCACATCATTCCAGAGTTCCCCCATATTGCCAATCCGAAGCTTCCACTTGTTGCACCAAAGCAAAGGGAATGCTTTCTACGTCCTGGAAAAACACACCAAGAAAAGAAAAGAAAAAAGAAAAAGGAATAGCTTTTATGGTGACTCTTTGGGTGGGGGCTGTGACATGCGTTGCTTAAGAAATATAATTATGCTTTTCTGCAGTTTAAAGGAAGCATCCTGTGCTTGAAATATGTTATGTGGTCTTCTTTTTTCTCGATAGGATCCGTTCCAACTTTCACGTTTCCATTCGAGAATGACGGCGCCCTTTTTATATTGCTTCATTGAAGGAAATCAGATATGCATGGAAAGCAATTTACTTAATGATTGTTCCTGTCAGATGGGCATGCCTAAAAACAGTTTTGCTTAATTTGGGCCATTTTTTCCAGATATCGAAATATAATCGATTTCCATTCATTTCTCTTCTCAACACGAGAAACCAAAAAACTAATTAAAAAAAAAAAAAAAGAATGAAAGAGCTACATTTCCCAGGACAAAATGTCAGATCTTGAGGAGGACGATGGGCATCAATGATAACAGTTCACGGGTTTGATCGAGTTGCATCGACATAAAACAAATTAAATAACTTCAAATGAGGAAAATCAACATCGGTAATAATGTGGGAGTTGCCGACTGCCCCCTTCAAATTAGTAAAGTAACAATTAGGCTTTTTGCTCGTCCAATGCCCATTAGAAACGGTACCATTTGCTCATAAACCAAAGCCTCTTAAAGAAGCAATAATCATTTGCTTCATTTGGCAGTACTGCAGCGGTTCTTTTCTTTTGGCTAGACATTGGATTGGAAGAAGGAAGATGATCACCGGTTTGGGTGGGTACTTTCTTTTCCTACAAGGAACCCAGGAGAATACGGAGAAAAATATGTACTGTTTTTCATTTTGAAATGATGAAAGACGGAAGAATGCCTAGCTAGCTGTTTGATGGTTCATTTAGCTGTTGATGGTTCATCAATTGCTAGTCGACGAATGAAACTTTGAGCAGCCTTCGTCATGCAATTAAACTTCAACTTCAATTCTGCTACCATCATGCTTTTGGAAGTCATCCAATTGTCACCGTTTTTCAATGCCCATCCGAGTATCATGAAATGAAACCATCGATCCATTTATTTATACCAATTGCTAAACATGACGTAGCAATGATGGGCTGGGGGGAACAATACAATCGACGGACATTGTTCCCCTAACGGAAAAATTATCGAAAAAGTCCTAAACCTATTGTAATTGCGCCAATTCAGTACTAAACTTATTTTTTTGACCAATTGAGTCCTAAACCTTTTACAATTATTCCCGAATCAGTCCATCCAGCCAAAATTGGCCAGCCGACGTTGACGTGGCAACTGGCCGGCACCGGCGAGCTTTTTTTAATAATATTTTATTTTTAAATTTTTTTTTCCCCTCCTCCCTCCTCCTCCCTTTGGCTCGAGGCCTCCTCGCCGGACCCGCCCGCGGGCAAGCCCCGAGCCCCAAGCCAAAGGAAGGAGGAGGGAGGAAGAGGGAGGAGAGAAAAAAAATAAAAAAGGAAAAAGGAAAAAAATTAATAAAAAATTTTAAAAATAAAATATTATTAAAAAAAAATACCGGCGCCCGGCCGCTATCACGTCGGCGCCGACCGGCCAATTTTGGCCGGATGAACTAATCGGGAATAATTATAAAAAGTTTAGGACTCAATTGATCAAAAAAATAAATTTAAAACTGAATTAGTACGATTGCAATAGGTTTAGGACTTTTTTGATAATTTTCCCTTGCCCTAACTGCTCAATGTAAATTTCAGTTACCGTGAGGAACATAGAGGAGCTTCCCGAATTTCCCGTTGATCAACAAAAACAAGGGAATGCTTGCTTTTGTATCTAAACAGCAACAAGGACCTACAATGTTCAATTGCTGGCTCTCCTCGTAAATTTTCTGAACGACTTGTCTCAGGATCTTGCGGACCCTGCCCAGCAGCAAGCGACTTCTCAACGGAGCGGCTGAGACACCCTCACCAGCAAGCTGACTTTGTTTCACTGGACGGTTGTATTTTTGCATTTCCAAATATTACCTCCCTCTCCCAGAACTACTCCATTTGTGTATCAACAATGCCGTAAACCAGCACCACTTCAAGCCAGATAATAAGACAGAAGAAACATCATTCTGGAATATCCTGCGACGACACTTAGTGTTGATTCTCAAATTCAATAGGGGTATGCGACTGAACAAGGAGGGTTAACAAGACTCAGACGGATACAAAATCAGCTAAACTCTCGAGTGGGCAGTTCCTGCATGCTGAACTCGAAGAGGATAACCACCTGGACTCCTGCACCTGAAACTCCAAGAGGGGCAAGCATATGTTAATTTGCCATATTGGTATATCTTCACATGTCAAACCCATAATCCACCAAGGCTAGCTACAGTCTGGTCTCATCCCTTTAGCAATGACATCATCTCCTTTTGAGTTTTGAAACATCATGAATCAGCCCTGAGGGTTTAAACCTAAGAGTAACAGCATGGATTAGTGAACAGAATCAGAACATGTACTAAAGCCTCGACTTCCACCATGGAGTGGACGTGGGTAAACAGTTGAAGGATGACAACCCGTAAAATTGAATACAAGCAGGGCTCATATATGCTCAGCAAGAGAAGAAAGGAGTACATTTCACATAGCCAAGGAGAAATCTCATCACATAATCTTCTACTCATATTGAAAGATATTGGAGTCAAATTGATATTAAAAAAAAAAAAAAAGATTGTTGATTCAAGTGAAGCCAGAATGGCACAAGGATTTTTAATATAAGAGGCCATGAAGAGAATAAAGAAGGAAAGAAAACAAAAGGAGAGATTACAGAGAAGTAGCATCCACGATCAATATGATGACTCAAAGAAATCCTGCAAGAGAGACCTCCAGAGAAATCAAAAAACTACAAAGACTCTCAGAGAAGTGACAGACTCTCCAACCTTACATACATGTATCAACCAGATTTTTCTCTGTGCTGCCAGAGAGAAGCCTAAAGAATTGGAAGTTGAGTGAAATATAGAACGATCAAAAGATTGCATTAAGGATCATCTGTTTCCATTGGAAACACAAAAACGGTTCACTACTTATCATAGACATCCTTCCCCAAACCTTTAAAAAATACAGTTGTGTTTTCTATTCAGGTGACATGGAAGTAAAAAGATACATCTGCCACAAGATTGCAAGTTATCCAGTCATACCTGTAGATGAGCAGCAAGTATTTCTGAAGTACATCCTGGCTCAAAATGGCAAGTATGGATTTGTACTAAATATTTATATATCTTAATGGGATCATGAGGTCATTTTAATGAGAGGCAACGGTTTGATGACAAAAGCATTATACTGTGGATGACCAATTTGGTCATCAATCATATATCCCGGTGACTGGCTGCAAAAGCCAGCAAGTCTCTTATAGGACATTTAAGAGTAAAACACGCAGAAACAGAGAGCAAGGCAAGTCAGTCGCTCCGTAAAACTAGGCATTCAAGTACAATTAGGCAATTGAAACAAATTGACAGCATTAATTTCATTTGCACATGAAGTTCTCTGCAATTGTTATGTTGCAAACACTGGTTCCACCTCCTAATCTACATCTCGCGATTCCCTCCATAAAGAATAAAAACATCCCCACTAAAAGCAATATAAAGGAAATAACGAATGAATCAAGCAAGTTACAGGCAGAAAGAAGCACATAGCATATTGACAAGATTAACAAATATATCGTCAGAATACAACTGTTTGCTCCACCTCTTGCGCACGAGTAATTCTTGTTTTGCAAAAAACTAAATAATATGTTCTTCACTGCTACCTCAATATCCATGATGCCAAAATATTTGTACTATATATCTCAAATTATCTCTAATCTCCGATGACCAAAAGAAAAATAGGGAAATAAACAAGGTATTTATTCTCATCGTCACTCATGGTAATAAGGATTGAATTGAAACAAAGACACATCATAAACTCACAAACACAAAGAAAAAGAGGGGATAGTTATAAATCCCTCACATTATGCAAGAAGATTGATCTGCATAAAAATGTAATTATCTTTCGACAATTTTGCAAGACTAACGAACCAACCAAGAAGGAAGAAGTGATCAAAGCACAGACACGTGGCAAAGAGTTACTCATGAGCAAAATATTTGTACTATATATCTTAAATTATCTCCAATCTCCATGACCAAAAGAAAAATAGGGAATAAACAAGGTATTTAGTCTTATCGTTACTCATGGTAACAAGGATTGAATTGAAATAAAGACACATCATAAGCACAGAGAAAAAGAAGGGATAGTCATAAATCTCTCACATTATGCAAGAAGACTGATCTGCATAAAAATGTAATTATCTTTTGAATTTTGCAAGACTAACGAACCAACCAAGAAGCACGACGTGATCAAAGCAAGGACACATGGCAAAGAGTTAGAATATACTCTCCAAGAATCTGCTTGTAGATAATAATATAGTTTCTTTGGCTATCCACCGTGAATGAACCATTAATAAAACCATGACTGCATGTAAAACGTGCTTATTTAGACAGAGCTTAACCCTGGTTCAGTTTGACGTCAATGAAGATCCGTCGCGAGGATAAAATCTCCATTCTAACAAAAATAAGGTGTGAGGACATAGTCTTTTTAGCATGCAGGAATTTCCTCTAAAGTTAAACAGATTCTTGACAACGAAGTATTCAATGCAGTTTGTCGGTTATTCATGTGTTAGGTCCTCTAGACGGTTATTGGAATGTCGGGTCTGTGGGATCCCGCCATATCCGGCAGCCACAAACCTTGTCGTTTCCTTTATTTCATGCAAAAAACAATATCGCCATCCACCAACAAAACAGTAGGATTATAAAAGGAAAGACGTTAACATCATTTATGCAACATGATCAACGACAAAATCTTTCATGAGGCCATGATGAGATCATTCAAAATATTCCCAACCATATGCTTCTAAAGATCAATCTGGCTCATGGAAGTGTGCACCAAGTTGAATAGATGCAACGTCATTCCTTCTTTTACATATAAAATAAAGCAAAGAAAGCAAAGGGTACTGCTAGATTAAATCGTGTCGTCAGGAAATACACCAGTTAACTTTTGTATTTTCAAATACAGGAAGCTAAAAAATTTATCACCAGCAAATCATGATCAACATGCTGAAGGGCAACGTTAGTAAAGAGCACTACACAGAAATAGGATGAAGCGTTTTAATTATGTCTCCAGAAGATGTTATAAAACTAGTCTCAGCAATAAAATCATGCATCTTTGAAGCAATGATAAGTCAGTGAACTCAACAACAACTAGCAGAAGATCCCAGGCGTATCAAAAGTATTGTTACTAGCACAACCTTGATCCCTGAAGGGAAATCATCTGTCACTGTCTTTCATTCCACCAATCAAAACCAATTTCATACCAAAGCCATTACTTACATAAGTAAAACCAGAACGTTGGCAAACATGCCTTAATTGATGACAAAAGCATCTTGATATCGTCTCATTCAAGATTATCACAGCAAGCACTTCTCATCGACCACAGTGCTCAGTCAAATAGGGGGACCAAAAAATAAATGGGAAGTTTCACAATGTTCAGCCGCTTCATCACAAGCACGTGACGAGAGGGCAAAAAGAGAAATCAGTTCCACTCAGTGGAGTCTAGTGGCTTATTTAAATCTTGGAAATCTTGGACTTCTTTTTTCTTCCCCAAAAAGCAATATATGCCCAACGTTTAGGTGTCATTTCTTAACCATTCCATCTGCTGAACTCCTTTGAACAATCAAGTTTAGCTACAACCCCAGATACATAAATGCAAAGAGAAAGAGTGAGTCCAAGCAAATCAGCATAAACATCCATGGAGCTCCCAAACGTAAAGCATCTTACCCATCGAAAAGAAATGATCGTAAAGCATCTTTGCTAAGCGTTACGCGCACAATCCGGCAAGAAAAGAGCTAAAGTACAAAACTTTGCAACCGAATGGTAAAAGGGTCAAATTGCAGGCTCGTAAATTAGGGGTTTTTTCATAGCTCGAGATCAAAGTCCGCCGGAGCTCCGTCGCTGGACGATGAATCGCGGCGGCGGAGCATGAATCGATCAAAACCCACGTCTCGTTCTCAATCTTTAGACACAGAGAAACCCTCTTATCGGCTGTCATCGTTCGCACGCCACCAAAGGAGAATCACAACCCTGACAGACGACACACTCGAATTCTTCCGAAGCAAGAACTCGATGACGAGGAAGAAGAACCGAAAACAAAAGAGAGAGAGGAAGGAAGAAAAACCAAGACCGCCTCTTTTTGGAAAAAAGACAACTTCTCAAGCAGGACAACGGTCTAGTGTACTTTCATTTTCCTCCTGAAATGGAACATGGGCTCAAAGCTGTGTGAAAGTAGATGATATGGTTCGTGTGTCCGAATTGTGATTCTCCTCTAATGGAACGGGAGAACGATATTAGTCGATACGAGGATTGTTTCTGTAGCTAGGAAAGAGATCGAGACCAGAGTGATCACCTGCATATCTTGGAGAGAGAGGAAGAGGAGTGTTGTCTCCATGAATGAGTTTATGATGTCAGTTATGTAACCAAAATTGAAAAGACACTGCTTTTCGAAAGAATTGTCGGTACTTATATATCTCCATCCAAAGGAAAAGACAAAAAGGTTCTAGATTTATCTCGTCAGAACTAGTGAGCTGGGCTCTATATAATTTCATACGTATTTATCATTTTTTTAATATCCGCAATCGTATATCTCACATAAGATAATACAATTTGATCAACTTAGGCATTTGATCAAAAGTATTTAGACTGATGGAGCCAACACATCTTCTGCTGAATTTAATACAGAGTAGTGCTCGCAAGCTGATCAAATGATAGATTCCATCAAGAAGCACTGCAATGGAAGAAGAAATGGAGTTAATGAAGTTAAACCAAGTTTGGAAACTGGTTAACCTTCCAAAAGAACGCCTTAATTCAAGCAAATGATTCAAAGTCGAAAAGACCTTGCTTCTGCAATGACAGTTTGTATTTATATATCTGCGAGTCCGATGTATCGAGTTCTATATATTCTTATACATATTTTTTGTCTTTTCAATACAAGAGAGTGTTGTAATGGAATAAACCGACCCATCAAGTATTGTACTAATCAATAAATTGCATTTCGAACCTAAAACTGAGTGAGTTATTCAAATTGAAAGGACACTGCTTTTCTAAGAATCGTCGATGCATATATATCCAAGTAAAGAAAAGACAATAGACTTGGACTTTTTACTGGAGCTAGTGGGTTAGGCTCTATGGTTTGTACATATTTTTTGCTTTTTTAATTCAAGGAAGTTGCCTAACTGAATAAATTAACCTATCAAATACTCTACTAATCGATAATGGCGTTGCCCCATATAAGATTCGAACCTTAATGAGTGATTCAAAATTGGGACTTTGCTCAAATATGAAGCAAACTTTTAACATATACTAAGATAGCCGAAGGAAATGGGGGGCCCGAAACACCGGCCCAGCCCGCTTAGCATGGACTGATTTTTCAAGCCCGGATATGCTTATGACAGCCGTGAGGGATTTGCGTGCTAATACATCACAGTAAACGACAATTTTCTCATAAGCTCGAGCTGTGAAAAGAGAAAAAAGACCTTTTGCTATCAAGGTATCAAGCATATCTCTCAATGAAAAAGCTTGCAGGCATGAATCATATGTCAGAAATTCCATTATTGGGGCGATATTTAAATGATCAAATGCAAGTTTGGCATAATCATATTCCAATACTTTGATTTTCCATCCAAAGTAATCTTAACATTGCTTTCAGTACACCACAACCCCCACCGTGTTTCTAGCTCTAATTTTCTATGTTAAGAAACAAAAGATCATCTTGAAATGCAAACACATCAAACCTGTTAGGCAATCGATGTTCATGGTATGATGTTGTCGATACCGATTTATTGATCTATTCACACTAGAGTATTATTATTATTATTAACGAGCTCAGTCTAAATATTATCGATGTAGATCTCTTCAAGAACAACGAGGCAAAACACCGCCAATGTACTCGGGATCAATGTTGTTGCAAGAAGCTGTTGCTGATCCACCTCCGGTCTTTTGCATGTCGATATTCTGCAGAACTATGCCCTTGCAGGGAACGCTCTGGCTACAGTTGAACTCGATCGCCACATCTGAGGCACTCGTCCCCTTTATGTTCTGGTACATCACGTTCCTCACTTCAACAGCCGATTTCTGCAGAAGATCAATTCTTATCATCTTCACCCAAAAGATCAAGTAACTTAAAGAATTTATAAGGGCAGTTTATAACTAGCTCGACTTTCCATTTTATCGCATTGGGCGATCAATTTCTTTTACCTGTTGCTCGCATGGCTCATCCTGGTCACAGTAGTTTTGGTCTATTATGATGGGGTTGCTCACATCATGCATCTCTATGTTCTGGAATTTTATGTTGCTAGCACTTCCGGACCCTCCCTGAGAAAATTATCCAGAAAAAAAAGAGACGATCGGTGACTGCAAAAAGCCGTAAAATACATCAATTCTGCATAAATTAAGCAAGAAATTGTTTACCTGCCATGTCTTGATCCTGACTCCATTGGTGGTTCCAGAAAGGTTGGCTCCATTCACTGTTACTCCTGAAACATGAGCCTCTGAGTTTCCAGACCCTAAACTTCCAATGCTAGGGTTGATCCCCCAAACACAGATCACAAGACCAAAGGTCAGTAATTTAGCTGAGAGAAAGCTGAAGAAACTAGGGGGGAAAAAGAAAGAAGATAAGCTCTTTATATTGGCAAAATTCACTCCGAATTTTACCTGATTCCATGACCTGGTCCACAGGTTATGTCCATGGCCTGAACATTTTGCGATCCATCCACAATTGAGATGCAATCATCACCTTGAATGTGCAGAATAGATGGGACAGTGACACGAGTCATTTTTCGGATCCTAAACGGAAGGTTTTCTCGGCGATGGGATTGAAGTTTAGAAGGGCCGTCTGGAAATTACCTGTTCCAATGATGGAGCTAGAAATTTGGATGTTCTGAGTACCGGTGATGTGAATCCCGTCCGTGTTTGGACTGCTTCCTGGCGCGGTCACTCGGAGATTGGCGGCTTGGACGTCGCTGCACTTGTCGAACGAAACGTGAATTTGTTGCGCGTTTTGAATCTTCAAATTCCGCGTTATCAGGTTCTCACAGTTGTAGAAAGTGAGAGCCTAGCAAAAACGAGCAATAACTGCTTAAGTTGATGGCACAATGATGGCGAAAATTATCAAAAAAAACTCCTATACTTATTGCATTTGTGTCAATTCGTTGTCAAACCTTTTAATTTGACCAATTTTGTCATAAATATTTTGATAATTTATCAAGTCATCTCAGTTAATTTTTATTGGAAATCGTTAATATGGACGTCGACCGCCTTACATAACATGGCCAGCGTAAATATAAACAATTTTTATAATAAATATTGAACTTACCATTTTTTTTTAATTTTTCTTTGTTTTCTTTTTCATTGTTGGGTGAGGATCACCGATGAACCTCGCTAACCGTAGGCGAGGACTTTTCAAGCCCCGCTAGCCGCAAGCAAGGGCTTGAAGGCCTTTGCTAGATTTAGGTTAGGCCGCTTGCCGACTACAAGGGAGGTGACCTTCACAAAAATCTAGGGAGGCACTTTGCACCTTCGCCCACAGCCGATAAGGGTCTTTAGGGACCCTCGCCAACCATTTAAAAAAAAAACGAAGCAAAAAAGAAAAAAAAATTATAAAAATTATACACATTAGTATCAGCCATGTCATGGAGGACACTCGACATTCACATTAGCAATTACTAGCTAAAATTGGCCGAAATGACTCAATTAACAAATTGTCAAAAAATTTATGATCGAATTGATACAAATGTAACAGATTTAGGTCTTTTTTTGGTAATTTCTCTCACAATGATGTGAAGAATCTTAGAGTATGCATTATACGTCGCGACATATTTTAGCGGAGCATTTGAGCGAAATAAACTCGATTCACATAAAGATGACCGGCTTGTTTGCATGATCAATGTGATATTTCACATCGCATAGCAAATAAGTTTCATCGAAAGAGATTGTATTTCTATCATTATTCAATCAAACCCCTTCCCGATAATTAATGACTATGCATTCAAATCGCCTTTCCACGATGAAAAATCAAGATAGGTCATCTGATTAACGATGGACAACAAGCCTTAATAACTCATTTCTTCAGCGATGGGCACTCATTATTTCAGCTCCATGTTTAACTTCTGACTCAAAGTTTAAAAACAGAGAAATTTAAGGCAATTTTGGGCGCAAAGAGTAGATTATAATAAGGTTAAATTCAATTAATCGCCCGTGTTTTCAAGTATACTTGTGCCAAGCTTCTCTTTCTTATAATACAAGAACTAAATGTCTCATAAAATAAGTTGGGCAACTTTCGAATATTTGGGACAAGAAGTGCTAAATGTGTATAAGGAAACCTATGTAAGGAACTTTTATTAAATGGGGCGACAAACCCTAATCGGCGGTTTAGACAAAAAAAAAAAAATATCAGCTCTTTTTAAAAAAAATAACTGTTTGAATTGCTAGAAAATTTAAACTCGAATGTACCTATCCCTCCCCAGAGCTATACATGCAAGGAGAGAGAGAGAGAGAGAGAGAGATTGGTAAATAGTAACTTACGGTCGGTGCGTCCTTGCAAGGCTGCAAATAAAAAACAAAAACGACAATAGTCAGATATAAAATTTTAGAAGAGTTTGGTGGAGTATGCAATAATTTGCAACGTTGATGCAAAGTGCTTACGAGAGCTTTATTGATTTTGCATGAGTTTTGCCACCAGATGAGCCCATTGCCGTCAAAGGTTCCGCCGCCTTGGACGACCAGGTTCTGAACCCCATCAAACATGATCCAATGTCTCCGGTCTCCATCATAGGCGGACCGATCGTCGGACGCTCTTATAATCCCGTTAATCTGCGTGTACAAGCACGTAGTAGATATACAAAGTCATATCGACGATCTTCCATCTTCGCATATACACTGTACGCATGCATGCATGCATGCATGGTCATGTTGTAAGCTGTACCGTAGCCATTGATCTCATGGCTGCACGTTATCTTCTTGATCATTTACCTGAAAAGTGATGTTGTCTCGGCAAGGACCTGAGAAGGTGACTGGGCCTAGGAGGTAGTTCTTCTCGGGCACCGCAAGAACACCTCCTGTAGCTGAACACGCCTCTTCCCATGCCTTCTGAAACGCCTGAACATCGCCGTGGCTTCCGTCCCCCCGAGCTCCAAAGTCATCGACGTCGAAAGTCGTGGCGGGAGCTGACAACAATAAGCTCCGACGAGCTCGGAAAGGAAGATGAATCCGCGGGTCCTCTAGTAGATGCCTGCCACAGGAGCTGACGAGGAGACAGAAAACACTTATGATCAGTGCATGGATGTGTACGGCTGGTGTTTTGGAGTCCATGGTTTCTCCTGAGCTTGGGATAGCGACAGAAAGATGACAATCGAAGAGGGTCCCTCTTCTTGTGTTTTGGAATGATGTAGGGCGGTGAAGGTTAAGGCAAGGCAGTGATCAGAGATTCTGTATTTATAGAGATTCGTAGATAGAAAGAAGGCTGGGTATTAGCATGACGCTTGAGGGTATGGGAGACAAAACCAAAGGGATTAGGATTGGGTACGTCAGATTGGTAAGAAAGCATCTTGGTTTTGAATACATCAATCCTAACTTTCGATAATCTAGCTATAAACATTATTGGGCGTTCTTACTTATTAGGCGTTCTTACTTCATTCAACGATAGAGAAATTGTCCAAAAAGCCATAAACTTATTATAAGGTTGTTAATTCAATCATAAACTTTCCAATTTATCTACTATAGTCTAAATCTTTTGGCAATTTTTCAATACAATTCATATGATCAATTTAGGCAGAAAATTACTACCGTGTTAGTCCAATCAATTCATTTGGCCTTCATGGAATGGCTGCCAGCTGATATGGACAATCTTAGATGAATTGATGTTGTTTTGCACTTAAAAAAAAAAAAAAGTGAATTTTTTTCTTCTTTTTTTCCTCTCATTTTCTTTCTCTCTTCTTTTTCTTTTTTCCAATTTTTCCTTCTCTTTTTTTCCTTTACAGATCGCCAAGGTCTCAACAATGGCCCATGAGGCTTGCAAGCCCTCACCCTGTGCCTGGTGACCAATGGAGGTAAGAAGATGAACTGTAGAGAAGGAAAGAATAGGGAAAAAAAAAGAAAATAAAAATTACGAAATTTTTTTAAAAAATTACAAAACAACTTTGTTTCGTTTAAGACTATCTCTGCGCCATGCCATATAAAACGGTTGACGATAATTAGGCCGCCAAGTAAACCATTTCTAGTCTAAATTGGCTGGATGAACTGTAATGGAAAATTGACAAAAAGTTTAGGACTACGTTGATTGGATTAAAAAGTTTATGACTAAATTGACGATCATACAATAAGTTTAGGTTATTTTTGGCCAATTTTTCCTATAAAAAGGGACATCATGTTCAAATAACATATTTGACACGAACGACTTAGGGTTGCAAAGGTAAATTAATTACCACAGCCGTATATCAATTATAGTATCCAAACATTATTTGTAAAATAACATGAGAGGCCTCGTAGTTGATATCACATGACATCTCATCGGGAGTGCTTGCGGTTCGGTTTGAAGGGCCTCACCTCTCTCATGTCCATATTTAAATAGAAACCAATTCAATTAAATAATAAACCAAATATCAACCCATAACTTTACTTTCTATCTTTGAATTGTCATAAATAGAAAAGAACTGAAAAAAAAAAATCCAATTCATTGGTTGCATTATCTCTATTTCAAATCATGAATAAATAAACAATTTTTTTGTGCTTGGTTTGCTTGATTGATCTTCCAATTTCACCGAATCTACCTGGATTTTAAGTAGAGTGAATTTCGATAAACAAACATAAAATTCAGTGGTCATTTATTCGAAAGGCACATCTAGTGAAAAGATCATTTTTATACTATTGATTTGAAAAGTCATGTTGTAAATTGGAAGTGAGTTCTTAAATAGAGGAATCATAGTCAACATCTAATAACAATCTGTCACGTCACTTTATAAATCAATTTTTGCGAACAATTTCAAGAAACCTAGTGATTTTCTTTATGCAATCGTCATGTTCCCTTCCCCTTCGCTTATATCAACGCATCACGCCAATGACCAAGATAGCTTAAGAGACCAAAAGTACGTTATGTGGTCGCGCGCGATAGCCCTCGCATCATCTTCTAAATCGAGAAACTAAATTAGCAACAAGCCAACCAGACACCCTGATCGATTTTCCAGATATAGATATACGTCCGAGTGCAGAGCAATTTCCATCACGAACGTACACAATCGTGCAGTCCTAGTAAAGCCAAACCCCTAAAATGCTTGCATCAGACCACATAGTTGCCGTCCATATTTCGTTGAAGTTAGGGCAATCAGGATAAGACCAGATCCCTAGTGCTTGAAGATAAAAATGCCCAAAAGTTCCTCATTTGAGAAAATTGTCCAAAAAATTTTAAACTTATAATCATTTTGCCAATTCAATTATAAACCATTCAATAGTGTCAATCGAATCATAAATATTTTCATGTTTTACCAATTGAATTTATCCAGCCAATTTTGACCCAAACTCTTTGACATGAACATCAATTATTCTATGGCACGGCTCGCATTAACATGGATAACTTTTAAATTTTTTAAATTTTTTAAATTTTTTTCTTTTCTTATATTTTCCTTCTTTACTTTTTTTTTTCCTTTTCCTTTTCTCTTCCTTTCTTTTTTTCTTTTTCCCTTGTTCCCTTTGCGGCCTCATCATGAGGCGAAAGGTCACCGGCCTCAGGCAATGAACACCCAAGCCTGGGCTGGCAAAGACTAACACAGACGCGGATAAAAAAGAGTTTGGTGATGATGAAATTGGTTGCATTAATAAATCCTTAAAAGGGTTTAGAAATAAATTGACAAAATCGAAAGGATTTAATATTGAATTATCATTCGCACGATAGGTTTATAACTTTTTTTGATAATTTTCTCGTACTTAAAACTCACGTAATCAGATGACTCTTAAACTCATTTGAGTCTGGCGATGATGAAATCGGGTGCCAAAATTCCTTGTGATGTCAAGATGGGGGAAAGGGGAAGAGTTTAAGACGGACAAAAAAGAGTTTTTAGCTTTGCGTGATTGACATTCCACATATGGATGGATGGCTACGCCGACGCCACGCGCGTCGGTTGACGACGGGATACTTACAATGTTTCGTGAGGCCGGGGCGTGTCCCTGTCGATGAGTCGACGGTGCGTTCATCTGGGGAGGGATGGGGCAACTGGCCAAGATTGACCCGAAAGAAAGATGATTTTCTCGGGCCTTTCATCCTGATTTTCGGGTCGCTGTTTCGGGTAAGGAAGTGCAAAGGAAAACGAGCCTTAAAATGCTTTGATTGATTAGGACGTTCGCGATCTCCATTAGGCAGGCATGCTTGTTAGGATTTTCTGATGATGATGATGATGATGCGAGTGAGATGGACATACGGCCGTGCGTTTTGATTCCTCGATTTATCCATTCGATTGGGATGTATCGTGTTATAAGATCGAGGTATGCTTGAAATCGTTGGAGCACCCGATTAATAGTGATCGTACTAAAGTATAATCCGGCGCTCCACGTATTGGGTAATTACAAAAGTATTCACAATGTATGTTTCAACAATAATGATCTAAGATGGTCCAAATGCTTATAACATCCGTTATGATAGGGGACATGTTTTGCTAGAGCCATGTACAATCATAACTCTGATCAACAGGAGAAAAATTATCAAAAAGTCTTAAATTTATTGTATTTGGGTCGATTCAATTTTAAATTTTTCAATTGTATCAGTTAAGTCATAAATATTTTGATGATTTGCCAATGTAATCCTTCCGATTAATTTCGGTCAAAAATCACCGACGTGAACTTTGACAATATCTTATAAGATGGTCTGTGCTAATGTTGATAATTTTTTTATAATTTTTATAATTTTTTTCTTTTTCTTTCTTTCTTTTCCTTTTTTCTCTACCAAGTCCAACAACGCTCACCTGTCATAAACAAGAGTTGGCCGACCCTCGCCAGTCATAGGGCGAGGGCGATGATCCTCACCCATGATCGGTAAGGGCTTCACCGCTCTCACTCTCACTAATTTGGGCGAAGAAAATGTAGGAGTCTAAATCTTGTAACTATAATTATAATTAAATGTAGGATAACTAGTGTCCATATTAGCGATCTCCGATTAAAATTGGCGAAAGGGATATATTGACAAATAATCAAAAGATTAGAACTAAATTAGTAAAATTGAAAAGTTTATAACTAATTTGATACAAGTGTAATAAATTTCATTTTTTTTTTTTTGTAATTTCCCCAATCATTAGATAATAGGAACAAACGTCACACGTTTAGTTATAGTTAAGTTTTTTTCTAGCCAAAAAAAAAAGTTATAATTAAGTTTGGATCGATAATTGTGACCCATCAATTAGAAATATGATTAAAGGGAGTTTTCTCCAACAAGGAGTAGGAAGATATGGCGCTAATTTTACCAAGGAAGAGAAACACAATCGCCACTTTAAGCATTCACTGAGCTCTTAGGTTAATAATCAATTGGATCGCATCACAAGGCAAAATCTTGTGAAGATCGGTCTTAATTATATGACTACATGCCCTTTAGAAGGCAAAATCTTACATTACTTGCTTCTGACGCCCAGAGCAATAGGGGTGTGCAAAATACCGGGATCCGCCAGGACCGCCGGAACCGGCGGTTCTTGAGGGAGCCGGTCCGGTTCACGGTTCCAATTTTTTGGGAACCGGTGGGAACCGGTCCGATTCTCGGTTCCATGGGCGGATCCACCCGCCCGCCCGCCCGCCGGACCGGACCGGTTCCCTTTTAATATTAAAAAAAAAAAAATTACTAAAACAAACCTAGGTCTCATGCTCACCGTCTCACCTCACTTCTCTTCGGTTTCTGCGGCTGCCTCTCTCTCTCTGTCTCTTCCTCGGTTCCTCTCGCTATTTCGATTCCTCCTCGGTGACCTGTGCGTCCGCCTCACCGCCTGAGCCGCGAAGCCGCTGTAGCCCAGTCGTCCGCCACCCTCCTGCCAGCGCCGCTCCGATCTCATACCCGCGCGCCCGCCGCGCGCTTGCCGACTTGCGACAACTCCGCACCTCCGCCATCGTCGTCCTGCCAGATCCGCCTTCCCCCCGACGTGCAGCACCGCGACCGCCGCTCATTTCTTCACGCTGGTGGTCGCGACTCCAAAGAACCCACGAGACCCATCCGCGACCAATGCTCGGCGTCCCCTACTTTAGCCGCGCTGATCTCGCTTGACGACTACAGATCTAAGCTCATCTCAGCCTTGACGCCGTCACCGTTCAGCCGCCCAGTGACCCGCGATCCAGTTCAGCGACCCGCGACCCAGCTCTGCCGCTGCCTCTCGCCCAAGCGACCCTTCTGTAGATCCTGAAAAACCAACGTCGCCCGCGTCAAGATCGGTTCCATGGATCCACCCGGGAACCGGACCGGACCGGCGGTCCAGTTCCCGGGTGGATCCATGCGACAAATGGGTGAATCCCGGTTCCAATTTTTCGAAACCGGTACTTAGCGGGCGGTTCCCGGTTCTAGGTCGGAAACCGCCCGCCCGGACCATGCCACCCCTACAGAGCAAGTTGAATGGTCGGTTTTCATGTGGAGGTCAGGTCACCTAATTGAAAGGTTTTCCCTAACAAAGTCGTCTAAAGTTTAAATAATCAAAGCCAAGTTGCACCGTTTCAACAAAACTATAATGTTAATAATTAGCAATTAGTTTCTAAGGCTTCATTAAAGAGAGAGAAGGCCAATGGAAGGGCAAGTTTGGGTTTATTGTTGCTTTGGATGTTGGCTGTCTTGTGTCACCTCATAGGCAGAAGAATAGTTTTGTAGGGGTCATAATAGCAATGTCATCTCT
This sequence comes from Eucalyptus marginata, assembly GCA_014182565.1. Taxonomy (NCBI): domain Eukaryota; kingdom Viridiplantae; phylum Streptophyta; class Magnoliopsida; order Myrtales; family Myrtaceae; genus Eucalyptus; species Eucalyptus marginata. The sequence goes on from CM024585.1 coordinate 33,843,295, forward strand.
CCAAAGAATCAAACCCTTGATGGGTCCATAGCATAGAACTGATTACCAACTTTTTCCTCAAATTAAATTAAGGATTAATTTATAGTTACCAACTTTTACATGAGTAAGTTCCCGATGCTTTTTAGGTTCCCAAATTACCAACCTATTCTACCTTCGTTACCATTGACAAGCTTTCTTGACCTTTCTTTTTAACGATTTAAGTTTACCAAACAAAAATATCCCTACATTCGAGCATGGAAATTCTGCTCTTCGAGGACGAGCTGTTTTATCTTTGGTAGAACCAACGGGGAAAGACGGTTCATTCTCAAAAGGGTAAGAACCAGTTTTTGCTGATATCCTGATCTAGCAACTAAATCATATGGCCCTATGGGCATGTTTTTTAGCCATACCCTGTCAAAAGTGATGATGCGTTCCCGGTGCCGGCGGAATGAAGACCTCTGCCAACCCATTCACGAAAAGATTAGGGGCTGTTCCATACCGTCCTAGCAGTTCTATCAAGAACAGAAAGTGTTATGAGCAAGGTCGAATGTTTCTAGCATCACGACGGCACAAGAGAAATTGGGGACTCAGGTAGTTCGGTTTCATCAGCTTTGGATCGCTCTGGCTCGTACTTCGCCGTCTTCAAATACAACAGTTTGTTCATGCACGAGAGAGAGAGAGAGAGTACTCGCGAGCTTTAAACAAACCGGGAAGAAAGGCTACGGATTCAGAATCCATTAGCACTCTTTATTAGAACATCGAAGGAAAGCATACACGCTAGTGGTAATGCCCCGTGTTAAAGGGTCTTTTTCTCACTTCCCTTCTCTAATACCTTAGACAATGAAGACCCACCCCACCACCACACTGACCCCATCCACCCTCACTCTTGCAAATCCCACCCCAACCTAATCCCTCCTCATTACAATCCAATACCTTATTGCTGCAATGACAAAGCTTAAACCTGAATCTCCACCGGCCATCTGTACATCTCTTCTTCTGGGAAAGGGAGGTTCACCGTCACCAGGCCCGTGGCGGAGTTGTAGTCAAACTCTGTCTCGACGCTGCCCACGGTGCATTTCAGTGGCCGCTGAGAAGAGTAAGCGCCAAATCGTCCGCAGCCCCTCACTTTGAGTGCGATTGTCGCAGGTTTATTGTCAGAAGCCACGTGGATGTCGAATTGCTCGACAGCACCACCAGAGTTGAACATGTCAAGCAGGCCGATTGGAGCAAAAGAGATGTCAGATGTGATTTCCTGCCCAAGAGAGAGGTCAGTATTAGGAACTGTCTTGCAAAGCCCGGAAAGTCTGAAATGGTTGTCACACGGGCAGCAGAGAGAAAAGGATAGGATTCATACCTTCAGCGGACAGAAGTGGAAAAGCTCATACTCCAGAACCTTGAGAGTAACAGGGACGGACGCACCTTTGGGCAGCCGAATCAACTCCCCTGGAATTTCCAACGGTATCACAATTTGAAACTTCCCTTTCCATACAGAAACCTTTCAAGTATACAAGAAACTCTATGTTCTCAAATCATTCTTCAGAACAACAGGTTTATATAATTACCTGATCTGTAGGCATAAACTATGGTCTCTCCATTCCAATTTGGACTGGCCACTTGGGAAATGGAGTCAACGTCCGTGGCACGGACAGAGGTGGTGAGGGTACCCGGTGATTCATCATGGATGCGAGTCTTCTTAACAACCTTGCACCAGCCAGCACCTTGGCAATTGAATACTCCAACCACTCCAGTGCATTTATTCAAGTTCCATATCTTGAGCAAACTGACTCCATCACGTGCAGGATCAATGAAGAGACAATCACGTGTAGGCCTACCAGGCAGTTGTGCACGTAGAACAGATCCATCAGGTAAAACAAGCTTCTTCAAAAGCTCGAAGTTGTGGTTGCCAGGCTTGTCACTGTTATACACATCACAAGAAGACACAATCCCATTATAAACCTCATCAACATCAAAACAAGCATTCATATGCATGATATTAGCCTATGCTCAAAACTACCTCACGTATATTGCACAGCCTCCAACAGCACGAGCAGCACCATGGTATTCTGCTGCTGGATGTAGACTCTGATAAAGGAAAACAATTTCATCAGCTTCTCAGGTTCACAGAATAAGAAAATGACGCGGCGGCAGCCATTTTCTCTTGTAAACAGCAGAAAGGGCATGTAGAACAATAGCAAAGAACTTATCAATTTCAATTTTAAAAAAAAAAAAAGCAAAATATGTCAACTAAGACTTAGTTATGAGCAACTGATAAAAAGTACCAACATCAACTAAAACTCCGTAATAAAACTGATACATGCTAATGATCTCCCAAAACGATTATCCTGTACAATTCTATATAACATTTTCAGTTGGTTAGAAGTTAAAGCGAAGCAACCAAAACTGAAAAGAGAATTGATTATATGTCAGGGTTTCACAAGTTCTCAGTACTTACATGGAACATATCCCAGTCAGGTTGCATAAACTCCCCAAGGAAAAGTGTGTTATAAGCCACAGACGAAATATGTATGGTGTGGGATGCGGGATCCCTGGGGTAAAAGTCATCAGAAGCTCTCACAATAGCAGTCTGCTTGGCACTATAAATCCCATCGGTATTGTGGCACATGCAAGCAATACATCCATTGTCTTGAAAGTTTCGAGCAATGGAAGCCTCAAGGGCTTGGTGGTAGCTGCGGGTAAGAGACACTCTTCCCCCGTGACCAGCACCTAGAGTCTCGATGATGTTCTGAACGTCTACTTTCACTCCATCAACCCCACATGAAGCCAAGTAGGCATGAAGCTCATTGTAGAAGTTGAATACGTTCTTGGGATGCACCAGACCCAGGCCATGAACAGCGAGACTGTCCATGACAATGTCTGGCTGGTTGCCAAGCACACCTGGGGACTGGACTGGATATGCCAGAGCAGTTTCATAGTGTTCCATACCAGCAGCAGCTGGCTTTACTCCGCCCCAGTAACCGGCAAGAGCATGCCATACATAGACAAACCTGCACCAGTTACAAATGTTAAAAACTTTAAATACAATTATCTGACCTCTTCAGCCAAATATCATCATATTCTAGTCACACATATACAATCAGAAAGCAAATAATCTCATTGGAGCTCAGTAGCTTCAATCTATTACTTCAAAGTTGGGTGTATAATGTGGTTATAAGCAAAGTGAAGGCATCGAAGTATGTGTTGGAGGACCAGATTTATTTTTACTGCTTGCTGATTAACTAGAAGGAAGAAAATTGTTGAGAGAAAGCATACAAATTACAGGAAATGTTGCAAAATCCAAATGATTACAAAAAGTAAAGAGGAAAAGTGAGAATCAAAGTCATTTAATAGACTTACTTGACATTGCGATGGTGCTTGGCTTCATCAACAACGTGCTTCAATCCTGAGACCTGTTCATTATTCTGGCCATTCTTCTGGAATTTTGAGTTCTCTTTAATGCCAGTCAGCCTACTAGCAAACCTACGGCAAACAAAATAAGACAGAAGTGATTAGTTAACAAACTCAGGAAGACCTCTACTAATTTTTTTAAGAATCTTGTCACCATGTACAGGATAGTCGACAAGGTTAACAGGCATATATATTCGCAAGTCCTTCAAAACGATATATATGTTTTCAGTTCAGTAAATTTTAGTCTTAAAGCTTGGACTTATAGCTCCTGATCATGCTTCTATTTTCCAAGGTTATTGAATAGGAGATTAACAAGGGGGGCAGAGTCTTACTGTGCTCCTTCTTGTACAATGGAAGCACTTTCCTCCTTGGCTTTGTTTTCAATCTGCTGCCAACCATCATCAATGATAAGGAATCTTGGAGGTGTCCCTCCCTCAGACAGGCTGCAAAGAGGAATGCCACAAAGTCCATCATCCATCCTTGTAGCTTATTTTACTAAAGATATTACTTCAAAACAAAATGCTGAAGCTGAACTTATGCGCTCATTATTTACCTCCTAAGGCCTTCATCAACTCCTTCTGCTGTGACATCGGTATAGAATGCATCCCATGTGCACCAACCAAACCAGTCAAGGAAAGAAGGCAACTGAACAAAAACCAAATGAAAAGGTCGAGTAAGTTTTATTCTAATGAGAGGCACTAAATCATCTTGGCAATAAATGAATAGAGCACCTACATTTTTCCTCTCTCGATGAAGAAAAGTTTGCATGTGTTTCTCCACACCCCTGTTTCAGAGTCCAGAAGAATTTTATTCATGATGCATGGTGCAACTTAAAACAATTTGAGATTATTCGACATAATAATTTCATGAAAGTTAGGAGGGCTCACTTCACAGCCTGGTTGATAACTTCAAAGGGGTTAGTCCCGGCATGCATATAGACAAGGTAGAGACCTTGGTTGGTTTCAACAGCACTATCTCCTGCAAAACCAAATAACAGGACACAAAAAAACGCGTCGTTTTGGTTCTTTCGAGCTCGATTGACTCTACATTGCTCTTCCACAAATGCTATAAGCTCCAGTAATTTGTGTCATGCGAATGCAGTAATTGTGTGATTTCTCCAGCTTGACTGAGTTCGCGTCGATTGCATCTTCACCGCGTGATTTCATATGGTCATGCGTCTCCACTATTGCCCGACGGAAAGTGACAGAACTAACAGATGACATGGCCCCTAATTGGGCACAGGACCAGTGTGTGTATGGTCTACAACGTCTCATACATTTTGATGACCATGATCTACTCACCACTCTCAATGCAGATCTCTAGCTCGTTCTTTTCATTGCCTTGAAGAACAGCACGGAATGGGCCTTCAAGGAGAGGGAGGAAGATGGTATAAATGGTCGATGGATCACCCTGCTCCCCTGTCTCTGTGTTGTCTTTGCTCTCTACAAGCAGAAACTGGGTCTCAAGCGGGATGTCTCTCCCACATGTTCCCATTCTCTGGGTCATCCACCAGAGCTTGAACCGGAAGCAGCACATGAACCGCAGATCCCTATCAGAAGATAATAGAACAAGAAATTTCAGAATTTGCCCAGTCAAACGCTAACATTAATATCTGTCCGTCATACTTTTACTCTACTAAAACCAAGCCTAAAATCATAATGTAAGAGTGGAAAATACAGTAAGGAGATGACCATGCTATGACCGGAATTATTCTCTTATATCATATCAGTATAGAGAGGTGCACTGACGTTTAGTCTCCAGAAATGGATCATAAGCAGGTTCTCAATCTTCATTCATTCCAGACTACTTTTAGACCATCTAACTGGCAATCAAGCAAGTAGAACCAGTTTACTACCCATATATCCAGTATTACTGGGATGCTACTAAAGGTCTGGCTGACCTGTACTATTTAAGAGCTTGGAAAAAAAGAAATGATGTTGAAAGCTTGGATATCTCTCCTAAATCGAAATCCCCCCCAACAGTATATATAGAAGAAAAATTAAAATTATGGCAACATGCTATCTCCTAGCATTAAGCTCGTTGTAAGTTCAATTAAAACCGCAGTAATACATGCCCACTGCCACTTTTCCAGATTATAACCGCAAGCATCAAATCTAATGTATAGATACTTTTTCAAGAACTTGGAAGCACCACATTCATTTCAGAATCGTTAATGATATTAAAGAAAATCCAACCTCTCATGACTACTTAAGGCATGGTTTAATTGCAGTTGCAATCACTTGCACAAATAATATATAGACATGCACATAACAGGATTACCATTTGGTAATTGTACGAGTCTACACATATTGAATAGAGAATGAATATAAATAATAAAGGTGGAATAGGGCGTACTCCATAACACCAACGGGGAAAACATGAAGGCTCTTGCTGTGAGAGGCTGTAGCCCCGATGAAGGCACCAGCAACAAGCCCAACTCCAGACCCTGGAGTCAACACAATGTTGTCAGGCACCCCAGTGAGTATGGTCTTTCCGTGAACCACAAGGTCCCCGTCGTTGATGGAGATTTTTGGTGTGACCGTCATTGTCGAGAACCTTAATACTGCGAAAAGAGCAGGCAGGCTGAAGAGTTAGCAATTTCAGACACAAGCCAAGAGTAAACAGCTTGCCCCTTCGAAGCAAATCTTGCCTTAAATAGGAACAATACAGGACAAAAATCAACGGCAACAAGGATAAACTTATTCACCCAAACTAATTCTAATGTTATTAGAAAAACGGAGGACGGAAAAAAAGGGAAAAAGAAAATATTGAGGGTAGGTTCTAAGAATAACCTAGGGGTTTATGATTCCTGCGAAATGTTAGGCGTAAATCAGAATGACCGCCACGCGGCACCCATGAATGAGCAAACCATTTGTGTTGTTGCACCGATACTGTCCTCAACATCCCCAGCTACCCCGAAGAACAATAAATGAGGAGAGAGAAAGGAAAAAAAAAAAAGATGCTAAAAATGTTATTCTTGGTTTTTCATTTCGACCAGTTAAGCCTTCGCCTAGCTGTTCTCTCGTGTCATTCTCCTTCCTGGAAGAGGACGAGAATATAATTTCAAACACGGAAGCCACGCTAATTTTTCTCTCGGGTGCTTTTGTTCTGTTCTGGTCATCGTAGAACAGAACAAAATATCCCTTTCGGGGTTAGATGGAGCTGTTTTGGACCCTTGCAGGAGCGCTCCAAGAAGCAAAAGCTACGACAACTACCGCCTTTGTCTGGAAATAAGGGGGAATCTTCGGGGGTTTTGCTAGCAAAATAGGCAGAGGAAAGAGGAAAGGCAATAGAAAACAACTTGCAGCGACAGAGACGAGATCGAAACCCTCCCAAGTCCTAATCTTTTCCGGGAAAAGCGAAAAAAAAATCGTCCTAACGAAGCTGGGCAGGTCCCCCTTGCTCTGCTCGCGCTTTCGAACTTTATCTTTACAAAGCTCGGCATTTACTCGGTCCTTTTTTCCTTGATTTTTGTTCTTATTTTAGGAGAAAATACAGAAGAAACATTACGTATATCTAAAGAGGAAAGGCAAGTAAAATTTGGGGAACGAGAAAAGAGGTTTCAAAGATTCGAACGACCAGATTCACGAGAGCAAAGTGAAGGGAAAAAAAAAAAAACGCTTGAACAGGGGGAGCAACTTTCTCGAGGCCTCCAACTAAAGGTCACGGGTACGTCTTTTTCGCATCCCAAGATTTCATTAAATTTTTTATTTTTTTCCCCTCAAGCCATGCGAATCTCGGGAGTTTACTTGAGGTTCGAAGACGGTTCTCCCGTTTCATGACACGATCCACCATGAAATTCGGTGAATCGATGCCAAATTCGATCCGAGGCAACAGAGTCCGAAGATGAAAATCCCAAGCAATGTCCAGGCGACCGCCAGAAAAGCAAGCAAAAATCACTCGGCAGTCAGAAACCGAATGGAAATTTTTCCTCTTTAAGCCCGCCTCTTCCGTGAACTAAAGAAGTGCTTCGTAAATCTCGAACGGAAGTCCCGATCATTCCGTGTCCAGCGCAGTTCAGGCTCAAACGACGTCAAAGATATCAGGCACGTGACCCGAGCATCTCCCTCTCTCGCTCTCGCTCGGAGAGTTCTTCCCAGAGAAGCAGCTCAAAACTCAAAGAGGCAGAAGTCCGTTCATCGTCCACGGCAGTGGAAGCCGGTAACGCAAAAAAAACCAACACAACAACCAAAAAGCTCGAAAACTCGAAAGATTCTCCGGCCGGGAAACTCACCAGACGATCCCAAGCCTCGGGCTTTGCAGAGCGAGAGATAGAGAGAACAGAGCGGCGAAAGCGAAGGACCTCCTGCTCTTCACGACGATGGCGACGACGCAGAAAGAGAGAGAGACGACGAGACGATAGGGAGAAATTCGAACTCAGCAGAAACGCAGCATTCCACGGAGAAATACTTCTTCTCGGAGAGAGAGAAAGCGCTCGGCAGAAGCTCTGATTTCTCACGAGACTCTTGCGGATTCGGCAGCGCTAGGTGGCCCCGTTTTATACCCGGCCGATGGTTAAACGTCGAGCGAGTTCGGTGCGCGGGAGCCGTCCGGATCTCGACACGTGGAGATCCCCTCTTGGATCGACGTCCCCGGGCGGGGCTGTGGCGAAAACGACAAAAGGCCCCATCCCAAAAATGGGATTTTTCCGGGCTCTTTTATTGATTATGGGAATTGCTGAATTCGGCGACGACGATGGAGCTGGTCTTGCTCTGGTAATTTCTAGGAAGAGCAAGCAACACTCCCTCCCGATTTCAGCCACAAAAAAAACCAAAAAAAAACAAGTACTATAAAAAAACTCGAAAATAAATATATTAAACCGATTCATCGAGAGAAATCATCGAATAAATCGTAACTAATTGTTTTAAATAAATGAGCATATTTAGTGCTCGATAAAAATCTACCACCTTATCCATATGTTATTTTACCAAATCGATTTTAGTGCACTCAACTATTCTTGTGAGGAAAAATTTAATTGCAATGTAGCGACTTGAGCATACCCCACTACTGGAAACAAATGAATGAATAAATATGTTGGATATCTCTTCTTAACAAGTAAAGAAACTAAATTTGAAATTGCGCAATTGCTATACAATTGTAACCACATTAAATAAGAGCTAAGGTTTTGATTACGGGATCTTCTTTCACAAATATTATCTCTCAAAACACAACACCTCGAACCCGTTTGTATTAACACTAAACATATAGAATTCAAATGAACACTTATCGAAACCGGCACACTTAGAAAAAAATTGAAGTAAAGAGATATAAGGTTATTCTTCTTATCTAAATAAAGAATAATTCGAATCAATCTATAAAACTAGATAAGTCATGTATTAAAAAATATACATAAATTCAAGAGATAAGATACATAAACTGAATAGATATATTTCATTCGTCCACTTTCGTTGATCAATTAACCCATGCCTCAATGCAAAATCCCATCCGGCTTCGTTGCTGAAATTTCCTAGAGTTTTCCCAGCTTTTGATTTTTGCTTCTCCATGCGCTTGATCTTTACCAATAAAATTATTTCGAATATTCATTATTTTCACCACGGAGTTGAGAAGAACAGCTTGCAAGTTCATTGTCGGACGACGATGGTTCACATGCGAAAAGATTCGACTGCAAAAATCAAACTCCAAAACACAAACATCACTCGTGCGACTGGCGAGCGACTTGCACACGCTTTTACTGTTGCCGTGGACCGTGGAATGACTCGAACAGCTGATCCGGACGGTGAAATGATTTCATCAATCCTTCTCTGTCGGCCAAATATCTTTAATCTCCACCTCGAAAAGGCCGAGCTAACGGCGACCGCCGCAGCAGCTCGTCTTCAATCGTCAACGCCGTTCTAGAGCTGTGGCCGCCTCTCCACCCCACGAAACGCAGCTTCATTTTTATATTTCTTTCTCCCCTATCTGGCCAGTTTTATTCTATATTTATTTCATTTTTTTTGGAGTTATTACGCGAAGCAGTGTGGTATTTTAAGCAAGTTCTGGCGCCGCAGTTAATTTTCTCTTTGTTTTTGGGAAGACCCTGTTTGTGCCCACCGAGTCGCCATAAATCGGTCTTCTTTTCCTTGTTTCTGGCGATTTCGAGGGGGCGATGAGCAGGATTAAAGGCGCTTTTTGCTTTCATGGAAGGGCAAAGATTTCACGATTCATGCTTTTTTTATAGCCCATTGAAAGGGGACAAAAGACCCATTTTTCTTTACGTGGTGGGGGTGGTTTTTGCCTCCTTGAATGTAAAGTTTCCTCCAACGTGAAGACAGTGCATCGGGACGTATACATGGTAAAGACTATATGTGTTACATATATGTATTTGTTTATGTATCTGTCGTTTTGCCAGAACATGACAGTAATGAATGCCCGATTTGTGTGTAAAAGTGAAGGCAGCTTTCTGAATTGAAAACACGTCTTTTGTGGGTGTCCTTCGAGATGATGAACAGAGCAGAGAACACATGGGAATCTTTTTGTGTTTGTTTTCCTGATCCGATCGCAAATTAGGTGCATTATTTATGTGCGGCGAGGAAACCCCGGTCAGAAAAATATTCGCCGTTCGCTCGAGAAACGCACGAATTCGACGAAATGCTGCACTTTGCTTTGACTAGATCGAGCAGCTCTCACTCTGACCGGTTGCTTTTTTATAAGCTTGTCATCATTTTCGCATGCTTCTTCCCCCAATTGAGTTGCATCAACCGGGAAATTTAAGTAAAATTTTGGCAACATAAGCAAGGAAAATCATTCTGATTGCTATCGTTTGAAAAAAAAAAGGTTGCGTGAATCACTAAAATGGGAGGGAACGCGCTAGCCACTAGTTGCAGCGAGTACGGCAAGGGCAATGGAGAAACCGGGGCCATGTGCGTGAAGACATCAATTTCACGTCAAAAGAAAAAACAGAGAGAGAGAGATTTACTTGTAATTGTTCTTTCTAAGCAGCGCACGCACGCACGCAATGTCAAACAAGAAAGCATCCCACAGAATCATTCCACGAGGGAATGATAAAATAACCCATAAAAATGATCTTATCCAAGAATGTTGCGCGTAATTACATGATGAAAAATTGAAACTTCCCAAGAACGAAAAAAAAACATACACACACAAAAGCTTTTATCTTGTGATGCGTCCCATGTGGTTTGGTAAGTGAAAAGTCCTTTCTTTAACATATTTTTTAAAGAGTTGACACAGACTTAAGGAAATTTTGCAACATCTTCCTCCATTATAAATTCCTTCCACGACGAAACTCCCTTGAAATCGGGAAGTGGATCGAAATTCACCAGTTCCATTTTTATGGAATCGGAAACCATATTGACGCCCTTGAAAACCGAATTAGGTCCGGTCCGAACAGTCTGATATGCTTATTCTTACTCCTTATCGTTCGTATCGAGTTCAGACTCTATGCATTGACCGAGGAGGGTATAGCCTCGTTACTTTCCGTGTACTTAACTAAAGCATCATTAGTGCATTCCACCACATAACCACCACCACACGAGTTCATCCCACAAAAGGCACAGAGCTCATCCTTGTCCAAAAATAGAGTCGACCACCCCTGGTACTTAAGTCTTCCTTTTTTGTGCCCTCGTGGGTCAACTCAAACATGCCCCATCTAGGCATAAACAAGAAGTGCCCCAAATTCGATGCGCCTTTCGCCTAAAAAGAATATCAGAGGGCCCAAAAACGGAAAAGAAAGCAAAAGATTGATAAACGAAAGCGCTAATGGGGTTCATCGCGATCGTAATGGCATCTCCATAATCGAGACAAGAGGCGGTCCGGACCGTGCTCTTTCCGTTGGTTCCCCGAGTGCGCGGGGCCCACCGGGCAGCCGCGGGTGCAATGGCGTCCCGACGCGTGTCGGTTCCGCGTCAGGCGGGGAGGGAGTGGATGTCGGATTCGTATGGTTTTCCCGTTTCGATGTCTCATAGGGGATTTTTAGTAGGTGAATTGTTTTATGTGGGAAAATTAAAACTAATAGATTTTTATTTTTTTTTAAATGATGAAAAATTACATGATTAAACCAAAGCGAACGTGTGGGGCCAACGACACGTCAGATCCGACGAGGAACGTGTCCGTTCGTGCGTGTCTTCATGCTCGGGGGGATCACATGAAATCCCGCCAACTTTCTCCGTGGCGTTCGTTCTTGCACGTGGATGACGGGGTGTATTTTCAGGTCCTCCTCGGGATAAATTTATGATTATTTCAAGTACTTCCTCAGTCAAGCGCGAAGTTTCGGACGATTACGTAAGGCACATTAATAAGTTGTTAGGAATAAAAAAAAAAAAAAGAAGAAGAAGAAGAATGGAGTTATTGCTACTTAATGTGTTCCTTTTTTGGCCTACGCTAATTAATTTCAGATCATACATAGTGTACCTCACGAGAAACGCCATTCAAGAAAACCTCATTTGCCGTTGTCTTTTGCATGTTGACCCAAATCGTGTTTTCAGATCGCAAGCACATGTGTACCAAACATGTTCAAGTCTGTTCTAGTATCATGAAATCCCGAACCAATTCGAGTCGTTGACATTCCTAATGAGTAAATACTAATGTCAACGGTTAGTATATTTGAGATGTATTATTTTAAAAAGGCTTGATGGGCTACCTAACATTTTATTAAAGTAAAAAAATATTAAATCATACATTTATATAGTTTAGCAATTTAATATTTTAAAATAATTGGAGTTAGTCTCATAAAATCCGATATGATATCAAAGCTAAAAATACTGAGTTCGAATTTTATAAGGCCTCATATACCTCCTCATTTAGATATTTCAACGCTTAGTCATAAATGAAAGTCTAGTTTACTTATTAATTACTCTTAACACTTTTTTTTTTTTTTAATTCTGGAAGATTCGAGATTGTGAGTGATTGTGATCGAAAGGGATTGTATGTGGTCTTCACACCCGCGTGCCAGAAATTGCTTCTTCACGCGGGCAACCTCTATAAAATCTCTATTCAAGAAGAAGAAGACGATGGAACTTTGACTTCTCGTGAAATCTTTGATTTTTTTTCCCCTTGTAATCTGATATGAGGGTACGCGCGAGAGGAAGATTGCCGACGATATAGGACATTAGCGGGGAGGAGTTCGACAGGAACAGGAGCGCACGGCTTTCTTTCCACGTCGTACGAGACTACGACGTGTGACTGGGGTCGGTGGATCCTACAACGACAGCCGATTTACATAATTGAGGAGGAGGAGGAGGAGGATGCAATTAATATTTTAATGGTGGTAGCGCAATAATATCTTCTCAATGATAGGCAAATTAAATGCGACTTTGGGGCTGTCCTTTTCGATGTTGTGGTGGTGCGGCAGCCGGGGAAAAGGACCGGTCCGGGGGCGGTTTGAACTCTCTGGCCGCCACTCCTGGCTTATTCTACACGATGCACGATGGGGATTAGATGCTGACTGGTTTTTGCTTAGACGTGAGCAAGGTATGGTAGCTAGCGACTCGAAATTTATCGAAAGTCACCGCCCAGTCAACTGTGGAGGCACGCTCAAGTGTATCAGGAACCGATGTTATAAAACGTGATGTAATTCATAGGATCAATCTATATGTGCTTTTCGTGTGGACCGAGTCGTCTAGCATGTGCAAATATATAGATCCAACTGAAGGAAGCGGCCATTCTTTAGAGTGAGACAACTCGCATAGCATATTGATAATTGACCACCTACCGTTCTTGTGTCGTTGATCTCGTATTTATGACAAGCTAGTTATTGCTGAGGATATAGCAACGACACGGGACATTTCAATTTGGACAGTGAACATTGTCCTCAATAATTCTTTTAAGGGTTTTGATCCATGTATTTTAGATTAGATCATTGTCGATGTGCATTGATTTATGATGTATTAGGGAGAGATCATGGAAATAAACTGCTCTTAATACTTCACAATTCATGATTCAGTCAACATTATTTTCCTATCTAAAAGGTGAGCTAAGCGATCAAATATTTCGATTGAATAAAACCAATCTCATACCTAAATTACAGAGCCTCTCGCTCATATAATTTTGAGAGGAGCTTCATTTGACAAATGTGAACAAAGCAGTCCGTGGATCCATGATGATTTAGTCAGACCAAATATGTGGATGTCCTACATAATCTCAAAAAAAAAAAAAAAAAAAATTCTTCAAATGACGATGGGATAATTTTCTAAATTATTTGGGTGAAACATGTTTGTAAGAAATTCAACAAATGTTGGATCTGAATTCAGGCTTTTGACTTTTTTTGACTTTTGGCTTTTAACTTTAGCCTTTAACGTCAGAAACGTGGGATTTTTACACTAAAGCAGTCTGTGCATCCATGAAGATTAAGTCAAACCAAATATGTGAATATCCTACATAATCTCAAAAAAAAAAAAAAAACTCAAAATTCTTCAAATGATGATGGGATAATTATTTGGGCGAAACACGTTCGTAATGAAGTAAACAAATGTTGAATTTGAATCTAGGCTTTTGACTAATTTTGACTTGTGGCTTTTAACTTTAGCCTCTAGCGTGAGAAAGGCGGGATTTCTACACTAAACACCCCGTGATCTCCACGTCTTATGAAAAGCGTTACCATCTAAAATCGCCCCAAAAAGTCAAATTCTCTTTTCCATGGCCTAACACGGCTAAAATTCTGAGAAGTAATCAGAATCCAAATTGAGCTCTCGTCCGGGAAGAAAGCGAAACCGAGCGGAACTTCTGTGGGACGATATCCGTCGAAAGGGCGGTGGAGATTCGTCCACGTAGCTACCATCCCAGTCAGCACTGGAAGCAGCAGCCAGTGATGCTCCGACACGTGGGACGTGTCCCGCCAGTGGTCCGCGCACATCGACACCTAGCCAAATAGATAACCTAATTCTTTTGGCGGGTCTTTAGCTAGATTATGAGAATATAGTGGGTCACCGGGTGTTTGAGCCTGCCTCTTTGCTTTCCTGCATATAATAAGCAGAAGTCTAATTCGAGCCATCGAATAGAAAAATTAGAGAACCAAAAATCTTAAACTAAATATACCTTTCATTAAATTAGATTAATACAAAAAAAATCACAAAAATTGTATCACTGTTTCAAACGCAGAGAAAAATCTCAAATTAGTATACCGGTCAATTGTCATATGTCATTTAACATAATAATTTAATAGTAAAATTTAACGGAAACTAATAAAGGGTAAATTTGTCACAAGTGTATCAATTTTTGGTGAATTTGTCAAATGTGTACCATTTTGAGGTTTTTAGTGATAAAAAAAAATTAGTTTTGAGTAAATTTGCCACAAGTTTATTAGTTTGGGATTTTTTAGGGTATTAATTTTTTTTTTTTTCGGTTGTTATTTTCATGGAGACTTTTCGAATGATGCTAGGTTGACAAGTGTTGGCTATTTGCTGACTGAATAAGATCAATCTTCAAGGCAATCTCGAATCGAACATCAAGTTTAAGCCTTAAGGAAAAAGGATTACGGCGGCAAACAAATTTGGGCGTGAAGTAGGTCATTTAAAAGCAAACATCTTCCCATCATTGGATCAATAAATACGCATAAAAGCCCGCCCGGGTAGGTAAATCTCTAAATATATAAAATACCAACGTCAAATCCAGACCGAATGGGCGGTCCAAACACGACATCATTCGCACTCGGCGGCGCTCGGGAATCAAACACACCGTCTTTCCATCCAACTCTCGAGAAAGGGGAGAAGTCCAAAAAGCCCTCCCAAACCTTGATTAGTCGATGCTTTTTGGTCGATTTAGTCTAAACCTTTTTATGTTGTCCGATTTAGTCGCTTTCCTAGGCCAAAATGGCCGGATTTTTCTTGCGGGCCGCGGTGACGTGGATGTCGGCGACGTGGGACAACTTTTAATAATATTTTTTATTTTTTATTTTTATTTTTATTTTTTTATTTTCATCTTCAACCTCCAGCCGGCCGCCGGAGCTTGGTGACCGGCCGAGGCGACGGTCGGCGAGGTCGAGGTCGACCTCGCCGCCACCTCGCCAATGTCCGCGGCCGCGGGCGGCCTCGCGCCGGCGGCGAGGCTCGCCCTCGCCGGATCCGGCGAGGGCGAGGGTCGACCCTCGCCGGATCCGGCGAGGGCGAGCCTCGCCGCGGCGCGAGGCCACCCTCGAGGGCGGGCGGCGAGGCTCGCCCATGGCGGCAAGGGCGAGCCCCCCGGCTCGGCCTCGCCGCCCCAGCCTCGAGGGCGGCTTGGGCGGCGAGGCCGACGGCGCCCTCGCCTAGCCATGGGCGAGCCTCGCCGCCGGCGCGAGGCCGCCCGCGGCCGCGGCCACGCGGCGAGGTGGCGGCGAGGTCGACCTCGACCTCGCCGCCGTCGCCCGGCCGGTCGCCAAGCTCCGGCGACCGGCTGGAGGTTGAAGATGAGAAGAACAAATAAAAAATAAAAATAAAAATAAAAATAAAAAAATTCAAAAAAATTAAAATATTATTAAAAGTTGTCCACGTCGCCGCCGATCGCCACGTCGTCGGCCACGGCGTCCAATCAGAAAATTCGGCCAATTTTGGCCGGAAATGACTAAATTCCAAGACAATATAAAAAGGTTTAGACTAAATCAAGACCAAAAAAAAAGCAGGTTTTTCAAGACTTTTCCCCTCGAGAAAGCTCTACTTGTAATGGCAAAATGAGTGGCATCCCATATCTGTATTTTGCATGGGTGCCGAATATTACAAACATATTATATTAGGAGATTTGTATTGAAATAATTGTGGTTGCCCAAATTAAAAGTGGGCTTGGAGAAAGGGAATCAAGTGGGAGAAAAAGCTCATCTCTACGTGAATCATCACTTGGTCTCCATACGCTCGCCAGTTGCCACTTCCAAGAAAAAGCAAACTTGTAGCTCCTTCGTGAGTGATGATTGTCGATGATGCTTTGGAAAAAGATGGAATTTATAAATAACGACCTTATGCACAATCGCAACCTTTTTAGATGCCGCCGTGCACTCGGCATCTAAAAAATAACGATAAGAATGGAAATAAAGCAGAAATACATCAATTTAGAAGATGTTATTTAGATGCTCGTCGTATTGGTCCTCGAATCATTGGCTAATGAATTGGGGGTATTCATGGACCACCCGTTTTTAGATCCGTCCTCCCCTCGCGGTTCAACCGTGCATCTTCATCAGACCACCCAACGGCCCAAAAAAAAAAGGACATTGTTAATACTCTTTGAGAAATTATTTGCTCCACGACATTGTTAATAATTACTGATAATAATTCTCCAATATACAATAGAGTCTCGGAATGAGAATACTATTTCTCCAAGAACTCTGTTGAGAAAAAAAAATAATTGGAAAAGAATGTTACGCATGTTTAGAAAGAAACGAAAATGAAAATTAAAAGTATTGAACATAAACATTGAATACACCATAGCAAATAAATATGTTTGAACGGACACAAAACCTTTTAGATGTTAAGAAGTTATAACTAAACAAACACAACCTTCCAAAAGTTGTAAGAGTGCCTCAGAACCATTAGGCAAAGATAATAAAATTCGGAATTAAATAATAATAAAATAAACATAGCTATGTTATCAACAATCACACCATTTCACTAAAACATATAAATCCAAATTTTAAAAAATGAGAATTAATGTCAATTATGATCCCCGAGCGCTAAGTGCGCAAGTATTCTCAAACTTGCACATGGGTATTGTAGGGTCAAGTTCACTTAGCCCACTGTTTTTAATTGTAATGTTAAAAGATTTCCACTCTTAAATATTAACTTATGCATTCTCAATTTTCCCATGTGAGACAAGGCACTTTTATTTGTTTTACAAGCAAACTTCCAACGTGGTATCACGACTTTATACCTTATGACTTCATCTATTCAGCAGGTGCTTTCTGAAATTCTCTACTTTAAACTCTCGATGTTTGAAGGCAGGCTCTATGAAATCATACAGATCGACAACGGCATTTATGTCTTCGCAGTTTCCAAGACTCGAAGCGCCTCTTCTTTCCGTTCCGACAGAAGCTCGTTAATGGTCGAACCAAGTACACCCTCATAACATCTACACGTCGAAGTCCGAGATCTGGAGCGGGGTCGAGTTCTAATCAAAGCTTTGAATATCGAAAGATGATTGGATTGGCAATTGCTCGTTTCCTTAGACGAAAAGAGCTGTTTGGAAAACAGCCATTGCAGGCCGTACTGACGAAAACGACCGACAGTTGGAGCTAAAAAAGAAGGGAAGGACCATTGCGGGCGTGAACGTGAATTGTCGCTGGAATCTCAGTAAAGTGGGAAGTGTGTCTGGCAGGCATGTGCGACTTCGTCACCGCGGATGTCGTTTTGCTCCTGTCCCCTTCTCTCCCGATCGAACGTCGTCCGGAGAAACTTATGAATTTGCAGCCGCCCCCGTGATTGGAAAATATTATCGTATGCGTTTCAGATCATGGAATGGAAGCCAATCTCATCTCGACCGTTTAAATGTTTTGAGCCCCATTTATGATTGACGTGACATAATGATTGAGATGGAGTGGGTTTATATGCACCAATTGCATGCAAGACTTGCTCCATGATCGGTTGGTGCTTGCCCCGGGAATCGACGAAAGCGAAGGTTGGACTGGTTAATGCAATGCTTGGTTCTCATGATTTCTATAGTTCCTCTTTGAACTCAAGCTGTCGAGAGACTTTTCGTTTCGTTGTCTATATTACTCTTTTATATCACGTCAACTTTTAAAGACACATTTTACCTACAACGACATATATTTAACTCTACATAGTATAATATTGTACCAAAGAAAGTTGTCCAAGTTATGTCTCGCCAAATTTGGCAAGGCCAACCCTCTCTCAAGTTAGAGTGGCCTTGCCAATCTTCGCCTGGGTTAGGGCAAGGCTCGGTGAGTTTGCCCTCACCCAAGAGGTGCCTAGCCTTGTTGGCATTCGCCCTTGCCCTAGCGAGGCTGACCCTCATGTCCATGGGTGTGCCTACCACTGAAAAGAGGAGGAAAAAACAAAAGAATGCAAAATTTTCAAAAATTATTAAAATATTATTTAAAAATGTCTTTGTTAGTTCTGGCTATGCCAGCGTCCACGTTAGTGATATAGGGTTAAAATTAGCTGGAATAACTGAATTAGCTCTAGATTAAAAGGTTTAGAGCTAATTAGTAATATTTAAAAGTTTAGAATTAAACCGACAAAAATACAATAAATTTAGGATTTTTCAAACACTTATCTCATACAATATTATACCAAAGAAAGTTGTCTAGGTTATGTCATGACTAACATAATAACTTAGGATTAATGTTGATGAATTGGAATAACCCTTAATTTCTACCTACTCTTTGATACTAAATTGTTACTTCCTTTTAGATTAAAGCATGTTTATTTGTTTAAAATAAAATTCCACCAAACAAGATATAGAAAAATTGCTGTTTATAATCTAAATCTCTTTTTGGTATCAAGAGAGTAACCACGTATAATGGGTTAAACACAATAAACTCTATACTTACTTTTCTGGTGTTTTGAATGAATTTGTCCTACATATCTCTTTTTGTAGTTACAGGAACTATTCATAGTCCGCGCGGCGCACGGGAATGAAAACTAGCTACAAGACTAACCTTTACTAGGGTTTTTTTTTCATTTGGCCAGCAAATGAATGAATTAAGATACACTGATTGAATGAATGAAGATATTCTAAAGTTAGACATTTCCTAAAATCAACGGCCTAATAGCAAAGTCAACGTCTCTTCCTTAACTAGGGCCATACGAGTTTTTTTTTTTTTTTTTTTTTTTAGGGCCATACGAGTTAGGTGGTGGATATAATGGTGAGGGTTGCTCTTGGTAAAATGACCCCTCATCAAAATTATTGCCTGAAGTCATTCATAAGAATCGAAGTCACAACTTGCATACTAAAGCCGACGCATCAACTGGACCACCGGTTCAAGAATTCGACCCTACGAATTCGCAATTCGAAAATCACATTGAATCAACAACGCAAGTTTAGAGACCTGACGCGAGCTCTTCTTGAACTAGTATACGGCCAATGCATGCTTGTAGAATTTGTGCTTGACACGGGGAATCAATCACAAACACACGCTTGGCTTCATCCGAAGAGCATATACCTTCGAACCCTTGCAAGTAATTCGGTCCCAAATTCATATATTCCTTGCTTTTCGGCAAACGTCAATACATCGGAGAGGAGGATTAGGTCCGACATCTTATCTTTTGTGCCAACGATTTAGTCGCTCCCTACATCGGTTCCAAGACTCGCTCTAGTCGCGTTTCAATCCCCCAATCGATTGCATTTTCGCTTTCCTTCAACATCAATGTGACAAATTCAGGATTTTCAGACCCTACCAACACGTTTTGTCACTCGTCACTCACCCCAATTTATCGGTTGGGACGCATATCTCCATCCCGCCGAGTGCGTTCCACGTACGTGCCCCCGCTTGTCCCACAATCTCTGTCGTACGCATTTATCTTATTCATCTTGTTCATCTTATTCCTTTCGTTTCTTGCTTTTCGCCCCAATTCCGCATACTGTTCGGGGGTTCCGAGGGTCGGATTCGCTTGGACGTAGGATCACCAGGCGTGCCCTGTGTCCACGCAATCGCACAAAACATGCTCCAATCAATCGTTTCGGAGACGTCGACGTGGGTGGGATGGGATAGCACGATTGCCACACACACTCGCCTGAATCATGCTGATCGGACAAAGAGACGATCTTTGGCGTACGTTGTTCTGGCATTCTTTTTGGTTGTGACTTTTTTTTTTCTGGATTTTGGATTGGGATCTTGATTGAGCTCGATCAGCAGTGAAAACCCATTTGGAGAAGCCAATGGAAGATGCCAATTATTAATTTATTAGGGGCGATCAATTTGAAATTTCACTTATCAAAACAGATTTCCTAATTTTTAAAACCCGAATCTTACTTTACATACCTAATAATCTAAAACCTATCTAGTTATAGATTCCAAAGTCGGTTTTTAGATCTATTCAGATTCTACTTGTACTCTTAAGTAAATGATTGCAATCATCATATCTATTTATTACGATTTGCTATAATTTACTAATCACAAATTTTTAAAACCTGAATCTTACTTTACATACCTAATAATCTGAAACCTATCTAGTTATAGATTCCAAAGTCGGTTTTTAGATCTATTCAGATTCTACTTGTACTCTTAAGTGAATGATTGCAATCATCATATCTATTTATTACGATTTGCTATAATTTACTCATCACAAATTTTTAAAACCTGAATCTTACTTTACATACCTAATAATTGGAAACCTATCTAGTTATAGATTCCAAAGTCAGTTTTTAGATCTATTCAGATTCTACTTGTACTCTTAAGTGAATGATTGCAATCATCATATCTATTTATTACGATTTGCTATAATTTACTCATCACAACTCATATTTTGACACATAAAAATTATAAAATATCGACAAAATAAAAGTCTCATGCATATTTTCGGCAGCAGGACCGTGCGAAAACATAAAACAAGAAAAATACAAATACTCGTTATGGGTTCCACATTCCAACTTCTATTAGGAACTTGGTATCTACATGTTAAAACTTGAAACTTACCATACATAATATAGAACATGGGACAAGACCGGATCTCAGTGGTCCGGTCCTTAGATTTGCGATTCTACCCGGAAACCCTGCTGACTCTTATCAATTATTGGTTCCTTTTTTTCCGGAAGATTTCTATCCATTATCTGACCAGAGCACTCGATGTCCATGTGTCATCTGCGGATGGATTTTGGGTATGATCATTGCTCGTGGACACCCATATTTTCTTGTCTTTAACCGAGCACTTGGATATGGCGATGAATTTTTGTCACGGTCGCAAGGTCATCGTGTCCATCCGATGGTTGCGGGCGCTGCGGGCCTCGCACGATGGCCGATTTTGCTGGCGGACAGCTATCGACCGAAACCGAAGGAGTGGTTCAGCTGTGCACGAACGATCGCAACCAGAGAGATGAGTCCAAGTGTCTTTGTCGTTTCAGCAATCGTGCCCCCACAAAAAAGTTCGGTCATCGAGCAATTCGACAATCGATGTTCTTTTCATCGCCACTCGCCACTCGCATTTTGTATTGGTTTCTTTTGTTGCTTAGCCTCGGCTGTCCGCTTTTCGGCACATGCATCGCAATGACAAGTCATCGTGTGGCATGTGGAGGTTGAACTTGATTTGGATAAATTATTGCGCGAGCGGATCTCGAGTTTGCTAAAGTTGGCTAGGCCTTACAATTACCTAATTCTTGTGTCCGATTCTCGTGGATGATTTTAGGCTTTTGGGAACACATGGGAGTCGGGACAGGCTCGATGAGTGCGAGCAAATGAAAGGTCTAGACCACTTTTTAGGTTCCCACTCAAAGGTCTGACCATGCCCTAGAAGTTAGAACTGCGGCATCTCTAGACTCTCAATCATTCCCCCTCCTTGCTCTCCTTCGTATAATGGCTTTTGCCAATATAATTCTATTTCTTACACATGCGAGCGCTTGCCTGGTACTGGCCCGGCCTGGCCCGGCCCGGCCCGGCCTGCTTGTTGCGTTACTAAATCCGTTCAAGCAATTGTCAGCACCGAGTCCCCACATTAAACCCATTGACGCTCAAGTTAGTATTCGAGAGTAAAAGAAATGAGTCGGACCAAATTTTGGGGGAAATTTATCCAAAAAATCTCAAACTTATTGCACTTTATTAATTTAATTATAAACCTTTCAATTTTATCAATTAAATCCTAAAACTTTTCACGTTTTATCAATTAAGTCTATTAAATCAATTTTGACCTGAAATTTGAAGTGGACGTTGGCCGTTTTTTTAGCGCAGACAACCGTTGACATGACAATTTTTAACAATTTTTAATATTTTTCAATTCTTTTTTTTTTTTTTTCTTTTCTTTTTATTCTTTCATTTTCCTTCCACTGTCCATCACCGGGCCTCGTTGATGGCCAACGGAGGTCACCGAACTTAGGCGAGGGATGTTGCCCCGAGGGTTGCCCTCACTTGGGCTCCCAAGTGTTGCCCTCACTTCGGGTGAGGGCGACCCACGCTCTCCCAGGCAAGGGTGACTCTCGCCAGGGGCTGGTGAGGGCAGCCCTTGCTGGCGAAGGTCAATAAGGCTCAAGAGTGGCTGGCGGAGAAAAAAAGGGAAAAAAAAAATTAATAAGTATTTCTAACTATATTTAAAAATTATTAATAATTATTCACCCGGTGTCTACATTATTGATTTTTGGATAAAATTAGCTAAATGAGTTCAATTGGAAAAACATAAAAATAAAAAAGTTTAGGATTCGATTGGTAAAAATGTAATAGATTTAAGATTTGTTGATAAATTTTCCAAATTCTGGTGAGTGGAGATAGCTCGCCCGTCTGTTCTCGGTCTTTCAGCCCGTCCGAGCTAGGGAGGGGACCGACCGGTGGCGTGGAGGTGACGGATTTGGCCCAAAAATCACAAATGCCAGTCTGCGCTCATTTGTGCGTCCATCGATGTTGCTTTGGATAGGCCGGGCCTGTGGCCCCGAGGACCCAATTAAACTGGGGATCTTGCTATCGGGCCCAAGTATGCCGCTGACCATCTCCGTGTTGAATGGGCCAGAAAGTTGATATGGGCCAATGCAGCCAATCCAGGAACTTCCCTTGCAACCGAGTCAGCCCTGGGTGGTAATGTCTTAATTATTCAAGCCGAACGTCGATGCTTCCTGGTGCAGCACGACCATGGAGGGGTCGTGCTGCTGGAATCCGCAGAGATGAATGGGGTAGCCTTGCTCGGTGCTAATTGCAGAAACCCTAGCCATCCGAGAAGCTTTGTCGTGGCTGAAGGAAAAAGAGTTTGAGTCGGCAAGGACAGAAGTACGAACAGAAGCAACAACTGATCTAAACTCAACTGGGAAGCTCCTGCACGTGATGGTTTCATCCGACAACTCCCAAGCTGTGGAAAGTGAAATGGGCCGGCTGGAAGCCCCTTGGGCTGAACGGTCACTTGTTGAAGACTGCAGGAATTTAATGGGCCAACTTCATGGGGTGGATTTAATATATGAGCCCAGAAATGCAAACCAGGCCGCAGATCGGATCGCCAAGGCCCACCATACGGATTCCCGATCACCAAATTAGGAAGACAGAGTCCCTCCTTTCCACTATGTTCAATTTTATGCCATGAACTTGAAACCTTATGTAATCCATCTAATCGTTTGCAATGAAAATCTACTTTCGGACCCAAAGAAACAAGAAAGTGTCGCCTTAATCTCGCGATGAAATTTAGTTTTCCGTTATCCTCATTTTCATTGGACGCACCGTAATCATAGAAGAATTAGAACGGTATAGAACAGAACGTGAACTTTATCGCCATGTAGAGATGAAAGAAAGAGGGACAAGCTTTTCTTTGCGTTTGGTTGACAAAAGGACGACAAATTGACGTACTCGGCTAGAAAATTTTCTTCCCATAAGATCACTTTTTCCTGGTCATGATTTTGGTCACCTACACCATCCTAGAAGCTATCGCGATTTGTCTCAGAGCATTGACTTTTTGGGATGAAGCTTTCTAGAGCGCAAACGTAAGCTGTTCATAAAGAACGTGAAGAGAAAAGAGAAAAATAAGTTCACTTTCCAAATTTTGTTTTTCGTCGAATTTTCTTGTTTGCAGAAGCCCCAACTCAACGAAGCTGCTGAAACGTAACGTGGAGGAGGGAGAGCTTGCTTTTCCTGGGCAGGCGAGATGCTCTTTTTCAGGGCTTTTGAAGGTTAAATTTTACAGAAACCTTCAAACCTTCAAAAGGTCATATTCGTTGACTTTTGGTTTTCTCCATTTCTCTGGAATTTCCAAAGAGTAGTGGGTGTTCTTCCATTCAATTCCCTTCATGAAAATAACTCCTTCGGTTCATCATTCACTCAACTTCCTCTGCTTCTTTCGATCCAAACTTAGAATAATTGCGTTTCAATCACTTGGCTGTTGGCAACGCCAAGAATTAGCAAAGGGTAATCTCATGACACCTTCCCAGGCTCAGAGAGTATCGAGTTGAGCCATCTTGAATCGTACGCAATTCGAGCCGGAAAAACAAGTCGATGTACTTTGATTTTTGCCACCGTACGCGATGAAACCGACCGGCTGCCATTCCGATTCCGATCGAATCGCCTTCTGAATCCCAAAAATAAAACACAGAGCTCTGTTGACCAGACAAAATACTTTCTGACACTAGGTCTGCTAAGTCCCCCAAAACAAAAACCATGTGATTGACTGTCTCTATACTGAATAACATTTGCCAAATCAATATTTACATTCACCGATCACCTCTCCAACCTCCACCACTCCTCTTCCCTCTTCCCAGTGGGATTCACGACAGCAAAACAAAGAAACACAAATCAATTCCTCTGAAGACATTTAACCAGCCAGGGGCCCAAATCCTCCATTTTGTTCGTACCCGGGTCCCTAGAAGGAAGGGGAGAAAATTAACGAAAAAACCAAAGAAAAATAATTTCTGAATAGCCAGAGACCAGATACACAGTTCCTCATTCCTTCCCTATACCCCCAACGTAACATCCCCTCGTCAACGCGTCTTCGCCTCATTTTATTGCAAGGACCCGTCTCTGATCAACTTCAAGCTGAGATTGTTGAACCGCTCTCTCGAGTACTGCCTCGATGCTTTTCTCCAATCCGTGCCGGCCTTCATCATCGCAGCAAACTCTTCGTGACTGATACGCCCATCCTACAAGTACCACGCCATGACAAATTTAGTATCAAAGATTTCAAGGCCAAGTCGCACACTGGTATATCGAGGATATATGGTTATGGTTAGAACTAGAGCCAATGGGCCAAAAAAGTCACAGCGTGACAAAATTAACTCGATCAAGCTCATACTTGACCCCCATTACTTGATTCCCGGACAAGACGATTCTGAATCCACTAAGACACTCCCCCAAAAGCATCAACTATAACTAGAAATAAACAAGAAAATTACAGGTAGCAACCTTAGGGGCACTTTAAGACTCATTAATAGTAATTTGAGAATTGCGATTTTTCTGGTTTGTTAATAGGCAGTTTTCTTGAAATGCATTTTTCATTTCCAAAGCATCTTCATATGCATTTTTGCCGTTTTAAGTTAGCCGTACACATATTCAGTTATGCACTTTGCAGCAAAACCTGCTTTGGTTTTAGGTAGAAAAATTAATTTGATAACCAAATGAAAAGCAAACAAGATGAATAATTGCGATCGAAAGGTGCACATTCGCCCAACTAACCTTGTCCGTATCTACATCTTGCATGATGGCACTAATAACTTCTTCACTAGTATCAACTTCATCGGCCAAGGCATCCCTCAACTCTTCAATCTCTATGTATCCAGTTTGGTTCCGATCAAAAAACTCGAATGCCTTTTGCAGATGATCTTCACTGCCCATCTTTCTCAAGTGAACAGATATAGCAACGAATTCTCCATAGTCAAGATATCCATCCCGGTCAACATCACCCTGCGACAAGCAAATCCCGAAAAGTCAACAAGTTTGCTCTGCTAAACATCCTTCAAAGTGAAGAACAAGCAGTTGAAAGAGAAATATTTCTACGTAGCTATAACTTCTCCATATTCTTCTTATATGAAGTTTCAAAATGTACAGGGATTGACATGGATATGCAGTCACCATTTACTGTCACAGATTTGTATGAATTTGCTTGACAAAAGGTATTTGATGGTCTGCATTTGCATTGCTTGCACTCATCTGAAGGCCAATGGCAAAGTCATGTTTCTCATTACCAATCACAGATTACTTAGATGAAGGCCATTTTAACCACAACCACCTCAATCAATAGCAGCTAATAATCAAGTAGGCATGAATTGAATGAGGTCTCAAAGTAGTGTAACAGAAACCGCCTAGTTCTCTTTCCTTGTAATAAGCTATCATTGACTAGGCAATGCTATTTGTTGAAAGCAAGCTCATAAATCACTGATCAGAGTCCAGATCATGAACTCCGAATTCAGAGAGAGAAGAAGAGAGATGAAAGAAAAACATAGCACAAGGTCTCAAAACTATGAAATGCTGTACTTACAGCGTCCATTAGAATTTGAAGATCTGCATCAGGGATCTGATGACCAAGCTTGTGTAAACCAACTCGCAGCTCGTCAACATTTATCTTGCCCTTATTGTCTGTGTCCATCAATTGAAATCCCTCCCTTATGCCAGCAACTTCCTCCACAGACAGATGCTCAGCTATTACCTGTCAATTTCGAAGTCATGCAAATTCAGAAAATGCAACATGCACAATGTAAAGGAGCATCTGTCTTTGTCAACTTTGACTGACATGTTAGGTAAAGAAAGAAAAATGAGCCACAATGATACCTTAAGAGCTCGTTTCTTGAGCTTATTCATCACAGAGAATTGTTTGAGCCTTGCCCTCACAGTTTCACCCAAAGAAACATTAGGAGCCCTCTTAGCATTTTGTACCCAAGGATGATCTGCATTTGACAAGGAAACACAATGAGTTCAAACGTTCACCCATCTGCCTTGACAGGAGCTAAGCATTATTATTCACTCAAAAATAAAATCAAAACAACAAAAGAAACATCACCTAGCACTTCCTGAGCTGAAAGGCGCCTCTTCGGATCAGGTTCCAGCATTTTCTTCACAAGGTCTTTTGCATTAGGCGAAACTTTTGGCCAAGGGTCCCTCTTGAAATCCACAACCGACCTGATAATAGCTTGGGCGATACCTTGTTCCGTCTCTGCATTATACACAAAACATGAGTGCAGTCCAAATATAAGATTCAGTCAGAAGAGAAAAAGATGATAAAACAAAATGTTAATCCGGTTTCTAAAATTCTGATTCTAATACATTTGAGACACTAAATTTCCAACTAATTACATTGAAAACTATGCATTCTCGTAAAAGAAATTTTTGGACAAGATTCATCATAGATATTAGGAGCCAAAAAGCTGAGAAGACCTTAACGGTTGACTTCCACTCCAACTCTCTAACTCACCAAACGAGCTAGGATCCGTGAGATCAAGCATGCCAGACATTTGGTAAAAGAATTCAATGCAGGCATTAACTAAATGGTACAGGCATTCCAATTATCTTATGAATCCAAGCCCACAGCAGATCCATCTTTGTGAATTTATGCACCATTTCACTGCAAACCAGAGCAGCCCTAACAGACATTGATGAATAATTCATTCCCAAAAAGAGAAAAGGAAGCAACCTGCCCAAAAAGGTGGGACACCACAAAGCAAAATATAAAGGATCACTCCAGCACTCCAGACATCCACTTCTGGGCCATAATTCCTTCTAAGCACCTCTGGAGCCATGTAGTAAGGACTTCCAACTATCTCGCTGAATTTTTCACCTGTAAGAAATCTCTAAATTCAGGAAAATATCTAAGCTACATGTATCTAATTGGACACGAGAAGTCAGAAGATTTATGTGATGGGAACCACAAAACTTACCAGGTTTAAAGAACATTGACAACCCAAAATCAATTGTCTTCAAAGGTGATGTTTCCTTCTTGTTTGCAAACAAGAAATTCTCGGGCTTAAGATCCCGATGCATCACCCCATGCTTGTGGCAAACCTGCAGCGTCACAAACAATAATGAATGCTGGGTCACTCTTTCTCTTCTCCTATAGTGAAATTAATAGTAATCTAGTAGTACGCCAACTGGGAATGTCAAGATACATAGGACATGGCATCATGACATTAGCACATAGTCTTTAAATCATTAAAAAAAGCAAAAAACTAGTCGGGGGGGTATCGCCTGATTGAATTCACACCCTTTTCCTGGACATCTTTGACACTCCCAACAGGAAGAAGAAGTTCAATAACACTTCTCCAAATTTCCAGATTTCAAGAATTTATTAGCACCATAATCCCGTTCAAATAACTAGCTTACAGTCTTTCCTCCAGTCACACTCTGATTTAATAGAAAAATTTGATACATGTGTCCACCTAGTAGCCTGCCAAGTGCGCCACCTAACCCACCTAGTAAGGCGATCATTCAACAGGCCTGAAGCAGGATTTCATCTCCCCGCTAGATCAAGTAATAACAATCACACACAAGACGTGATAATTTGAATTCACAATCTAAAAGGGCAGATAGAAACCCACAGATCAGATCCAACCATCAATCTAAAGAACCAACAAGTAGCCCAAAATCCATTGATAAAACACAAAAAAGACGCAAACCTGAATAACTTCGGCGATAGTCTTGATCACTGCAGCGGCGGCACGCTCCGTGTAGTGTCCCCTCGCGACGATCCGGTCGAACAACTCCCCTCCCTCGCACAACTCCATCACCAAATGCACCGCGTTGTCGTCCTCGTACGTGTCTTTCAAGGTCACGATGTTCGGGTGCTTGGGTAAGTGCTTCATGATCGCCACCTCCCTCCTCACATCCTCGATATCCACAGCGGTCCTCAGCTTCTTCTTCAGTATCGACTTGCAGGCGAGCTCCTCGCCGGTCTCCTTGTCCGTGCACAGGTACGTGATGCCAAACTCCCCGCGCCCGAGCTCCCGGCCGAGCTCGTATTGGAGCCCGATGTCGGTCCCGGTCGGATCCTTCAGCACGGCGAGCTTGTGGCTCCCGCCGTTGACGTTGAAATTGACGCCGTAGTCGATCGCGAAAGGGTTCGGCTTCTTCTTGCCCCTCTTCTCGTCGCCCTCGGCCTGGGGCGTGGCGCAGCAGTTCCCCATGGGTGGCGATCAAGATCTGTTCCGGGCGTCCGAAACTCTAGGATTTCAGCGACCCCGCAGATCTGAGGCGGGCAAGAACCCGACTTTACGCAAGAATCGCGGAAATCCTCAACTGGGTCGAGACCAGATCGGAGAAAGATGAAGAGCAAGATCCGAAAGTTCTCGCCTTTCTTTCCGGGAAAACACGGAGAAGGACAAGGAGGTGGAAAAATCAAGAATTTCAAAGAAGGGGAGAGAGAGAATGCGCGAATTGCGAAGAAAATGGAGAAGGGGAATTTAAGGGAAGGAGGGGTTTGGAGGAGGATGGAGAAGCGGATGAGAAGAGGAATATAGCGCGTCACCAGCCACCATTGCTGAAGGACGCGGATCGGTCAAACCCCCCTCGAAGCGACCCAACAAAGAAGAAAAATTATAGAGAGAACGAGGGAGGAGGGGAAGAAAATTAAAAAAGAGAGAGGGGGAGAGAGAAGCCTTCCTCTCCCTTTCCCAGACACTTTCTCTCTCTCTCTCTCTCTCTGTTCTTGTGTGAAGTCTCAGAGGAAGAGAGAGAAAGGGAAGGGAAACAGAGAGAGAGAGAGAGTTCTCTCTTTTCTTTGTTTCGGATGTTGTTTACCAAGAATGTCCAAAACAAAGGATCGTTGTCTTGCCCGTGATCGACAGTAAAAAAGACAGGAGAGAGAGAGGAGAGAGAGAGAGCGAGCTCCGGTCAAGAAAGACGAAAGGAAATCAAGATGAAAAAAATGGTCTTTCGTGGAACAAAGGCCCGGGAGTTGTCCTCCTATTTTCATGGATGCCACTCGCTGCCCTTCTTGAGTGGGAGACTTTACCCAACGCGATGGAAATTACCTTAACAGGAAGACTTGCCTAAATAGATTATAAATCTATTTTTTAACTCGTACTTGTCAAGTTAGAATGTTACATGGATAAGTTTTGTTCCGTATACGAGTTTAGTGTGATAAAGCCTATAATAATATTACTACATTGGGTTGTCTGGATTTCTAACCATAATAGGATTTAATAAGGATATGATGTGAAATTTATGATATGAAATGTTTTGTGAGTACAATAATAAAGTTAAATATATTCACATCATATTATATATTATCTCGTATAAATGGCATATATATATATATATATAAATGAATCAAAATTTTATAAACGGAGATGAACAAATTTCTTCACGACACTCTTACCTACTTTATTTTTATTTTCTTTTTTATTATTTTATTTTCCTCTCTTTTTTTAAAATTAATTTTATTTTTTATTTCCTTCTTCCCTTCCATCTCTCTAATTAAATTTTATTAAATAGCGAACGATACCAATATTACCTAAAATATGTAATAAACATTATTTATATTTATATAATGAATTTATATTATAAGATAGAATTAAATTCGTATATATAAATAAATGTAAGATTAAACTAAAGAAATAAATTGTTATTTTTTATTATTTTGAATTTCTTATATTAGAATTCAAGTATTATTTATATTGAAATACAATTTTAATTTTGTTTAATTTAATAAGTTTGTTATCCGAGAAAAATAATATTCCTATTATGGATATTACAAATCATATCTACCTTCATACCACCTCTCCCATTGGATAATCTTATTCGATTTATATCACCTATATATATAATTTTATCTTGTATTGAGCAAGCACCAAACGCAAGATAGGAAAAAATTTATCGTCAACTAAATTTTATCCTAACTACCAAATACATCCTATAGGTGTTCAACCAGTCCGCAACTTACTTTCTTTACATTCTTTCACTCTCGCTCAATCTCGCATTCGCTCACTCCGTCGGAGTATGAGTTTTCTTGAATCGCTTAAACACGGGTCGGAAAAATAGGAATTTGTATACGTGACCAAAAATAGCAATTGACTTCCCAAAAAAAAGTTTGAAATGAATAGATTAGAGCATACACTGTCAGTAGAGAATAAACATAGATGAAAGCGCTGGAAGCAATAAAATGGAGTTTAATTATCATTTATTTACAACCCTCATTAGATAATAACGACACATGCATGGTCACCGTTCACGTGCACCGTCCCAATGCATGCGGCCACGAGGTTATTGTAAACGGGGATCACAATTCTTGAAAAAAAAAAAAAAATGGGGGTCACAATTTTCATGCTGAGACCCCCGAGGTTTTTGTGCATGGGGAATATGAATTTTCACCTCATTAATTTATTCGAGAATTACGGACCTTCGTTATCATGTGGGCATTGCATGCCCGTGGTCCGAGCATTTAGATCGGGTGAATTTCGCATGGAACCATTCATCGAATTTGATAACCTAATGGAATCAAACATTCGATACATTCAATGTATCCGATAATTGCTCTTAGACGCACTCCATTTTGTTATTAAGAGTCCCAAGTTTGCACAGATACTATGCGTGGCATCTTTCATTTCGATGGTTCAATGCATTACTCCCATTGAGCTAACATGGAATCAGGAGAAATGATCGTCAAATAAATATTATATAATTTTTTCATCCGAAATCATTTGTTGAAATCCCGTATACAACTCATAATGCACTTCTATAATGCAAAGTAATGATACAGCAAACGCTTAAAAAATTAGATCATAGTATACATAGGTGGAGGGGACAATATTATGAAATCCGTAATTGGAGGGATGCGCTCATTTTCAGGATGGAGAAAACAGGGATTCGAGTTAAAATTTAGACTTGTGCCTCGAGCGTCACGTGGATCGGGCGCAATTCAATTGAGGCATGAATTTTCTCGTGTTCAATTTGTTATTCCCATGTTACATATGCTTCCGGATTTTAGACGAGCCCAAGGATATTCTCGCAATTACCTTTTCAAAAATATGGTCGGGCCAAACAAAACCTTCTGCTCCACGTCCTTCTAGAAAGCCCACCTTCTAAAAGGTAATACATGGACACGTGTGCTCGAAGCATTGGCCAATGGGCGAGCCCTTCCAGAAGCCGACCCCACTCTCTAAACTGCCGTTTCGCAACGTGCATATAACGGCCGGCGGACGTGGAGCGGCGAGGGTACTTTTGTCAATTAATTACCACGTCACTTGAGCCGAAGCTGGTCTAGATTTCACCTCTTCCTTATTCGGAAAGTTTTTAAATTGAGGATAATCCCCCAGCCCATTTATTTGCCCACTCCAAAAAGGAAAATTAATAATAGCAATAATAAAAACGATAAAAGTTCAAAAATACCTTTCTCCTTTTTTTCCTCTAAATCCATTTTTTGGCTAATTGGTTGAACGGGGAGATTGTTTGGGGCGCAAATGATAATCATTATGCTCCATAAATATGTATTTGATAATAACACAAAATTTCTCTCTATTAAGTGAGAGTA
Organism: Eucalyptus marginata; assembly: GCA_014182565.1. Lineage (NCBI taxonomy): Eukaryota > Viridiplantae > Streptophyta > Magnoliopsida > Myrtales > Myrtaceae > Eucalyptus > Eucalyptus marginata. The sequence continues at coordinate 33,875,619 of CM024585.1, forward strand.
GCCGACGGTGGGTGGATTGCTAGTAGCAATGAGAATGAGAGATGAAAAAAGTTTTTTATTGCTCATTTTTATTCCAAAAATAGAGAAGTATAAAATATTTATTTCTCATTTTTATTCCAAATCTATTTCTAAACTAAAAATTCGTTCCAAAAATAGAGAAATGGAATTGCGTTACCGAACCGATTTCTGTTTCAAATCTATTTCTGCGAACAAAAAGATCATTTTTATCAGAAATAGAATGATTATTATGCGCATTTTTATTTTCTCAAGCTTTTCATTGAGCAAGGATCACCTAACTATTTTCATAAATTCAAACCCCAATAAAATAAAAGAAATGATTTCGCTGTCCATCTCACCAACTATCATATTAAAAAAGAAAGTCTTCCAAAGCGGTTGTTTTCAACTAACGATTTTTAAGGTCATGACAAGGACATAATCTGGATAGCTGGTGAAGATTAATGTACAACGTTTCGATTAAGTTTTTGACCAAAATCGTGGGTTGACTTAGGTATTGTGCTTTTGTTACGTGCCCGTTCTTTTTTTTATGTAGTCTGCCCTTGCAACGGGTACCAAATTTAATAGTGGTCGGAGACCAAATACATTTGTTTTTTTAGGTATTTGACCCGAGTGGGAGTTTGGTAAGGAAAAGCTATTAGAATATGTGTTGGCGCAAGTTCACATACACAAGCAAAATTATTGGGAAGAGAAACTCGACATGGCAAAATTACGTGATTCAGCGGTTTGTGTACTTTATAGGGAGAGATCGATGGGATAATTTCATTTTAATTGGCAAAAAAGGAGATTATAATCGCTTGATCACACTCACTCAAAGGTCGGGGCTTGAATTTAGTCGTTTGCACACAACATTACGGAGCTACTGTAGCCTCCAACCTTTCATACTTCTTTCCAGACATTCGTCACATGATTTAGGACATTTGAAAATGCTCATTCGTGCACTTTGAAATATTTTGCTCACTCCAAACTTCCATCGGTTCAAATTGAATCGGGTCTAATTTCGACCCATATTCAACAAATTTTCACCTCGACAAGAAGTACGGCTTAGTACCCATTGATCATCATCTTTTGTGAGCCCCTCTAAGTTCCTCATCTATTGCAGACATTTCAAGAGTATTACAACTTAGCTGATGGGATAGCTTTGACAACATGTCCATTGAATTACCTATCGTCTGCACTCTCATTATATGTGGCATCTATGGGCATGCATAGCGTGCTTTTGAGCTGCATCCTAGGGATTTTACGGAAGTAATTGTAACAACGATGCTACCATTTAACAACTGTATCTAATAGACTCAAAAAGTACCTCAATCAATGTGCAGAAAAATGATAACCATTCTAAGCATCGAGGTTGGTGAATGTCCAAAGCACGCCACAATCTTCTTGCGTATAACTAATTTCGGTCGAGAAATTAAAAGACAAACAACTCAAATATATCGAAACGAAATCACCTAATGTAGAGAGAACGGTGTCTGAGTTGCTCGGTTAAATGATGCGACAAACTTTTATCAAACATTAAATGCGACCCACAATTATCAGGCCTAATAGTTTGGTATGCTTGACATCACCTACATAGGGAAAATGGAAAAATGAGATTCCAAGGGATGGGGAAAACGGAGGATGTCATTGGAGGTAATTTGATCGATGTCTCCCTCGAGGGGCATTTGCGTCAAAGCACACATCTCTCTCTCTCTCTGCTTTTTTTTCTTTTTTTTGCAGGAGAGAAAGTCATTTCATGTCCCCTTCCGAGCAGGGGGGAGGGGGGGTAATTCGGACAATTCAGGCATGCCACTTGGGCATCTCAAAAGCACCGCCACCTTTCAGCTGGCCGGTCAAACTCCAAGATTTTGACTTGGAATATAACGTTGGAAATTCTCTCTCTCTCTCTTCTTTCTCGTTTTTTTTTTTTTTTTTAATTTATCATTGTGGGCACTCGTCAGCACTCAGCAGTGCTCCAATTATAACTGTCGGTACCGCTAGAGTAAAGCAATTTTAAGTCCAATCCAAACGTGAGGATATGTCGGCACTCAAAGTGCGTTGTAATCAATATAAACAAAAGGAAAGAAAAAGAACAAAAATATACTCATGTCACGTCGGAATTTTAATAATTCTTTAGATTAGGAAACTATCGCATATTCTCAACTTTATAAATAAATGACAAAAGAATATATCGAAAAGTGAAAGCCATTCTCTCTCGATTTCCCAAACGTGTATATTTAGATGAATTTAAAGAGACTTTCACCAATCGCCGTGATCTCCTCTTATTTAATGACATAAATTAGTTGACAGTATGGACTGATCATTGCCGCTCAATCATGTCACGAGATTTTCTCCATAGGCGGTATCTAACATGTCGTTATTTCGATATCTAGTATAGACCCACTAAGCGAAAAGTGAGAGAAAATCAAAGAGCCGGAGAGAGCCCGGGGTTGCCCAAGGGAGAGGGATGGGGAGTTTAGACGGCGGGCGTCATGTCACCTCAGCCCGACACGCTCAAACTACTCGAAACGGCATGTCTCACCGAGGAAGAGGACGAGCCGACGAAGAGTCGTTTTCACTATTTCCGGTGAGAAATGAAAAGGGAAGAACGTGGGGGACGTATTGATTACTCGACATGGAGGGAGCGAGGGATGCGTGCAAAGTTGGAAACAGGAGAGTGCGAGGGCTGTAATGTAAAGCCAAAAAGTGCTGATAAAAAGGAGGGGAGGGTCACACCTGGAGGAGACGTTGCGGGGTTGTAAAGAAACAAAGCGTGGATTCATTCAACGGCAAGCGGGGAACAAAAGCGACGGGGGCGGACGACGATTCGTGCTTTTTTACTGGCCCCGTGAACCGAAAAAACACCCGGAAAAAGGGTAAAGGAAACTCATGATTGGCAAAAGGGTTATTGTATTTCCTTTTGCTAAAACGGCAGAAAAGAATAGCTGAGGAAATCAGTGCTGTGTAGCTGGACCTGTTTGGAGGGTATTTTTATGAAGCCCCTCCATTTGTTGTTGGCCTAAAAAATAGGAAAATTGTCCACGTCCTATGCCATGTGGGACAGTCGCCGTTCATGTCAGCGATCGCCGATCAAAATTAGTTGGAATGCCTAAATTGGCAAGTTTTCGAAATGTTTATGATCAAATTAACGAAATTAAAAAATTTAGGACTTTTTAGGTAATTTCCCTTACAAATATCTTCGAATAGAGTGGCGAGTGCAATTGAGGATTTGATACGCAGTACTCGTTTTAACGATGTCATTATTTTACTTTTTATATAGACGTCATCAATTCAAATGAAACGTGCTAGTGTATAATTTTATGCTGACAATAGGACCTGGCGAAACTTCCTAATCTTGATCTAGCGTTCCCCACCTTTTGTGTAGGTCTCTTCTGGTGGTTCTACTTATTCCAAGGGAGAGGATGATGAATTGGTGGGGCACATTAGCCTTTGGAATTCTTTGGATGGTCCATCAACTATTTATTAAAAAGTGTTGTTGTTCGTAGCCTTTATTCTTTCGCATTAGCTTCTAACTTTAGAAGGTTTAGATTCCAACTGTCCTAGGGCATTAGCCTTTCATTAGTGTGGCGGGAGGTGGTCGTGTGTTGACGAAGTTGTCTTAACCTTTCTCGTGTAATAAGCTTGATAAGCTAAAGTTGTTTCTAATCCTCATCCAATCCGTCGGCCTTGCATCGTTTCTGACATAGGAGGTTGCTGCCGCGGAGACGGACAACATGGAAAGAATGACAAATAGAGAGATCTCGTTGCGGGCGAGCACCGAGACATCCGGTATTGCATTTTATTGATGCCTGCCGTGTTTATATCGCGCGACCAAAATCTCCTCCATTTCGCAAGCCTACCGTTGTGGGTTTTCAGATCGGGTCTGAAAATCCACTTTCGAGATCCATGGGACGTTTCAAAGTGAAAAGGGATGGGAAGAAACGACGATGTGGTTTCCACAGAGCAAACGAAACTCGGTCATCACGCTCGCTCGCAAGGTGTGTTGACTAACGGAGCCGTTGCTAGATGAAAAGTCGGAGTCCCAGAACAGTATGCGAGGATGCCGAGTCAAGAACGGTATTGTTTAGACATTGCCGTCTCAGCAACTTGCCGATGGCCCGTTCAATAAAAGGCTTCCATCGAAGACAGAAACTAAAACCCAACAAGAGGAAGAGAGAGAAGTCAACAACGGCTCATTATTCTAAAGCTCTGTCTCGTTCTCGTCATCTTGCACCGTAAAGGTCAAACGAGGAAAGCGACCGAATATGGTCATAAAAGTCGTCCTGATCTCCATATCCAGCCCTTTGATGATTGAGATTATTTGAACGAATCTGCTTTGACAAGACATTGTAGATAATCTTGACATGGTCTTCTATGCTTTGTGGGCAAAAAGACAATGAAAGATGAAAGAACATCATGGGCAGAACCATTCACCTTCCCGATGCACACGTGCGCGGGAAGGATGGTTTCTTCTTAATCCGCACCTTGGATTCAGATGCTTAGCCGTTGAGACTTGGCAAATATCCAGGGAAGAGTACTCGTCGTTCTAGATGTAAGGATTCTAGAAGACATCCCTAATTCGTCGAGTCTATGTAAGACAGACTAAGATAAGATGGCTTAAGGGTAATAAGGATCTGCAGAGTGCGGCATGACTCGTTAATTAAACAGATGGATGCAAAATCCAGGTTCTAGAAGGATGGCCTTAAGACTTCCACTTCATGAAAGTATCAACTCAGAACAGTCAACATTCTACATGCCATGGACCACTGAACCTTTCCACACTGCATCGCCAAGACAAAAGAAAGAGATGACAGAAACTACAGTACACCGAAAAGAGGTACTTCAGAATTGACTCAAGCGGAAAGGATGGTGATTGTATGACAGCATATGCAGAAAAATAGAATGCAAACAAATAAAGATTACCACAAACTTGAGCAAGGAAATGCAATAAAATGGCTGTATGATGGAGTGAAGAAAGACATGGCAGTGAATCTCTCAAAATCTCCAAAGTATGATTCATTCGAGTAAAAGAATACGAGAGTATATTCTATGCTTCACTATTGATGTCCAAAATTAGAAGTATTACAATTTAACTATGACCTCCAATTGGCAATGATACAGCACTTGATGTCCCTTTCTGTATGTATGAACTCGCTGAGAGTTAGACAGGTTGGGAAAAATGGGCATGATCTGGATGACCCAACAAGGTTGATCACCAAAAGCAGTTTGTGTAGAGAGCTTCCCACATTCACTATATACCATCCCGCAGAGAGAGAGAGAGAGAGAGAGAGCAACATGTAAACTTAATAATATGTTGCTCGACCAGCAGATGACTAATAATGCAACAAGCAGATGTTCAGCTGTTCACCTTCACCTGGACTTCTTTGAAAGTTTAGGATTTTTGCACATTCGGATACTTGAGGGAGTCACCTCCACCAGTTCATCTTCCTGAATATATTCTATGCAATCATCCAGACTATAATCCATTGGCGTATCAAGCACCACTGCAAAAGGGAATAAAATATTAAATTATTAGATTGGAGAATGTTGCACTACTGCTTGTATGTGACCAGATGAGAAGTTCACAGTGACATCCCAAATAAAAGAGAGGATCAAACCTTTGTTTTGGCAACCTAATATTAGCCTCTTTCCAGACAACAAATACATGAATATGATGTAGGTACTTGAAAATATAAAAACGAAGGTTAACTGCTAGAATTTTTGCAGCTACAATTAATCAAAGAGGAAGTTATGACACATATCCAGATATCCATTGGGAGATAATTTTTAACTCGTGTAACCAAAATGCACAGAGGATGAATGTAACTGCAGCTGTTCAATTGAAGTGACATTCTGTCTTCATTAAATGGGAGCAATCAACGTCTCAAAGATGGGAAGCGAACTCTAACATAATAATTTAGGAACTTCTCACAAGTGCTTCTACCTATTTATTCACAGGTAACAGGAAGAAAATGCACAACTTTGGTATAGCTGCTTCTCACCAGTTTGTTCCTTGTTGGAGCGTACGTTGGTTGCCGCCTTTTTCTTGCAGACATTGAGGGCTAGATCCCCTGGACGCTGATGAATTCCTACAATTTGACCTTTATAAACCTCCATGCCAGGACCAATAAACATCTGCCCCCTCTCTTGAGAACTTGCAAGGGCGTAGGATGTACTTGTTCCATCCTCAAAAGCAACCTGAAAATCAGTCTCATAGTCACTATCAAACAGAGAAAGATAAGAGAGAAAAGGTATGGTTAATAAAAGCATGGAAATAAAATTTTACATATGGCTCCAATTCTCAACCAATAATAAGATTCCCCCAAAAAGAAAGTTACCAATGATCCTTGATCCCGAGTGTTGATATCACCAGCCCAAGGACCGTAGCTATCGAATATTGTGTTGAGAATAGCTGTTCCTCGAGAAGCAGTTAAAATTGCATTACGCAGTCCAAGAAGGCCACGAGTTGGCATTTTATATCTCAGCAAAGTAGTTCCCTCTGACCTGGAAGACACAAAAGTTTACCTAAATTAAGATCAAAATCACTTTTTCACACAACAAACTAACTGAAGAATAGAGATTCTAATGGCCAAGGAAGCAGCAGCAGTCAGCAATCAATTAAACAACATATTGCAAAGAGCCAAGCACTATTCTACTAAGACTAAAGCTGATCTGCACCGTTCTAGCAGCAACTAAGACAAGTCCAGTAAAACAATTGCCTTTGAGTGTAGATTAATATCTTCAGCACGATCAAAGATCTTGAGAACTGAACATCAGCATGCGAGGGCATCTCATCTCACAAATTATGTCTACTCTAGCATGCAATGGTGTGCAAGAATGTTAAAATCTACAGATCTCCAGTGAGCAGATATCATCATTTATTCTTACAAATGGAAGCAAAAAAAATTGACTAGCATAGCATTATATACCATAAAATGATCAAATACGGTGCCACCAGGCACCAAAATGGCTACGCAAACTTCTTCCATAAGATGTCATTTATGCATCCAACATACATTTTGAATGCTGTAGTAAATTTGCAATATATACACTTACACAAAGAAACCTCAAAGTTCGGTCATGTAAATAACAGAAGAGAGAAATTGTTTTACAAACCCGACCCCCTGCATATCAAACATCTGCCCACGCCTTCTGCCAAGAAGCTCAACGACAGATCCCATGTGTTCTTCTGGTACCTCCACTGTAGCAATCTGGCATGGATATCAAACATCAAGATCTCGTAATTTCTGAAGCATAGTTCTCCAAGTGAATAGAATCAAGTTTCTAAGTTAAATAGTATCGAGAGCCCTAATATCTGGTGCAGAAACACGGGTTTATTCAAATACATAACAGAAGATGCAGATCCTCCAGTACTCTTTCTGGATTCGCTCTACCAGTAACATCCTCAATTGATTTTAGGAAATAGAAAGTCATCCAGGCATCCCGCAAAGATTGAAAGTATATCAATATTGAAAGTATACGTTGTGAAGGAATGATAATTAGGCACTCACCTCAAAAGGCTCCAGCAACTTGTCATTCACCCTTTTGCTAATGACCTTAGGAGGGCCCACCATGAATTCATATCCTTCTCTTCGCCTGAAAGGCATTAATGAGCAAATAGGCATACATATATGAGAATGGAAAGAAGAGGGAGTACACTTACATGTTTTCAATCAGAATGGTGATATGCAAGGTACCACGCCCACTGACTAAAAAGGTGTCAGAAGTTTCTCCATCTTCAACTTTCATTGCCAAATTCCGCTCAAGTTCACGGTATAGTCGATCACGTAAGTTCCGACTAGTAACATATTTTCCCTGAAAATACAAAAATTAATTCCCCCACGTGAGTCTTCCAAAATAGTTTCACTGGCAATCCAAATACTAAACATGCCATCACAATCAGAAACAAAGAAAAAGCAGACAGACAAAATGGCAAAGTAATGGAGTGTCTAGGATAATGCAAACCATCCTCCATGTAGCTATTAAGCCTTACTCAAACTTCTGAGCTACTTTCGCTAACGAGCCGAGAGTAAGGAGATAGAAAAGGGTCTCCATAATACCAACTTTGGGACCCACAATTAACCTTATATTTCCGATATATAGAAAAGAAACATATGCATAACTCATAAAGTCTTAAAATGTGAAATTTTGTGGGGCCACTGTCAACTATTTTAAAACTTTAAGCTATTGGATGAAGGTGCAATTTAAGATTTAAATACTTCAACACTCACCTTCAATTGTAGGCTGGAAGCTCGATACTAAAGCGTGGAAATACATAATAATTGAGGCACATAGAGACCTAGAAAGATTTGAAACTCAGGATCCCCCACTTTGAAACTATATGAAATTTGTTGGACCACCATCGACTAATCTAATAATAGATGAAGGTGCTTTTTAATATTTACACACTTTAACATAAGAAAAAAGTTGAATCACTATTTAAACTTCCCATCAAACTGCCAGAAAGGTTGTACAATTACAACTACAGTCAAGCTGCAGAGGGGCACACATCGCCAGACATAGAGAAAACTGTCAATGCAAACAAGCTACTTTAACAATTTCCTAGAGGACCTTTGAGCACCAATAATATTACAGAGGATAATCCAGGGACATTAATTAGTGATAAGATTTTTTAGTAAAAGAATATTTGTGCTCTTGCCATGAAATTCTTAAATAAAGCAGATCCGGTTAACATGTGATAGAATTCCGGAACTCTAAAAAAGAGAACCCAGCAAAAAAGACATGCCGCAATTTTATGTTACAGTTGACAAGTAAGCCTCAAAGGACTTCCAGTATATTAATGTTGTAATAGCATACCGCACGTCCAACAAATGGTGATGTGTTTATAGAAAATGCCATCTTCACTGTCGGTTCCTCCACCTTGATGGCAGGCAATGGCTTCCCTGATGTTTTATCAGCGATTGTCTCTCCAATCTGAGCAGATTAGACGCTAGTCATAAAGCCGAAAGCTAGCTAAACATTTGTGATCATCATGCAGGAAATGAATAAATTACCTGGATATCGCTGATGCCACAGACTGCACATATATCACCTGCTTCCACCATTTCTACAGGAATTCTACTGAATTTTTCATACACAAAAAGCTCACTAACTCTTGCATATCGACAAGAATCTTCTGAAGTGCATACCTAAAGAAGAAACAACTTCAAATAGTCAGAAAAGAGAGCAAACTTTCTTTCTTTCTGACAAGCATACAGCTAATTCCAGCCCACATACCCAGGGTTGTGGCATAGTACACGGTCAATAATAGGCATAAAAGAATTTTTGAGACTATATTTCACATTAAATTCAATCAGGATAATAAGCAAGCAAGCTATACCCATGATAAATACACGCATCTGTAGCTCTGTACAAGCTTTCAAACAAAGACTGGCTGTAAGGATATTCTAGTTGACCAATATACAGAATAATTGTTGTTTTATTATAGAGTATTTATATTAAATTTCTGATTTTGTGACAAGTAAGTAAGTCATTTAAACTTTTGTGGATTCAAATATTAAATTGGAAAGATTCAATAATTTTCCATTAAGAAGCATAAGATTGGAATCTCGGGTTACTGAAAAAGATAACTATTTGAGCATAAGTTACTTATCTCTTAATTCTAGAAAATGAATCATTAAGACTACAGCATAAAAGAAAAATGTCCCAAACTAATCTCATCTCAAGATTAAATTTAAGAAAAAGGTCCACGAAATAGCAGACAACTCCTTCACTGACTCATCAATGCATTTTCTACAAAGTGGATTCATTACCAATGAACACTTCATTAGCATGTATGTCGAATAACAGTAGACCAACTAAAACCAATATGTCCGCTGGACTAGTTTTACACAATTATCTGATCATCACTAACTAAGATTGAGAGAAGTTCCAGCTGTAAGCTATCTCTGAAAGACCGGCAAGGTAGAAGTTCTAGAGAAGGAAACGTAAAGACATCCATGAAAAGGTTTAAGCTTTCGAGTTGTACCTTCACATCAGTGCCCTTCTTCAAAGTCCCAGCATGCAAGCGCCCAATAGCTATTCGTCCTTTATGTTCATCATACTCGATGTTTGTGACCTAAAATAACAAAAAGTGATTTGTTACACATTACTGGAATCATGATATGTTAACAACCAAGCTTACTTAATCAGTACCAAGCAAAGTATCCGTAACTCGAGAAGATAAGTTCTGATCTGGAAGCACTATAATATGATGCTTTGAGAAAACAAGAGACTCGTTCATATCTACTTATTTTCTAGACTTGCTGACCAGCATTATGTTGAACTCCACTTGTTACCTCACAGGGAAATTTGTGCAAAAAGGTAAAAAGTATACATCTTCTAGTTTTGCAGACAAGTCCAGGTAATTACTTTTTCTTCCTAGCCCAATATGAGGTAGCACATAATAGCAACACTAAACACAACTTATAACAATGATGAAAAATGACATAATAGATTTGAGAGAGAGAGAGAGAGATAGAGAGGCTATGAAGGTGTAGAACCACTGACAAGCATTTGTAAGGCGCCATCTCTCTCAATACGCGGTCCGGGTATACATCTGATTATCGCCTCAAAAAGTGGGCTGAGGTCTTCCGCCAAATTATCTGGGGAAAGTCCAGCTGTTCCTTTAATACCACTAGCATATATTGCTTGGAAATCACACTGCACGCACGTCACATCTAGATGAATTAACTTCTGATGAATCCAGTTCTAAAGACCCAAAAATAAAAGGGGAAAAGTAATGAAAGAATAACAAAATCCCAATTACTTGTATTTAGATTCTCAGGGTAATCATATAGATAAGAGCCAAAAGGACTTAAATTGCGACAGATACCTCCATCTAGACTACCAGAAACTATTACTACTATAAAAAATACTTCAGTAACCTAGATTTTATCTATCGACCTGTCACAACAAAGATGTGATTGTCTTCCTGAATATGCCACAAGTACCTGTTCATCTGTCGCATTTAGTTCAATGAACAATTCAAAAGTGGAGTTGATGACAAAATCTGGACGAGCAGATGGTCTGTCGATCTTATTGACAACAACAACTACAGCATGACCAAATTCCAATGCCTTCTTCAGGACAAATCTTGTTTGTGGCATGGGACCTTCAACAGAATCCACCTACAAGAAAGGAGAGGTGTGCATTAAAGTTAACACTGGAGTAAATACATCAACCACACGAACAAAATAAATAAATAAATAAAACAGCAACCAACAACAAAGGAGGATCGACTGTCATTTGATGTAAAGCAACAACTAACTAATGGAGCATACCTGCCTTCTAGTGTAGAATTGAATACGTGATTCAAATAAGGTCTTCCTTACCATCTATTCAGACAAAAGTACATTACAGAAGAGGGAAAAAAAAAAGGCATATTCAGAACTAGGAAATGAAAATTCATGTCAGCAAAGCATCAAATGCGCAAAATTTTGAAGTGAACAATCAGAGGAAACCATAGTTCTTACTCAGTGACAACCTCTATCGACTAAAATAAAGTTTAGAATCCAGATATGCACAAAATTTCCAAATTCTCCTAATTTTGGGTTTAAGATTTATCTATAAATGTATTTGTTACCATATCATCTTGGTCTGTAGCTAAATTATCTTATCGCAGCAGTAAGACTGTCGCATCTCTAAAATGACATCACCTGATCAATTATGAGATAATTTAGGTTTCCTTTTTCAGAAACCCAAAGAACTGCATAACACGACGAACAGGAAAATGAAAAAAATTTACCACAAGCAGCACTCCTTCCACCATATTAAGGATGCGTTCCACTTCACCTCCAAAGTCAGAGTGCCCCGGCGTGTCAATTATGTTAATCTTCGTGTCTTTGTAGTTAATGGAGGTGTTTTTGCTAAGAATTGTAATTCCCCTTTCGCGCTCGAGATCATTCGAGTCCATTATCCTCTCTTGTACAAATTGATTATCACGAAAGACCTGCAAATGAGAACCGACACACACACATCGGCAAAATATCATTCCACTCGAAAGAGAATGTGTTCCTGGTTCAGATATATAAAATTGCCGAAGACCGATGTTTGGAGTCTTTGGAGCGCTTCGCTGCCGGCAGTCAGATTAGAAAGCGATTTCGAGCCGTACCTTGGCTTGCCTCAACATAGAATCCACCAAAGTCGTTTTTCCGTGATCGACATGCGCGACAATGGCTATATTCCTTATGTCGCTTCTCCTTATCAACTGGCTCTTCTTCTCCTCTGCCAGAACAAAATTTCGGAATCAGTACTCTCTCAACGCACCGACGATCTAATAAATCTCTCGCCATTTCTCCAGTCACGAAAGTTCATTTCCAGCTAAGAAATCGGAATCCCCGGAACAACGGACAAAAACAGAACCCCATGCTCACTCGCACGGCACAAGACGTCAAAAGCAGACTAGAGAGCAGTCGCGAGCCGCGAGTGCTCAACTCCGCCGCCGCGCCGCAGCGACAGCTCAGACCCGGCGGCTGCGGCGGAGTTTCCGAAACGTACCGGTGGGGGTCTCCGTGGTCTGAGCGGCGGAGCAAGCGATGGGGCGGTGGACTCGACGCTCGGGACGGCACCGGAGGCTCGTCCGGGAGGCGAGCGGCGAGGATAAGCCCGAGCTCGAGCTCGAGCCGAGGCCGAAGAGCTGCTTCGCCGGCTGAGGGGAAGCGCGGGGGCCTCTGGCGCTGGAGCTCGAAGCGGGGCTCAGCAGAGCCGGCGAAGGACCGCGGAAGCCGAGCGCCATCTCCATCTCCGTCTTCTTCTCCTCTTTCTCTCTCTATCTGCAATTGCAGGGTGAGAGTTGCGCGCGCGGGAGAGGAAGCGAGGCGGAAGCGATTTGGCAAATGAGGCGGTGATTGGTGGTGCTGCTGCTGCGCTCCTTCATCGTCGTCTGGGTTTTCAGTTGCGGCCCGACGTTCGTCCACGTCGACGGTGGGGCCCGCTTGGAGGGTGACGTGGACTGTTCCTAGTACGTGGCTCCTGTTGATTTGTCATCGCGTGCGCTTTTTTTATCTGTTGTATTTTGGGGTCGGGATTTTCCCGGGGCTATCGTGGGTCCGACGCGACCGACGTATCTGATGGTCTTACCTAATCTAGTCTAATATCTTATAGTAAAATAGATTTTTTTGAAATATTAAATGCGCTAAATATATTGCTAAGAAAGTCATTAAGTAATTAACAAATATTAAAAATTTATTAATATATATCAGAAGTGTAGACAATAGTATACTAATTTTCAATCATTTAATGCTATCGATTATGATGAAATGATTAATTTCCATGCCAAATAAAATTAAAAGGCTTTTTATTGAGAAAAAGGTATAGTAAGAAGAATTCTTAATAATATATTATACTTGAAGTGATTTTTTCACGTCGAATACATTCAATTTTTAAGTGGGTTTTTGTGCATCAATGACATGGGACGTTTTGCAATTAGTATTTGTCATTAGAGTATTTTTCTTGAATTTGAATATAGAAATACTCTTCTGTATTTCTCAAAATAAAATAAAAAACTAACTATTGTATGAATGTAAAACCCAAGCAAAGCATGTGAAAATATACAAATATTCCTAAAAGATGACTTTCATTTGGTGTCAGGTGGGACACTTATACAATTTCTAAGGGAGAAGTGCCAAAAAAAGTCCCTAAACCTTTGCGCTGTCAAAAAAAAGTCAAACGCTTTTTGGTCTTGGGTCGATCCTAAACCTTTTTATGTGGTCGATTCAGGTCGGCTTTCGGCCAATTTTGCGGATTTTTCTTGTGGGACATGGCCGGGCGTGGCGCGATCGGCGGCGACGTGGACAACTTTTTAATAATATTTTAATTTTTTTTTTTATTTTTTAATTTTTTTTTGTCTTTTTCCTCCCCGGCCGGTCACGAGGTCCGGCGGCGGCCGGAGTCGAAGGCGGCGAGGGCGAGGCCGACCTCGCCGGCCACCTCGCGGGCAAGGCCGACCTCGCCGGATCGGCCATGGGCGAGGCTTGCCCTCGCCGGCCATGTGCGAGGCTCGCCTCGTCGGATCGGCGAGGGGAGCCTCGCCCATGGCGGCGGGCTCGACCTCGCCGGATCCGGCGAGGGCAAGGCTTGCCCTCGCCGGATCCGGCGAGGTCGAGCCTCGCCGCCATGGGCGAGGCTCCCCCTCGCCGGATCTAACGAGGCGAGCCTCGCCCATGGCGGCGAGGCTCGACCTCGCCAGATCCGGCCATGGGCGAGGCTTGCCCTCGCCGGCCATGGGCGGCGAGGCCCTCGCCCATGGCGGCGAGGTCGGCCTTGCCGCGAGGTGGCCGGCGAGGTCGGCCTCGCCCTCGCCGGCCTCGGCTGGCCGGTCGCCGGACCTCGGTGACCGGCCGGAGGAAAAAGACAAAAATAAATAAAAATAAAAATAAAAATAAAAAATATTAAAATATTAAAATATTATTAAAAGTTGTCAACGTCAACGCCGATCGAGCCACGTCGCCACCGGCGTCCGGTCAAGAAAATCGGGCCAAAATTGGCTTGGAAAGGACCGAATTGGCACAACATAAAAAGGTTTAGAGACTGAATTGGCAACATAAAAAGGTTTAGGGCTCAAATAAACCAAAAAAGGTTTAGGACTAATTCACAAAGCTGCAATGCGAAAAGGTTTAGGACTTTTTTGGCACTTCTCCCCAATTTCTAATATGAGTAACATATAATTTTTCACACGAATATATATTATTATCCAATACTTATGCTTTTGCCAACATTGCTAAGTAAAATCATTTGATTATTAAATAAGAGTTTCTATTCCATGACCTTTTGTATAAAATGTATCTTATATAAACCATAATAATGAACTATAAAGTTAGGGCTTATTTGTCTGCGCTTGAATGAACAGCAAAAGTCAATTCAAATATGATCTCATTTGATATTTGTAGCTCAACCATGACTTTCGTTCTTTATTTTATTTTGTAAAGCGATCTCATATAAATATTACATGTTTTATACACCCGAAGTAAGTAGCTCGAGAGGGACATGATACGAGAGTTCTGTCATTTCGATCAAGTAAAAACATCACCACCTAAGTTAGAAGGGAAGAGAAATAACAAATAAGCCGTAGTCAAGGAAAATATGCTAAGAAAGAGGGAAGAGGACTAAAAATCAAAAGTCCCAAGAGGATCTTCCACACTAGGTACGTGGGATATTCTAGTAGAGGGTATACACTCTAGCGGGTCGGGCCGTCCATGGACCGGCCCATCTCGCAGGATCCATGTGCTACACTCTTGGGCCTGGCGATTGTTTGTTTTGGGCCTTCGTTCCTCAGCCCGTGGGCTGGAACAATGGGCCCCAGTCGGGACGATTGGTTGACCCATGGAGATTGTAGAGAAGGCTTGAGTTGGAGAGTAGAAGATTTCTTAACAAATGAAATGAGAAGAAGGCACATGATGCATCGGAAACATTGCGCGACAGCGATACTTGAAGAAACAACTCACCGGATGACGAGAGGTTTCGAAATTCAAATCTAAGATTGATTGGAAAACATATGGCATTGCTAATATGATTAATCAACAACGATACTTCGTGTTGCAATTAAACAACATGATTAAGGGTCGTTCGTTTCACGGAAAATATAATGTTTCGGAAAATATTTTCCTATAAGTCATTTTCCAGGAAAATGACTCTATTTTCTAGTGTTCGTAGAAACTTAAATTTCGAATGGAAAATATTTTTCACCATTCGTTAGCTAATTTAATTGTTTAGGAAAAATTATCAAAAATTGAATTTTAATATTTTTAATTGACCAAAAATTAGTTTTATTTTTTATATTTTTTTTAAAAAAATGAATTTTTAATTATTTATATTTTTAAAAAATCGAAATTTTTATTATTTCTTTATTTTTCTTTTTCTTTTCCTTCCTCCCGGCTCCTCCTTCCTCCGCCGCCGCCGCCTCCTTCCTCCTCCTTCCTTCGCCGCCGCATGCTTGACGATGGTCGGCGGCTGACCAAGACTTGGTCGCCAGATCCGGCGAGCTCGAGGCTTGGCCGATCTCGCTCAAGCTCGTCAAAGTTTTGCCGGGCTCTAGTGAGCCAAGAGCTCCGCCCCAGGCCGGCGAGGCTTTGCCTCGCCCGATCTAGCAAGGTCGAGCTCGGCTTTGCCAAATTGGGCTAGGCCGAGCCTCACCGGCGCAGGGCAAGGCTCGAGCTAGCTCGCGGCGGTCGCCGGCCGCCGCGATGGCGGTGGACCGACCACCAAGGAAGAAGATGAAATGGAAAAAAAAAGAAAAAAAAAAGAAAAGAAAATAATTAAAAACTCGATTTTTAAAAAAGAAAAGAAAAAGAAAGCATGAATGTGTTGGTGAAAAAAAACGAGGTGGAAGAAGTTATGGAAAATGTTTTCCTTTTCTCAAAAGAGGAAATCATTTTCCACAATCTTATGAGGAGATTTTCCATTGACTGGAAAACATTTTTTTGACCATCTATTTTCCGCCATCCGAATACCGGAAATTCCGGAAAATGTTTTTCCGTAAGTTGTTTTCCATAAAACAAACGGACCCTAAGATTTGAGAATCGTCTCAATTCCATTCACGAACTAAATCACTTGTTAACCCTAGGCTACGCATACGTACACGATTCTCAGTAAACTTCCTGTCTCCCGCAAATTTCCTATACTTTTTGAAAAATATTAGTTTACCGAAGCATGAAGCAGTGTGCATCACTCAAGGGAAAATACTTCTAATTTGAGTTCATTTAACATCTTTTCGTTAGTCAATCGAATATGTGCCGTGCCGGGTATATCATCATTCACATGTCGCACTAAGGATCCATCTCATCACGAGACAAACATCTATAAATATAGTTTTCTTTTGATTGCTCGTTGGATAGCAGGGACTAAGAATGCGATTCGAGCATCAAATGCGATTAATATTACTTTACAAAACAGTCATGTTTGCTTTTCCGGTGGAGCGTAAGTCGGCCCCATGAAAATTTGTTCTGAAGCACTTTCGGCGTTATTTTAATTCCGGATTTGCATCCACTTTCATCTGTCAGTTTTTGCGAATACGTCGAGGATTCTCCTATCAGTCGGATAAACAGTGTCTTGTTAGGTCTAAAGTAGCGGATTTCGTGGAACGAAGGGCACTAATTCATGTAATTTATTGAGATGTCCAATTTAATTTATGTCGACGGATAAGTTCGCCCGAACAAAAATCAAGAGAAACCAGCGAGACAGAATGGAGGCCAGCGCATCGAAAAAGGGAGATTTCCCATGTTTTTAAAAAGGAGGTTAGTGGGAAAATATCTTGTTTCACCACAATATAATGCCAAGGACTTGGTGCGTTTGATTTGGTATGTCTCTAGATAAAATGGTGGCTTCTCTTCGCTCATGGATTGGATATGTCATATGTATATCCTCGATCCATTTACGCCATTGGAAATCTGCACTTTATCAAATTATTGGTGCTTTTGGTTTAAGTTTTGCATAAATACAAGATAGGGTTTCGTGAAACATACATGACTTTAGATAAATAATTCTTTTACACAACCTTTCACTTTATTCTATAAAGAAATTTCACAAAGACAGAGAGAGAGAGCTTAGGTGATGGAGGACAGCTCAAGCAAGGGTCATCACGATCGCACAACTCTAAACGAGGCAACACCCAAGTTGCGTGACCTTAGGTGAGCCAGATCTACAAATCAAGCATCGATGCAACCCCAGGTGAAGGCTGCCAAGGTCAAGCGACACCAAATGAGAGGTATTGCAATCCTATCTTAGTTGATGTCGAGGTAGGTGACAGGGACATTAGATGCACATCGTGCATCTGCACTGTAGTGGTAAATATTATACAAAGATTGCCCCCACCCAGTCTCCCTTTCTAAATGGAAAGCTGTCAAAATGAGATCAACGTGAAATTGCAAATTTCCTCAGAGCTCGTGACTTCACAGTAGATAAGCAGCCTTTACATTAGAGAGAAATTTGATTGGTGCACAAATTAACATCACATCACCAAAAGCAGATGCACCGACCCATCACCTTCAGGTCAACCACCTAGCCAAATCGGCATCGACTTCTTCCACCCACCAAGACCACATATATATACAAAAAAAAAGGCTGTTCCTTCAGTTCATCGCAAGCACAGACCTAAAACATTTTCACCGAGCGACGGTACAGATACCAAATTGACTCCGAATCATAAGATCTGGCAAATCTCATAACGATCCGGGTTCAATTCAATACACACAAGATGCTTGTCAGGCAACATCCGCCAATACACAAGATGCCCTTTCTAAGAAGGCGAATTGAATAGGGCAATTGATGACACAACGCCCCTAAGAGTCCCTCGGCAAACACCATTCAATTCACAGTTCCTAAACTGAAAAAAGACGGTCCGAAATCCAACACGCTCGCCTTCCAATGTTTGCCCCGTTCCAGAAAAAGGTCGAAGGAGGCCTAAAATTGTCGAAGGGGCACTTATTTTTCCATGCCCATAATTTAACATAATTACACTCAACACCCTCTTTTCTTTTTTTTTTTTTGGTTGTTCTTTTGGTATATATGTTTACTACAACACATCAGAAGAAGGACCTCTTGGCGGGTGCCCGACCGACGGCCCTCATCAGGTTGGCGATCTCCAGGACCCTGGCGGCCTTGGTCCCCCGCTTGGCCTCCGCGCTTGCCCGCCTCTCCTCCGCCTTCCGGCGCGCTCTGGCGATGTCGTTCTGCATCTTCTCCAACGCCTTCGCCCTCTTCTCCTCCAGCTTCCTCTGCAGCATCAAATTCATACATATAAGAAGATCGATCCTATTGATCGACTAGGTCTCAGCGATAGATTAGGCACTAATCTCGTCAGGTGATGAAGCCCTCAAACTTGAGGAGACCTTTAGGAATTTTAGCTTAAACTATACTCTTTCAATCATTGTGTGGCATTAATTTCCATGCAACTGATATAAATGCATCCAGCAGATGGACCATCTTCTGGTCAAAGGGGTCATCATTTGGGAGCGAATTACGTTAATCCCACTACTACAGTTTAAGCTGAATGAATCAGTGGGTAAAAATAATAAAATTCCAGAAAACCCTTATCCAGACCGCTTTGATCATGCACGTACCTCGACCTTCTTCATCCAGGAAGAGGCCTTGTGGACCTGCTCGCTCTCCCAGCCGCCGATGACGGCGTCCTCCCGCTTGAACCGGTTGTTGATCTTGGCCACCTTCGCGTTCTGCCACGCGCTTATCTTCGCCTCCACCTCCTCCTTCTTCACCCTCTGCACCGTCACCTGGTCTCCCGGGCCGCCGCCGCCGCCGCCGGCGGCGGCCGCGCTTGGCCCCGCTCGCCTCGGAGGGCTAACGCTCCGCCTAACCTCGTCCAGGGGATGGTTGTCCGGGACGATCGCCAGCGGGTTCGTCTCCTCCACCGGAGTGCCGTCGTCTTCTTCTCCGATCATCGTCAAGTTGTTCACGTTCCCGCCGTTGCTCGATCCCTGCTCGGTCTCGGTGCTGATCGCAGAGCCTGCAAGAGGCCATGCAGTTCGCGCCCTGTCATCCTTCATACCCAGTTCTTTGCACACATCGCGTACGAATCATACAACGGAATTCGCATCGCTCTACGACCGTGAAAGATTTAGAGTAAACGGCGGGGAAGTTAGCAGTACGATCAGCCTCGTTCTGTAGCAGCTTTAACGAGTGACTGTTGCACACTCCAACTAAATCGAGCAGAATTATTTCGATCGGTGGCCTTACCGGCGATGACGAGGGCGCTGAACTCTCTGCTCATGGTGGTGAAGTTCTCGCTGGAGGCCACGTCGCTGCCCATGGACAGAGAGGACGACCGCCCGTGGCTGCCCGTCTCCCACGGGTCTCTCCTGCGGCTAGAGGGCGGCGGCGGCGGCGGGGGCGGCGGGGTCAGGGCGTGGATGTCTCTGAACTGCTGCTCATCGTCGTCGTCGACCGATCCGGTGCTGCTTGCGGTAGGCCTCTGGCGATGGTTTTCGATGCTCAGCATATCAGGGAAGTGAGCAAGCACTAGAAAGAGAGAGAGAGCACTAGGAACGAGGAGGTAGCCAGAGAAAAGGTTTAATCATAGGTTCGTGTTCTTTCCTCCTTCTGTTTTTGTCTCGTGGCGTCGTTATATGAAGGAATGAGAGCCACACACGTGACGCGTTGAAAGCACCAGGGAATTCGAAGTAAGAAATCATTTTGGTGGACGTGATACACGTACCGAATTGAACCCGAGGGTAATTCTTTGTCGATTTTACGCGAGACAAATATACAAGACAAGATCCATCAAATTCGACGGCCCGGATCTGACGTACTGAAATGGACATTTGCTCGAATTCGAGAGGTCGCCAGAGTGGTTTCCATTAATCGCCCTCCCCCTTAAAAAAGTAAAGTCAGGTGAGCCCAAAGGGTAGATCTTATCTGCTAATGATTCCCTAATTGGTCACTTCTGTCCGATTGACAGAAGTTTTGGCTTCTTGCCTCTCTCCTGTCGCGCTCGTGCATAAGGTTTTTGTTACCTCTCCTTCCTTCTATCTCTACCTAATTCCTCACTATCAAACATCGCATATGATCTTTTACGTCATTTCTTCCTCTATCTATAGTTCTTAAAAAAATTACCAAAAACATTATGAATTTATCATGCTTATATCAATTTAATTATAAATCATTTAATTTAGCCGACACTTTGACGATTTGTCAATCTGATCATAGATTAAATAGTTAAGGACGAGTGCGTCAGCTTGAACTAGACATGTAAAGAACACGATCCCATGAACATGATACATGTGCATTTCGAAAAGTGGATTTGCTATTTGGCTATGGAGATAACGGGTGGGCCAAAAAGGCATCACCAGCTGAAATCGAAGGGCACGATTGCAAGAATTTGTGATAAGGGTCCCTTTTTAAAAAGTTGAGAGTGTCTCCGGTTAATTCTTTCCGCTTAGAATCCTAGTAATTATCAACGGGATCTGTTGATAAATAAAACTTTGTAGTTTAGTGTCGGTCGAAACAGTGCAAGGGCCCCACGCTGACTCCGCAGTCCCCCTCCAGCCTACTCAGAACCTACACACCTGTCACGGCCCTGTGATTGGGCACACGTGGCGGCCTCCGAGAGGGCCGGACCCACGCGGCGGAAACCACGTACCTTTCTTCCATGCAGGGGACGAACTTTCCTCAAGGTGCGCTCGGATCATCGAGGCCGTCGGATCTCGACTCGACGGTCCCTCGTCTCGATCCGACGTCCGCGAACGTGCCGGACTCACGCGGGTCCCGTCCACCTAATAATTGCTCCCGGGAAAATCTCCCGGCCGAGTCCACCCGGCGGGCGCCACGTGTGCGCCCGCCGGACAGAGATCGGTAATCCCGGGGTTTCCCAGCTGACCACGTCTCGCGCGTTTTAATCAACATTATCTCCTCGGTGCTTACTTTTTCGTGTTTTATATATCGGACGCGCATATTTTCTGCACGCCTTTCGAAAATTAAAAATCGAAAAAAAGGACGGTGAGGAGGGCTCGGCCAATGGGGCGCATCCACGTGGGCCCGCGGGGGAGTGGAGATCGTCGGGTGATGTAATGGGAGTCCCGGAGGGCGGGACACGCGTCCCCCGATTAGATTAGAGGAGGATTGCTTGGTGGTTCTGTTAAGAAAGCCGGGGATGGGGATGGGGACGGAGATGGCGACTCGTTTCTGTTCCTGTCGTGTCGTTTTTTTTTTTTTTATCTTTTCTTTTTTTGGGGGAGCAGATGGCGACCGGCACTTGGGGGGGCGTGGGTTAAATCATAAAAGCTTACTTAACTAAAAAAGAATCTTAGCTGACTCGACAGGGACGTTTGCGGTCGAGTACGAGGCTGTGGGTTAGCCGTGATTTATGGGGAAGTTCCTCGGCGGTTGGATTTGGGTCCTTGGGTGGGCCCATTTGGTAGTGGTCTTCTCCATGACGCGACGGTTCGTAGGCCAGGCCCATGGACCCGAGGAGACGTATCCGATGCAGTCCCAAACAATTCCCAGTTCTTTTGTACACTCTTGTCGACAAACATATTATGTGATTGGATTTAGTCGAGCCAATAATGTCGTTCTTCTAGGATGGATTTAGATTCAAGCATCCCTCGCCCCCTTTGTTAAATTCCGAGAGAAGACGGACCACGTAGATGAATGTTCGAAAGATATATATTACACGTACTCATCCCTGTCCTTAAATGATCTTCAAGGACGAATAGATGAATGTTCGAAAGTTGAAGACGAAAATATTGGTTGGATCTGACTGGACCTCGCAAGTACTCCTCCCTACCCTTCAGTGATCTTCAAGGACAAATAGATGAATATTCGAAAGTTAAATACTAAAAATCAATTGGACCCATTGGACCTCGCAGGTACTTATCCCTGTCCTTGAAGATCGAAGATCCCTGAGGGATCTTCAAGGACGAATTCCTAGTATCGCATATAACTTGTCCCTACCAAAAATAGAAATCTATGTTCTCTCTTCTATTTTCCTAATTCCTAACCTTCCAAACTCTAAATCTTTCTCGATTTCACGTCCAAATATTTCGTGCAATCTTCCACTGGATCGAGCCCAAAAGCAGCACGCAGGATTTGCGTTTCTCCGTCGCCAATTTGAGCAAAACAATAGCCCAAGACAACAGGTCCTAGAATGCCAATCCTACATTAGTCGGGCCAAAAGCCCAGCGAGGTTGTTCCATCATCGACGATGAAGAGAGCAGCACTCGCAAGTTATCTTTCCAACTAGTGTGTTCTAAACACTAAGAAATATTTTATTATTTAAGATACCGATTACGCATGCCACAAGAATAAGCGTCGCATTAGGAATCGCATGCTCAATAACGAGTAGCGTGTTCTTCCCAAAGTCCCAGCTCCATGAGTTGGCTAGTTGCGACTTGTGTTGGTATATGGGGATCGATGCTATTCCCTCATAGAAGGGATATGGTGGCGATTTGAAGGATCACGAGGAATGATATACCAGATTTGTTACTGACAAAAGGAGAAGAGAATATGACTAGTATGAACGGATTCTAATGGATATGCCTCCATGATATCATAGGATAACTTTTTTTATTCAGAGAGAGAGAGAGAGAGTAAACTGATGTAGAAAGCTTTGCGAGTAGTTTGGATCCACATCTAAATCCCTTTTCGTGTGAAATATCATCGAGTTAAACAACAAAGAGCAAATCATGTATTTTTGTCCCTTTTCAAGTTAGAAAAAAAAAAAGAGTTAGAAACATTTTCGACTTTTTATGGCAAAATCAAAAACTGTTTTAGCATGAATACGTTATAAAAAATTCGATGTGATTTCGAAATATTTAAATGCCCTTACGTAAGAATTTTGAAATATCTATGGGGTTCAATATTAAAAAGGAAAAAGACGTCACAAAGCCTTATATTCGGTAGAAAAGTAAGCGCTCATTTATTCCATAGATGAAAAAGCTGATTTGTGCTTAGTTTTCTATTTGATTACGAAGGCAGGACGGGATTACATATTATTTTCTCACCCAATGTCATGTCCAAATGGGCAGGACTTGCGCAGGTGGGCTAAATTGAAAAATCTTGTTATCAGCACACGCAAGATCAATATATATGTGCATCTTTTAAATAATCTGACCCAAACAATGGAGTTGGGTCGGGCATTATGACTAACCTATGAGGAAGCATGATTGAGTGTTCACGATACCCTACTCGACCAAAAACCCTATAGGGTGGCGATTGACCCAACTGGACTCGCCCAAGACTTGAATATCATATAACATAATAGAATGGGTCGGGTCGGACTCAAATATTATAAAATGGTTCCATTGAAAGGGCAAAATCGAAAATTTATTCAAAACTACTTTATACATAGGAGTGCCAAAAAACCTTGTATCGATCTAACCCTATTAATACCGACATCTAAAAATCCCCACCCGAAAAAGACTAAAGCTCGATCCCAGAATATCCTAAATTTTCGAGCCAGGTCGAGTTAGGTCGGTGCAGGCTTTTTCGACATCCCTACTTATGAGTCCCATTGACGAATGCCTGCAACCAAGTCTATCCTTAGGCTCGGACCAATTCAAACTATAGATTCAAAGTTTGCTCGACGGGCCATCACCGCAATCTTGTCAACCACGCTAGTGGATGGGACGCTTTTCTCCGCACGACATGTGCCGTAGCTAGGCAACGCAGCGCAAGGCATTTTAGGAGGTCTGTTCACGATACGAATCGAACCCGCAAGAGAGAGGAGCGGCGCCTTTGTCGCCGGGCCAATCAATTCCGGGGATTCGGAAATTACTCTGTAAAGCGAGGAGGAAAGGAACATGGCGGGCGGCAACCTTCTGTCGGGGGACGGATTCCGAACCCCACGACACGCCACCGTTTCCATGGTCCTGGCTTTCGCGAAAGCGACGATTCAAATCGGTCCCGAATCGATGCCCCCGCGGGCGGGAAAGGGGGGCCCCCCCCCACTGAAATTCGCGGCAAGATTCTGACCGCCGAGGGGGGAAGACCCGATCCCCATTGGTCCGCGAATTTTCCTGGAAACGTAGTCAAAAAGGATCGGCAAAGTTAGGGCCGGACGCTTTTGGATTCGCAAGGCTGAAGTCGGGATACTTTTTGTAATTAATTGCCCTGTTTCCGCAATCCCTTTCCAGACAACTTGACCATTCGATAAACTTGGATAACAAAAAAATTTAAAAAATTCAGAGGAGGAATTGACCATTTCAGCACTCTAAAGGCATCGATGATGAAAGATAAAAACTTTGAGAATCTTTAAATGGCCAAGTGGGGCACATCTAGTTGCCAAGTGGGTTTAGGCTAAAACCCATTATAAAATTGCCCTAGCATTATGTTCACTGCTCTTTGAACTTGATCGCACGCGAGTATCTTGTGAATACTTATTTGCCAGACACCTTAGCTAGTCGAGAAAAAAGATAAGATAAAAGGTACATATTGATTTAGAATACATACAGGAAAAAATATGTCAAGAAAATAAATTTCTCGATTTTCGGACTTCTTTTTCTTCCCTCGTGATCCGAGTCGCTGAAAATTCAACTCGACACTTTAAGTACATTTGGTAGACGAAAAAGAAAAAATAAATGCAAATTAGGAAAGGAATTGACCATTTTAGCACTTTAAAGTGATCAATAATGAAAGATAAAAACTCTGAAAATCCTTAAACGGCCAAGTAGGGCTCATCTAGTTGCCAAGTGGGGTGTAGGCTAGAACCCGATGTAGCATTGCCTCAGCATTACCTAATAAATACTTATTTCTCAAGCATCTTATCATAACGATTAATCTTCTCATAAATTATTTACACGCATGTCACGTATGCAAATCCCTTTTTTTCTCCCTTAATTTTATCAAGACTCACGACTCATCCCGAACTCGGTAGAACTTCTTATGACGTCGGGATTCCGTCCCTTTCCCTACCCGAGAAAATAGGATAAAAGGGTACGTATCAATTCAGACTAGAAAAATATAAAACGAAATCCTCAATTTTGGAGACGATTCTTTCTTCCCTCGAAATCCGAGCTGCCGAAAGTTGGGACCTGGCGTGAGTTACAAACCGATCGAGCGGGGGAGACGTGATTCCAGCTGCTCCGCTTCAATTTTTCCAAGTCAAATGGAAAGCAAAAAAAATGGAGAGAAAAATGCCAAGTCAGTCTTCTTCTTTCTTTCCAAAGTCGCGGCGCATTTATCGACCAAGAAACCTCCCCGTCGTTGAATTCTTCCGAAAGGGAGGCTTTCAAAAGCGGGTCTACACCGAAATAAGAAATTTCTCCCTCTTTTTCCCCCTCCTCTTTCTTCACTAACGCCAAATTAAAATCAGAAAATAAAAGAGACCAAATAAAATATATATTTATATAAGAAAAAAGACGAAATTTATGGAGAAGCTTCACAAGAAGCTGCCGAACCTTAAAAAAGAAGGTAAGTGATGAATTAATAAATTAAAACAAAAAGGGAAAAAAGCCAGTGTTGTGCTGTTGGTTCCATGAATTGAATGCGCCCCAGAGCCACCACCCCACGCCCCCCCCGACACCTCTTTTCTCTCTCCTACAAATACTAGAATCGTTCTGAAATCTTTCCCTGCTTCCTCTTCTCGTGACTTTGTTTTCCTCTTTTTTCTCGCCTCCGCCTCCCCTGTTTTATTTTTCTCTATTTCGGCATTCCGAGGCCACTTGAGCTCGGAAAAAGGCCACGCCATCGCGTGCTCCTGAAGCATTCGCGCGCCGTCTCGGCTCTTCTCCGGGCGTGGGGGGGAAGGGACGTTGCCGGCTCCACCGGGACGAGCTCCAGCCCCGTCTTCCGTCGGAGGAACCGCCGCCGCCGCCGCCCGCCGCCCGTCGCCAAGCGAAGGTATTCTGATGCGGGGGCTTTTCCGTTTCGTGTGTTCCGCGCGGCTCGTTTGTCTTGTTGGCTTCGGGACCTGATTCGGTTCGTGCGTGATCCGTTGGTTTTTTTTTTCCTTCGGCTCGATTGGGAGGTGGGATTTTGTTTTGGCGGTCTGCTTTTGCGTCGATCCGTTCGGTTCTTTTTGGAAGTTTCGAGCTTGTGTTGAGAAGGGAATGAGCTCGTGAATGCGGCTTCTTTGGTTATTCTTTGCAACTTCCTGTTTAAATTTGTTGTTTCCGCGTCGCGATTTGTGAATTGCTCGAGTCTTGTTGCTTCGGTGCGGCCTCCGTGATCTTCGGGGATTAATGCTAGTGGCGGCTCTGTGTTTCGGTCCGTTCTTGATTGATGTTTGTTGTCATCAATGTTAGATCCAGGAAATACGGGATGTATCTGATGTTTTTTTTCTGGATACCTTGTTGAGCAGGGGTTCTCTGGAGTGAAGAATTAAGATTCTCAATGGTGAGCCTCTTAAAGTTTAAATTTTTGCTCTTAACGGTTGGTAAGAAAAAGAGGAGGAGTTTTTCAGGAGCAATGCGATTTGATAATGTTTCTAGATTCGGTGATCTGATGTGTTCTGCTTGATGGGTTGCCAGGGAGAAGCTCCAGCTTTTTGCGATGAGAATCCACTCAAGGAGTTTGCGAATGGAAATACTTTAAAATCCAAGAGTGGCGAGACTGCCATCGTAATTGGGAATAAAAAAGTATGATGCTACGATGCTCTGAGTTTAAATTTCCCTAAAACTTTCCCCTCGTACCTACATTTGCACATATGATCAGTTGGCTTCCATTGTGAGGATCTTTTTACCAAGTAAAAAATTTCTATTTTTTGCAGTATGTTATTGAGGGATCTGATGGGAAATCAACATCTCTAGGTGTCCGAATATATGATGAATCAACAGCACAATGGTGAGCTTCTAACTCCACCCAGGGAGCTGGGTAATCCTTACTTTAGTAAGAGTCGAGATCTGTAATTGATGGTTAAGTTTATAGGGTTCATCCTGATGTACTGGGAACTAAACCGAGAGCTTGCAAAGGCCATTCAGCAGTACTTCTGAATGAGGACCGCATATTGATTATTAAGAAGGGAGCAAGCCCAGATGATTGCATATGGTTCCTTGAGGTCTGTCTCTTGCTGCTCATGTGTTCTTTTAGCAGTTATAGCCTAAATTCCAGTCCCTTGTTTGCAACTTATTATGGTTCTTAGATTCTCTTTCTGTCTTAAGATATTAATGTGACCGAACTCTTACAGTTGGATACCCAATACGTCCGAGATCAGAAGACAATGCGTGGTGGGAACACTGAGGTTGTTGCATGGAGTAAGGGTGTGAGAGGCAATGCTGAGAAGCCAATTGTGATTAGTGGTCCTTCTGGTGTGGGCAAGGGTACCCTGATATCTAAACTTATGAAGGAATATCCATTGATGTTTGGGTTTTCTGTAAGCCATACAACCAGGGCTCCAAGAGCTAAGGAAGAAGATGGGGTCCATTACCATTTCACAGAGAGAAGTGTCATGGAGAAAGAGATAAAAGATGGAAAGTTCCTCGAGTATGCATTAGTTCACGAGAATCTTTACGGGACTAGTATCGAAGCGGTTGAAGTTGTAGCTGATGTGGGAAAGGTATAGGTTTCTGCAAATCCATGCTCAAAAATAGTTTGTAGTGAGTCAATACAACAGCTATCGTCAGTTTTTGACCAGTGCAGCCTCCCTTTGTTGACGAGGAGATTTTTCAACTCTTAATTTTTGTTTTTATGGAATATGCAACATCTGATGTTATGTATTTGCCGAACTTGCTATCTGTTGATTTAGGGTACCTTGTTTCTTTATGTTTGTTGTGATCGATCTATCTGCACAATTTTCCAGTTGAAGATTGTTATAATGAGATTTTTTCTGCCGTCTTTTAATCACAAACTTTCATATGGCTTTTAGAGATGCATCCTTGATATTGACGTTCAAGGGGCAAGATCTGTTCGGGGAAGTCCTCTGGAAGCTATTTTTATCTTTATTCGTCCACCCTCGATGGAGGAGCTTGAAAGGCGACTTCGTGCCAGGTTAGCATTTGAGCAGCAAGACACTCATGTCCTTGTGCATTCGAGATATTGGTTTAAATCCACACGTGTAACAGGGGAACCGAAACTGAGGTACAGATTTCAAAGCGTCTCCGAAACGCTAAGGCAGAGCTTGAACAAGGAATATCATCAGGCCTTTTTGACCATATTTTGTATAATGACAAACTCGAAGACTGTTATCAGAGACTTAAGGTGATTCTGCTGTTTTGTGTCTCATCATCATTTTTCAGTTGTGCCATGTAGATTTTTTTGGCTCAGTAAAATTGATGAACAACCTTGTGACGGTTTAGCATACCTCTGGTGATTTTTCTATTGTGCAGGAACTCCTGGGACTAGATGGAAATGTCGGAGCAGCCCCCAACCCAGGTGAAAACATCTTCATATAGCTTCTATTTTGCAATTGACATCTATATTTGCTATCTTGCTTTTGTAAATGAAATTTAACGTGTTCAAATCCTAATACAGTGTCTAGAGGGATTGATCTGCCTGTGGTCCATTCAGTAACAAAAGTGGATAATAAGATCATTATAGATTGTGGAACCCAGGAGTTGGAGAAGGCATCCAATAATCGGTAAACTCTCTCTCTCTCTCTCTCTCTCTCTCTCATGCGTGCTTTTGAGCCTATCTATGAAATCTAACTTGTTGCGGTCCGGCAGGATTGTGTTGGACGTCTCCCGTCTCAAGGGCGGGGCACCTGGCCGTACAAGGGGGTTAGACTTGTATGCAGTTGATTCATTTTCAGATCAGTTACAAGAGGTCAGATAACCAAGTCAGTGCCTGCCATTCTCGTCAGCCCTTGCCACTAACTACGTCGATTTTGGGATATCTTTTTAACATCACAGCGTGAGGTCGACGAACATAAGGGCTCTATGTTCACGGACAATTGCTGAGACCGGATTTTCTAGATTCTTTGGGATTTTCAGAATCATACTTTGCTTCTTGCGAGTGTCTGAATTTTTTTTTAATTTTTCTGTATTGGGCATCGGTGAGTTCTAAGTTCTGCGGCATCCGCGTCATCTACGAGTGGTCTGATGTATTGCCCGTCAGAAAGTTGCCTGTTTTGGGAGGGAAAGATCTTGTGATAATATTGGAAAACAGGGCATTCTTTCTCTGGAATGGTAGTCAGCTGAGAAGCGATCTTGATTCTTGACTTCTTTGTACCGTTGACTTTTGATTGAGAGTTTGCATTTACGTAAACGAGTAATGAATGGATTTGAGAAGATTTAGAAGAAATGAGACATATCGACCGTTTAGAATGGTGATGAAAATGAAAAGAAGGAAGAGTGCAAGTCCCCTACGCGTAGGTGAGAAGACAATTAGACTTCTTACCATTAATGTAAACTACAGTTAACCTAGGCTCAAAATTCGTAATACTACACAATAATCGAATATATATCTAAAATCACCTCAAACTTGAGTTTGGAGAAAAGACCCAAAAAATTTATAGGTGGATGTGTCTTGGTGAAGATATTTTGTTCACCAATGAAGTGAAGATAAGGGAATGTGATATTGGATGAAATAAAAGTCAATTTTAATATGTTTGGTGCATTAGTGAAAAACATCATCATGCACTACTTAGATAGCATTTAAGTTGTCTTAATAAATGGCTGTATAATCATGTCTTCTAGTAGTGTCCATCACATCTATAATAGCTTCTATGTCGTGTTAGTAAGAGCTTAATATTCTTGGCAAACGAGGGCCCTCGCTTGGGAAACGGTGGGGGTTGTTGGCCATCGCCCGGTGGTCCTTTGAACCAAAGAAGGAGAAAAAAAATAAATCGAAAAAATATTTAAAAATTATTAAAATTAGCATGGTTGATGTTGATTGAACTTTCA
Organism: Eucalyptus marginata; assembly: GCA_014182565.1. Taxonomy (NCBI): domain Eukaryota; kingdom Viridiplantae; phylum Streptophyta; class Magnoliopsida; order Myrtales; family Myrtaceae; genus Eucalyptus; species Eucalyptus marginata. The sequence continues at coordinate 33,905,834 of CM024585.1, forward strand.
TTTAGTGGTCTTCAATGGAGATTATTTGGGTGGATTCAAATGGCAAAATTTGATAATGTTTAAAATTCAATTGGTAAAATTAAGGTTAATGAATGAATTGATAAAAGTGCGATCACTACTCGATTACAAGATTTATATACACTTTATACATATGTGACCTCTATTGATTTATAAATTTAAATTTTTGAATGGTACTATCCAACGGGACGCATGCATATTAGATAGTGCGGTCGGTCAGTCAGATCTCGTGGGCGACGGTCAAATGGTTGGACTGAACAGATGGATTTGCCGACTTGGCTCATACCAACCAAGAAAAGTCCAACTTGATGACATCGAACCCAAATGACCAGGCGCTCTCTAATTTCAGGTCAATACGCGGTCAATACGCAGCCGTCTGCTTCACTCTGTGGGGGCGTCCAGCATGTGCTTTTTGGTAAGATTGCGGAAAACGCAGGACGGTACAAAAGCTGCGTTTATTTTGCAATAAATAATAGTCCCTTCATCGTCTCAATGATAAAATTATTTATTATCTAATTATTTCAAGCGATATAAATAATGAAAAATCTCAAATAAGGACCCAAAGTGAAATTTACTTTCTCAAATAAGGATGAATAGTAGTTGTTCAAATAAGGGCCAGAAGTGGTTATGAGTGCCGAATAAGGGACCTAAACCGCCGGCCGACCAAAATGTTCACCGGCCGGCAAGCGTGCGACATTTCCGGTAGCCATAATATGGGCAATTTTGTCCCAAAAAATTATAGATAGAAATTAACAAACCCTAAAACAAAACTCCCAAATTCTTCACGTTCTTCTTCTTCCGCTCTTCATCTTTTACGTTCTTTGTCTCCTCTCATTTGGAGAACCCAAATTCTCTGTTGATGGAGCAAGATCCCTAGCTCCCTGAGTTCCGAGTGGATTCGTTGGAAAGAAACGAAGACAGAAAACAAAATAAGAAGATGTGAAGAAACGAAGTTAGGCGTTTCTTGTTGTGTTTCAATTCGTGTTCCATTAATAGAAAATTTCCATGCTCCAAGCGAGAGAGGACAAAGAACGGAGAAGATGCAGAGTAGAAGAAGAAAAACGTGAGAACATTAAGAGTTTTTTTTTTAGGTCAAAAGAATGTGAAGAGTTTGGAGGGGTTTGTTTTTAGGGTTTGTTAATTTCTATCTATATTTTTTTTGGACAAAATTGCCCATATTCCGGCCACCGGAAATGTCACACACTCGTCGGCCGATAAACATTTTGACCGGCCGGCAAGTTCAGGTCCTTATTTGAGACTTATTAGTCACTTTGGGTGCTTATTTAGGACAACAACCACTTCGGGTCCTTATTTGAGAAAATAAGCTCATTTTGGGTCCTTATTTGAGATTTTCCAAATTATTTATTATCTAATTATTTCAAGCGATATAAATAATCATTTTTTCAAAAATATCTTCAAAATCATCCATTTTTCACGAAACAAACAAAATTAGAGGCTCTTAATCAACTTGAGATAATTCGCGAATAACGTTCAGTACCCATGAAGAGCTTCGTGCAAAACACACATGACACTACCACTAAACCAATAAATGGAGTTTTGGACGACGACTCGCCTATTGCCTTAGTTCGTGTTCCGTTGTTTAGTTTTCACTGATGAAATCAATGCGATGCGAATAACCAATTGCATCTTGGAGTGAGGACTGATCCACGAGTTGTTGTCCTTGATGTCGCCTTAGAATTGCATGGTTAGCAAATCGTTAAACTCATTGCGAGGTGTACTTTTATCGTATCGGATTTTCTAATCTAAATGAAATCTATGGGTGATTGTACCCGATGTCACATGCAAATCGATAAACCTGTTGTGGGACGCACTTATTGTATCGGATTTCCTAATCCTTAAGACTTACCAAAAATTGAAACCCGCTGTGCTATACGGAGCTCATCCATCCATTCCGACCTTGTTCCCAACTCGCACACGCTAATAGGAACACAACCATAGAGCTCCTCTATATATCAATACCAATTCCTCTTCCAGCTATCGATCACTAGCAAGAACAATTTCTAGTGACTTTACTCGCAAAAACCTAGACCTATCAATGGGTGGTTCAGATCGGGTCATAAATGATTCGATCCAAATTGATCCATTAATCTCTTTGTGACTCATTTATTCTTAAATCTATTAATCCATATGCAATCCAACCTATATTACCAAAACCCTTTCATATTTAATCCAATGTCGGAAAACTCATATCCAAACTGTAGCAAGAATGCGAAGCGAGTAAGCATGAGATCGAGCGAGAGTAAGAGAAAGTTAAAAGGTGAGTTGGGTTTCAATAAGTTATAAATCCATTTATGATCCATTTAACACTTATATTATGTTTTACACAAAAAAAATACTTATATTATGTTTAAACCCATTTATAACTCATTTACTCAATATAACCGACTTACATAAGAATATATATTTATGACTCATTTTGATAGGTCTACAAAAATCCCACTTGTCATGGGACTACTTAGTGCAGAACGGGACCCTTAATGCGGTTTTCAGTTAGGAAGAAAGTGGGTGGGCGAGCAGAACCCCACTAAGATGGAAGGCTCGGAACGCGACACACCGATCGGATTCGGCCAGCTGCCATCGGTGATACCGTGATGGAACTGGGGAAGCTTCCTAGAATCGACAGGACAACTCCAACTCGAATCTGACACCGGAGAAGTATCGTGCGCGTGGGGACAGCAGACAGACAGGCGTCGGTGGGCTTGTGGGTCTTTCGATTGTTCCAGTTCCTCTGTACTAGGCCCCCCCACCCCACGCGACGGGACTGTGAATCCGCCAGCTTCCACGTCTCGCGAAGGGACCACCTCTGCGCGCCAGAGTAAATTCCTCACGGCGTTCTTGGAACGCGGGGAGTGGAATCCACGGACGCTTCGATGTTGTGGCGGAAAAGATTCGAAGGGGTTTGTCATTTGTCAACGGTCTTTTTGACGTGCGAAACCAGCTTCATAAGAATGGCGACAGTTCGTGCGTTAGTCCGTCGCATCGGGTCTCGACTTCCAATCATACACAAGACATGTCCTCGGCATCGAGCAGCGAAAGACTAGAGTGCTCCTGAATCTGAATCCTGGTGAATAAGACTGCTTCACTGCCACCGACAGAACTATTTGATGAGGTCGAATTCCTAACCAAGGAGCCGTTCGAAGATAAAAAGAGGGCACAAGTTACAGTATAAGTTTGTACAGACTTTGGAACTACAAGTTGACAAGAAGATATAAACATGATCGCACGAGTTGACGATAAACACTATACCCTCTTTTCTCACAAGACTGAAAGACGGGTCGGTCATTTACTCTTTACATTAGAAGCACACCGATAGGCAAGAATGCCACATCCCTCACGAGAATGTCGCAAAAATCCAGTGCGATAAGTACTTCCTTGACTAGGCAGCAGGTCCTGTGGCTCTCCTGCAGGATGCTGCCGTCCTGCCTTATGCCGCTATCGGTTGCTACAAAACACGAAAGAAAAAATGCTGAAACTTGATTTTTTTTTTCCCAGTGTCTTGGATTAGTTAACCTGATTGCCCAGAGTTGTGTTATCATGTCCCATTTCCACGATGCTGCTGCAAAAGGTTGCTCAGATCTGTTGCCTGTCGCAATCTCCTCCAGCGTATCATCAGGTGGATATAGGTGCGAAGTCAAGTGAGATCATGTATGATTTGAGAAACGAGTGATGCAGTCGCCACTATGGTTTGCCCACGTATGAAGTGCATTTTGAGCATGAGGCACATTTTCTTTGCTGATGAGACTGGTCGATGGATCCTCGTTCAAAGATAGCACGGAAGTTGCCAGTTTGGAGCTTGACAGATAGGATTCACTGGCTGAACCGGTACTCCTAGAATCGCTGCTGATGCTACCTTCAGGAGTTGGATCGGTTGCAGCATTGTCTTGCTTCTTCGTATTTAAAAAGCGGCCTCCACAGCCTCTTGCTCTTCTCATGGCGTGCAGATGTCGGGACTCGTGAAGATAGGGCTGGGGGGCAAGCCAAGACAAGGCATTACCATACGGAAGAAGTTTGTGATCACTAAAAGGAATCCCAAGTGTTGCAGAAAGAGAGGAACTTCACCGTATTAGTTATACAAGTTACATCGTAATGGCAGCTGACATCGGTTCAATTTCTCTAGTTGCTATATTAGTCCAACGCCTTTATTCTCCTTTTTTACTTGAGTGAATTTTGCAAAAACTATATTAAGCTAGAACTCCTTTCACATTCATTAGTGAAGCTGCAACTATCTGACTATAATTTGTTCATGTAAGACCAAGACAAAGTTGACTAAGATCATGACCATAAACAAACTGTGATGCAGAATCTTCCAATTCATAAGCTCACTGCATTATTCACTCAGGTCGAGCCTATTCAGATATGGCTTTATGTTTGGGGCCAAAGAAGGCAAAGGGCTTTTACATGGATGTATGCAAATACTGAAAGGCATTGGATATGCAGTGTCGTTTAGGGTGATGAAGATTCTGTTCAATTAAATAAAGGTATGCAATGGAGAATTACCTTTCTCCCTCTAATCAACTTCCTTGCCAGCTCGGCCTTGGCTCGCGACTGCCTTCGCCTCAAGATACCATGGTACTGCTTGGCATTCACATAAACAGGTTCCTCCGCCACTCTGAGAGGCAACCCCAATCTCAAGGAATTGAACCCGAGATACTGAGAATGTGCCTGCACATAGTGCAATTGTCAATCTCATCAGTAATCCTCTATCTGCGTGCAGCCTCTATGCCCTCTCACAGTCACCTCAAGGCTTAAAATCTGAGTTCATATGTGCACGTTGAGTAGCTAAACCTAAGGTTGTTCATCATGGTATCGTGCCATTTATGCTCGTTTTGAGGGTTTCAATAGTAGGCTGAGATCGAACTAAGCTAAACGTTCTCAACAGTTGGCGGGAGGAGCACCTACCGATATCTGAGGTCCATATGCTGGCTTAACTCCATCATGGTATTGCTCAGAATATTCGTATGATTCACATGCCTGCATGGAAGTTCCTTATTAGAAACCGGGTCTCCTCTTTCATAACTATTTCCAGAATATCCCCTATGTAATGTTTGTTTGGAGACTTCTTCCCACTAGAAAAAGCCTGTTGAAGTGCTCAATTGATAGGAATGAAGATTGCGGTACATGCAATTAACAGTTCATAAATCTGACACCATGCTACACATGGGAAGCATGCAATCGCCGCACCACCACTCACACAGACATACAAGACGATGTGTGTTTCTGTGTGTGTGTGTGTGTGTATGAGTGAGAGTGAGAGTGAGAGAGAGAGAGAGATTACAATCGGGTGGCAAACTTGCTGGGACGGCGCTGTAGCATAGTCTGTTGATGTTGGTAGCAGAATCGAGACACCATTTGTTGAACGTCTCTGCTCTTGTTTAAAGAGTTCTGGCATCGCTGCCCCTGTAAATTATAAAAGCTCAGATCATCACGAAGATAGCAGTATCCCTTTTCCTCATACTTGAAAAGCTGATATATCATTGCAGACACTTAAAGCCATGAGATACTCACATACTCAAGTACCCAGAAGCATTTGGGAAAGTCGAATTGACTTCTCGAGCAACGCATTTTAACCCAAGCGAACTAATTTCACGAGCTTTAGGTCGGTGCGTACAAGCTATCTTGAAAACTTGCAAATAACTCTAGGAGATTGTTGTTTCCACTAACATGCAACTAACCAATCCTAAGAAGAAGGCACACAAAAACCAACACGATATACAGTTCATCACGAGATCCACACAAACATACTTTCATGCCATATCCCTCACTCTGAAAGAAAGAGAAGTCTTTTAAGAGTCTAGGCAAAGATATTGAAACCCATCTTTCCAGGCATGTACAAAAACAGGAAATTAGGGAAAGAGTTCGAAGGTCTCAGCATCCAGACATTGCACCTGTATAGCATTCGGCAGTTTAACTGATGCTTGCGCCTACTTGAAGTTGAACTTTAAACATGACATAGCATGCCATGCAACAATAAACTTTTTCCTTCAATAACTTGGCATATGGGAAAAACATCATTAAAAGGTGAAAAACCCCAAATAAATGATGCCTCGATTAATTATCGTGTAGGCATTCTATGGCCATATTTATTTTCTTCGAACACAGTGACATTACCTGATTGGGAAACCTCTGCATGGTGCCTATGTTGGCTAACACCGTTAACCTCTGGAGCACCTGTCGACCGTAATCCGATAATTTTAGTCCCTAAAGCACTGTCTGAATTATTTCCTGTCGGCTGATCATCCAAGCTTTTCAACATATCCACAAAGGTAGCGTGATGCCTTTTGTGGGAATAGAACGGATGCACGCCGCCTCCATTTGCATAAGGATTTACTTCCAGTTTGTTATTCATGTTTCTTCCCATCATGCTCTTAACTGAGCTCAAGTACAAGCAACCGGAGGAAGAGTATTCACAGCAATAGTTCCTGCAGAGATATGGGAAACGTTTAGCTTATGGCACTACCGATTCCAATGCAAGAATGAAGGCCACCCTGGTGGGATTTCCCTGTATAATCCGAAACTAACAACCGGAGAGGAAGGTTGCATCATTTCCAATCTAATCTCTGAATCTCCTCACATGGATCCCTAGGAAATTCAGTTTTGTATGCTTTGCCTCAAGGTGCTAAGCCAACTTATGGTGAGAGGATGTATTCGAGTATTTATGTATTGAGAATGATTAAATAAGCAAAAAGTAGTAACTGCACTTCCATCTACAAGTTGAAGAACAGTCCACCAATTCTTCCTATTTTACAACTCGCGTGTCAAAGACATATGAAAAGCTAATGAAAATTTCCCAATTTAAGCACGTGAAAACTTTATGAAGTACATCATCTCCAATACTACTGGTGAAAAGAAGTCACAATGTGGAGTCGATGATACACTCAATTATCAACACTAATGAATCCTAAAACCTAATGCCTTTGCTAAACACCAAATATAAATCATGCCATTTAACTCATATTTAAGATATAAAAAAGAATAAGAACGTTACTTGCGTTTAGAAGTGGAGTAAATGCATGGAACACGACAGAACTTTAATTTGATCGAGCTGGTGAGAGACAGACTAATTACTTGCCAAAGTGAACCTCCTAAACAGCTATTGTATCACCTAACATTCATTTAAGTTAAAAAAACAGAACTCGGGACCTCAGAACAAAGATATAGTTCTTGAAGAGTTGAAGAAGAATTTCTGCTAGAGATATAAACCCGTTATATCGAATAGCTAAGAACACTTCACATTCGATTCCCGTTCAAGTCATTCAAGCGACCGGCTAGATCAAGTCAACGTTCATGTTCGATTCGATCGATCGCCACACAACTAAATTTATACTTAGTGACCAAACCATCGATCGAGTTTTGAATTGAAATCACTTGCTTCGATCTAAATAAAAAGTAAACTATATAAGCAATTCGTCTAAGAATCAGATCGGAGACAAAACCAAATTCAGGGCGACCCAATTATTGCCTCAAACCGGTTTTCATCCGAATCACGGCATGGAAAATAGAAGGAAAACCGCTCAAAATACATCCATAATAAGCACTTAGAAAGCAATAGCTCGTTAATCCTCGTGGACATATGCAGACAACGAATCTCCATTAATAGAAGTGCTGAAAAACACATGCTATGCATGCATGAAGCGTACGTACATACTCACACGCCTCATGAACTTTAATCAAAGCCCGGATCGATCACGGACGACACGGAAAGAACACAAACACAACCAGCAGATGGACAGTCTTCAAATAATTAGAGCCGTAACAGTACAAATCGCCCCCGCGAAGTTCTCGCGACACCGAACTTCTTCCACCAGCAAGAACTCCATCGACCCGAGTTTCGTCTTCATGCACGCGCGCCCGCGCGCACACATACAGACACCCGTACATACATACACACATACACACATACAGCAGACAGACAGACAGACAGACAGACAGACTCGTAGCAAGTCCACAGAGAGAGAGGAAGAAGAAAGAGAAGAGGACCGAGCAGAGGGAAACTTGGCAGAGCCTTACTTCTCCAACTCACTTCCAAAACCAGAGAAAACCCGCAGAGCTTCTTCTACTGGCGACGAGCCGATCCCAACCCGGCCGACGAATCCGCAGATATATGGGGGTCGAGAGAAGGGGAGCAGCAGACAGCATCACATCACTTGGAAACGGGAGAGACCAAATATGGAAAAATATTCAATCATTTTTCCGCGAAATTATTTAAAAAAAAAAAGAAAAAAGACGAACAGAGAGGGTAGACAATTTCAAAAACAAGAAAACGGAGGAGTGACGTTGAAAAAGTATAATTTGGATTGATTAATGTTTCCCGAGGGGTCCCTTACGGACAGGTGGAGGTGCCCGGACTGTCCGGACAACCTCGTCCCGGCTGTGCAATGACGTTAATATCCCTCCGCTTTACCCCACGGGACCAAATCGCTCTACCGTTACCGGCATGGTTAGTTTATCTGACGTGATCTCTGTCTCCATTTTCCGGGACGAATGACGTCATTAATTAAATAAGGTAACATTTGCGTGCCTGTCTCTCTCGCTTTCGTAGCGCTGATAATAAGACGAAAGCGAAGCGAGTCGACAATTTCTTGACGATCGAAGACGAGAAAATCACCTGAATTTCTGAAGAAAAAAGGGGAAAAAATTCATCGAAGTTGTATCGGGGTCTTGAGCGATTAGAATGGTTTAAACGTGCTTAAGGAATTTTCCCGATTTGTATTAAGTCTAACCCACCCTAACGCCACTGGAGGGGTGGCATAGGTCATTAGACTCTGATTTTTCTAGCCAGAAATCCGTGCGATTTGTGGTCCTGAATTCAAACGTCAAGTTTGAGAAATTGGGCTCCCTTTGGAAAAAATTGGATTGGGTTGTGATAAAGTCGCTAACTTGTGGAGAGGATTTTTGATTTAGATGTGAGTGGTTCGTGAAGTAGGGATACCTGCCTTTCTTAGGTTATAGTTATGTGGACACAAATGTTCTTGACCGATGATGACCATGACCATGACCATGTTGTTTTTATGCATGCCCATGCGAACTCTGACGCCAACTTTCTAGTTATGGAAATGAAAAGACGATCGAATCGGAGTTCTTCCCTTGGGGGATCTTTCAAATTAGCACTCCCTTGGGGGATCTTTCAAATTAGCACCGCATAAGTCTTTATATGTATGTGAACTTCGACAGTAATTTGCTACTTATGGATTTTGAATCATCACTAGTTAGCTCTTTAGATTTTCTTTTTTAATGATCTATAACGGTTTATTGGCCCGACGCTCATCGTTCAATTGGGTCATAGATGTTGGATCAATAGAGAGAAGGCTTTCGTTGACTTGAGAAGTTTTTGTTCTGCGCTAATATTAGACAAATCAACCAAACATTTACGTCGATTCTTTGAACATGCATTACAAATGGGATCAAAGTTGGGTGCAGTGTATGGTATCAAATCGATTTCATCAATGAACGAGTATTTAGACTCAGCTATGATTAAGACGCCGAATTTTTTTTGTATTTATAGAAAGTCAAATTAAATTTGGATTGGTAGATTGGGCAGTCCGAGCTCTAGAAGAGAACGACATGCTCATTGTCGCCCGTTCCGTGCGCTATTGGGATTCAATCTAGGCGAGCCTAGCGAGCCATGACCTTCGTAATCTCATACGTAATTACAAAAAAAAAATCATTTATTATATATAGAGATGTTTATTTTTTTTAAGTTATTTTTATATGATGAATGACCTCACTGAGAGCACGGACTGGTGGCCAAGGGAGATCAACTAATGAGGTCATTAGCACCAGGCAGGAGGGGGGGCAAACCCGTCCCGACACATCCTAATCAATTGTTAATCACGCTACTTAACGCTAAACCAACCATTATCTCTCCCCAAAAAATATAAAAAAATCCGATTTTTTTTAAACCACGTTACTGTTTCCGGTAACCGTGGTCCCCTCCACGTGTCCCGCGTGGGGGAAGTTCAGCCACAGGAGGGGCGCGTGGGCCCCGCCCCGCGCGGGACAGCGCGAGGCCGCGACACGTGGTGCCCGATCTCCCGCGAGTTAACGGCGACGTGCCGTTAGGCTGTCGTGGCGTTAGGTGACAGGGGCTGTCCTTTTACGGGGAGGCGGGGACAGGCCACGCGCGGATCTCGCGACGGCGACCCGGCGGGCGGGAGCGCGCCACACGTGTCGCGAGCCGGGGACAGGGCGGCGGCGATCGCTCCACGTGGATTATTCGGAGAAGGTTCAGGAAAAAGGGTCGGGGGTGGGCAAAGCAGTGAGGGCCACGTCGACCCGCTCCGCTCCCAGCCACGACCGACGACCAATGAACGGGGACGAAACCCTAAGGTGCTCGTCGATTCGGAAATCCGACCGGCGGTTTTGTCCGGCGGCGGTCCGGTGCGTCGGCTTTTTGGCTGGATAGCTGCGGCCTCGCGGATTTTCGACCATGGAAGGTGGCGGCAACTTTGAGTTGCGGTCACATCGTGGTTTTGAGTTCGCTGCTTTTGCCTTTTGCCTAATCCGCTTCTTCCCGAAGCTGGCCACCGCCCAGCCACTCGCCCCCCCCCCAAACTTCTGCTCAATGGCTTTTGGCTCAAGCTGATCTCAGACACGTTTTTTCAAAATCGGGCGAGACATTTTTCAAAATGTAAATAGTGTTTGATAAAATGTAATTTAAAACTATATTGATAACTTAAATGCAATTGGAAAAAAAAAAAATCTATCAAGCGAAACTTAACTGACGGGCAACATTACCTAGGGTCATAATAAAAAAAACAAATCTATCAAGCGAAACTTAGCTGTCGGGCAGCCGACCCTAGGTAAGGCTAGCGGTAATGGCTCGCCGGCTGAGGCCTGCAATGGCGACATTAGGGTTTCGAGAACATTTTCGTAATTATGAAAGTTCATTGAGGGTAAAACTAGGAGAAAAAAGTCTAAAGCAACTTCGAGCCTACCTTGACCAAATGTCTTTGGAAAATGCGATCACATTTTCCCAAAATTGTCCAAAAAATTTGTGGGCATTTGACCAAGAAACTTTCAACCTTAAAGGGCTTTGGCAAAATCAATCCAAACGTGCCCAGTACGCGTCCTACCAGAGGGGTTCCATGAATTTTCTGAGAGTTGATTCTCAAAGCATGTGGTAATTACCAGATCGAATGAGAGGGTCCTTGTTTGATCTTATATTTCTTAAAATTTCGTGTGATACAAGATGTTGTGTTGGAGTCACGTAAGAGTCATGCGAACCTAATTTTGTCCAGTTGAGACGAGTGGAATTTGTCGTCCATGGACCACACAAGGCCCCCCAGTCCATGGACCACACAAGGCCCCGAGTCTAACACCTTCTGAAAGCCTATTTAATTATGAAGAATGAAGTAATTCTTCTCCAATTGTATTTTATTTTAGAGATGATACAACGCATGATATGCCAAATTTAATATTCCCAAGTTTGAGTTGGTTATTAAATTTATTTTTCAGACCATAAATCGATATCTCACTTTTTGTGATCATCCCTATGTCAAGCTTCCTTTCATGAATGCATAAACACAAGCCTACAAAAGGGTTCCATGATCTTCTGAGAATTGGTTCTTAGAGCATGCAACGATTGGCATATCGAATGAAATGGACCTCATTTGATCTTACACTTCTTAAAATTTCATATGACATGACATGTAGTGTTGGAGTCACGTAAGAGACATGCGAACATAATTTTGTCCAGCTAAGACGAGCGGAATCGGTCATCCATGGACCGCATAAGGCCCCCAATTCCACACCTTCTAAAAGCCTATTTAATTCCGAAGAATGAAGTAATTCCTCCCCAATCATATTTTATTTTAGAGATGATACAACGCCCGGTATGTCAAATTTAGCTCAAAATTCTCAAGTTTGAATTGGTTATTAAATTTATTTTTGAACCGAGACGTTTCTAGAGATCGATATGCCACTTTTTGTGATCATCCCTATGTCAAGCTTCCTTTCATGAATGCATAAACACAGGCCTACCAAAAGGGTTCCATGATCTTCTGAGAATTGGTTCTTAGAGCATGCAACGATCGGCATATCGAATGAGATGGACCTCATTTGATCTTACATTTCTTGAAGTTTCATATGATATGACATGTAGTGTTGGAGTCACATAAGAGACATGCGAACATAATTTTGTCCAGCTAAGACGAGCGGAATCGGTCATCCATGGACCGCATAAGGCCCCCAATTCCACACCTTCTAAAAGCCTATTTAATTCCGAAAAATGAAGTAATCCCTCCCCAATCATATTTTATTCTAGAGACAATACAACGCCTGGTGTGTCAAATTTAGCTCAAAATTCTCAAGTTTGAATTGGTTATTAAATTTATTTTCGGACCATAGACGTTTCTAGAGATCAATATGCCACTTGTTGTGATCATCCCTGTGTCAAGCTTCCTTTCATGAATGCATAAACACAGGCCTTCCATGAAAGCAAATCATGAATTTATGACTTGCAAGCTCTGGGCATCTCCACGCCCCCACCCAAAACTATAAAGAACTAAGTAAGATCTGCAAAAATGAAAATCACCTCCTACTTGGCTTATTTACTGAGGAGTCATCCAACCCATGAACTGCTTAATAGAGAGTTAACAAATCCAAGAAAGGAGTCTTAGAAGATCAAATAGACATGGGAGTTTATTCAGTGCTTCATACATTGTTCAAACCTCTTGCTTCCACTAAGTCGTGTATGTTCCACCAAGAATTAAGCAGAAAGAAAGAAAATTCTGCGAAGATTCGCCGACCACTTGAGAAGAATCGGACTTGCGTGCCGAAGCAAACGCCGGAACCCAAACTCTCAGCTAACCACACCAGCAGAACTATATCAATCAACGATACAAAAGTACCAAGAGCTAACTCTCATCAGGCCTAATCCTGCGGGATGCATCCTCGACGCTGTTTGCGGCCTGATCTTCATGTTGAGTACCTAATTGCAGACTCGAAGTTTCAGTTGCCTCCTAAGTAACTGAATGAATCAAATATGTATCCAGAAAAGGGCAGATTATGTCGATACATTATGGAATGCAACGAGGAAGAACGTGTCTATATCAGGGTGAGTGAAGAAGGTTGTGGGAGATTTTCTCGGCAAGCCATTCAGAGCCGACGACACCCTCCTCTTCTTCATTGGAGCTGGCGGACAAGACAAGATCTCCGGTATTCTGAACTTTTCTGCTTTCGGCGTACAACAATACGTTAGTGGAACATCTGTGGTTTTGGCTGGAGGTGCCATTAGTGAGAAGCTCTCAAGGGTTTCTCTGCTTTGGGGGATAAATGTGAAATGATGAATCGGTCGAAGGACCGCAATTTTAGAATTTAACATGAAAGGAATGCGAACGGCTGATATAGTCGCTTGTCTCGTGGAACAGTTGGATCATTCATGGATTCTAGTTGAACTTTTGTTTCGAAAAACAAAAAGCGTGACCTCAGAAAGAAGCGCCATTTTAGTGTTTTCCACCGTGACTGCTTCAAAGTGTTAAAACCCGGCGGCAACAACAATCCAAAGAGCCTCTGTTTTTATCTGTTTGAATACTAGGGAAAGTTTCTTCGTTCTCTAGAAGTAAAATCCAAGAGAACCCTCCGGCAGTAGCCAACTGCTTCCACTAAACTAGCTGATTGAAGACTCATTCAAAACTCTACCAAATCTAGATAAGAGAGAACAACTTTTCAGAATAACCCCAGCATTTGTGACATGGTACTACGATTAAAAATATACTCTCTTCACAGAATCCCATTTCGCGCATTATTGCAGCTTTTCTTTTGGGGCTTTTAATGGTATGATGATGATCAGATGGTGATCATAGATAAGTTAGTATCTGCAGCTGAAGTACTTTCTTTATTGCGCAAAGTTGTTCTTTTTAAGATTATTTCTTACTTTTTATCTGGTTCCTGTAATGAAGAGCAAAGTCAGGAATTGTCAGCTGGTAACTGGGGGGACGGACATGAAACCAGATGAAAGAGTGCACCTTCATACTTAGACATCGTTATCCGGTTTATTCACAGCTAAATCCAAAGAAGTCCTTGTTCAAAACATACACAGAAAGAAAATTATGCCAATCAGGACTAAGTTTCTCAAGAGACATTCTCAGGTTTTGCCTACTACCAGGTTCCAGTACCATATTTTTAAACCACTGCTTCATCTATCTTGTTTATGAAATAGATGGAGCAGCAGCACAATCGATACCAAGAAAAAGGAAGCAGTGAAATAAGAATAACAGTTCATACAAAATACATCCACAAGTGTGCGCATGCGCAAGTGGGGAGAGAGAGAGAGAGAGATTTTACAATTGCTGAACTTGAGAAGAGATATCAGTACATTTGCTTTATACAAAGATTTTAGAGACCCAACAAGGGCAAGTCAATCGAACCCCTAATTCCGGCTGAAAAGCTTAGTCAATCCTACTACAAAAAAGAGATGCAAAATAGAAAAAAACTTCAGAAGCAACAAATTCTATGACTCTGAGCCAGACCTGGAAGATTCTTCTTCCTCCAATGGCCTCTCGCGAGAAAAAGGAGGTGGTGGGGGGTCAACTGTCAAAGTACCCTCTAACACCTTAACAACCTCCCCCATTGATGGTCTCAGCCGTTCATCGCTCTGTAAACACCAAAATGCAATCCTCATGACCCGGTTCAACTCTTCTAAGCTGACCTCGCTCTTTATTCTTCTATCTACCACCTTCTCGACCTGCCCAACGATCATTTCGTTGTAAGCCCACTTACTTACACTCTGGTGATCACGACATCCGCTGATCAAAGCAATCACCAGCTTCCCAAAATCCTCCACATCCCTCTCAGCTGACGTGTCAGGGCTTAGTGCTTCACCGTGAATTATTGAGAGCCCAAACTCAGAGACCTTGGCATCTAGATTCTCGTCCAGCAAAATGTTTTCACATTTCAAATTCCCGTGACTTATAAACTCTCTACATTCTGAGTGCAAATAAGACAGTGTCTTTGCCACGCTCAAACACACTTCCATTCTCTTCTTCCAAGTTAATCTCTTACTCAGCTCAGGGTCTTCAATGTACTTCTCCAAAGAGCCGTTTTTAGCATATCCGTAGACCAAGTACCTGTGGATAGACTCGCAACAATAGCCCTCCAACCTTATGAGATTTTTGTGATGAATGTTTCCCACTCTCAAGACTGCAGCTCTAAACTTCCTCTCTGCCACAGTTGCCTCCACATCTTTAATTGCAACGGGCTGCCTGTTTGGGAGCATTCCCTTGTACATCTTCAGCCCAATTTGATGCTTAAAGTTTCCAGTGAGTTCTTCAATCTCCATGAATGAAAACACAACCAAGCTCTTTGAGTAAGGATCTTTACAGGTCAATGCGGGTCTCTTCCAAATCCAGTTACGCGTTCTATAAATATAGAACCCGACAGCTAACTGAATTGTAAGGACTGTTACGAAAGTTCCAGAGGCAGCTCCGGCTAGACAAGGAATGCAAAACCTATAAGACTTGATGATAGGGATAGGCGCCGGAGACGGTCTTGGATGAATTGGGTCAACGGCAATTGGGTCCAAACACTTCTTAACAAAAGATACCGAACTTAAAGATGGGTCTGTATAACCAGTGACATAACGAGACGTCTTGAGTAGACATTTTGCTGATCCATCGTTACTAAATGTTACAGCAGTACAGAGCGGGTCCTTCATGCACAAATCTTTGCATTGCTGTAGACTACTTAGGACAACCGAATCATTCCCTGGATACATCTCATGAAGAAAAGTATGCTCATAAGAGAGCATTATAGAACCGGATTTGCATCCCTGCTGATATGGAAGCAGGCATTTCGAGTAAGTCGCAGAAGCAGACTCAAATGGACACACGCAATCAGGTAAGCCTGAACTGTTGAAAGAGCATATTCCATAATCCCCACAAGTTGCAAAGACATTGCATTGATTATCAACCGCTTGCCAGACTGCTATCCAAGAGGCTGAAGCTTCTCTCCATGAGTACATACGTAGATTACCATCAGTATCTAGCCTGAGAAATCGAAATTTCACGTTCTCACTGTGATCATCCCCAAAAAGAGAATCAATAGGCTTTGAATTCTCATTTTGAAGCAGCAGAGCTCCATTAGCTGTGAGGACAGCACTGACATTTGAATTCGAAATCCTTCCAAAAGTCCAATATTTGATATCGGTCTCCCATCTCAGTTGTAACTGACCAGACTCATTCATATAGAGACTGTAGTAACTTGACATTGAATTCACCTTCTGTGCTCTGAGTGTTTCAAAGACCGATAATTTCTGCCCCGGGAGAAGTGTGTTAGATGGTTTGTCAAAACTCTGCCAAACTCTGTCCCCCTTGTCATTGAGAAGGATAAAATTGCCGTCATCATTTAGAACGGCCGAAACTACTGCCGATTGACTTGTTTTACTGCTCCAAGCAATGGTGCTTAGCGAGGAATCGAACAGGATGAGTTCTCCTTCTTGGGTGAGCTGAAAATAAGACTTGTTTCCAACCATGAGGTCAGCTCCAGCAACCCAAACCACTTTTTGCTCATTAGCAGGAATAGAATTTGAATTGAAACGGATGCCGACACTATACTGAAATGACTGAGGTGAGCAGTTATAAAACCCAAGTGCAAAATCCCCATTGGAGGAGACCCAGAAGTTATTGTCTTCAACAGAAAGTTTTGAACCTAAGGGAACTTCTGAAACCACGGTCGACGATAGCAAGTACCCAATGGGAGGCAAATCCACAAAAACCAAAACTCAACCTGTTTAACCATACTTAGATGCTAAGATATGGGAAGAAGGTACATCCGTGTACCCAACGGCCCCACAACTAAAGCTTCAGGACAAGCCGAAGTGACAAACACCAGTGAGAGAGTGATGATGTAGAATCAGGCAAGATGATTGACAAACCTCGAAATTCTCAAAGCAGCCATAATGCATATGGCAGCCAACAATAATTCCAAGGAAATGGCATCTTCCAACCTCAGCAAATCAACGAGGAGTTTCTCCGATGTAGGAGCACATTTCAAAGATAATTAGGTGAAATCAACCGAATTTCGAGAATCCCAAGGCGGTTTCGAGGCGAAGCGAACACAATTCAACGGAAAAATCCAGTCGTCGGCGTTCGGTACCTGAAAAGACAGTCAAAATCAGCAGCCAGAATCAAGAAGCCAGCTTGGACTATGGAACCCGGCCTATGTAAGTAAACAAGCATAGGGGTCCACTTAATCATCAAAGGGTTGAATCCAACGCGAGAATGAGGGAGAAGAGCTCGCAAAATACAAAAGCTTTACAGCATTGGTGACATGTGGAGGTTGAAAAGGAGAAACTTTTTTAATAGGAACCTGGATAAGAAAAAATAAGGGATTAGAGTTGAAAATTAAGCACAGCAAGGAGTCCCAATCAATGCAAACCAGCCACTCCCCTGCGCAATGTCATCGCTTTCACGCTACAGAAGATAGACTGTCGACGGCGATACTGTTAACAACCAAGACTTCTAGAGGGATGAGTCGAAAACGGGATAACCCAGCAACATGCACAAGATCAAAAGCCGAACGATCCAAGCGACCCCATCGACTGTGGGATCTCACTGCTGCACATGAAGACCGCGAGACTGACACCCACCGAAACGTTTCGACAGTTCATTTTCAAGAAACCCAACAAGAGATTGTAAGGAGGAAGAAACGCGAAGAACAACAACCAAGCCACCACAATGAGCAGCTTCAAAGACAACAATTAAAAAGAAAGAAAAAAAAGCACTGACCAGATACTAACAAGCTCAAAAGCGCAAATGCAAAAGGCGAGTGAAGAGAAAGGGCCTGACCTGAGCATAAGGCAGCGGAGCTCCTGACCGACTTGGTCAAGAAAAGGAAACCCAGTAAAGAAAGCACCCTCGGAGCCTCCCTCCCTCAACCCGAAACCCAAAAACAGAGAGGAAAAAGATTATGGGGACAGAAACGCGCGTGGGAAAGATAAGTCTAAAGTGGGGCTTCAGAAAGACGGGATCTTTTCGAGAAAGTGGCCGGCAATGCGGCCGGAAAGCAGCCGGAAAGCAGCCAGAAAGCGGCCGGGCGCGCGCGCCAGAGAGAGAGAGAGGTGGGGAGCAGCAGCAGAGAGAGCAGGAAGTACTACCCTCAGAGCGAAGAAAACAAAGGTGAAAATGACTACTAAAATGAGCGGACCACGAGTCAAAAGAAGGGCAAAAACGGTCGTCCCCTTTCCATTACTAAGATAATAAGATGGGGGCAGAGAGGGTAGGGGGAGTGGATTTATCTAATATTCTTGAAGGGGGAGTAGGTGGGGTACGCCCGAGGCCAGATGCGGATGATGCGGCTCGACAGGAATCCAATGGTCCCTTTTCTCGGCCATTATTTGGTGGAGTAGAAGGAGGAGGAAACCGGGTTTTGGACACACCCTGTCCTCCACCGCTGTTCCTGCCGAGAGATGTTCCGCTGAAAATTCGAGAGCCGTTGTTGGCACACGGAGGAATCCCTCTCCTTCTGTTGCCTTCTTTACCCCCCGCTGTATTTCGAGCGACAAAAGCGATAAGTGAAGCAACGAATGTAGGCTCCATTCATCCATCGAAAAGTAACTTTGGAGAAAGACGTTTTGCGTAAAGAAAACACTTTCGTCAATCAAAAGAAAAAAATCTCCTAAAATTAAAAAAAAATGTTTTTGCTTTTTCAAATTTTCTTTATTTTTTTTTTCTTTTTCTTTTATCCTGTGGACTTATGGAGGGACAAAGCAACACAAGGCCACCATATTTTGATGGAAAGGAATCATGTCTCGACGGAGATGTCCAAAAGAGAAGTTTGATGCAAAAGCCATTTATTCTTTATATATGCAACATTGTCTCTACCGAATATAATAGAATCTCTTCGAAAACAAAGAAAAAGAAGTTTGGGATAGACTTCATGTTACATATGAAGGGACCGATCGTGTAAAAGAGACAAGAGTAAATTTCCCTTTAGCCAATATGAATCCTTCAAGATGAAGCCGGGAGAGTCAATTGGAGATATGTTCAATCGTTTTACAGAAATTGTAAACGGTTTGGCGTATCAAGGTCATCCAATTTCTTCTCCAATGAAGGTCAACAAACTCTTGCGAGGTCTCTCAAAAGATTGGAACCATGTCAAGACTTCAATCCGGGAAACTCAGAGGATTATGCAACTCTCCGTTGATGAATTGATTGGCACTCTTCAATCCTATGAAGTGGAACAAATCAATGATGAAGATCCCGAAGGTAAGAAGTCCATAGCTTTAATATCTAACTCGATTTTGATGATACAGATTCAGAAAATGATATGGATGATTTAAGAACTTGCTTTTATGATCAAGAGATTCAAAAAGCAAAGTAGAAAAGGAAGGAAATTAAGTGAAAGAAAACAATACAAGCAAAATGGGCAGAAAAGAACCATGAAAGAAGATGACAAGCAAGGATATATATGCTTGATGGCACATTCGTAATCAAAGTCCGACTGCACACGTACTCTAATCCGATGAGGAAATCAAGGTAAGCAATTCAAAAATTCCTATCAAAGTCTCAAAATATATAAATGAGCTTTGCTTAAATCTCAAATCTTATCTTAAAAGGATCTCCGAACTTAAAAGGAGAATTCTTGGCTTAGGCAACAGCGGGATCTTTCTCAAAAGAAAAGTTTGAAATTTTGCAAAAAGATTTTCTACAAATAAAAGAAAGTCGAGATTTACTTGTTAAAGAAAATGATTTTTAAAAAAAGAATTTTCAAATATTTCGACAAGATTTTCAAATGGATCAAAAACATTAGAGCATATCCTTTCTATACAAGTTCCTTACTATAATAAGTCGGGACTTGGTTTCAATAAGGAAAGTGATTCTCTAATAGATTTTCCTAAAGTCAAGGAGAGACTCAAACAAAGACCTCCTAAACTTGCGTACAAGAATCATTTTCAAAAAGTGTTTACAAAACCTGTTGGTCGAAATGCCCTAAAGTGTTCAAATTGTGGAGATTCGAAACACTTTGAAAAAGAATGTCCTAAAGTCTCGGAGATCTGTTACTTAAAGATTGGGCAAAAGCAACATACTCTACTAACTTTCAAGGACCCAAGAAAATATGGGTACCAAAGAAAAGGTGAGTTGTTTTTGCAGGAAATAGAAGAGAAGAAAGAGAGTTTGGTAAGGAATGTATATTTTTTATTCTCAATTTGGTTTGAGTATACAATTTTTGATATTTGATATATCCTTGGTTGATTCAGATTTTATAATGATCATATTCTTTGATTTGTTTTATTGAAGAAAGAATCGTGTGATTTATTTTTGTGCTTCGTGCGTTGAGATTTGATTTAATACATGTGATCATTTTTGCTTAAGAGACAAATGAATTTATTTGGTTTGATTTTATACTCTCAGATTTTATCATATTTTTCAATGAAAATCTATTTTACGTGATGATGCAAGATATGCTTAGATATTCAAGAATTTTATTTCTCTGTTTTTATGGTACTATGACTAAGTGAGAATTTATCTTTCAAAATATCATTGTGTTATTTATATTGCAAATATCTTTTGTCATAAATATAAAGCATTGCAATTTTTCGGCACGTGATAGCAATCTCAACTTTCTTTTTGCGAAATGATTCAATAGCATATTTTTGAGATTTATGCTCAAGGAAATCCCTTTGATCTCGAAATATATTATTGCAAATTCAAGGACACTCTTGCTATATTCTTAGAAGATATCTTATATCTAGCAAGTTTTGATCCGCAAATCGGAGGAAGGTATTACGTGACATTTTTTGCAAAGATTATTATCTATTATACAAGATTTTGCAGGTGGCAATAGAATCTTCCATATGAAATTTGGAAAGCTTGATCAGAAAATTATGAAGATTCTATACTATCTCCTGGAGGCTAAAAAATTCCCTTCCTTGTGCAAAGTTTTTGCAAATTGTTAAGGAAATCCCTATGCGTTGTACAAAAATTTATTTGTGCAAAAAGTTTGTTAAGTTGATGTTAAAGTTAAATTCGAGACGAGCTTGATTGAAGAAAATAAATTTTTGCCTCGAATTTCAAAATGCAAGTGATCATTGCGGATGTTGTCGCTGCAAAGGAAATAATCGAAAAAAAAAAAAAAAAATATTCTGCTCAACGTGCACAAGCCACAATTAGTGCTATTCGCAAATATTGTCATGATGACAAGGGGAGAAAGCAAATCCAAAAGAAAGGAAATAATCGTGATCATCTCAAAAAGGCGACAAATTGAGGGGGAGCTTTGATCAATTATGGAAACATCTTTTTGAATTGATTGTGATCTTGATTATTATGGAATGAAGGAAAAGGTAAATGTATTGGAACTTACCAAGTTCTACAAAATCCGGTTAGTGCATTTTTTTTACCTTTTGTCATAACAGATATCTTATTGGTATTATCTTTTTATTATGACAAAAAGGATAAGTGAATTTTATAGTGCATCCGTGATTTTTATTTGCCGATATATATGATCGAAGTGAGCTATATTGCATATTTTTAATACTCGATTTATAAAAGCTAATTTTTTGAAATTATTTGCTATCGCTTTATATTCTCTACGTGACTCTTTTTGTTATCGCTTTTGATTATGACAAAAAGGGGGAGAGAATATGAATATGCATATGTGTTGATTCGTTAATATTATTCATTGCATAATATTGAGCTGCGATTATTTTTCTATATATTGTTATGCTCAATCTATTTGCTATCTTTTGATATCCTTTGATTTAAATTAATATTTTTAAAAGCGTGTTTACAAATCTGCATACTCGAGAGATTGTTTTGTCATCATCAAAAGGGGGAGATTGTTAGGGAAATCCCTTATAATGTTTTGAAGATGACAAAATAAATCAAAGGCTACTAACATGTTTAATTATTAAGTAATAGACCACGCAGATGATAGAACATGTAAAGGATATTGTCAAAGATCAAGACGTCCGTAAGATCGAACGGAACACATGTCCAAAGTATATTTTGAAGATTTCTAGACTTTGTGTCAAAAATCGCTGACTTTAGTGTCAAAGTTAAGCCTGTTTCTACATCGTAAGTCCGCCTACTCGACAAATTCCAGCATCGAACACGAATGAAGAACCGTAAGATGACTCTATTCAAGCCGAACTCGAACCAAGATCTACTTACGTCAAGGGGTAACATAATGCACTCGTGTTCGACCTTAAAGCTAAATATGTTTCGACAGATTGTATCAGAAAAGTCTATCGCACTCGCACTCTGTATCATTGTAAAGTCTATTGCTCTCGATCGTACATCAAGAACTCGACGTAACGTAACTCAAGCCCAATCATATAACGAAGCTAGTGATCCGGTTTGGATTCTACATCAAGATTGATTTGATTGACTCAATCTAATTGATTGACAATTAGATCTTGAAGACAAGAACTTTCTATACGAAGAAGCTTTACTTATGGAAACCAAGATTTCGTTTGTATGGGCGATCGGAATCAATTTGGGATTCTACTTTTGTCACTCAACGGCAATCTTCTAGATACAAAGCTGTCCAATGGGTATATTGGAAGACGATCCTCAAGATGCTGTCCAACGGCTAGTTTGGAAGTGGAGGAGTATTTAAGGAGATGAAGGACCGATGAGCAAGTAAGAGACGGAGCGTAGAATTTATAATTCCAAAGTCTGAGCGATCTTCTATCATACACTTGTCTCTCGTGAGCTTAAACGTTTGTGATCTTGAGAGAAATACCAAAAGAGTGACTTAGTGAGATAGTGTGATCTACTACTAAGTATTTGCACTCAAAGTTGTAATCTCTTGTTGATTGCATAGTGGAATCCACCAAGAAACTTAGCGTGGGAGAGTGGACGTAGACTTGGATGACAGTTCGAACCACTTATAAACCTTGTGTTCTTATTCTCTTATCTAAACTCTTTATGTGTTAAAAGTATTTCGGGGCCAAAAGGCCTTCGACTTTGCTCATAACTTATTTTATTCCGTATACTTTTGCCAAGGTTTCATTTAAACACATAACCCCCCTTTAAAAGAAGACGGCCTCGAGCGAGCTCCCCTCCGATGAGCTCAACCTGGCCGCTTGCTAGATCAGATCACCGCAAGCCTCAATCTGGCCTTTGCCCGATTGTCAACGACCGACCAAAGAAGAAGAAGGAAAAAATAAAAATAAAAAGTTTAAAATTTGATTTTTGCTAAAAAAAAAATCAAATCAAAATTTTCACATCAAACAACAAAATATATTTTCTAGTGTATTTTTTTGTTTTAAGCTAATATCGACATATGTTGTGATTTTCTTGAAGTCGTAGTGCATTGATTAGTTTCTCCTATTCATAAGAATCAATCGAACGCCACCGGGAGGGTCTTTACCTTGTTCATGGCCTGAACGGTTCGATCCGTTCCCACTGAAATTGGAATTGACTTGGAAAAAGTGCTTGCAAGAGTTCAATCTCCTCCGACATGAGATGAACATGTGATTAGCTTTTTCCTATGACGAAGTTAAGCCGAACACGACGGTCCCTCCTTCCAATTAATCGTACCAAATCTAATGAAATTAGGTGGCTGCGCCATCATCCTAGTACTAGACCAAGACCGAGTAGGCGAGGAACAGTACAACGAGGACCTCGTGCAAAGTTGTTTTCTTTTTTTTTTTTTTCTTTTTTCTTTTTTTGTTTTTTTGCACGTAAGTCAGATTATGTTTCATTGAAGAATAAATGTTGCCGGGGGGACCAAAACCTTCGCCCCACACGCAACTTCTTAGGTATAACAATCTCAGTTTTTTATTATAATTGTCCGATGGCTGGGATTTATCGTATGGTTGTTCTTTCGGTCGGCCAGCATCATCTGACGGCCAACGATCGATGATAGGAGTGTAGGAGAGAATCTGTAGAACCGGCATGGTCAAACGAAGGTCCAAAGGTTTTACATCATGCCATCTTATACCATACACCCTACGCAAAATTCCCTATCAAAAGGTACAAACATACCTTGCATAGTTTATTCCGTGTTAGTATATGTGCACTTTTTCTTCCATGACCATTTAAGATTTTCTCTTATTCTTTATTAATTTTTCTTTTTGTGGAAAGAAAATTATATTTGTTACTTCAAAAGATGCTCGAGGAGTACATAAACTTCATAGCAAAGCGAATCAATGCAAAGCAAAATCCAAATTACCACGAAACAAAGCCAAATCCAAAAAAGGAGGACGGTCGACAGAGAATTGGCAAAATTAAACACAAACTCATTCCACCAATATAATTGCTGGCCGATCACCGGACCTCGTGTCATCCTTAGCGACGAGCACATGTTGAAAATTCATTCTCCAATAACTATAGTGTTGTTAGTTGGAGCTGTGTATCTAGGCTCAGCTTGCTCTATACTGTTGCTATATAGAGACAACCAAAATTATGTTGAATATAAACATAGATTTGATGTTTGAAAGAGCAAAAATTTTGTTATCCGGCAAGATGACATAGCTATTGCAATGCCCGTTGTAGCTTGAGGCCGTACATGGATAAAACAAAGGTGTATCAAATTTTCGAGATCATTTTTTCTAAACTCCAAATCTAGATCGGGAGAGAATAACTCTCGGATCTAGAACTAAATCAGAAAATTTCAAAATCTTGGATCTAAAGCTAGACCGGGAGGAAATAGCTTCTAGATCTAGATCAAGAGAAATAAAATAAAATACAAATAAAATCAACAAGAGAGGTAGGGAAGGGTGGGACTAATTCAAGGCCTCCTAATGGTTGAAATTTGAAGAAGACAAGAACAGAGAAGAGAGGGCGGCAAAGAAAAAGACTTTTTTTTTTTTCGGTATCAGTCAATTTTTGTCAGAAATTTCCAACCCGATTGGGAAACACAAATGCCCAACCTCATTTTTCTCTCTACTTTATAATAGACGCTGTGGGATGCCGAAAGGTCATGAATATTTAAAAGACAAAAATTCTGTTCAAAGGAACAACTTTCCAAGTTCCTAACATTATTCAGAATAAACTAAACATAAATCATCTTCCCAAACAATTCAACTCTTAATGGATTCGCAAATAGCCTCGGAACCTAGAAAGTTAAAAAGAGGGGCAAGCAAAATCATGGCTAGACAAACAATTAACGTGCCACTTCCACGGAACCAAGCGATTAATAATGCAATCCATCGAATGTGCAAGAATGTCGTCCAATGCACAACACAGCCAAAAATAGTGTCGCACGAACAATATAATGCCACATGGACACATATATAATATGGAGTTTTTTCCAACATCCAGTTGCTCGTGTCAATAAATTACACCATCACATTTTGTCAAAGGACAAGGCCCGACCACTGTAGCAGGTAGTTAAGCTAAAAAAATCACAATGGTCATGATTGTGATTAGATCCTAAAGCAACATTGGTCCGTCGTACATAATTATGAATTTCAATTTCACTTTCATAGTGTGTAATTATCACCGACGTTGACATCCGAATATAATTCCAAATGATGTGTAATCCATAATTCACATCACGGGGTACTAGTGTTGTCAATGTGAAAATCCTTTTATGCATGTCCATCCCGACCATCATTTACATTGAAAACCATCCATGACTTTATTATCCATTTTGAAATAGCATACCGTGAAAAAACATGTCATGCATTCTTTTTTTTTTTTCATTGTAGCTAGCAAGGCTTTGATGGGTGAGGGTGTCGTGGCCCTTCCCAAATCTGGCAAGACTAGAGGCCACGAGAGGAGCCCTCACCCAAGCCATGAGGGTTAAGCCTTCGATAGATTTGGCAAGGATGCCCATTGCTAAATAGGAAGAAAAAAACATGAAAAGGAAATTCAAAAATTTAATAAAAATTGCAAAAATTATTCATTACAGTACTGACTATGCCATGTAATATGGTTGAGAATCATGTTAGCAAGTTCCAATCAATATTTGTTAGAATAGCTATATTATCAAATCATTAAAAGTGTTATAACTAAATTAACATGATTAAAAGATTTAAAACTAAATTAGTACCCATACAATAAAATTGTGGCTTTGCAGATAATTTTCCCAACTAAATTCAGATTTTCCTTTGTGAACAAGCCCTATAAAACCCTACTGAAAAAAAGTTTTGTCATTTTCAACGTATTATTTTTGTCGTGTTATGTGTAATCAATGCATTCAAAATGAAAATACATTATCATCCAATATAATCAATGGGCGCCTTGAGCACGCTCCCATTGATTAATAAGATCCCTCGATAAGATAAATCCTAACTGTAAACACGAGGTCCTCAAAGAGGACAAAGGCTGCTGTCGTCGACTTGTATGTTTGTCTTTCCACGTGTTGTTGTTATTAGCTGTAAAAAGGGAATCGAGATGAGCTAAAAGAAAAAAAAAAGGAGGGACGTCAGTTTTCCTCTCGACACTCGATGACGAGATCTCGATGATCTCTTTTCCCCCTCTGCAAATTCCGAATCATTGCTGTTAAATAGGAAGAAGATAATGGAAAACAGCAGACAAGTAAGATCAGTCTGCTGCCTCGTCCCCATCGAAGCGCATGCGGTGGCATAGTCTTTTGTGATCTTGAAAGTCACCCCCTCGAATTTTGAAAAAGATCTTTACAAATGAACTTTTCGGTGATATATAATCGATTCATAAATTTTTAATTTATTAATTTGATATTGACTTTTAGTGCATATTTAATTTAATTTGATTTATATAAATATATTCGATATTATTTTCAAATTTGAATTAATGGAAAGATGACATTGGACATAAAATAAAACATTTTTTGCTATATAGGGAGAAATAAGAGAGGACAAAAGACAGAAACCATTGTGCCCCACTTTAGAAAGGAAGGGCGTAATTCAAAAGAAAAAAACAAAGATGTATTTTTTCCTCCCAATTTTCCAATTAGCAAGTCAAAAACTATCGATACTGCGCATATTTCTAATTGACTTTGCGCATAAATGACATCCAAAATTTGTAACTTGTTGAGTAAATACGTGTCTTGAGTAGGAACTCGGGATGGTTTGAAATATGAAAGTGGAGTTGTCTAACATCTCGAGTCCGACAGGCGGTGGTGAGGTAGGCTCGTTGGTAGCCTCTTGCACCTGCTTCCAATGATCCACGGGTCCGGTCCGTGAGATTCCCTCCTCTTGTCATATGCGATGCGACCATGAACATTCGGACAAAACATGTTCGGATTTTGTGGTAAATCGGATGGGGCCACCATAATCTTTCGAAATCGATCTATTTTCAGGCGGCAAAACAACAAACCTCGTCAAACCTTACGCGAGGCCCTTTTGCGTGGCCCAGACCACAAAGCCCATGAAGTATCGATGGGCTTTCTGCCATCGCTCCTGCCGTGGGCCTCCCGCCCTCGGATTCGACCCGAGCCCATTACCAGCTACCCAATCGCCTAGCGTTCTGTGGGCCTCCTTTTCGCTTTGGATCAGCTCGGCGTCCGTGAAATTCAACTTTAAGTACCACCTGACTAGTGACTACCTCGTGAAAGGATTGATCCGGAGAACCAAATCCTTAACTTTTTCTTCGATCCCGGATCTTCGCTTTCGACGCACGAAATTTGGGGCCATTTATGGATCGAATTAGCTAGAAGAGAGGCGACCTCGTGACATCATTCGAATCAGAAGGTAGGAGAAAAGATAAATTTCTTTTTTTTTTTTCCCCACAAATCGGTGTCCATCCGTGGCGCAGATGCATCCTCTTCCCAGTTGCTAAATGATCCAAATTGCGTAAGCGATGCGATGGACTTCGGGGACGCAAAGACGAAATGTGAAAGCAACCCCTCACCTAATGAGTTAAAAATCAATTATCGGGTTGCAAATTTGAGCTAAGTTTACTCTTAATCAAGATTCTCAAGCCTCGCTAGAGAATATATTTAAAAAGGAAATTCCTTCTCTGCGATTAGAGAATCGCAAGGTTAGGTAAATATCCCCTTATAATACTCTTTTTTATTCCATACTTTTATACGCTTTCAGATTTAAAAAACAAGAGATTAGGTATATTTTCCTTAGACCAATTCATATATATACTTTCGGGTTTTCTTTTTCTTTTTTATAAAAGTGGAATGTCGACGCTAATCATGCATCGATTAGTCAATCCCTTATCGCGAGGAGCGATCTCGCTATTCCGATATAATTATAAAGTGTTCTCGATTCCTGAATGCGACGACAGTGAAATAGAACCCTAGACCTCTCGCTCGTCCTTGGGCGAGACGCCCGATGGCAGCACCAACCCCGATCGGCCGGTTCAAAGTTAGGAATCGCCGGTGCTTTTTTCAATCGCATGTCACGGCAGAGAAGGTGATGGTCCACTCGAACGGGCCTCTCTCTCTCTCTCTCTTTCCGATTGGAGGGGGCTGAGCCACTCGCCATTGGCGATGGGCTCTCCCTCTTGTTTGGAATCATCGTGATCGTCGAAGGAGGAAGGGGATTTGTCGAAGTCGATGGCCCCCCAGAGTACTTACAAAAGCAAACCTCTGGAGAAACGAACACCGGAACAAACGACTCTTTTGTTTGTGTTTCTTTAGGGGTGATTAAGAAAATTGATCATGGTATCGAGATGGGTAACGTTAGACTCGATCGAGGTCGATGAATTAGGCGCGGGCTGGGGATCGTGACCGAGCCAGGCGTGACACGCGGAAGCGAATGGGCTTAGATTTCGATGGTCGTTACGTTACATCTTTTGTATGAATCGTTCCCCATCGCTCTCGTGTTTAAATATGAATATAACTTATGCATAACATCATGCATGACAGGTTAGTTATAATTTTCCAAAAAGAAATAATAATTAAAGAGAAAAAAAGCCAATTCAAAGGGGAGTTCGGGTTGTAGTGATCTGGTAACTATTTACTTTTGTTGTTAGGGGGATTTAATTGAACTATATATCTTGAGAAATCGAAGATGGACGGAATACTAATTAAGAGACTATGTAACTCTAGATCTAAATAAATGGGAAAATGTCACAAATGGTTGATGAACTTTCATCTAATGTTCAATTTCATCCATGAGCTTTCAATTTGCTCAATTTAGTCCATAAACTTTCATCTAATGTTCAATTTCATCCATAAGTTTTTGATTTGCTAAATTTGGTCTCTTAACTATTAACAAATGTTCCATCTAGCCCCTCACAATTTGAAAATTGATCAATTTCGTCATTCCATTGGTTAAAGTTAACGGAATTGGCTTACATGGCTTTTAGTCTCTTAAATATAAAATAAAAAAGGGCATGTGGAATATCCACATGGAAATTACCTTTAAAACATGTCAAATTGTAGCCACCGTCCAAAAAAGAGATATGGAACCACTTGTTCTCTCTACTTTTATGATTAATGCTCTCATCTCTAACTGATCCCTAATTTGTTTTCATTTTTTAAAATATATATTGACTCATAATTCTAGTAATCTAACTTAATTCCACGTCATCACTTAACGGTTTGAACAAACAGAATGACTAGATAAAACATTTGTTAATAGTCTAGGGACCAAATTGAGCAAATTGAAAGCTCATGGATAAAATTGAACATTAGATAAAAGTTCAGGAACCAAATTTAGCAAATCGAAAGCTCATTGATGAAATTGAACTTTAGATAAAAGTTCAAAGACCATTTGTGACATTTTGCCTAAATAAATCCTTCATTTGCTTTGTTTGGGTTTCTTGTGGACCCGGCATCCCTAAATGTAAAACACCTAACGAATATTTCCTCTCCCCGAGGAAGACAAATATACGAAGAGGGAATAAGGAGCTGAGGGCCCGAGGCATGCAGACATCGGTACATTAAAATAATAAATGCAGTCCTATCAACTCACCAATGATAGTGAATAAGCTTAGGCCCTGATTGATAACACTCTCGATAATAATTGATTTTATTTTTTTATTCCTCGAAACAAAAAAAAAAAACAAAAATCTGCTTAGTAAATTTTTTGTTCCCGGTAACAAAATTTAGTTTTTTATTCAAAAGAATCAATTTGAACCGAATCAATAAATAGAAAAAAGTTGCTTCATGTTCTCAGGAATAATTCTTGGAATCAAGTCTAATTTTTCTTATTTTCTCTTATCTTTCCTCTTCTTTTTTTTTTTTTTCTTCTTCTTCTTCTTCCTTTCGGCCGATCGCCAACCTTGGCCATGGCTGACGACCGACCATACAAGGGCCAACGACCTTGCCAGAGCGTCACTAAGCCCTGGCAACGCCAAGCCACGGCCCAAGCCTCATCAGGCCAGGTCAAGGCTAACCTCGTCCAGCCAGTTGCCAGCCACAAAGAATGAGGAAGAAAAAGAGAAAAATAATAAAAGTATTAAAAAAAATAAAATCACACCACACATTTCTATCCCAATAATATAAATTTTAGACAATTACAAATGCCTTCAAAAACAAAAAAATTATTATTGGGAGCAAAAAAATAAAATAAAATTATAAGCAAAAATTATTTTCGAGAATAGAATAATTACTAAACGCGCCCATAAATTTCGATGGTCGTTTTATGCTACCTTATATCATTCGTTTGAATCTTTCCACGTAGCTTGTCACGTTTAAATATCACCATAACTTCTGCATAGCATGATGCATGACGGGTTAGTTATAATTTTCCAAAAAAAAGTTATTAAAGAAGAAAAACCAATTCCAAAGGGAGTTTTTTTTTTTTTTTGGTCTGTCTCTACTCTATTCCTATTCTACACTCACTTCGAGACTTTTTCGCCGCCTTTGCGGGCGTGGGAGCCGAAACCCACTCTTGAAACTTACGCGTTCCCACCCCATCCCCCCTGAGAAGATGGGGATTTGAACCCCTCACCTCCCCCTTCCATGTTTAGGCTGTAGCAATTAGGTAACTCTTTACCTTTTGTTGTTGGATAATTTAATGGAACTTTATATATCTCGAGAATCTAAAGGACCACATACTGATGGGGAGCCTCCATGTAAGCACCGTGCACATCATCCTCTCGTCCAATTGTCAACCTTAACAAGAGGGAAAAACGTTACATGTCCAAGAACACGACAATAAAGGTTCAGAGGCATTGTGAAAGAAATATAATATTCCCAATAATTTTTTCAATTTTTATATTTGCTAATTTCTCAAATATAATATGATATATGAAAAATAAAGTATGGTGCCACATGTTTTGACTTGAAACCATAATCTCAATTTCAAAGAACTTTTTTTTTTTGAAGTTATTACGACACTATCCATCGTGGATCATAGTGTTTCAAACCTCGTTTCGTCACGAACGAGTCCCATCGTCTTTTAGCTTTCATGTGGTCCATAATTTCTCGCCTTTCCGTTTTTCCTGATTTCCTTTAAGATTTACGAGGGCCACCCCTAATCAATTTTTTCTTGCGAGCATCGTCGCTTACACGATCTGACACCCAATCCAGATGCATCTTCACACGTATCGACCAATCGGAGAATTCAATAATTTCCTCCTTTTCTTTTTGTGCGCATATGTCGCGAAGTTCGAAACGTGCGAATACGAATTTGCTTCTTTTTAAAGAAAAAAAAGAAGAAGAAGTTTTGTAAAAATAAAAGATAGGAGGGGAAATAAGGAAAATTATAGGGACCTCCACATAAAAAAGCGACAAGATAGGAGTGAGGTCCAATCCAAGTCCGATGTGAAAACAAAACATGTCTCCAATTCCCCTTTCCCTCTGAGAAAAAACTTTTGCCATAATTCCGCGGGGCCTCAGGCAGACGATCCAAAAAAAATCAAAGGTTAAAATAAAATAAATAAAAAAACAGGAGAGAAAAAACGAGGCGTGGATAATCATCTGATGGCGACCCGTCGATGGCCAGGATCGTCCCATCTGGGGAGATATTGACCAAGAGCCGAAAGCCCCCTCTCTCGGGGCGGGGCCCACCCCGAGGGGTGTTCTGGAACCTCCCCTGTGAAGTTCCGATGCTACAGATCTGATGCTCTGAGCTCGTCCACACGATAGAAACCCCCCGCTCGGGGTGACTAGAACCGTCGACGCAATCGGATCGCGACAAGTGTTCGTGATTCTCCGGATTGGGGGGTGGGGGGCCCACTTTTGGTTCCCGCCCGAGGAGTCATTCCCCACGAAAAAGAAAAAATTCTATACATAATAAAAATGATAAATACCCCGAAAAACCCCAAACTGATAACTTATGACAAATTTACCTAAATTTTTTTTTTTTGGCACCAATAGTGCGCCGTAAACCCCATGGTGACGCTAGCAGGGAAACCACTACCTCGACGCCACGCTTAAATCGCCTAATGATCCGCGCCTCCTCTGAAGCTTTGCGTTGCGAGGGCCAACTCCCGCCTCCCCGAGGGAGGGACGTTGTAAGCCTACCCAAGAAAGCCATCTGAGCCGGTGGTCCTAAAACTATTTTTTTAACCACCAATAACCCTAAACAGATACACCTACGACAAATTTATCCAAAATTATTTTTTTGACCATGAAAAATCCCAAATTGATACACATGTGACAAATTTACCCCGATTGATCATAAAAAACCATAAATTGGTACATTTATGACAAATTTACCCCAAATTACTTTATTTGACCGCAAAAAACCTCAAACTAGTAAATTTGTAACATATATACTCTCCAATAAATTAGATTTATACCACAAAAAAATCACAAAATTATAAACTGTGACAAATGAAGCATAAAATCCCAAATTGATATACCAGTTAATTATATGGTGTCATTTAACTTGATAATTTGATAGTAAAATTTAACGAAAACCAACATATGGTTAATTTGTCATAAGTGTACCAGTTTTCGGTAAATTCATCAAAGGTGTACTAGTTTTGGGTTTTTAGTTGTCAAAAAAATAGTTTTGGGTAAATTTGTCACATATGTACCAGTTTTGGGTAAATTCATCAAAGGTGTACTAGTTTTAAGTTTTTTTGGTCAAAAAAATAGTTTTTGGTAAATT
This sequence comes from Eucalyptus marginata, assembly GCA_014182565.1. Lineage (NCBI taxonomy): Eukaryota > Viridiplantae > Streptophyta > Magnoliopsida > Myrtales > Myrtaceae > Eucalyptus > Eucalyptus marginata. The sequence goes on from CM024585.1 coordinate 33,938,700, forward strand.
TGTCACATGTGTACTAGTTTTGGGTTTTTCAGGGTATTAACCCAAAATTTCTATACATACTAAAAATCATCCTCTTATTTATTTATTTATTTATTTAATTGGGAAATAAGCTCTTCAACTTTACAATCAAGGACGCTCAGATATCCGACTTGTCCACTTAATGGGCCGTGGAATACCATGCAACCCCCACAAAATAGTTTGATCCCTTTATTTCGCAAAAGATAAATAATTTAAAAAAACTTAAAATAATTACTTATATCGCTTATAAAAATAAATAGACAAAAAATTATTTATATTGTGCACAAAATTTTTAAATATAAATTTTATTGATAATGATAAAATTTTCATTGGCTAATTATTTTAAGTAGTACAAATAAGTTCAAATAATTCATTTTTCATGAAACAAATGAAGTTAGTATCATGTTTTTAAGCCATGTAAGTGGTGCTAACCCGCGACTGGTGGGATGAATTGATCACGTGACTTTGGTTTCTAGGCTGAAACTTTCCCCACATTCCATCATGCTAACCTAGAGAGTTGATCATGTTAAAATTGGTCATAAACCCATTAATTAACCTTTACTTAACGGGGTGAGTTGTTATGTGAGTTTGTTATATTTAATCAATGAGGTACATATAGATTTAGGATAATAACTATCTTTCTACTTTCTTGCCCTCACTCAATCTCATGATTACTCACTCTGTGCTCTCATCTTAATTTGGGTATGGATTTTCTTATATTGGATCATATATGGGAATTGTCTCAGCGATATGTGTGGGGTTGGGTATATGTTTAGTATGTGTTGAATTGGGTATGGATTATTTACCTGCATTTGCATGGAAAATGAGTCAAACACATATCGAATTGATTAATTTAAGTTGGATCAATTTGGACTCGACTGACCCATATGACAGGTCTTACACATGATTATAAGGCACTTCAACCTTGTACTGCTCAAGTGACATGTTTTGCCCATTATGTAATTCAAGTGTACTCCTTCCTATGGTTTTTGCACATTGGAACGAAAATAAAGAGCGATTCTAGCGATAAGATAAAAAGCCGATTCATCTTCACCACAATAGATCCTAAACGAATCTCACGCGACATTATATTCGAACATCATTAAAGATCCAATCACATCACTAGATAAATAAAACCGCGTTATTTTGTATATAATGCTTTGATAGCAACTCTTATATATCTAGCGTTAATCTAAAACCTAGTTAAGTGAATAAAGTCACGTCAGCCTCTCGAGTTATAAAAATTCGATATATGTACATAAGAATATACAAATCCACACGTACACACAAAGATGAGGATGGAGACACGTTCGAGAGAGAGAGAGAGCGCGCTTGCTTTTGATCGCCCGGGCCCACTTCCACCACAAGAAAGTCACTTTCAAAAGTGTCGACTTTTGGGGATTTTAGTGGGGGCATCGGATTTGGGTTCTCGGTTGGATTTTTGCGAATTTTCCAAAGGCGCGTACATATATATTTATATTTGGTTATATCAATAGTCATATGAAAAGGAAAAGGGCATCGTCACAGTCTTGGTTACACTGCATTTCCTAAATGTGCAAAAAGAAAAGGAAAAAAGTTGGGTCCATTATCTTATCTTAACATGCAAGTGCATGAAGAATTAGTGCTTCTTCGTGTCTGCGTCGATAGAGAAAGGGGGGGCAATGATGCTAATGGCAGAATATGTTATTCCCGAATTAAAAGAAAAGGAGAAGAAGAGAAAGAACCTTACTGTATATTATAATTAAATATTAAATTACACATTCATCTAATAACTTACATTTTTTTAGAATAATTGACAATGGTTTCATAGATTTTCACGTGGTATTAGAGTTTGAGGTCATAATTTCAAATCTTTTTAGACCACATTTACCTCTCAAATTAAATTTCACGCTTAGTACTAGACAAAAGAGCAGACTAAGCGTGAGGGAGGTATTAGAATAATTAAATATTAAATCATATCTTCGTATAATAACTTAAACTTTTAGAATAGTTGATAAAACGCGATGGTAAAAATATTAAATCACGCATTCGTCTGATAACTTAAACTTTTAGAATAGTTGGCAATGGTCTTACAAAATATCACACTAAGCAATGTGATTTAATTAATACGTCAAAATTTTAGTAGGAAAGGACCTAAGATTATTAGTTTGGCGACATGTGCTTTTTTTTTTCGCTTTTAGGTCATCTACTCCCCAATGATCACTTTTAAAATATGCTTTTCATATCAATAATCGACCAAACTTGAGAAGCTTTATTATTATTATTATTGGCACGTAAATACAGGAGAATCGTATATCACAAAAAATCGAGGTTTTTGTATTTGCACTTTCTTCGACTGTACTAGAAATAAGTTTTAATATGATTTGGGAAATTTTACTCTTATTCATCCAAGTTAGCCATTATGTATCGAGGGGTGTGAATTTCCCCTTTTTTTTTTCTTTTTTATACGAAGGAAACCTTTAAAATCTTGAATATAATAATTGATTTGAGCGGATGCGAATGTCGTGTCACGTAAATATGCAATCTCGAGACGATTAAGGAGAGGGCGGTGATGAGAAAATTTGGCAAACTTTCAAACACACTTCGAACTTTATCAAAACTCGAAAGGAGTACTCGAGGCATATAAGCATATACGAGATCGAGATTTGTCCCAAATTCCAAGCCCACTTCACGCCTCCTTTTTCCCTTGTCGAAATATTTTATAATTTAACGCGGATTCTCCGAGACAAATTAAACGATAAATTAAACTATCCAACACGCACTCCATCCCACCACCGCTGTGAACATGCCCTGAATTTATAACGCATGGAGATCATCGAAAGAAATCATGTACTCAATAAACTATTTAATTAAGCCCAATCCGGATGCACAAATACTAAATTACGAGCCAACTAGGCATCATTATCGACTAATCTATCTCGTGTTATATCGCCCGAGGTGCCATTCGCTGTGAGCGCTTTAATCTAATTCTACTTGCGCGTGAATCTTCTATTTATAATGTATTTGCTCCACTCAATCCACGTGTGCTCCTACGTCAACGTATCTCGATCAAAGCTCCACTTTAGTTTCTATTGGAATATTTATATAATAAGCGCTATGCTTTCATCTAAAGATTTAATTTTTTAGAATATTTGACAAGGGTCTTATAAAATCTCATATGGTATAAGAGCTAATCGATCCCAAAGTGCATTGGGTGTGTGCTCATTCGAAGCTAATTTTGCTTCTTGTTATTTTATTTTATTTCCCATTCAGTGTTGATTTGAACATTATTCATCTCGTTCATAGCCAACATACTTTTGTCGCATAGTCTGTATAGCCCTTTCATATGACGAAGTGCTTGGTGGAGTCCATTCCATAATGGTTGTATTTCGATGCCAATGACAATAGTCACATCATCCAGCCGAGCCTTTCATAAATGTGACTTTTCTTTTGATGCCAGCTGCATAGGTAACATCGCTCGGTAATTATATTTCAAAGCCAGCTATATAAGCCACTTGATGCTATGACGCCAGCCGCATAGACCACGTCACTTGGTTACCTTAGCAAGCCAACTGTATTGGCTAATTGCTATTTCTCCTCCAATTATTGACACTTTCGTGTGTCATTTCGAGAAGCAACGCCACCACCGGACTCGATGCTCTCAAACTAGTTAGATCTATAAGTTTTGCCGTGAGTAGCTGCTGGACGCCACCTCTTCTGCCACATCTTAGTCGTTTGACAATGTTCAAACTTATATTTAAACTCAAGTCAACATCTTCAATATACCTTGTATTTGAAAGGGATGCTAGAGATGTTTAGGATAATTCATATGGTTTTCTATATTTCTCGAGATTGTGCAGTATATTATCTTATTTAGTCGTTCATTATGATATATCAAAATATACACAAATTTCTACAACTCCTCTCTTCTACTTTATTGTTTGTAATATGATACTAAAGTAGGAAATCCTGAATTCGAATCTTTCTAAACATTTATTTGCCTCATTATTTTCATATTTTTCACGCCTTATACTAAGGCCAAAGTCTGCCCTATGTGTGAGGGGGAAGTGTTAGCATATTTATAATAACGAATCACGCATTCATATAATAATTTAAATTTGACAACATTTTGTTGTAGTCTCACAAAAACTTACAGTTTCATTGTTAAGCTCATGCTCCTTTCGAATTTACAAGAGTGCTCCTTGCTTCAATTGTCTTGTTTTATGATTGGTAGTTGTGTTTGGACCAATTAAATAATTGGATCAAGTCAGGTCGAAAATGGTATGACCCAAGAAAAAACCCATTTAATCCGTTTTGACCAATTTCCTTGTAATACAAATTTAACGAGTAGAGTGAGCGCAAGATTGAGCGAAGGCAATAGAGAATGGAAAGAGCCATAGAAATAGGTTGGGGAAATACCACAAATGGTCCATAAACTTTCATCTAATGTTCAATTTCGTTCCTGAGCTTTCGATTTGCTCAATTTGGTCCATAAACTACCACTTAATGTGTAATCCTATCCCTGGACTTTTAATTTATTCAATTTGGTTCCTGAATTATTGATAAATGTCCGATCTAGTCCCTGACTATTTGAAAATTGACCAATTTCGTCATTCCATTAGTTAAAGTTAACGAAATTGGCTTCCATGGCTTTTAGTCTCTTAAATATAAAATAAAAAATGACATGTGAAATATCCACATGGAAATTACCTTTAAAACATGTCAAATTGTGGCCGCTGTCCAAAAAAAAGATACAGAACCACTTATTCTTATTGCTTTTGTGTTCAGTGCTCTCATCTCTAACTAACCCCTAATTTGTTTTCCTTTTTAAATATATATATTGACTCGTAATTCTAGTAATCCAACTTAGTTTCACGTCATCAATTAATGATCCACGTCATCGCTCGACGGTTTGAACAAATGGAAGAACTAGATGAAACATTTGTTCATAGTTTATGGACCAAATTAAGCAAATCGAAAGCTCATGGACGAAATTGATCAATTTTCAAATAGTCAGGGACTAGATCGGACATTTATCGATAATTTAAGGACCAAATTGAACAAATTAAAAGTCTAGGGACGAGATTGCACATTAAGTGAAAGTTTAGGAACTGTCTGTGACATTTTCCCAAATAGGTTTTGACCTAAGTAGGTTTTAAACCTATTTTTTGAATATAACTAATTTATATAATGATTCAGTCCATCATACATAAGTTATGAAACGGGGCTATGACCCATTTTGATATGTATGGTTGTGTGTACATGCAAACCATTCAATTGAGATTTGAATTTTTGTCTCTTAAGATATCCGCTGACGTTGAAACTTATGAAGTGCATTGGAGGCTCGACGCCTCGTTCGAAAGACAGAGAAATGCATTGGGTGTGTGCTCATTCGAAGTTAATTTTGCTTCTTGTTATTTTATTTTTCTTCCCATTCGGTGTTGATTTGAACATTATTCATCTCGTTCATAGCCAACATACTTTTGTCGCATAGTTTGTAGAGCCCTTTCATATGACAAAGTGCTTGGTGGAGTCTATTTCATAATGATTGTATTTCGATGCCAATGACAATAGTCACATCACCCGGTTGAACCTTTCACAAATGTGACTTTTCTTTCAATGCCAGTTGCATAGGCAGCATCGCTCGGTAATTATCTTTCCAAGCCAACTATATATGTCACTTGATGCTATGACGCCTGTTGCGAAAAGGCGAACGATCGAACAATAATATAGACATAATAATAAAATAAATCGGACACCAGATTTACCTGATTCAGTCGTAAATACCTACGTCCACATTGAGAGCAGCAACGAATTTCACTATAGATCAAGCGATACAAGGAAATTACACACTTGAATCACTCAAACACTCTCTCGGTGTTTCCCAAGCCCCAATTATACCCAATAACGCACGCATTATTTAGCCCCGAAATTTCTCACGAAATAATCTCTCAATCTTACAAATGAATTACACTCAAATCTTACCACAAGATTTAAATCGGCTACAAACACTAATCTTTCTTGGACGTAATTCACGGACAAAAACGACAAAGAGAAATCTCTCATAAGCACTCGACTACTAGACAGTGCTTCAAGAACACTTCTTCATGATCAACCCTCTTCCATCCACGACCACAAGTCTCTATATACATATAAGTGAGACCCTTATTCTTTTGCCAACTTCTCATAGGATTCTGTTTCCTATCTAAAACGATTTTATCCAAAACATATCTCTGTATATTTTAAACAAAATCCAAATCCAAGTCAAAGTTGAAATTTCTTATTTCAGCAGCCAAATTATCCAATGCAAATTCAAACTTTGGGAAGTTTATATTCGGATATTCTTTGCTCAATTTTGAACGTCTACAACATATCCAATTCAGAATATTCGGAATTTCACATTGGACTCAAACTCGAGACATATTTTAATAACGCCAGCCGTATAGGCCACATCACTTGGTTACTTTAGCAAGGCAACTATTTTGGCCACTTACTATTTCTCCTCCAATTATTGACATTTTGTGTGTCATTTCGAGAAGCAACGCCACCACCGGACTTGATGCTCTCAAACTAGTTAGATCTAGAAGTTTTTATGTGAATAGCTGTCGGACACCACCTCTTCTGCCACATCTTAGCCGTTTGACAATGGTCAAACCTATATTTAAACTCAAGTCGACATATATTAGTATACCTCGTCTATGAAGGGAATGCTAGAGATATTTAGCATAATTCATATAGTTTTTTATATTTCTCGAGATTGTGCAATATGTTATCTTGTTTAATCGTTCATTATGATATATCAAAATATACACAAATTTCTGTAATTCCTCTCTTCTACTTCATTGTTTATAATATAATATCAAAGTAGGAAATTCTGAATTTGAATCTTTCTAAACCTCTATTTGCCTCCTTATTTTTATATTTTTCACTCCTTATACCAAGGCCAAAGTCCGCCCTATGTGTGAGGGGAAAGTGTTAGAATATTTATAATAATAAATCATGTATTCATATGATAGTTTAAAATTTTACGACATCTTGTTGTAGTCTCACAAAAACTTACAGTTCTACTGTTAAGCTCATGCTCCTTTCGAATTTACAAGAGTGCTCCTCGCTTCAATTGTCTTATTTTATGACCAGTAGTTGTGTTTGGACCAATTAAATGGCTAGATCAAGTCAGATCGAAAATGGTCTGACCCAAGAAAAAACCCATTTAACCCGTTTAAACCATTTCCTCTTATTACAAATCTAACGAGTAGAGTGAATAAGTGAGTGCAAGATTGAACGAAGGCAATAGAGAATGAAGAAAGAGTCATAGAAGTACGTTTTGACCTAAGTAGGCTGTAAACCTATCTTATGAGTATAACTAACCTATATAATGATTCAGCTCATCATAGATGGGTTATGAAATAGGGTTATGACCCATTTTGATATGTCTAATCATGTGTACATGCAAATCATTCGATTGAGATTTGACTTTTTGTCTCTTAAGATATCTGCCGACATTGAAATCTATGAAGTGCATTGGAGGCTCAACGCATCGTTCGAAAGACAGATTGCCAAAGAGGGCAACCAAGCTAAAATTATCGATATAAGCTCGAGTTAATGCTTTGTCGATTACCTTCCCGTCTCGCCGACACCCCTGCATTATTCGACTTGATTCCAACTTCACGCGAAAGCGAAACGACGAGTCATCCGGTGCTACGGTCATCCGGGGTCCAATCCATCGCAACCCACCTAACGAAAACTCGTCCCGTCCCAAAACCGCATCGTACCTTTTCCTTTCTTTTAAACTGAGTCTCGTACTAAACCTACCCACTCGAAAACCCAATTGCAACCGTCCTCCACTTCTGAACATATCCAATTCGTCATCCGCGGGCCAATCCCATTTTTTTACCGAAACGCAACCTCCCGAAAAGGAGAGAGGGGCCGAAGGCATTGATGAGATTTCGTTCGTGCGACAGCGAAGGCACGGTGCGTCCCCATCGTTTCGGACCACATTCGCCGCTCGATCTCGCCTTTGTTTCCCCCAAGGGCATCGCCCCAATCGATCAATAATTAAGATCGCCACAGATCCGTTCGGCCAATCTCCCGGGGGGGGTGGGCAGCGGCAGTTATTTTTTCTGTTGGAATGCCGGCGACAAATCCAATGCCTTGACGCATTTATTTTTCGATTGCTTTTAGGTTCGATCGGGGGGGCAGCATTTGCCGTAAAGAGTCTGGGAAGTAGTTAAACGTCCCCGTTTCGGTGAAAGGGAAAGAACCCGAGAAGACCAGCAACGGGAAATTGTTCACTGTCGCGCCAGCGTCCCATGATTTCAACCTCACGTTTCGTTTTCTCGTTCGGTGGTACCGCACGTCCGCGTGACTCGACATTTCTCTCTCTCTCCATCTCCGGCGTGGTTTAATTATTTATTCGTGGCAATTTTGGGTCTAAAACGAGACTTGACGTTTTGGTAAATTGTCGGGAGCCTCCTTTCGTAAGCATTTTGACTGTGGATGCAACCTCGCGGGAATTTTCCAATGTGATTGCGAAATACGATTTGAGCGAATCTTAGAATCGGTTTATTGAAATATTATTAAAATTCGGTCAAATCCCGAACTTTTAATGAGAAAAGCTGTCCTTCTTTTTAAATGAATTGTAATCTTCCGCGAGAATTTAAGGCCTCATTATATCGATTAAAAAACGATTAAGAGTCTTATCGCATTCCCTTTTAGAATTTCATAACCTAGTTTTTTCTTCAAATTCTATGTTTTTGTAAGTTTTCTCTTTTGAATATTTTAATAATTATATGTCGTATGAATTTCACTAATGAAAAGACGTGACATGAACTCTCGACAAATTATGCAACCATTCAATAATTTTTTTCATTGAACCACTTTGAAAAATTTGAATTGATAAATGAATATGCCACTTGACTATGTATTAAACCATACGGCAAATTGTAATTTGGACGGGAGAAATTTGACCTACATCTCTCTTGCAGTCATGTTGTTTGTAGGTTGTCCATCCATAGAGCATGATTAGTCTCTAGTCGAAACATATATAATACGGTTCTATAATGAGGCAGTCACTTATTGTTAGTTGAAATATTGTGAATTTTTTCTCAATACAAGATTAATTACCTAAATGGTCCATGAATATCTATTATGTAATATTGCCCTTGAATTTTTATTTTTTCCAATGTAATCCTTGAACTTTTAGTATATGTTCGATCTGATCTCCATATTATATGAAAATGTTCAATGTCATTGTTGCGCTAATTTAACTTAATAAAATTTTATTGATTTGGCTTCCAATCTAATAAGTTTGAATGATGAGCAAAAAATAAAGTCATGTGTGAATTATCCATATAAAATATTCAATTTAAATCAATATATAACGAATCTTTTTTTTCAAATTGAACAAATTAAAATGATTATTATCTTATAATTTGAATTAACATCTTACGTAAATAATCCACGTGTAATGATTTCAAACATACCGAATTTGAAGTCAAATAAGCAAATTACATTAATCTAAACTAATGGAAAGATAGCACCGAATATTTTCATATAATTTGGAGATTAAATTGAATATATACAAAAAAAATGCATAGATTACGTTCGAAAAAATTAAAAATTCAAGCACGACGGTTAAGAATCATTAACGTCTTTTTCCCTATTTTCAACCCGCTGGATTATTATTTTTTCCGAACATCTCCATACGGTACGACTCCCATTTACGTACGCGAATAAATAAATAGTCAGTTCATTTCCCTTTTTTTTTTTTTTTTTTTTTTTGGGGGTCAACTGCGGCGGCTACCAATAGGTTTCTCCTAGTTCGCCCTTCGCAAAATCCTATTCTATTTTGCACGACGGGATTGATTTTCTATTCCCGTTTTTACCCCTCTTTTCCTCAACGACGCCACGTCACCAACTCCTGAGTCCCCGACCCGTCGCTCTTCTCCTTAATCAATTAAGGAATTAATTAAATTAACTAACATTATCGAAAATATTTATCCTTTTCTTTTCGCTTTTTTTTTTTCCTTTTAAAATTTCTCATTGGCGCTCCGTGCTTTATTTTTTTTTTGCCCTTTGCCCTGTGATTTGACCCCGCAATTAACCGGAATTGACCCCTGCCTCGAGTCCGTCCCCAGTACGCTTCCGAAGAAAAAGGCTCGGCTCCCGCTCTCCCATTGGCGGACGCCAGACGCCCCATTCCATTCCAGCTCAATCCCCGGCCCACCGGTCCACCCGGTCACCTCGGCCCCGCTTTTATCCCACCTAACCGGTCTCCCCCTCCCCCGGTAATTTTCTCCACCTCCCCCACCGGTCTCCCGATCGGAAGAAGAATCGCCTGCTCCCTGTTCTACCTGGATCCGCTCGAGTTCGGAAGTCCGATTAGAGGGGTTACTACAGTGAAAAATGTAAAACTAATACACTTACCATAAATTTATTATCAATTTCACTATCAAAATTGCTTTAAGTTAGACGACACACAGTAGTTATTCGGTTTGGAGTTTTACTTTCCATTTGTCACGGTATAGTAATTTATGATTTTTCGTGATATTAATTTATTTCTACAAAAATTAACGGAGAATGAATGTCATAAATGTAATAATTTGAGATTTTTTATGGTAAAAAAATTAATTTGAGATAAATTTATCATTATTATATATCTAACTTAGGATTGGGAAAAATTTATCATATACATGCCTAATTTGAGATTTTTCGCGATATCAATCCTAAATTATATTGAATTCCAAATCCCAATTAATTCCAACCAAAAACAAGAAAGAGGCCCAAATTAAATTAATTATTTGATTGGGCTCGCATGCTCTGACAGCTTGCAAGACCGACTCTCCCAAAAGCATTTATAGTATAATCAATTTCCTGTCGATAACTCATACGTATGTACAAGCCTCATAAATCAATATATAATATTATGCTCTCTAATGTTATTATAATACATAAATTTGATTATAAAATTAACTTTGGGATAAGTCCAATTTCGGGTCAATCATATCGGCCTGATTTTGGTCTCTCGAGAACTAGTTCGGCCAATTCATACGAGTCTCTTAGTATCTTTGCTCAATATGTAACGTGATAATTTAGACGAAACCGGGTCTTATTTCGTTCGTTTCGAATTTATCTCGTTATATGATACAAGATTGGCGTCGTATTTTCGTGTATATTGCCGAGTACGTTCTCCCCGATGGCCGACTCGCCCTAAAGTCGTCGATACTTTCAAATTAAATGCCATGCCGGGACCGGGGCGCCGTGCTGACGTGTCGTTGACGGAGTGGATAAGACGGGGGGAGAGCCTCTAGAACCTACGAGGACAATCTCGTAAAATGCATCGCGGCCTTCGGCCCCACCAGCGTCGAGCCCCCTGAGCTCGGCCGCAGGGGATCCCCGCCCCTCCTCCCCCGGGGGATTTAACCCTCATGTGGGGTGAATTTGGGTTGAATTTCCACGTAATTTGACCTAAAGACCGGGCCGCGGGGTAAAGTAAAAAATAATAATAATAAAAAAATCCCCTACTTTGCAAGAACCTCCGACGAATTCCACCAAACGACACCGTCCCGATCCGCCCTCGCCCAATCGGATGTCGCCACCTCACCCCCATCGCATAGATCCCCGGCGTCCGGATTTACCGTCCTGCCCCGGGATTCGTGCGCGGTGACATATCTGCCCCCCGGCTATAAATACGCGAAATGGGGTTCGACGAGAAATGGAAATTTAAATTAAAATTCGGTGGGGGGATTGTCAGTGCGCCTGCTTCTCCTTCTTTAAAAAAACTTTCCCTTCAGATTCTATTGGATAGATGGGCGATTTTATCTAACCCCAACAAAAAAAACAATTAAATAAAAAATAAAAAATAAAAAATAAAAAAGTGGGTCAATAATTTTTCTTTCTCTTTTCTTTTTTTCCCCCCTCTCCGCCTTTCGCAAAATTTTTTTTTTTGGCCCAAATTTTTTTTTTTTTTTTGCCCCCTGCATGATGCCCTTGAAGAAGGAGGAGGGGCTTAGGAAATAGAGATGGAAGACGAAGAGCTACAAAACAGGAGACCCTTCTCTCTCTCTATCTCCTTTCTCCTCTCTCTTCTCTCTTCTTTCTCTCTCTCTCCTGCTTCTAACAAAGTCTCTTCCTTGAGGGACAGGGCTGCGTCGTCTTTCTCTCTCCTCGCTGCGAGCTTCTGAGAAAGTTCAATTCTTTTTCTCTTGTTCTCTCTCTCTACCCTTCTGGGTATCACTGTGAAGCTCCGGTTTTTTCTATTTTTTTTTTTTTTTTGGCTATCTGGGTCTGGGCAAATCCATCGCGCGCTCTGCTCTGGACTGAGGGGCTGCCAGTGGCTTTAGATCTGCGGCGCCTCTTGCTTGCTCAGTGAGCTGGGCTAGTTCAAATCGGTAAGATTTTCCTTTGATCGCTCTGCGTTCATCTTCCTCTGCAAAGATCGCTTTTGCTCTTTCTCTCGGTGCTGTCGCTGGGTCGCATGCAGAGGGTATCAGGTTTTTTTTTCCCTTTTTCTTGCTTTGCTCCATATGTTCTGTTCTCTGAGACGTTTTCTTGGTGGGTGTTGAGGCGAAGGTTTTGTTTTTCTGCTGCGATGCGAGCTCTGATCTGTGCTGCTTCGTAGGTTCCGAGGAACAAACTGTCCGTCTACCATTTTTGCTTCTTTTTATTTTTGCGGATTTTTGTTTTTCTGCTTCGGCTCTTCTTTTTTCCTGTGCAGAAGGATTTTCTGTGGATTTAGGTGAGATCCTCATTGTTGTTTCGCTTCCATTGGTGTGACGAGTGTTGATTTTGTTGTTGTGCTGAGTGGTACACAATGAAGATGGATTCTTTATCTGTTTTTTTGGGGGAAATATTGAAAATAGATTTAGCCAGATGTTCAATCTTCAGGTTGAGTTCTTTTTTCCAACAAAGTTCGGGTTTTTATTTAGGCATGATTATCTGTTTAGCTTGCCAATCTGTGGAAGTGAAGTGACATACCTGCTGCTCTAGCTCTGGAAACATTGGAGGAGGGGGATGTTGTTGCAGCTGGAATGTCGATTTAAGCTTCTAGTTCTGTCATATGCTGTTGGGCTGATATGAGAAATTGATGAGAAAATGAAGAAATATTTCGGTAAATGCTCGGCTCGATTGTTGACTTTCTTGGCTCCTTTAGGTGGCCATGGTTGATTAAAACGCCTGCTGATCATTCTTATTAGGAGCTTTTACTTTTTGTGTTTGCTTCTCATACATGGGTGCTGATGTCACTTGAATAAGTTTCTTAGGCGGCTACCGTGTTGCTTTATGTAATATTGAGCAAGTCTGTATTCTTGGGCTTCGGCGTCTTTATTAGGATCGGTATTGCTGGAACTGCCTTTTTTTCCCCTCCGTTAGTCTTTATCTGTTAAGCCTCTTATCTTTCAAAATTTTTTTCTTGCTCTAGTCATTCGCCTTATTTGCTGATATTGTTAGTACCTTGAGCTTTGGTCTTGAAATTCTGATTCACTATTCATGCTGATGGGAAAAGCTAATAGTTTCCTCTGTACTTTCAGACGAAGAAAGCATGCGCTAGTGATTGGTGTGGGTAATACTCTGCATTCGATCTCCACTAAGTATCCCCAAGTATCCCCTTTTCGTGAGGAAGAAGATCCTGTTCTCAGCCATGAGTCAACTGACCATTCAGACTGAGGACACTTTTGCCAGCTTGCTTGATCTTGCTGCTAACAATGACACAGAATCTTTCAGACGATGCGCGGAACGTGATCCTTCGAGCATAGATGAGATTGGATATTGGTATGGTCGCCAAAAGGGTTCGAAGCAGATGGTCAATATGCAAAGAACTCCTCTTATGGTGGCTGCTACATATGGTAGTGTTGATGTAATGAGACTCATTCTTTGCCTATCTGATGCTGATGTGAATCGAACCTGCGGCACAGACAAGAGCACAGCCCTTCACTGTGCTGCCTCTGGTGGTGCCGTGAATGCTGTAGAGGCTGTGAGGCTGCTCCTGGCAGCTAGCGCTGACCCAAGTTTAGCAGATGCTAATGGTCACCGGCCTGTGGATGTTATTGTTGTTCCTCCAAAACTCCTTTCAATAAAGTTTACTCTTGAAGAGCTCTTGTCGACCGAAGGATCTGTAAGTGAACGCTGTCTGAGAGTGTCCGTAGCCACTTCCAATTCAACCTCTCCCCCACTTTCATCTTCCCCAGATAATGGTTCCCCAGCATCTGCTAATTGTTCTTCCCCAAAGAACGCAAAGTTAAGTGATGCTCCTGTTCTTTATGCATCGGAAAAGAAGGAATACCCGGTGGATCCATCTCTTCCAGATATCAAGAATAGCATTTACTCAACGGATGAATTCCGAATGTATTCTTTTAAAGTGCGGCCTTGTTCACGAGCTTACTCCCATGATTGGACGGAGTGCCCTTTTGTTCATCCGGGGGAGAATGCCCGTAGAAGGGATCCAAGGAAGTTCCACTACAGCTGTGTCCCCTGCCCTGATTTCCGGAAGGGTGCTTGTAGACGTGGAGATATGTGTGAATATGCTCATGGTGTTTTTGAGTGCTGGCTCCATCCTGCTCAGTATCGGACTCGATTATGCAAGGATGGTACAAGTTGTGCTCGGAGAGTGTGCTTCTTTGCCCACACGGAGCAAGAGCTGCGTCCATTGTACGTCTCCACTGGTTCTGCTGTTCCGTCTCCTCGCTCGAGTACCTCTGGAGCTGCTGCCATGGATTTTGCTGCAGCCATGAGCCTCTTACCTGGTTCCCCATCATCAGTATCCATCATGTCCCCTTCACCCTTCACTCCTCCCATGTCTCCAGCTGCTAATGGTATTTCACACCCATCTGTTGCCTGGCCCCAGCAAAATGTACCAACTTTGCATCTTCCCGGAAGCAATCTTCAGTCCAGCCGCTTGAGATCTTCTCTTAATGCGAGAGATATTCCTCAGGAGGATTTTGACTTGCTGTCAGATTATGAAGTGCAACAGCAGCAGCTCCTAAATGAGTTTTCCGTCCTTTCACAACAATCGATGGGTGCTAATTCCTTGAACCGTTCTGGTCGGTTGAAAACTTTGACCCCCTCAAACCTTGATGATCTCTTCTCTGCTGAGAGCTCATCCCCTCGCTACGCCGATCAAGCCCTGGCTTCTGCTGTTTTTTCACCAACGCACAAATCTGCAGTAATCAATCAATTTCAGCAGCAGCAGCAGAGCATGTTATCACCCATCAACACAACCTTCTCTCCTAAGAGTGTTGACCATCCTTTGTTGCAAGCGTCTTTTGGTGTTCAATCTGGGCGAATGTCCCCTCGTAACATGGATCCCATCTCTCCTATGAGTTCTCGTGTGTCGATGTTGGCCCAACGAGAGAAACAGCAGCAGCAATTACGCAGCCTAAGCTCTCGTGAACTCGGTTCCAATTCAGCCGCCATTGTGGGTTCCCCCGTGGGTTCTTGGTCGAAATGGGGAGCTACAAACGGGAAACCGGACTGGGCTGTTAGTGCAGATGAACTAGGTAAGCTTCGCAGGTCTAATTCATTTGAGCTTGGGAACAATGGTGAGGAGCCCGATCTTTCATGGGTTCAATCCCTTGTTAAAGAATCTCCTACCGAGATGAAAGAAAAGCTTTCATCGACTCTCTCTGGTGTTCCAGCCCCCGCTACGTCCAGTGAGGTTCCGAGTATCAGCTCGCAGATGGAATCGGTTGATCACGAAGTGCTAGGAGCATGGCTCCAGCAGATGCAGCTCGATCCGCTTGTGGCTCAGCAAAACTAGGTTGTTTTTTTTCCTACATGGCCTTGAGGAAGTAGACAGCGGAAAGTTTTTTTGGTAAATACTATGTTTTTTCTGGAAATTTTTGATGCTGGGGGTGGGGGTCTGGAAGAAGATAACAAGGCAGGAAAGGGATAAGTGAAGTCACTGGAGAAAAGGAATTCATTTTTAACCATTTTATCATTCTATTACAACAGAAAGTAGGGAAAAAAAAGGAAGACCCTCTGGGTTATGAAGAGAAATTAAACCCAGGCTAGGCGTTCTCCTTTCTAATATTTCCATTTTTAGGTCCATATTACTGTCATTTCCTTTTTGCCGTCTTATCATATTTCATCAAAATGGAACTGGGGGACTAATGTTTGTTCCATTCTTTCGCTCTTTTGATTTATTTGCACCCTTGGGGGTAAGATCGAAAGAGAAATTATGAACATTTTCTTTTGAGGATATTTTTTTTTTCCCAATATTTGTGAGAATGAAAGTTAAGGGGGCAATATGATATGTCTGGTGTTGTAGTATGAAAAACCAATAACCGAGTTCACGTGTTACTGCTGGTGGTAGAAGAAGTGGAGAAGAAGCTATGATCCCTTTGATGTAACAATCCATCGAACATTTTAATACCTTTATTTTTTGTTTCCTAATGTAAATCCCTCCTTTGTGATTGTCCTCTCTCTCTCTCTCTCCCTGTTCTTTCTTCATAAGCGTCTTGCTTGTCGATCAGTAAATTATTGAAAAGGGTCATGGAAAGCCGTGCTGTTGTGGATTCTCATTTTTGGACTGTAAGGATCACCCTTTGGGTCTGGCATGTGGATGGGTGAAGCTCTGTTCTTTCCATGGAAAAAAACAACCATAATATATTCTTTAAAGGGAATACCAGCGGTTTACACTTACCAAAAAACGCTTTTCAAAGAGCTTCGGTGGATCTTGCTTCGGTGGAAGATGAGGCTTGAGGCAAACATTATCGTCCTTGATTCGTTCCCTCTCCACGTGGGTATCACTCGGATGTGACAAGTTATGAGGAACGCAAAATCGAAGTGGCCCTCTGGAAAACTCGCTCTGATGGGGAATCGAGTTAGCACACTTTTAATCTAGGGGGGAAAAAGACAGAAGGGAGCACGCTATTTGCATTTTGAGATTGCTTACCCTGCTGGGATATGTGCAGATGCATCGCCCATCATTCCTGATTAGATTATAAGGGCGTTCATCATTACCATCCACACTTTTCTCGGTCGATGCCGAGATCGGCCCGGAAAGCATTTTCCCCTTGGAAAGCCGTGGCTGTTCCACTTTTCTTTTTCCCTTTCTCTTTTGACAAATCAGGGAAAATTGAACAGACAAAATAGGCAGACAAAGATAAAAGGCGAGATGGGTAGAGATGGGTAGGTGTGCGTCGAGAGGAAATTTAAGTCACTCTTTTTTATTGGGGGATGGCACCTTTCGGTGCCTTTAGGTTCTCCAATCTCTGACAAAGAGAACAGAATGGGAAAGAATGATCGATGAGATCTGAGAGGGAGAGAAAACGACGGCCACAGCTCGAAAGAGATAGGATGGGATCGCCATTTGTCGTTTTTGGTTTCGTGGATTGGCGAATGTGAATATATTTCATGGCATCGTATTCATAGGACCAAATTTCCTAGTCCTACTGGGTCGTGATGTTGGTTTTTTAGAGTAGGTTTGTCACCATACATCTTGTCTGGTTGCTGAAAATAGGGGTGATCGGGTCCAGGGTGGGTAGGGTCTAGACCTGGACCCTGTACCCGACCCTGTTATAATCGGTTCTCATTTTTTGGACCCTATACCCGACCCTGTTTGTATTGGACCCTATACCCAACCCACCCCGTTTTTTCCGATCTCGATTAAAGTGGCCAACCCCGTTTCCATGGAGCACTTGTTTTGCAATCTCTTGATATCCTATACAACTTCGAATTTTATATTAATAAGCGAGAAAATAACGTAATCCTCCTAATTTATATTGAAACATTAAGCATTGATAATAAATTAATACATGAACTTTTTTACTAAACGGAAAATTAAGGATCCATATGGCTAATTATTATAAATAAAATCATAAGGCAAAGAATTAGCAACAAACATGGGTGTAATATTAGTCTTATTCCCACAACTATTATATGAAGCTACTCGTTTATGCAAACATAACTCCTTATACAAAAGAGAAATTAGACAAGCCAATCCATGTGATACACAAGAATTTGGCGGCGACGAACACCGTTCGTCCATCAGATGGTGTGAGAGGGAGCCGGTGAGGAAGGGAAGCAAGTGAGGAAGAGAAATGACAAAGGAGGAGTGCCGTGCGTGTTTGAGTGAGCCAAGAGGAAAAATATCATGTGATTGCGAGAGTAAGAATAGATATTGAGAGGAAAAAAAAAAAGTTCTGTACCTCTACTTACAAAACCGGTCTGGGAACCGGGTTCCGGGTGGGTAATTACTTGGACCCTGTTCCCGGACCGGTTTAAACCGGTTCGAATTTTGGGAACCCGTTCCCGAACCGGTTTGCCATGGGAACCAGGTTCCCGACCCCATTTTTCAGGGTGGGCCGGTCCGGGAACCGGGTATACCCGGTCCGGTTGCACACCCCTAGCTGAAAAAGCATCGATTTGGACACCCACAGTAACGTAAGCATAGTGGAGGAAACGTTCCTTACTTAGTTTTGGCTTCCGGTTCGTCTTTTCCTCCGTTTGCTTTTTCTGATCAAAGGGCGTGTATCTGCCCGGTTCACAGTTATTTCATATTTAAGCGACTGCAGAAACCGTCCCGTATCTACCGTTATCAAATCTAGGATACAGCAAGTGACTATGATTTGGTCGTTCAGACATTTGAATGGGAAGATATTGTGCGAAACAGGTTGATTTCGAATGCCCGTTCCTCGAAGAGGTTAGGTTCATGGTTTGGCACAAAAGGGCACGCATCGAATGATCGCGAATGATATAACCATGCAAGCGCTTCATAACCTGGAATCATCGAAATTATTACTCTGTTTCTATATCAGCTTCTTCTAGGGTAATATTTGAATGGTACCGACATAGGATAGGATGTTTAAACAATCAGCCCTTTGCCAATGATGAGAACGGTGGATATGTGAAATTGAATGACTGTTTATACATGGTAAAAGAAGGGCTCCCCCGCCCCTCCTTTCAGAAGCTACCATCTTTTTCATGTGAAAGATTATTGCAGCACTTTCTAGCACTCAAATTGCGGGGAACAATCTAAGTACATGTGTGGAGGTATCACGTCAAGGTAATGAGGCAACGATAGCATCGTGTGATGGGCATGCGAGCTGTTCAGAATAGAGCAAAAAACCAAATGACAGATTGAGGCCGCAATTACTTCTTTAGAAATTCCCAAGGTCCCATGCCAGCACCAATCCTGCATATTTCCGAAAATCGGTGTTTGTTAAGATGAGGATTCCCATTTGTATCTAAAATCATCAGTAATATGATCGATTGCTATTAGAAAAAGTCCTCTGTAGTGTATCCATACTCAAGTCTTGCATAGAAGGAGAAACATAAAAAAAATAAAATTACAGAGCATGTGTGATTGTGGCATCTAGGATGAGATTCAAGGCGCAAAGAACATTTATAGAAACAGAGCATTACCTTAAGAAACCAGCAAATGTCCTCAAAGTCATATAGATGGTCAAAGCAATCCAAATCCCTATGAAACCGTAAGTTGAGGACAGTGCACACAAACATACAATGCTCACTACAGCCACCAGCACCTGCAAGTAAATAAATCAAAAGAAGTTGAGAGAGAGAG
Source organism: Eucalyptus marginata (assembly GCA_014182565.1). NCBI lineage: Eukaryota > Viridiplantae > Streptophyta > Magnoliopsida > Myrtales > Myrtaceae > Eucalyptus > Eucalyptus marginata. Next base: position 33,958,216 of record CM024585.1, read on the forward strand.
AGAGAGAGAGGCACACTGTTTAACTTGCTCAAATGTGAAGGTAACAAGGCCCAATTTTTCTTTTTTTTTTTGGTTGGGAACAAGGCCCTTTCTCAAAAACTATGCTTTCGTACATGCACAATTTCGTTATCTGTGGAGCAGTGCATAGTATGATCTCTAAAATGACAAGATCCTCAGTCGCATACCACTTGGCACATACCATTGAGTAGGCTGAATATGCAAAGTCAGACGCACCATAGTTGATTCCGTCGAAAACAAAAGCTAAAGCATTTATGGGTTGAGTCACTGCAACAAACTAACAAGCAAAAGGTAAAAGTTCAGTTCCGATATAACTCAGTCTTGGATGATTGGAAAGATTTTTCTTGAACTTCAAGGCCTGGAAAAGGGAGATACCGGAATCCCCACACTAATAAGATGTAAAACACCAGCATCTTCCGTAAATAATCTGGAAGCAAACTGTAACCCCGCGACAAGGACAACAGAGAGAACTAGCCCCATGACCAAGCCCAACTGCATATTAAAATCAAAGGCGTTTCAGAATATAGAGAGCTGAACAAAGTTACTCCATCAGGGTAAGAATATGAATATACCTGCAATACACGAGAAGCTGTTGCCAAGGCCTTCTCACAATCTGCCCTGGCGAATGCACTTGCAAGGATTGCCTGAGAAAAATAAAGCTCATCTCAAACTACTTGAAAAAGAAAAATTGATAAAGTTCACTAGAAAGAAACTTAAGGCCTTATTGGGGGAAAACATAAAATTGGTCAATAAATATTATGGTTTACAGTGCCCTCAATCAGATAACATATGGGTCTGAACCGAGCTAGAAGTTATCAGATTAAGGCGTCGGCATTTTCACCTCAAAACCTCTAGATAATTATCCTCAAACGCTTATGAGATCCTTCAATTAGATTGTAAATCTCTCAGGGAAACTATGGAGCTCTCTTGCGAGCACTTATTCTAGACTTATAATAGAATGGCGACAAAGGAGATAGGTAAATTACTGAGCCAACAAATACCTCAACTCTTAAGCTGATGCAGTAAAGCAAGTGGAAAGAAGACAATAGCGGAGACATGATGAAACTATGGGTCAAGTAACTCTTGTTCAAGGAATTGAATTGAGAACGCCGCATCTAAGATAACTTCTCACACTAAATACAACTTTCAAGTTCTAATACTTGCCAAAAAATGTATATCTATGTCTGTTGACATTTGTAAATGCATCAATTTCTCTAGATAATGCCTTCACTTGAGTATAAGATGGAGAGACGACATTGAGAATACAAGGGAAGACTGTTTCTGCTGTTCCCAGCATCTACCATTTGATGCTTACGCATCACTTTACATCTTCAAAAAATGATCTTCAGAAAAACTGCGCGTCACCACGGCATTTCTTTGATTTTGATGAGACATTACTTGTGAGATCTCTTTTACTTGTTTCAACCATCCATTTTCTGAATTACTGAAACATCAAATTTTAAGCCATCCATTTCTTACTTGTCCAGCAACAGCCAATCCGTCAGCAAGCAAAGAGGTTGCAAGCCAGATTTGAAGGCAAACTTGGAAGGCAGCCATTGATGTTTCTCCATGCCTGGCAGCCAATGATGCTGCCAGGGTAACACAAAATGTTACAGCAATTACTCTCACCAGCAAGAGAAATCCTGGAATAAAATGCACCAAGATAGGTCAGCTTAACCACTAAACCAAAATTCGTCATTTATTACAAACATTTATGTTCATCCATGTAACAGACCCATCATGGAGAAGAAGCGTTCAGGCTTCGCAGGGAAAAGTATTAACTGGATTAATAATTTCCACAAGGAATGAGCACAAGACAAGTTTGAGAAGAAATGATGTGCGAAGGAGCAAATCAGGACATGTCTGATATGATTTCATCATATCAGAATTGGAGCAAATAGAAATGCCAATGAGAAAATAATTTGACTTTTTAGTACTTCAATGAACATTAGCTGTTGTACAACTAACTCAAACAAAATTCACAGAGAAAATGTGCCTTGGCATCCAATGTGATATTTCTTGTCTAATATTCTTCACCAGATTGACCATGATTAGCTCTCACGAGCAGTGGTTATATCTTTTCTTATTTGCATAACTTCAGCGAATCAACTAATCATGTCCTTGCTTATGGTTAAAAGAAAGAACACCAATTATCAAATCATTTTTTTCTTTTTTGGTAGCTGCATCATTCATAAGATTAAAAAGAAACAATGCTGGGTTTTAAAAAAGATGAGGATGGACTTATAAATAATTGTAAAAACCAAAAAAATAAAGGAGCTGACAACATATATAATCTACCGTTCTTCAGGAATCGCTCAAATTTGAGATCTTTAATGCTTGGAGGTAATAGATCAACTTGTGACATTAATCTCCAAAGCAGTATAAGGGAAATCAAATACCTAAAAATAACAATTCGCCATGTCAGAGAGGAAAACCACCTAGAAATTTGCATCATTATCAGGCAAAAATACAATCACAGAAGGCGAAAACGTCTATATACATTATGAACTTACTGCGATATAACATGGGCAATTGCTGCACCGCTGATGCCCATCCGGAAAACAAAAATGAATAGAGGATCTAAGATGATGTTTGAAGCGTCACCCACCACTACATGACAAACAAAAACCCCAAATTAATCATTAAAACCAATTAAAAACACAACTTTGAATTGCAATAAAAACAAAAATTGTATACATTAAATTTGCTGATGCAAATGCTATATGATGTGGACAATTCATCTTTGTGAGTACCTAAGTTAAGAAACCTGATATTTATGGCCCATTTGCTGGCCCCTCCACAGTGATAGCAATTCCTACAGGTAATATCTACTAGACATACCATACTAGACACGTCTTCCTAAATATCCAAGAGACAGGAATTTATCTCATGATCTTGCTGTGCCCCCCCTGAACCATTTTATCAATCAACAATTGCGCACAAAGGCCGGAAGGCTTTATCAAAGAAGATCTATTCACCAAAAGTATAAAAGAAAGTAAAGTACAGGGGAGAATTTATTCCTTTGATTAAAGTGAGCTTTACATCATTGTCTCCATTCAACTCTACCTATAGATGTGGAAGTTGGCATCATGGAGGGAGGAGGGAAATCCATGAGAGATGAATTTCCTCATGCTTCAGTACTTGGTAAATGGTGCTTATAACCAAGCTCTGGCTTCTTTAGGGTACTTGGTGAAAATCAAAACCTCAGAGGTCTGAATGCATACATTGAAGCAATCAGACCCCATTAAATGTATCTATTCCAATGGCTTTTCTGCCAACATGGATAACTAAACACACAAAATGACATGATATAGTGGACATTGAAGCTGCTCTGTAAGAGGCAGAACACAAAATTTGCATTCCACAGTAGGCTAACGCATCGGTTTCCTTTCTTTAGATGCGTGCGCATATCCATAGCAATACTTAATTATAGTTTGTGCTAGCAACAAAAAGTCCAAGTAGATAATGAAAGTTTGGCAGAAGGAGCCTTCAGCTGACCTGTCGCATACAAAGGAGTTTTTGTATCCTTAAATCCTCGAAAGATTCCTTGCATAGCCAACGAGAGAAGAACAGCAGGAGCACCAAGTGACCTCAATGTTAGGTACTTTTGAGCAGGCATTAACATGGGTGAGTCCTGCACCAAGAGATATCCCGAGTCTCAGTATGATTATTCACATGTACGAAGTGGAAGACAAAAAATTTGCTGGACTAGAAGTTATAATCCAAATCACGTGGACTGGAAAAGCAGATCAGTTTTGAAAGTAGAATGACTGAATCCCCTCAATACAAGGCATAATATGTTTCCTCATAATAAGAGCACAACCAAAAAACACAAAACTCACAGACTTCACGCCCATGTAGTTTAAGATTGGCTTGGCAGCAAATATGAGGAACAGAGTTTGCAGTATTCCAAGTATGCTCCCGATGACCAATGCCGATGAAGCTGATGGGATATATCTTCTCTTATTGTCAAGATCAGCCATTTTACCGTAACTGGTATCAGTAAATGATGACTTGCTTGTAGAATCTGGCAAAAGAGAATCAGTTTTCAAACATGTCAAAAAGTGGCACCGATAACAGAAAATCAAAATGACCAAGCAGGAGGAGCATTTATTATCAATGTGCTTTCGAGGAATTGAGTGGCTCCTGAGAAAGGAGATTTTAATAGAGCATACCGCTCTGAGGTAACAGCTCTTCCATTTCAACGTCCTTTTCCTTGTAATCAGGAAACCATTTGTCTCCATTTTCGTTTTTTTGTGCTTCAATATGCAATTGCTCTTTGGTATCTTCTTCCGCAACGAATGAAGTTGTAATACTGACAAGAGGGAAAATTGCAACCTTCGACACTTGATTAAAAATGGCAATGGCGACTCCTACAGCTGCAAGCTCAGTTGGACCTGCATATATCCCACCCAAGATTTCGAAGAAAGGAAGTCACGTTGTGAAATGGCAGATATATTTAGTTATTGACAGTCAATGGAAGAAATATAGAGAAAAGCATTATGTTTTGCAGAACATTAGAGAGAAAAGGCATGTAAACACAACAAGAATGCACATTCTCCACATTTTTTAACCTAATATATTTCAAGATTAAAGAAATGAGCACAAATATATTAAATGCTCTTGAAATTGTTGAGTGTTGAAACATACAATTGCGAATAAAGAACAAGTTTAGGAAGTTTCCATCAATTTTCAATACTCCTAAGGCCGTTCCAATGATTTTGAGAACCTACAGAAAATGAATACCAATAACGACAAAATGCATCTTAGCATTTCATCCCAACAGTGTGGTTATTTACTCTCAAATAGAATACTGATTACAAGAATTTTAGCATGATCCATAAAGCACCATCAGTAAAGGCATCACCTGCATGAATTATCTAGATTCAGTCAATAAGACTGTATGTTCCTTGGCTCCATAGCATCATTAATTGAAGCGCTCTTTCACTCTTGGGAAGTCAATTGGCAGTGAAAAGATGAAAGCTAGGCCATGAGATGTTACAATAGATACGAAGTGAAAAACGTATTACACAACAGAGTATCCTGAATAACCAAAAAGAGGAGCTGATGACTGACCTATATGGCCGATGAACGCTGTATCAATGAGAGAAGCTACAGGATCAGCTGCTAAAGCCAACGCTGCAGGGAGTGCAATCTGGGCTATCTCAATACCGAGCTCATCTTTCTTGAAAACGTTTCTGACCACGACATTCCAAATGACAATTAGGCATAGCATACCGCATACTGGACTGAAATATTCGTAAGATGGGAAAACTGCTCCAATGACAAGAAATTACTGGTAAAAGCAAAAAGACCAATGATCTTCAACAGGTGAAGCATAGGCTTCTCACACTATTTAACCCTGAATTGCCATGACAGAACATATGGAAGTCGTTATATTCATGCACAAAAACTTGCCCTTTTACAGTTGTGGCAACACCTGGCAGCTAGTCCAGATTACAATTCACGAAATGAAAGTAATAACATCAGCCTTAACAACGGAGGAAATAGATTGGAAACTGGAATTTCACTCAAGAACGTCAATAAAAAGATATGTAGGTACCAAAAATGACTACCTCGCATCCTTGAAGAACATAGACAGAGGCATCGCCCTAATGTTCTTCCTAATACAGAAAACACCCTCGACCAATATCAGAGCCCCAAGAAAAATGCAGTCTCCACACTTCAAGAATCTCCCAAAGTTGACCACTTTTCAGCAAGCAAGAACGAGAACAGGGGATAAAGAAAAGACCCAACTTCAAACCAGAGAAACAGGAACCTCCGGGGGAATCAACAGAGTCCCAAGAAAATGCAGTCTCCCCACTTCAAGAATCACCCAAAGTTGACCGCTTTTCAGCAAGCAAGAACGAGGAAGGGGGGAAAAGAAATGGACCCACAACTTCCAACCGGAGAAACAGGAACCTCCGTGGGAATTCAACAGAGTTAAGCTTTTGCCATATCGAAATTCAGAACCCAGAGATGAATAGGATGAGCAAGGCGATATGCAAAATCAAGAAAGATTCAACGCGAGAGGGACGCGAATTGACGAGTGCTGAACTAACCAATTGACCACGGAAGCGAGAGCGAGCCTCCCCTAGATGCCGCATGCCCGCATGCTGGCGGGGTTCGAAGAATCTTAATATTAAAAATGACAACAATAATCAAACGTGCGATGAGAGTCGCATCATCATTTCGCGATGGCAGGCAGCGAACTTCCTGCGCGACATCGCACAGGGAAACTGAAGGAAGCATCGAAAGGATAACCGCGGAAATTCCGAAATGAATTGTATGGTCAGCCATGGCTGGTCCCCGGGGAACCTCGGTGGCGGTACAGCGGCCGTGACGTGGCAATCTCGTTCGAGGCTTACGAGGAAGTTGAAGCCACTCGATCGGAGGGATTTGTCTGCGGTACATTCAAAAGGGCAATCGACAATAATAGCCGCTTTTGTGCCGCGTCGTTTCTGTAGTTTCGGATCCTAAAGATGATTTGAGGCATTTCATAGGACAATTTTGGTCTAAATGTTTCCATTTGCGACGGTACGACGCTGGTAATAGTTTAATTTGAATGGACTAATATGAATTTAGTTTGGAACACGACAACGATCGTATAGAAGAAAATGCTTAATTTACGAGGATAGGACATTTATAATAATCTAATTTGAATTGGACCACAGCTCAATCTCTCACCTGAATTCCTAATTTGTTCAATCAGTGGCTCCACGCGCTCTAGCCATCGCATATAAGAAAGTACATTTGAGCAAATTTTTTGAGAACCTCTTATGCTCGAGTCAATATAAGTTTTAAAAATGTCGTTGACAAAGTAATTGCCAATTCGGAAGTTTCTCAACTTATCTCGAATGGTTGATTTTGAGACGATTGCACTTGCTTAGAAAACTTAGCTCGCATTTCTATAGTTTTTTGTGTCAAATCTTGCTTTCATCCTTCCTACTACGCAATGAGCTCTAGGTTGGTTTCTTATGCATTGAGTAAAGATGGATTTCCACACTTTTTAAATCAATTTTAATTTTAATTAATCAAATGTATCTTCCTTCTTTGAGGTTTATCTAGTCGACAGGTGCTCAATAAAATATGATATAAGCCTTTGACCAAGAACACACCTCTGATGATGACGGGAGTTCTAAGCTTCCTTTGCCGGTGATCTTCCTTTGTGCATCCCTTTAGAGATCGTAGATCTACCAATACAAATTACCTCTTGCATCATTTTATCTCCGTTGACTTTTTTTCTAGGTGTCAAACTCCATTGGCTCGAGTATCCACACATTTTTTTTTTCTCCCATACATATTTGGATTCGTTCTTGTTAGAAACAATAAGACAGAACTACTCGGATCATCCAACGATTCTTCTAAAATTTCTTAGCCTCGATAAGATAGGGACATTTTCATCGAAAATACCCTAATTGATCGCAATTACGGCAAATGAAATCTTAGGCGCCAATTGATTTTACGAAACAAAAGCCACAATAATGAAGTCAATACTTGAATCGGGATTTCTTTCCTAAAAAAAAAAAAAGAATTTTTTTGGCCCGACTGTGATTCCGCACAAGTGGAATGGTATTGTAGTATCGGTGCACCTTCCACACACCGCCCACCCGCATTTACGAAAAACTTCGGAGCTTGGTGGAAGCCCCCGGCACATGATCGATCTTCGACAAAAATCTCGACTTTTGCCTCCAAAATTATTTGCTCGTTCTCCGTTCGCCGGCGGCCGGGAAAAACCCAATTTCGCCGGAGCGCAACTCTCGCCTCCGCCGCCGCGGCGCGGTCGTTCGTAGCTTCTCTTCGCGCGCAAACAATCTCGCCTCGACCGGTCGCGATGGAGAAGGCAGCAGCGGCGGAGGGAGGAGGAGAAGAACGGCGGTTGCTCTGGCGATCGAGCCCCGAATCGATGGTCTCCCTCGCTCTCGGCAGAGTCCTGACCTCCCTGCTCTCCTCTCGCCCCAAGAAGCTCCGGGACGCCGCCTCCCGCTTCTCTCCCGACCTCCTCCGGCCGCCTCCGACCGGTGCGTCGCGTCGCGGCGTTCGCTCGTCGCCGGTTTGCTAGCTGCGGCGCCGCCGCGAGCTTTGATGCCCGCTGTTTTCATTCCGTGTGCTTATATCTCTGCTGATGTCGAACAGGTTCTCTGGACGAGTCGCTGTTGTTTCTGCACAAGTACGTTAAGGACGCGGCCGAGAGAAAGGAGCGGTTGGATCAGATTCTCGTTCCGATGTTCGAACACGTACGTGTTTTTTACTAGGACTGTTCGTTTGCTCCAGTGAATCATTTCCTGTCAGGCTGTTTTTGTTTGGAGACTACTTGCTCATGCTGTGTGGGGAAACCTGTTAGTGTTTGCAAGCCGTGAAGCACTTCTCACTTTTTCAGGGCCTTTCGTTGCTTGAAATCTCTATTCGATAAGGATGTTGGTTTTGGGCAAACGAGTTGCGGCTTCAGCAGATACTGTTGCCTAGCAATGCGTTTCATTTGATTCTTTCATTTGCATACCTGAACAGTTCTAATTAGTGTGCAAATATTGTTGGATATTTGAGGAGTTTCTGCCCATCGGATTGGATGATGCGAGCAACTCTTTTCATGAACTATGACGTGATTTATCCTTTGCTGTACTTGAGCTGCACAGGAGAGAACTCTGTACTTACTAATTCAAGCTTTATCACGAAAGTGGCTTTTAAATATTGTGTTTGACATGGGATGTGTGGGTTCTTAAGAAGAAAGGAGAATGTGGCGGTCCACCTTGATCCCGTGAGCAAATAGAAAGTTGGATCTATCTAACCTAGAGATCTAAATGGATCATTATGAGTGGAATGAAAGGGGTGTGTTAAACCTTTCTCTTTTACAGGAACAAGATGTCATTTCATTCCTCTGGAGTAAGGGTTATGTGGATAAGTGGATGGCTTATGTTCAATATTTTTGTGCAGATATAGCTCATGTGTCATCTTGTTGATTTTTGTAGTTTATCTTTTAATGATTGCTTCCTTTTCTATCATTAGCTTTTGTTTTATGAGTTAAGCATCTGACATCATTTTTTAGTTTTAAATGATTTATTCTTTGATCTTGCTTCTTATATCCCATGAGCTTTGTTGTCAGTAAATTTGGGTACCTTTCTACTTATGTGCTGTCGTATCTTTCGCTGTTACATGTGAAGCACTTGTTTTTGCAGTCACTGAGGAGCAAAGAATCAAGACATGGTGGCCAAATCTTGATACTTCTTGACTGGCTTGTTCAAGACGAGTTCCTTTTCCAATATTTCATGGAGAGTCTTGCTGACATTATCTCTAGAAAAGAAGATCATTATGTATCACTGGGCTGGTGTACCCTAGTACGAGGTCTTTTGGAATGTGAGAGTGCAATCAATCAATTTTTATTGGATGGTAAGTGTACAACATGCTCATTACTGTTAAGACGAAGCACTTGTACATACTAAATCATTTTCAGTATCCTTATTTTTTTTGTATGCGTCTGCCTGATTTTTCATCCATCAAAATGGATCTTTGTGATTATAATTGCACTCTTAGTCCATTTGGTGTTGTTTTTGACATCACTTAGATGAGGATGTAAAATTCTAATAATCTGATTTCTTTAGCAAATTTATTCCTTTTGGTATTCAGTGAGTTGCTTTTAGAATCCATTTTATGAAAAAAAGGTTGCCTTTGGCATTCCACATTGAACTATGCTTCATCAAGGAAACTTTCTTTGTTGAGATGTTACTGTTAAAGTTATTGTTGATGGTGGAGTTACCTTTTGGACTTCCGATGGCAGGATTAAGGAGGAAGTACAATGTGATTGTGGAGATGCTTTGTCCATGCATTTCACATCTTTCTTCTATAATACGCAAAGGAAGGTATGTGTCTCTTCACTTCTGAATTCCGGGACCTGCACTGATGACTTGATGCTCGCTCTATAAATGTTGGGCATGTAAATCCTATTATGCCACGACCAAAAATAAAAATAAAAATCCTGCTATGCCTGTGAAGTATTGATTTGTTCACTTCTTGCAACTATTTTGGTTTTCCAAAACCAAGTTGATGTGTTGGCAGGCCATTTTTAGGTTGCTTTTCCTTCCATATCTCTTTGTAGTGGGATGGGCGTGGGGTTGTTTGTTCTAAGATGCTGTAACTTTTGCAAAGTCCAAGGAGTTCCAAACTGTTGCGGTAATTGGGTTTCTAGTGCCCTGAAAAATCCAAGAATCAGTGCTTTCTGCATTGAATTAATTCTTTCTTTTCTTCATTGTATCACAAAAATCAAAGGTCTATTTTGTTCAAATTTGTGGGAATACTTTGGGAATGTGTAGATGAATATACATGTCTATCCTTTCCTGTTCATCTGTGTTGCCAAACTTTTGTTGGTGCATTGAATTAATTCTCTCTTTTCTTCAATGCATCACAAAAATCAAAGGTCTATTTTGTTCAAATTTGTGGAAATCCTTTGGGAATGTGTAGATGAATATACATGTCTATCCTTTCCTGTTCATCTGTGTTGCCAAACTTTTGTTGGTGGACTGTAGAAAACTAAAGTGCAGTCTAAGCTAAGTGGGGCATGCAGGGATTCCTCAAATGGGATACCGAGGAATCATCCCATCTAAATACGGATATTGTTTTGCTTGTTCATTTGCTTTACTTACGCAGAAGGTTGTGGGGGAGTGGAGAGATGAGAACAAGAGTTTTGATTCAAAATGGAAAATTTGCAAATTTTTTACATGGGGGAAAGAAATGGTTCCAGATGCACCTTGCTACTTCTCAGTAGAAAAACTATAAGAAATTTAGAAGATATCCCCCATTTGCAGTTATAAACAATAATTTCCATTATTTCCTACTGTGTTTCATCTAATTTTTGGAGTTTTTGGTGTCAAAACTAGATTAAGTAGAAGTTACTTTCTGAACCAATTCACTAAAATTCTTTCATAATATGTAATGCTGGATTAAAAGCAAAATTAATGTTTGTTGACCAGGGATGAGCCACCAGAAATTTTGAGAAAGCAAAAGCGGAAAAGGAAATCCAATAAAAAGTACCCGAGCAAATATGATCTATTTGCTAATGGATTATTTTTTCAATCTCCCTGGAAAGCTATTTACCTATCTTACGGAGAAAGTGACCCCCTATCACAATGAGGGAATTGCAATTGTAGAAGTCCTTTCCCTTTGGAACCCTCTTACTGATGCTAATGAACAAATTGAGTCTTTAAAAACTGTGGATGGTCGATACTAATAGTTTAGAAACAACGCTCTTTTTCTACCCCATTTTATCCATGCTTTTTTCCCCCTGAAATTGGCTTTTTGCCATCTCCGTCTTGAAAGTTATTTGTTTCTTCATGCAAAAGAATGACAAATCCATGTGCTTGAGGACCAGTATGCATGTAGAGCTTCTGTATTGCATAGAATTAGGAGATGGAAGACAACAAAATAAGGAACTTTTCCTTAAATTATGGCACTAGTCTTGCCTAGTGGACTTGCTCATTACGTTACAATGTAACAAAGTCATAGGTATGTGGGAGGACCCTCCTGTGACAAAGGCTCTCCCTAGATCCTAATATGAAATTTGCATTGAATAATATGCTTTTGCACCTTGGAGATTAGTTCAGTAAGTTGTGCAAATATTCTAGAATATCAAGAGAGAGGGAGAGAGAAAAAAATACTAAAAGACTACATCTCGTCATTAACTTCATAGAAGTTGTGCATAGGATGGCTCCGTTTATAAAGCATGAGAGAAAACCAAAACCCTAATTACCTTTTTTATTGCACACCTACTAACTAATAGAATGAAATATACTTTATACAAGTCACATAACACATGCGTCTAGTATTATGTTTTAGTTGAAGAAACTATTGGTATGCTCTAGAAACTATGGTTATGTTTTGAAGTATCTCCATTTGTCTTTTCTATATTTGTTAGATGTCGTGGAAGCTATCTCATGAAATGTCACTATATGCTCTCGAGAAATTTCTCTATGGCCGTGCAGAGCGTTAATGTTGTCCTTCGAAATGGTTTTTTGCAGCTCCTTGCAAGATGGATATGAGTTACCTTCTCGTCTTTCAATTTCCGCTGCTGATTGTTTTCTGGCTCTCACTGATGCATTGACAAGAAAAGATGAGATCGTGAGCAACCAGAAAAGTTATGTAGATTCAGATATATCTGTAAACACAAGTACGGGTTTGCCTGCTGCTGATGAGGGAACTGTAGGAATCCCAAAAATGGAACTGGAACCGAAGAATTTGCTTTCCAATCACCTAGAGGAACTCGTCAATCTGGTGCAGCTGCTATTTGCTGTATGTCTCTTTCATCTCCTATATGGAGTTTAGATTGTGAGGGAATGTCTGAGCTAGTTGGTTGTTGGCCGTTGTGTACTCAGATTGCTTTTTCCTTGACCATAGCTGAAGGAATAAGAAACAATAAATTTTTTTTACTGAAAATCATAAGTGCATTGGCCTGTTAAGTTACTGAAGGCTTTTGGCTCAGGCTGGTTTCATTAGTCGAGATTCTAGATTTGTTCTTATTTACATGGAGTACCCATACTACGATGCAGTGGAGCAGAAAGAGCCGGTCTTTACACGCTAGAGGGCTGGAAGGAGTTCTCAAATGGTTACTGGATATTCAGAAGCACAATTGCTCCCAAAATGAGGCAGGTCCTTTACATCTTCACTTCTTTTGAGGTTTTTAATGTTTTTTGTTTTTTCCGAAATTCTCTATAAATGATGATTCTGTTTCATATAACTTGAAGTCAGACTCAAATACAGTGAAGACTCAAGAACTACTACTCTCTTCATGTTGGAAGCATTATGGCAAGTTATTGCATTTGGAAGATCACAGGTTCTCTCAGCATTATAAAGCATGGTTGGAACGGTACTTATCTGGCATTCAGGTTAATGGAACAAGTTCAGTTTATGCAACCTTATATTTTTATCATCCTCCTCTCTCTGTCACTTGAAAGATACCTTTAGAAACATCTATTAAAGCTACAATAATGCTATTTGTTGGTTGAGGAACTCTTTTTTCCAAGGAAGCCAACAAGTTTGTCCTAGAAAGTAGAGGTGATGTAGAGCCCCTATCAGTGTGGCACTGAAGCTTAAGCAATCAAATTCAGTGGTCAATCTATTAAACGTAGGGCAAACTGATGAGATAGTTCTGGGATAGAAGGTCCTACTGCAATGTATTTTATTTCAAAGAAGTTGGATGATATGGCTTCATGGTTATTCTAATGCATCATTATTGGTTTATGTATCTACTCTGTATGTGTATTGTGATGTCAATATAGATTCATTGGGATCACCGTTTGTATATAAGAGGGATTTCAAAAGGCTTATTAAATTCTTTGATCGAATTTTATTGGCGGTGGAAGTCATGCGGATGGACCATAAATTAAGTCAGTCATTTTGTGTCATTACAAAGCAAATATTTGGCGGTGAACATTTGCTTCTTTGTGAAGCAATTTTAGGCAGTCGTCAATGGAGCAATTTCCTTGTTGGAACTTCTAACTCTCTAGCTGGTGATATCCACGCAAGTCAGTAGCAACATACCTTTTACACTTTGTAAAGTACGGAAACTTTGAGGATAGTGTTTGCGTGCCTCAAATGTTCTTGTTTTCTAAATTTCTATTTGTAATTCTTGCAATTTTTACAGCACACCGAGCATGAATTTCTCTTTTATTAGAAAGTTAATAATTTCTTAGCGTTCCTTTTGGCGTCATCTCTGGCTTACTTAGTTGCTGCTACTCAAACATGCAGTCCCTAGCAGAGAGATGTTCGTACAGGCATGAAGAGTATGATGAGGTTGGGGCTGAGACCAGAAAGTTTTTCCTAAATTGCTTATGTCTTCTATTGGGCCGTCTTGTTGGCAAGAGGTTTGAAACTACTGTGTTGGAATATGGATCACAGATATCCCAGGTCCTTTTACCTCAGGTATTTCTGTTTGAGGGCTTCAAGAAACTGCAATACTTTTTTATTTATAAGCTGGAATCCAAGTGATCAATTTCTTAAATTCTTTGGAAATATTTAAGCAATAACTTATGATAGTGTTGGAGCTTATTTGAAGGACAAATATGCTCTCTGCAGTATTGCTTACTTTTTAAATTGAGAAAAGCTCGTGGGTGTGGGTAACCTGGTAAGATATTATCTTGAGCTAGCCTTGTGGATCATGTAATTTTCTCCATTCATTTGCAGTGTAGCCATGTAAGTTCGGTGTTGGCGACAATGAGCTGTCTTGCCAGTTTTTCTTTTCAAATAATAATACTGTTGTTTTTGAAAGTTGATTTGGGGCCGTTGATACTGGCATTTAAGGATGGTTTTACAAGTTATCTGAATGACATCAACTCGAAAAACTTGTTATATTTTTTTAGCATTCAATACGGTAAAATATCTCTTTTCTGGGCAAGAGTATGGCTGGAAAGAGTTTCTGATTTGCTATCTAATGTAAATCAAAATGAAATCCTACTCAATCAAAATTGTGTGTCAAAGCCATGCTGGGAACTATTAGCTGACATTTTCATGATTCAATGTGATCAAAGTGTTTAAGATATTGTAAAATCACAGTTCTTGTTCGACCATACTCTGCTGGTTTATATGTTGGTTCCACTTTATCCTTTTGTAGCTAGACTGACGTCCTGCCCTTTCTCCTTAAGCTAAACTGTGCAGATGAAGATGTGATAGATGGGATTGTCTGCATATTCAAGGAAACAATTTTCAAGTTGAACTGTTCTGATGAAAACAATCTTGTGGAGAAAGAACAGTTCAATGCGGTGATCCCTTTGCTGCTTCAGCTTCTGGATGAGAGGGATGGAACAGCTAGAGCTGCTGTTAAACTCATTGCAGAATATTGTTCCATGTATGTTTTGGTTTCTTTTCACTAATCAGTTCTTAGATATAATAGGTTTTCAGGGTTCATGTAATTATAGTGGATGTTGATAATGAATTGTCAGAAACTCGGAGAATCACTGTGTCAAAGAAGTTATAGATCGTCTTGCTAGTGGAAACACTATGCAGAGAAGAAATGCCATTGATGTCATATGTGAACTGATAAGCATATCATCAAAGACAGTGAATGGACTCCCTCATTTGAAGTGGTAAGATTCTGCTGTTTGACTGATTCATGATTGCTCTCTCTGTCTCACTGTCTCTCTCTCTGTCTCTCTCAGCATACTTCAATCAGTTGTTCTTATTAATCTCGTGTTTGGAAATATTACAGGGAAGATATAGCAAATGGTTTGCTGAGATGCCTTAATGATGGAGATTGTACAATTCGTGAACTGGCATCTGATTCACTTTCTAACATGGGTAAGTTCGATGACCAAGTCTGCTCTTGGCCTATATATCCTATTGGGGTACTCTATTTGAGTCCTGTTCAGGGACATGCTATAAACTGAGAAATCCGTTATGTTCCTTGTGTTGCTCTGGATTTTAAGATGGCTCTCCCTCCTTGTTGTACAGTTTAAGTGCCGTAATGAACATGTGAATCTCATGTTTTTCTCCAAGTCGATGCTTACTATTGTTCACCGTGATATATGCAAACTATGTCAGTTATACATTTTCTGATGATGACAGTCGTCTTGATAATCATATTGATTAGTTTGACTTCTTGCAGAGCCTTCAATAGTGTTGCCTAGATTGGTTCAAATCCTTTATACTTCAGACAGAACATTGCAGTCATCTGCAAGGAAAGCATTCATTGGGATGCTTAGGTCTCATAAACAGAAATCTGAAGTGATATTTATGCTGCTTGACTGCCTTAGGTCTCTCTCTCTCTCTATATATATATATATATACACGCCCCCCCTTCCCAACCACACACAGCATGCGCGTGCGCATTTAATTCTCTGTTTTACTGTAACTAACAGATTATCCTGATTATTTCGACATTATCTTTTGGAAGTCCTCTTTCTGACTGTAGTATGTCTTCTGTTTCTGTTGCAGCAACCTCAATAGTAGCTTGGAAATTCCTAAAACTACCGAAGAGAAAGTTGTAGGTACGTTTCTATGGGGATGCAAAATTCTTCTTTTAATGGCCTGAATTGTAGACATTTGTTATTCTGTATTATGCTCTAAAAGTTCTTATCAATGGTCCACATTAGCCACCAAAATGCTGTGATCACACTATGTCAGATAGTTCCCTTTTAGCGAATAGAAATACTGACAAAATTTCAGATTTTTTCCGTTTTAATAAGTGAAATTTAATGGGTATTTATTAATTTTCATTGTTTATAAGTCTATGGTTCAATCTATGACTGTGGTGGAAACACTATCTGTGACAATTATTTCGATGATACACATGAACAATCTGTTAACAGTTTCCACTTTTCACATGCTACTGAGAGCAGTTGTAAGGGAATTCTCACCACATCGAGCATTTAATTCTCAGATATTCTGCTGAGTGGAAGTTTGTATTATTCTCTCAATAGAGAATTGTATGCATTCAAGCTCATTTTTTCTGTGGCACTTGCAGAATCAAAGTTAGAAGCTGATCAAGTACTCAGGCTGACTCCAGAGTGGTCTGACAGTGTAAGAATATTAAGGCACTATTGTCATATCCTTGCTTATGTTAACAATGACTAAATCGAGATGCCAATTCAAAAATAATTTCTTCTTTTGTACATCTTTGGCTTATGCACATTACATACACTTAGGTTTATCATTTCACTTTCTTTGCCTTAATTGAATCCTAAGTTCTCTCTGCTTTTACAATTAGCCAGATTTCTCTATTGGCATGAACTGCATATATTGCTGACATTTGCACTGACTTCATCAGCCAGATTTCTCTAGTTTGCTCCACATATTATTCTTCAATGCATCTCTCTCAATAAGTGGGGAGTTGGTATGCCTTGAACTAAAGGTATTATGCACCTGAATGAACAATAAACGAGGGGATATCTCCTTTTCTTGCTACAACGGTTTAAAAATAACTTCTGCTATTGATCATGCCTTTGTAGGCTCCAAGGATGATCATGCCTTGTGCACGTTATTTGCTGGAAGAGAGCAAATTTTGGTCTTTTCCAAACATTTTCTTAGTCACTTTTTTATGCAAATCAGACGATATTTTGTTCTAATAGCTTCAATGTCATCTTATATCTATATTTCCAGTTTTCCTTTTCCCTTTTAGCTTTTTTAAGTTTAATTTTGATTTTTTGAATTTCACAGGTTGAAGACTGGAAAACTTTGGTTGGGTCCCTGATCAACAAGATGTTCAGTGAGCCATCAAATGCCATTCTTGTGCGGTTTTTGAGTTATATAAGCGAACATCTGGCAGATGCCAAAGATATGGTGCTAGATCGCATCCTGTTATGCATGCACGAACAGAAAGAGTATGTTTTTTAAATGTTTGATTCTCATCTGTTCTGCTTTTTTCCCTATGATGCAGCCTGTTTTCAAAGTGAAGTCTCCCATAAACCACTAACTTTCTTGGTGGCTATTTCTGTGTTTCCTAAGTTTTAGTGTTAAAACATGAAGAGGTAGTTTGTTCAGACATCATAAATATAAGGGAATCCTCTCTCTTGTCTCTCTCATCCCTGCACCTTTGCACTAATATTTCTCCTTTTGTGCTAAGTGCACTTTTTTCTGTCCTGTTGTCTTTTTGTTTATTTAAGGAGATTCTGGTGACATTACTTTGTTTCCAATTTCGTAAATTTCTGTGGCCTACCATATGCTTTTCTGTGCAGTCTGTTAGTTACTCTCCTAGTTATATTTGGCAGGGTTGACAAAAGGCCGCTTGCTCTGAGGGATACCATCAATTCTCCAAGTTATGATGAGGAGAGAATGCAGAAATCACTGTTTGAGCGCCTTAGCCCCCTACTCATTCTTAAAATTCTTCCTTTGAGAGTATTTGACGACCTCAATTCATCCATTTTGTATGGTCAACTTCTCAACCAAGACAATATGCACGGTACAGTACCTTGCTTTCTAAGACATCTGTCCTAAATTCTCGTTCAATATTGTTTTGTTACTTCCCTCCCCTCATATTACTATCTAAGTATTTTAAGTGCACGGGTTGTGGGGGTTGCTTAGGCTTCTTGGATAAATTCGTATCTTTTCTAAAAGCTTACATGTTTTTCTTTTCCTTGCGGAAATTGTCAAGAACTGTATATGCACTATTCTTATGATTCCAATTTTCTGCTCAATGCATTCATTCCCTATGACAACATAGCTATATTATGGAGTGGGTAAGAGCATTGTTTGGAGGCAGCAGTTATCAAGTTGGAATCACATCGTCTCCGCTCAGACTAATTTAGGAGCTGGACCGACCAACCTATGGGTGGAGCCCTGCTCGGTGCATGTTGACCCCCGGGGGAAGTTGTGTGCATTTGTGGAGGATTAGTCGATCCAAAGATTTGGATACTTATGAAAAAGAAAAAGAAAAAGAAAGTGGAAGTGGACTGCTACTATCAGTAGATGTTGATGCTGATATTAAACTTAATAAAATACTTACCGAAAAGTGGTGAAAAAAAATAAAAAATCAAAAGTTGGTTTGTGTACAACTTTTTCGTATGAGTAAGGGAAAGTCTGTTTGCAGCCCCGTCATTTGGCAGATGGCAAGGACAAGTTCTTTTGTCTTAGCATATCCATATATATCTATTACATGTAAATTTGTCTCACTGTTGACATATTTAGTAGCACATGCGTAGATGGACGTTGTCAGTTCCTTTTCTGAAAATAATATTCTTTTTGTTACACTCTTCTTTGGCTATGATTGTGAAATTTTCCAGCCTTTTCTTGTGATTTTATATATTATTTGATATACTAATTGAGTACTAATTGCGTTTCTCTGCAAAATTTAACGTTTATAATCTGCTGATATGAGCATTTACTTTGGTTTTTGTGAATTATGATCCTTAATTGGAACATAATCTGACTAGACTGTGGAATTTGTGGGTAATATCTTGCTCTGAGTAAAACTGTATCATCTTCTACTCAATCTTGTTTGGTTTATCCCTGTGCAAGTACTGGTTCTTGTTTACACCAGAGTGATGCTTTCCTTTGGAACGACAGTCAACTATAGTGAGCGCCTTGAGTTAGGGGAATCCTGACAGTGACTCTTATTACTCACCAGAAAGTCTAGTTCAATCCAAGATCACCGTGCTTGTGCGTGGTGTGCCATGCGTTTGAAATGAGCGAAGTGGTTCCCTCTAAACATTGATGTAGATGCTGACTATTTGTATTCCCAGAGTCATCCAATCATTATGAGCTTTCCACGACTGCTGAATAAGATGCCGCCATGATTGATATTTGCAAAATTCGTTCTCCTCCTTTGATTCGTCAATTTCTTATCATCTGAGGCTGTTGCAGCAAATGCAGGCGCTGGCATCATTGATGATGGCTGTGTTGCTGCTCTCCTTCTGAAGAGGTAGATTTGTGATATGATCGTTAAAAGGTTTCAACTGCCAAAATAGAATTTAACATTTCTAATCTGGTCTGTACATGGTGCACGAAATTTCAGGGCATTTTCCAAGACTGAATTTGAAGATGTTCGGAAACTTGCAGCTGAACTCTGTGGTCGTTTGTATCCTCTGGTAAATATCGGCTAAGACACTTATATTTGTGATTATTTAACCATTCACTCAAAGTATGAGCTATAGGATGCATTTTCAGCGAGTTCTCTGACATTGAGTCACTCACATAAGATATTAGCATAGCTGTCCATGAGTACGCTCGAGCTAACTATTTTTTCTCGCCCTAGTAAATCTTTTGAGGATCAGTTTCATCCTTTAAGCCAAGCTGCATTTATGTCTGCTAGTTAAGAGCCTAGTTAAATGGGCTAGTATTAAAAGATGGATAGTTTAGAGGGTTTCAGAATTGGAGTACCTACTTTTTCTTTACATATTATTGTTGATTCTTGGGTTCTCTGGAGACTGTAACAGGAAGAAATAAGTATGTGTTTACATAATGGTGGTTGTTTTCCTAAGAACTCTGATTCTCATTTTTATTTTTTATTTTCCAGGTACTTCTTCCATTTATTCGCTTCCATCTGGAAGATGCTGTATGTCATCAGGACATACTAAAGATAAAGGCTTGTTTGTTTTCAGTCTGCACCTCTCTTGTGGTAATGTGCTTTTACTGTGTAGGATGACCATGTCATTTGCTTAATTTCTTTGCAACTTACCTTTTTTTCCCGTTAGATCTAGCCATGTGTTTGAGTTTAAGACAACAAGTTTTTGTTTGCTTCTTTTGAGGTTGAGTTTGGAACCTCACTTGTTCAAATTTATGCTTGTAGGTTAGGGGCAGACATCCTACATTTGATCCTGTTATGCTTGAGATCATAAAATATCTTGAAGTGGTTCTACATTGGCCTTCACTCGACGGTGATGACGGTACAGACATATTTGGCTATTCAACCACCATATCCTTTATCATTTAAGTTAGAGACTTGATGATTCCTTTCATTACAGTTTCAAAAGCACAGCATGGATGCATTGATTGTCTAGCGCTTATGATTTGTGGTGAGCTACAATCCCCAGAATCGTTCAGTAATTTTACCTTGAGGAAAATCACCTTTTCTAGAGGGAAAGGTAACCCAGACTTCTCCTCGACTGTGTAGTTTTGTGGTAATGATTTTAGGATTTGACCTCTGGCTTGTTGTGCAGGGAAAATTGGCTCTTGCTCTGTTCTCGGTCATGTAATCAGTCAACTGATAGCCAATGATGTTGATTCCACTTCTGGTTTGAGTAATGAGCCCCCAGCCCTACCATTCCGGTTATGCATGGCTAATGTTCTTATCAGCGCGAGCCAGAAGATAGCAGAAGGTGGCAAGAAATCCTTTTCTCAAAGAGCAATTCCAGTTCTCATTCATACTATTGAGGTACACTTCATTATATACAGTATTGAAGTTTTCGTATGAGCTCAGCTCTGACTTTTTCCTATAAATGGGATAAAAGGATACCAATTATAATAATGCAGGTGATACTGGATGCTGAGATTAGAGCTGCCTGTATTCAGATTCTCTTTTCGGCAGTCTACCATTTAAAATCTGCTGTGCTTCCTTATTCATATGATCTTCTCAAGCTATCTCTAAAATATCTTAAAGAAGGGACAGAAAAGGTACTAAGATTTATTTTGCATTTATTTATTTGAATCTGTTGATTTTTTATAATATGCAACTGCAACTTATGACAGCATTTTATCTCTCTGAGTTTCTTCCGTCCTCTTGCCCTGCTTGTGTTTCCCCATTCTCTTTCTCAGTGAAGTTAGTGACATGAAATGTTGCATGTTATGACTCAAACGTTGACATGGGGAGCCACTATGCTACAAAATATTTGTAGAAAGTGGCCAAATTTGCATGTAAGGCGTGGTATGTGTTGATTCCACATGAATTTTACCTCACTGTCCTCTTAAATTTGTAATGTGAAAGAAGCCTAAAGAATATATGCCTAGGAAAACATGATATTGGTTTGATACACAATCTGTTGACGTGGTTATGTTCTACAGATATTTCTTATTGTGATGAAGCCACTTTCTACATACAAACTGTGTGTATGCAAGTCCCACCAGATATAAACCCAGTGCTTTAAGGCTATTTACAAAGTAGTTCATAATTTGCTCTGATGGAGTAGTTAATCTTAACTTGCTCTCCTCAGTGTGGTGAAAATGTTGGAGAAGGCATTTTCCCACGGATTAATATGCTGAATACATTGTTCAAATTCTTGACAAAAGCTCACTTTTATTGGAATAGCAATGGCTAATGTAGTTGGTAGATGGATGGGTACACAATTGATTTGCGGTTTCTATTTAAGCGTCTGTCATGTTGAAAGGTTGTGATTTTTCTCAGGAAAGAGTGGCTGCTGCAAAACTAGTGGCGTCTCTTATGGCTAGCGAAGATGCGATTTTGGTTAGCATATCGGGTGGACTAGTGGAAGCAAGATCTGTACTTTCAACTCTATCAAGAACCGATCCTTCAAAAGACGTACGGGAAACATGCAGAAAATTAATGTGCATATTGTCCTCCTGAATTTGGTCCCTGCACTGATTTTCCTGGGTGAAAAGTGCTTCGTCAGACTGCTTGATGAAGATTCACTTCGTAACTGTACAGTTCTTGAAGTCGTCTTCTTCTCTCATATTGAGAAGTATAGAAAGAGCTGTTGAGAGGCTCCTGCCAAGTTAAATAGGAAATACCCATCATCGTAGGTGATGACGAAAAACAAAGTTTTGGTCGTTTCATCATACCTTCAGATAGTTGTAAGTTAAATAAAAGTTAGTGACAGGCCAAACTAGTTTTCGGTTGAAGTTGCCTTTTTTTTTAAAGTTGAATTTAGTTTATTTTAGTGTGCTGTGCCGTTTCGCCAAAGTCGGCATCACAGATTGTCTTCCACTGTGACCAAATGTACTTCATGTCAGTGACCCGGTAATGGATACTGATGCCTCACTCACGACTAAGATGTGCACATATCTTTTTAGTCTCATTTCTTGTGTTCTGTAATGGGGTGATTTGTTGAATCTGTAGTAGCCCTAAGGGTCGTGATGTTGCAGCAGGTGTAGTGCATCGATTCTCACATCAAATTGTGACAGATGGTTAACGTTGCTACCTGCACGGTCCACTTATCTTTTCTTTCGTTCTCGGTTCCTGCTTTCATCTTCAATTCCCTCACTCTCATATTGATTTGCATCCAACGTAATGAAGCTGCTCCGGTTTCCCAATTTCGCTAGATTCGGAAGCCATTGGAATGCACAAGCACTTGGTGCTTAGAGAAATGCTAACTTGAAGACAGAGAATGGTTATGAATTTCACCCCATGGCATGCAATGTCATGCGTACGGCCATCTCACCTCATTCTCGATTCTGCCCTACATGTTTGATGAAAGATGGGCCAAGTCGTATCCCATCGTCGCAAACCTTTGTCGTTGAAGTTTCTCCCCCATAGCTTTTTCATGAACCTATCGTGGCTGATCACGACACTATTGTTTTCCGTAGAACTAAACCCGCTCATGAGTCGCTATTCACTGTAGTTCCTGGAATCAATAAAGCATGCCGTGCAGAAAAACAGGCATAAAAAGGTGGTCGGAGAATTTATACCTGATAACTTTATTCTCCCTTTCGAGACGTTGGACGAAAATATTGTTTCTTTCCGAACCTGGTCTGAGATCGAGATGGAAAAGTGCAAGAAGAGGAGGGAAAGCCAAAACAACCCATGACAAGAACAGAGAATCCAAAAATAGCGACAAGAGAAATAAGTAGAACCGGGAACTGGGGGAACCGCATTTACATCGTACAATACATTAGTCAAAATATGAAGGTGGAGGTGGGAAGGCAGAACAGTTCCAAGGTGACCCGACTGTCCCTTTTTAACTTATTCCCTTCTGTTCTGCTCCACTTGTCATACATATTCCTCTCCTTCCTCAGCTCTCTTCTCGTCTTCACTTGCCACGATCACACACACTCACCCTCTCTCTCTCTCTCTCTCTCTCTCTAGACGCCATAAGTTCTTCACTGCCCGTTTCCGGAACAGAAGAAGAGCACCACCACCCGCAAGAACCTCGCAAACCATCCCCTCCCCCATCCCGATATGGCTAATGACAAGAAAGGCAATTCCTCCTCTCTCCAGAACTCACGTCGGTCCGCGCTCGCGGCCATCACCATCTTCCTCCTCCTCGCCGGCGTCACGGCCCTCATCGTCTTCCTCATCTACCGCCCCCAGCGGCCACGGTTCTCCGTCATCGGGGCCGCCGTGTACGAACTCAACGCCACGTCGCCGCCCGTCATCTCCACCACCATGCAGTTCACGCTCCTCATCAGGAACCCCAGCCCGCGGGTCTCCATCTACTACGACCGCCTCTCGGCCTTCGTCTCGTACCGGAACCAGGCGATAACCCCGCCGGCATCGCTGCCGTTTCTCTTCCAGGAGAGGCGGACCACGGTGGAGCTGTCCCCGGTGCTGGGCGGGGCGGCGGTGCCGGTGGCGGCGGACGTGGGGAACGGGCTGGCGGTGGACGAGGCGTACGGGGTGGTGGGGCTGAGCGTGGTGGTGATGGGGAGGTTGAGGTACAAGGCGAGCGTAATAAGGACGGGGCACTACGGGTTTTATGCGAGGTGCGATGTGTTGGTGGGTTTGAAGAAGGGCTTTGATGGTCAAGTGCCTCTGCTGGCCTCTCCTCCATGCAAAGTCGATGTTTAAAAGGGTGTTTTCACGTGAAAAAGTCGATAAACTAGGCCTTGCTTGTAATAAAGTTTTTACAAGCTTGCTTGCTTCTTCCTCTTTTGTTAACCATGTTAAGTGAAAATATATATGCGCAATATAACTTTTTACTCTTCGAATGATTCTTTTCTCCTCCTCTTCTTCAGTTTGCTAGGGTTGAGTTGGTTCAATTTTTCTATACAGTATCATTAGGGGGACTGTCAACGAAACGAGAACGAGCTGAGCTGCTTCGTCGTCCTCTTCTTCTTCTGGTGGCCACCTTCGTGAGCCTCTGATTCAGCAGGAAACACGTAGGGCGACGAGCTGGCGCGAGCGCAGGACACGTCTGGTCGGCCATGTTGTCGGCTCGTTCGTGTCGTCTTCTTCATTTTATACGCCATCACATGCCTCATGAGCTAAGATCATCTGGTAAGTTTGTGTTTCGCCAGATTACCATCACTAATGCCGCTAGTTATTACAACCTTCTAAGCAAGTAAAAACTTCTAACTGGGCCACTGTTACAAGTGATGGGTCGTTTAAAAATTGCCTAAAAGTTATCGTTCGAGCATCACCGGACCGACAAAAGCATGAGCGACAAGACGGTTGGGCTCCGCGGGAAATCTCCGACCGGCCCAGCCTGCTCATGTAATCAGACAGGCTTTTAGGGTTTTGTTTGTTTGGTTGGGTTGCGATGAGGTCCGATTTCAAGTTCTAGTTATACGTATTGGTCCACTAATTCGGCCTATCCCCAAAGCACACTCGCATTTCATAAAATGAGATTTGACGTTGCAAATGTTAAATACTACGACACGAATGATTTAACAAACAGACGTGGTCACGAGACCGACGACGGAAAGATTGCCAGATTACTTATCATCTGGGTGATCTTGACGTGTGTAGCAATGCGTAATTCAGAGTAATTTTCACGTAGTTAGTAGTTAGTGGGTTTCAAACAGCGACCTTCAATTTAACAGTTGAAAATCCTCCATTGTCCTCACCAACTTAACCGACCAAGGGGTTGTTTAATCTTACAGATGTCGATAATGTGATACAATAAAATTTGACAAATGGATTTGATCATGAGCTCAGCGATTAAAAAATCACTGAATTATCCATATCATCCGGGTGATATTAGTTTTTGCCGAGTTTGATCTTAGCATGAAGAATCCAGCTACAGAGAGGTGGTCCACGCCGAAACAACTAATATCTTTAGGCCGATAAAGCCTATTCAAACTCGATGATTCGTATCGATAACTCCCAGTTCATTTTCATGGAACGAACTTGAGTAGGCCGTCGATTGACATGCTACAATTGAAGGAACTTTCGGTGATTTCATAGGTGGTGGGGTGGTCTTTCAAATGGATTGCTCTTCTAATCTTCTTCTCGGGGACCACAAAAAAGAAAGAGAAAACCGCTAAAAGCGCCGCCGGTAATAATCCCGGTCGCCGGGCCCCGTTTATCATCATCTTAGCCATTAATTACTATCTATTCCGAAGGGAGGATTTCGCTTTCTGCTCTCTTTTCCCCCAACTTCAGGGGGCCCACCAAGCGATTGATTTGCTCTTGGCAAAGCACTTTGATTTGATTAAATTATTAATCCTCTCATTTCTTTCGTTTTTCTCCTTATTTGCTCAGTTCAATCGTGACTTGCAAAAAAAAAAAAAAAAAGGCCATTCGGAGAAATAGTAGGAA
This sequence comes from Eucalyptus marginata, assembly GCA_014182565.1. NCBI lineage: Eukaryota > Viridiplantae > Streptophyta > Magnoliopsida > Myrtales > Myrtaceae > Eucalyptus > Eucalyptus marginata. The sequence continues at coordinate 33,984,017 of CM024585.1, forward strand.
AGAAAAATCTTTCGTATGCTGGTCAACCTTGACCCACGTTTGTGCTCCGAACTTCAAAGTGCGGTCGGAATTTCTTTCGCATCTTCAAAATTTAAATTTGGGAAAATTCCAAATAAGGACCTGAAGTGAATCTATTTTTACAAATAAGAACCTAAAGTGAACTTTGTGTCATATAAGGACTCGAAGTGGATTCATTGTTTCCAATAAGAATCCGAAGTGAATTTTGTGTCAAATAAGGATCCAAGTGATTAAGTTAATCTCTATTGAGGACCTTAGCTCACAAGTAAACATTTTCCAACAATTAAAATAGGGGCAATTTTGTTAGAAATTTGTTATTGGAAAAAAAAGGGAAAATTCTATATTAATTAAGTTTAGGTTATTTATTTAGATGTTTACGTTTTCTTATTTCTTCTCCCTCGCCGCTCCTCACCTTGCTCGACTAATAGAGAATTTGGGTCTCCAAAAAAAAAAAAAAAAAAAAAAAAAAAAGCGTTTGGTTTTCTTCTTGTTTTTGAATTCATGCCTCAACTGGCAGAAAATTTAGGTTTTCAACTTTGCGGAGGATGGGTACAAGGAATGGGGAGACCGTAAAACCTAGGTTTTTTTTTTTTAATTTTTTTATTTCTGTTTTTAGGATTTGTTAATTTTTCCTATATTTTTTTGGACAAAATTACCCAAATTCCGGTCATCATAAATGTCACATGCTTGATAGCTAGGTGAATATTTGGTGACTAGTAAGCTTGGGTTCTTATTTTGAATTGAGATCCTTATGAAGACAATTAATCCACTTTTGTGCTTTATCTCGATACAAAATTTATTTTGGATCCTTATTTGAGAAAATTTGGTCAACTCGCTATTTGATCCTTATGGCATAAACCCAATTTTTGCCTTTATTCGACATTAAGTTCATTTCGGCCCTTATTTGGTAAACTTGGTCAACTTCAAGTCTTTATTTGGAATTTTCCCTTTAAATTTTGGTCAAAATGTTGTTTGGTAGAACTCCTTCCTTTCCACCGTCAAGAATCTTCCAATAAAACAAATTTAGAAAGGGAATTTGAGGAAATTACGATTAAATTTCGTCTTTTCAATAAATATCATTTCCATAAAGATTTACCGGACTACTTATCATTATTTGGGTGGTCTTGACTTGTGTTAGTATGTGTAATTTGAAGCAATCTACATTAATTTATAGTAGCTTGCATGTAATTAGTGTCCCAACCAATTTAAGCGTGAAGGGGTCGTTCAATCTTACCAATGTCAATAATACTGCATGATAAAATCTGCAAATGGACATGGTTAGGAGCCTAGCGATGGAAAGATCACCAAAGTACCCATATCATTTAGGTGATCTCAATCCTTGTCAAGCTCAATGCTAGCATAAAAAATCCGGCTACAATGAAGCTGTCGGCGATAATGAAGTAACTACCATCCTAAGACCCGATTAGGCCCATTCAAGCTCGAGGATTCATATCGATAATTCCCAATTCGTTCTCATGGAACAACTGGGAATCCAAGCCCCCTCCTTGGAACTCAGCTCAGCCGTTCATGAACTCCCAATCTATTATCTATCATGAGATCCGAACTCGAACTCAAATAATCCGTCGATCGACAATCTATGGTTGAATGAACTTTCGGTGATTCCATTCGTAGCCGTGGTCTCTCAAATGGATTGCTTATATAATCGTTTCCTTTGGGGCCATAGAAGAGAAGGAGAAAAACCGCTGAACGCGCCGCCGGTAGGAACCTCGGTCGACGGGCCACGTCGCTAGGTTTTTGCCGAAACAAAAAGCCCACATCTACCCATCTTCTTTAACCACCAATCACCATTTATTTTGAAGAGAGAATCTCGCCTTTTTCGCTCTACTTTCCCCGACTTTATGGCCCCACCAAGGCGATCGATTTACTCTCGGAAGCACTTGATTTGATTAATTATAATCCTCGTATTTCTATTCTTCTTCTGATTATTGCTAAAATCGATCGCGACTCGCAAAAAAAAAGGCCATTATCTTTCGTATGTCGGTCAACGTTGACCCGTTTGCCCACCGAACTTCAAAGTGCGACCGGAACTCTTTCGCATTTCCAAAATTTAAATGTTTTGGTCAAAGCTTTGCTCAGTAGATCCCTACCTTTCCACCGTCAAGAGTCTTCCTATGAACCCAAATTTAGAAAGGGAATTTGGGGAAATTTCCTTCAAATTTCCTCTCTTTAATTAATTATAAAATTTCCCTTTTTAATTTTCAAAGCAAAAAAGAAATAGCTAGAATTATAAAATACGCAACCCCTCCTCCGAAATATTCCCCCCTCCATAAATCCAATAAAAACCGTTTCTCTCTCTCTATATCTCAAGATCCAATCAGAACACGTTTCAACGACCACCATAACCCAATCTCTCTCTCTCTCTCTCTCTCTCTCTCTCTGACGACGCCGACGGCGTCTTCGCCGGACTCGCCGACCCCGTCCGTCCGGCCGCCGGAGCCACCGCCCGCCGGCCCCTCCCTCCGCCCCCGGATCAGCGATCAGCGACTGGTTGGTGGTTGGCCGGACCGATTATGCTGCAGCTACTCCTGGCGGTGGCGTTCTCGGCGGTGCCGCTGACGCTGTACGTGCCGCCGATCAGGAGCCTCAACCTCTTCGTCGAGACCGTCGAGGGGCTTTTCCGCCAGACCACCCTGTACACGCTCCGGGCGTACCCCCGCATCCGCCTCGCCTTCTCCCGCCTCTACAACTCCATCGTCCGCTTCTCCAGGTAGATACATAGATTGGTTAGAAAAAGTTTCTCGAATTTTCCCTATTTTTCTGTAAATTCGGCTGGTTGCTGCCCTCAAGATTCGATTTTTCAATTGTAATAACTCGGTTAGGGATTCAAGGTTATTCCTTTTGCGCGCGCACGGTATATTGATATGGCTTCTCCTCCGAATCTCGATTCGTTCCTTCTGTTTCGATCGTTCTTGTATTGAAGCGCTCTGCCTCGGTTCGATGGAGAAGGGATCTGAGGTTGGGAATATCGCGTGCTTAGTTCGGCGTTCGTGCGATTTTTTATGTGGGTCTTTTCTCTCTCTTCTCTCATTGTTGTTGGTGGGGGGTGATTGATCCCTCGTCGATTCTGGGAAGCGAGATGGAATTCTGAAGAAGGTCCCGAGGCTGAGCTTGATTCCCGGTGCACTGTTCATCTCTTTTCCTCCCCCTCATTGTACCTTTTTTGAATAAATAATGGAGATGCTGGATTGACTTGGATGTTCTTTCGGTCATTTCAACTTTTAGTATATTGCAGCATGAAAACAGTAACAGGTGGTTGGGGAAGAATGGGTTTGGTGGGGGCATTCATGGAGCCAACCCAGGTTTTCTTTTCGTATGCAAAGATGTCTTAAAAGGACAATTTTTTATTAGAATGGACCGATTCAAGAATTTGATGAGATACTAGGTGAGATCCTAGGTGAGGTGAGTGTGAATTCGAGGTGGTTTGTCCCATCACACAAGACAAGGCAATCGTTTTTTTCCTGGTGAGAAGATAAGCTACATGTCTGCATCTTATCTGCAATAGTTTCTTCTCGGTCGTTAGCCACAAGGCACTGGCGAATTCTTGATCCCGGCGAGTTGGCCGATCGCCGGGTAGTTCTCTCGAAAGAGAATGAGGAAAGGTCGTGACTTGCAGCTTTTGACACACGACTGATGGGACGAATGACTCGAGAGGAGCACTCGATTTTTGTTTCTTTGATTGCTTTGCATGCTTCGAGATGATATTGAACGTTACCCCATTTGTTGTTTCGATAGATCTGAGCAGGTAAAGACAGATTTTTTTACTAATTTTCATCCTCTCTAATTATGGTCTTAACCCACTTGGTACGCCTCTCGACTAGAAGGGACTGAGCTATGATTTGATTGGATAGGGATGCATTTAAAGATCTCGTTTTCTCCATTTCGAAAAGGTGTCGTGTTCGTGGCATGGTCAGCACCACCGCCATCCGTTTTGTGGGAGCCAGTGGTGGATGGTCGGCGGCCTGCCACGGTAGATGTTCGTCGAACACAGCCGTGAGTCGCGGGATCCCCCGGCCCATTTTGAACGGTGGTTGGTCAGTTGGGGTCACGCTCGGACCAATCGCTCCACGCTGGGTTCCTCATGCATGTAATATGGATGGTATGCGCGAGGGTGATACATGACGACACGTGAAGGAATGAACCAATTAGACATGACATCTATAAAATATATTTACATGAGGTGATCTAGAGATGCGTACGGCACGAGTCTTGTGATTAGTCGATTACATCAAATCAATCGAGCGGTATTGCTTTGACCCCTCCACTTGTTGCCTTGTTGTTCAAGTGTTGATCGGCTGAGATCTAATGTCTTGCCCGGTTGAAGGTATTCAATTGGGTCTTTATTGAAGAGTGTATGGCGCCGGGTTGACCCCGTGATTGGAGTTTCTTGGGGGTTGAGGACGCGAGTTGATTACGTTTTGGTTGGTTTTGACCTTTAGCATGGTTTGCGGAGCACGTCGCGCCGCCAGCACAATCCACGGGTTGGAAAGCAACGTTTACTGGCCAAACAAATGGACTCTGATTCCCCGATCGTGGCCCTGTGCATTTGAACATCATCCTAGCACTACCATGTGTAATTTTTCAATTGATCACGGTCATGGTGGCGCACTAAGGCTGCCTGATCCGATAACGCTCGAAGTGCAACGTGGATAGACTTGGACTTCTTGGGCCTGAGCTTCCAAATGCCCCTCGTTATTTTAATATTATTAAAAGAATGGTCAAGTCTAGACAAAGATTTTTAAACCAGATATCCCTATTCAGTGTGGCCCATTGATCAAAGTGTACCCACGTTCATAACGTTTAGGATGGAAGTACGGGCAAGTATAGAATCGTGTCATCATGAAAAAATGAAAAAAAAAAAATGGATGAACTAAAAGGAAGAAGTGATTTTATAAGTATGGAATTCACGTACAATTCACGTGTCAATTATCAATGATGACTACGCTACTTCGGTAAGATTTCAAAGAGAACTTTATCGAATGGACTTCAACTGTAGTCAGAGAAATGTGCAAACTTATTGCAAAGTAAAGTACGGGGGATTGCTGTTGATAGTTTCGAAAAATGCCAGCAAGTTTAAAGCATGGATAGACGTAAAGTGAACTTGACACATTTGTTGTCTTTTTAATGATTGAGCAAATATTGGGTACAACTCCGAAGAATCATAATTAGAGGTGATCATTGGGCATGCTAACGCCGGGCCTCATGTGCTGCCCAGGTTTAGCTCATCATAAAACTTATGTAGAATCATCGGCTCGAGGTGAAGTGTATTGAGCCCAAGATGCGGGGGCTAGATTTTCTAATGGAAGAGCATCGTGCAAGCGACCTGTTTACCTCTGAAAAATCTCGGGCCTCTCGAGCTTAGGGGACTGCTCGCCCCTCGACCATCTCTAATCACAAGAAGCAATGCCACTAGGCCGTGCCCAGCCAATGCTCGGGCTTTGGCTGGGTTGGGCTTGGACTGCCACAAGCCCAAACTTTTTTTCTTTTTTTTTTTTAATAGTGACTGATCGGTCATGTCTAAACATAACGTGTCAATTGTTTATATTAATTGATTTTTCATTATAATTAAAGAGTATTAAAAATTGTAAAACCAGGCTTGAGCATAATGTGCCTTGGCCTAGGCCATCATTATCACGGCATAAATGATACTAGGCCTTCATGGGTTGTGTGCTGGCTAGCCTAAGCATTGCTCATTGCTATTGTTAAACTTGTCAAAATGAATTATAAACCCAATTTTAACCTATATTTTATGGGTTAAGTTGTTATATGAGTTCGTTATATGCAAGAAATAGGTCATAAATGGGTTTAGAATGGTAATACTCAAAATAATGTAAATGTTAAATGGCTTCATAATTTAATTAGACTCGACTTCCTCTATGACTTTTCTCGCCCTCACTTGATCTCACGCTCGCTCGCTCACTTTCTGCTTTCACCTCGATTTGTGTATGCGTATTTTAGTAATATATAGTCATGTATGAGTCACCAAATTCGCATTGCGTGGAAAAGAGTTAATTTAGGTCCGACATTTTCGACCCGATCTAGCCCATCCGTTTAATAGGACTGCCTTGCTAGTCGCAATTTCTAATTTTAGGAGAAAAAATAATGTTTGGGTTAGTTTGAAGCCCGCATAAAATTCAAAAGGGATAGTTCCTACATCATTGTTTTCTGCGGTATATTTTTTCCTTCGGTTGGAAATTCATACCGCATTCCAAGGTGTCTAAATTGTTCCCGATTGCTGCGGATCTCATTGGATCAAAAACCTCGTGGAGCATCTTTCTTTCGTTGCACCATTGTTCAAGGAACCCCGTGAATTTCATTCTCTGAAAGCGGCAATAAGCTCCAATGAGTGACTGAGAGTGATTCATCACTGCTTCTACCACACAGAGAGAGAGAGAGAGAGAGAGAGAGAGAGGCATGAGATAAAGGTGAAGCCCCGGGTATCAGGAGGGACGTAGACGCATGTGAGAGAGAGAGAGAGCTCGTGAAAGTGGAAAATGTGGTGAGGTGGTGAGCAGCTCCCTTCCTCATTCTTGAAATTCATGCATGTGTACTCTCTTTTCTTTCACGTATGACATAATTGACTCGCTGCTCTTCGATCCATATCTATGTTTGATCGAATCACACCCCTTCCTATGGAATCCAAAGCACGGCAGTGTCTCCACTTTACTTTTACTGTCCTCCTCGTATCTCTCGACTCAAAAATCAATCATTTTGTATGCGTAGGTAGTCTCACCAAACTATTGTGTAAGACTCATTCAAATGAGACCATGTTCGGTGAGCATTGTTGGGCAACGGACCATTAACTATTATGATGTCTGTATGCATGATTACCACCATTGTATCATGTATTATGATAACCTCGTATAGCCCGTCATGTCAACGTGGTAGTGATAGAATCAATTATCTATTCAAAAATGTGTCAAACGATGGCTTTTTGAGTAGAGCTTAAGAGTCAAATTATTTTGTGTCGTGCTGTAAATAACTTGACCTATTAGAATGAGCCTATATGTACATGTTCTCTCTCTCCCCTACGATTGTGAGATGCCGAAAAAGGGAGAGGAAGGCTAATTTGACTTTGGCCAGCTAGCCGTTCACATTAAAGATGGGAGGATGATATTCATGAAGGGTCACAGTACAAATGTAAGAAAGCAGATATACACTATGACTCCACTTGGAAGCTTTATCTTGTCCCTTTCTCAAACATAGCTGATTCATGTCTCTGACTTCGCTCGTGCTTTCGGTTGACTTGTGGCTCCCAACTGGACGACCAAAAGCTTGGAATATATCTTCTCGTCGAGCACGAAGCCATTATGGATCACCACCTGGAGCTATATAGCAGTTGGAAGAGGGCAGTGAGATCGAACATGTTCACATGATGAAATGAACTGAGAGGGATCATTTTGGTTTTATAAGCCTTAAAAGTGCGAACACTATCTACCACAAAAAGGTGGTAAATTGTCGTTTCCTGGTTTTATTACAGAATCATCAAATATGATTTTGCGAATCTTCATCAGGAGTTATAATAATGTTTATCTATGTGGGCAGCCCTCTATATGAAAGTTGACATCTATACACTTGGATAAATGTTGCAGTCTTTCCTTCCTATACTCACATCACAAGCCAGTAAATATTGCATATTTCCATTTTACCAAACCCCGGCTAAGCGAATATCAAGAGATCAAATGAGATCCCAATTTTCGGCATATAGCGCGAATGTTTGCGTGCGATCCTAATTTGTGCACAAATCTTCACATTACTTATTCGATTAACGAGATCATGTACAAACACTCATTCCCCAAAAGGAAGATTTAATCTTAGAAAACCAATTACTAGAGATAAAGCGTCAAAACAACACAAAAAAGAAGATTTAATCCAAGCAAATAAAAAGGGAAAAAAAGGGGAAAAGAACATGGGTTTGAAAATAATAGGAGCAAACATGATCTCTGGCTAACGGTCACACAGCCTCATGGGTTTTGAAAGAACTTTTCTTCCGAAACGTGACTTCATTTAAAACCCAAAACCCCAACCCCCCAAATCTCTACATATCCCGCGCCCTTTCACCACAGAGTTCTTGCACTCGCACTCGCTCTCCTCACTTCACTTCACTTCACTTGGAGCTCACGCTCTGCTCACAGAAACATAGAGAGATGGACAGCTCAAGAAAATCTCCGATGAAGCCATGGAAAAAAGGCCCGGCGAGAGGCAAAGGCGGCCCTCTAAATGCCTCGTGCTCGTATAGGGGCGTGCGTCAGAGGACGTGGGGCAAGTGGGTCGCGGAAATAAGGGAACCCAAGAAGAGGACCCGCCTCTGGTTGGGCTCTTTCGCCACTGCTGAAGAGGCGGCCATGGCTTACGACGAAGCCGCTCGGAAATTGTACGGGCCCGATGCTTATCTCAACCTACCCCACCTCTGCCGTCAACCGCCACCCGACTCCTCCGTTTTCTCATCGAACAGGCCTCTGCATCACAAGTTCAAATGGTTCCCATCCAAGAACTTCGTCTCCATGTTCCCTTCATGCGGCCTGCTCAACCTGAGTGCTCAGCCCAATGTCCATGTCATCCACCAGAGGCTGGAAGAGCTCAGGAAGAATGGAAGCTTCGGTGGTGCAGCTTCCCCTTCTTCATCTTCCTCGGACTCGAGAATCGACACTAGGAGGAGAATCGATTTGGAAGTCGGTAAGTTGAAGGAGAAGGAGGTTGAAATTTTGTCAGAGAAGGCACCGGCTACAGGGCATCGAGAGGAGAAGCCTCAAATTGATCTAAATGAGTTCCTTGAGCAGTTGGGAGTCCTGAAAGAAGATAACCAGTCCGAAGAAGTTGTAGATGTGAATGGAACCGAGGAAGGTATGTTCAAGGATTATGAACAAATAGTGGCTTTTGATGAAAAGGGTATCAATTGGGATAGTTTGATGGAGATGCATGGTTATGCGGATCAACAGGTTTATGCAGAAGGCAGCACTTGCCAGGTTTATGATATTAGTGAAGAGTTTGCTTTGCCTTCCACCATCTGGAATTTCTGAGAGAAACATCTGATAGTGACACTGGGAGAATAGTTTTCATATAGTTCAAAACTAGTTTACAGAGTTCAATATGAGAGAGAGATAAAGAGGGACTCCTAGAGTCTTATGATCGATCGGAATACTGGCAGTGTAAGAATGTTGATCCCACAATTTTCAGCATTTATTTTTACCTTGCATTATATGATTCAGTCTTCAAACCTAATGAATTAACAGAAAAGCCGAACAAAAAGCTCGTTATATGATTCAGTCATAAAGGTTCTATAGCATTATACTGTCTCTTGGGTGAGAACTACAGAAGCTGCGTTTGGTTGTCCAGAGCCAAAAAGAATCAAAATGCTAAGACCAATAAAAGAGAGAGCTCGGTAATTGGAAATGAACCATCATAGATTTTCTTTATAATCTAAAGCAATTCCCATCAATATCTCAATATGCAGCGTTAGATATAACCGTCATTAAATCAAGATAGGCTGCTCAGGCTTGGTGAAGCAACCTTCAGATTACCTGGTTGACTCAATTCATATAACATTCTTTCTTTGGGTGTTGAAATTCAAGGCCCTAACAATTAGTCTGAAACCTGTATGACAAGTACCCCAAAGGAAAGCAATAACAAAGGCTTTGCCTAACCAGACGGTTTGCTTATTCGTTGCAATACTCTGAGGCACTTTGATACTCGCCATGCTCCTCAAAGTACTCAATTAGTTTCTTTAAGAATCCATCACTACTCACGGTTTCGGTATCACAGATGAGACAACACTGTCTTCTTGCCCGTGTAACAGCCACATTCATTCGCCTGCGGTCACTCAGGAAACCCACCTGCAATGAAAACAGAAAGGAAGATGAAAACATATTACTCCATATTGGTCCCATACCTGAAGTAAAATGACGTGGGAACAAAGAAACAGACTAATGGATTTTGAAAAAGAAGTACCTCTTTCTTTGAATTTGAACGAACCATTGAAATGATGATTGCTTCCTTCTCCCGACCTTGAAAACCATCCACTGTTGAGATTTCCATATCCTTGAGTTTGTTTTCATTGCCTCTCAGCATCCTCAATAAAACCACCTTCAGGAACAATGAGAGGCATAGTGAGACTACTCTGTATTAATCAAACATGACTTGCATGCAATCACATTATTCAGTAGTTCTGGTTTGGATAAAGAAACATCCTAAACAATCTGCAATTTTCAACTTCAATCCACATCAAATGTCAAGGTATGTTTGGCAAAGAGCAGGTACCTGTGCAGCATAAGGTGTTATGATTCCAATATCAGAAGCACGGACTCCAGAGGAGACAAGTCTTTTTGCATGAGCAATCGCAACCTCAGCTTCACCCTCGTTCAATGTGCTTTCCTCTTCATCTTTCTTTTCTTCCATGTCACACCTAGAAATCCACAAAAGCCGACTGAAGTTTTCAGAATGGACAATGTTACTCAGCACAAGTGACGCCATGAAATGAATAATTAGTTATCATACTGAAACAGCTTCAGTTGTGGTGAAGTTTGTATCTTTGCAGCTACTTGTTCGTATTTGGTAATACTATGATACTTCACTAACTGTCATTTGCATTATTATATATATATATATATATATATATATTTTTTATTTTTTTTTTTTTTTTTGGTATATATCTATTAATCTACAAACAACGAGATCGTAAATAAACAGATTGCTTGATACCACAGACAATTGATATGATATTGTGATTTTGAATTTGCAGTAGGGAAATGCCAAATGTGGTTTGACCTATGGAGAAAACATATAAGTAAGCATATAATGACCTACATACCCAGCTATGTCGATGAGAAGAAGGGTCGGTTCAGTTGAACTTGATGACTTTACATCCTCAAGATCAAAAAGCCTATGGGCAGCAACGCTGGAATGAGCTTCGATCTGTCACAGATATTCAACAAATCATAATCAACAACATAAATATTATTGTTCATTTGATGAAATGGAGTCCTCTTTCACAAATCTTCTCTTATCATTAATTGAATAAGCACCTTACTGTTGTAGAGCTCCTTTGAAGACCAATTCATGATGAGCTCATGCATGCGGTACTGAACAGTAAGCATGGATGTGACTTCATCTCCATATAAAGTTGTCAGGCGTTCAAAAAGTGTTCTTCCCAAACCTTTCTTCTCAGCCTCAACACTTTGGACGGTTGGTGGAAGCTGAAGATGGTCTCCAACAAGTATACATCTAGAACCCTGACACAACAACACAGATCTTATAATAGTGCATGAGAGCCGGCATTACTAGCTCTTCAGATTCAGCTATCCTCTTTTTACATTGTCTCCCATCCTTGCTGCCTGAGATTGCTGTTAATTTGGAAAAGGAAAACCATTCGCTCACCATGAGACTATAAGATCTTAGTTTGAGAGCATGTTCGTGATTTTCTCTTCTAATTCCACTTGAAAATGAAAAAGGTGATGAAACTGCACTACGTGACATTTGAGAAATTGCTTTCCACGGAAATTACAGATAAGTGCTTTTGGATTTTTGGCTTACCAAATGAAAACAGATTTTTAATATTCTCTCTTCAACAGAAAATGAATACACAACCGAACACTTTCTCAAAATTTGCATTCTCGTTGAAAATTTCATTCATGAACCAGTGTTCAATATGATTTATCTATAGATATGCACACAAGCAACTTATTTCTCCCCCAGAACAAGGACAAGAAAATTGTGTTTGACTGCAAAAAGAAAAGAAAATAATGTGCTCTGTCGAATAATAACACAGGTATTTCTACTCAAGTTAACAATAATATGCATCATTCCAATCACTTGCCTTCAGTATAGCCATCCAGCATGCTATCTCAAGCGCTTGAGCTGCTTCATCAATGATCACTAAATCAAATGATGTATTTTCCAACTTTCGAGAAAATGCACCAGTCAATGTCGACAATACCACATCTGCATTCTTAATAACGTCTGTCACAGCAAGCTGCTGCCTCTTGCGTTCTTCTTTTGAAAGAGCCCTAAGCTCCCTCTGAATGTCCCTCCTGGTGCCCTTCTCTTTGGTTTTCAGCAGCTTCCCATTCAATGCCTAAATGAATGCCCCGAAAAAAGTACATAAACACACAAGTTTGACTGCGAGATAGGAAAGTAAGAAGAACAAGAAATCCAGACTGAACCAGGACAAAGAATTTTAGCATCAATTCAGTCAGGTCCAATTTTCCAATTGGTTAAGGCCTCAAACCTAAACAACTCAAAAGCTAAAATGAATCATAAAAGATTTTCCTCCCACTGACCCTCCAGTTGCCCATTCGTTTTTCAGATTCCCAAATGCTCACTCTCTCATAACACCATTTACACGAAGCTAATGGTAAGTACATAATCTTCAAGCAACATCACAAATGGAACTTCCATCTGAATTTGTTCATACCTTCATTTCCTTCCGAATGTCGTTTGCAAGCGAGCTATTATCTGCTCGAAGGACCTAACACCAAGCAAGTAGCCATAAAAAAATGAGACTGAGCTGGTGTAATGTATTCATTCTGCTGCACCAGCTGTAGTTCACTAAAGACAAATTAAATGGAGGCAAATGAAGAATAAAGGATCTACAACCAAGGACATTAGTATGATTTGAGGGTGTAGAACACTACAAATGTTAGGAGATTGCTATCAGCCTCAAGAACAAGAACTAAGTTAGTTTCCAAGGATAGAGTATAGTTTAGCCAGTAGTTGAAGCTCCAGATCATCTTAAGATTCTCTATTGGCATACAAATGAGCTGCCTGTCATGTCCAGTGAAGCCAGTAGTTGAAAACAACTTACGCACCTGTGCATCAAGTGCACTATCCAATACTTGAGGCAGCAACCGTGCAGGATGTCCCAACCTCACCAGCTTCACTCTGGTGTTACAAAAGCAAAAGTTTCAGAAATAAATGGAAGGAAAAGCTTTAGCTTGGGTAATAGAAGTCTCAGAAGTGAAGAACTCAAATTCATGTCACTCAAAGGGTCTGGAGTATAAAAAATTAAGAAAACACAATAGATGATCTTCCATCAATTGACTGACAAATTTATCACTTCTAGAACATACAGAAAACATCAACACTCATCACAAACATTAGCCAACAGGGCTGATCTATGATGGCTTGAATTCTTAGTATGCCCAAATATTAGAGAAGCCGAAGAATAAAATCGAACCTCTAGATAGAGCAGAAAGCAAAATCAAAGTATCCCTACGTTGTGTCTACCAAAGTCTGCCGTCTAGTTAAAACAGAAAATGCTTGCTTAATGGATCTTTAAAACCAAATCTCAGACTTTACACGAGAGAGAGAGAGCTAGTTAAGATCAAGAATTCAAATACCTGTGAGAAGCTAGTCGCTCAACGATGTTATCCACGGCAATATTTGAAGCTGCACATGCAAGGATTTTTGATCCACGCTTTACTTCCTGTAAGATAATTTCTACCACTGTAGTGGTCTTCCCAGTTCCAGGAGGACCATGCAGCAAGAATACATTCTTCGATGACAAAGCCTTGGATACGGCATCTTTCTTGGGAGAAAAAATGGTGACAATTTTTAGTCTAGAAACATGAAGCATAATGAAGATCAACAATAAATGCATCACATCGACAATATATCTTCCCACACAGAAGAAAATCGCCCCAAAATGAACTTTAAAAAAATTATGCAGTAAAGGTTATAAAAGCAAAGCAATGTTTTCAGCTGCCCTCTAAGATCACCCAAAAAAGAATTCATGTGCCCATCGGAACTTCTTAAGTCAGATCAGACAAGTAGAATATAACATCTTTTCAAGTTAAAATCATGAATTGAGAGATTTATATAAGCTCTCATATGTTGTTCCTTTTTGGAAGTAAATTATAGCTTTTTAGAAAAATGCAACCTTAGGTGCACAAAACTACAACAAACTCAATGGAGGACGCTCAAAAGTGGACATGAGATGACATAGCAATCATATTGAGGATAACGGTATCTTGATGTGTCTTCCTGGTGATAAGTACATTGACTTTAATATACAGCTAATCAACCAATCCAATGAAAATTGATGCTGAAGCAAATAAAATTAATTTTCCTTGGGTGCTAATGGAACATACCTGAGAATGATCGAGGTTGGTGTTAAAGGGGCGGACTGTGGTATCTTTCTTTGAAAATGCAGGAGGTCTTTCTCCAAAGAGAACAGGAACTAAATCAGCAGCTGGCCCCTTCTGTACACCTTTACTTAATTGTATCAGAGCATCCTTCAACCTTCGGTAAGTCACCTGTGTGGAAGTTGTAAATAGCATCAATTGATAGTGGGTATTGATCTGATACTAAAGAAATGTTCTGTTGAATGAGAATGCTAATAACAGGATCAAACTCCTGGTCTACTGTGTTTGCTCTCCTACAAATTAATTTAGCAGCACATCAATCATGAATTGTCCTCGAAGACTACAAGTTAAGGAACTAATCATCCCAAGCAATTTACACCTCTAGCAGGTAAATAAGTCAGAAAAGGAAATCTGGAATGCAACAATTAAAAGTAAGACTACTAGAAATGATATCTAATAGAAAAATCAGCACTTTCACCATACCTCATTTGCAACCTTCTCCAGCCGCAGGGGGCTATTCAAACCCTCTTCCGGTATATCATCAAAGGCCACAGTAATTGATGAATCCTGAAATATATACACGGCAGTTCACAGAACTAAACTAAGGTCAGACTCTTGTGGACCTTCTAAGACAAATATTTACTAACACAGCAATCTGTTCCAGGCTAAAATTACCTTCAGGCGGTAAACTACACCTTGCCCAAGAGAAGGAGATCCTAAATCGGCCTTGTTAGGTTTTAGAATGACCACATCATGAGTGCCAAACTGCAAAAAGTGAAAATAAGTTAAATAACAAGTTAATAAAAAAAATATCGAAAACAAGAACAACGAAGACAAGCGGATTCATCTATAAACAGAAATTTAAACGTGCATAAACTGTCCCAACATCCAAAACTTCCATCCAAAAACGTTTGTACTGCCGTCAATGATGAGTTCATGGAGTAATATAGAACGTGCAATGAAAAGTAATCTCTTATCCACAAAGATGAAAATAAACCCAATAGGGGTAAGGTCGTTCTGCATGAACATCAACCATTCATATAGAATTAGCTCAGGTTGGAGAGAATCACGCTCTTCGATATGGAATAGCCAAAGAAATATGCATATGAATACACAAGTAGATGAAGAAAAACAAAAAATCTGTTATATCTCTAGAAGGCTCACCTTATGAGCAGGAAGGACATCCCCCTTTGTGGATTGGAATTCAAGGAGCGTTTTCCCCATCAAACCTGTCTATTGAAGAAATGAATCGAATCACGCCGTGCCCTTAATCCAGAAAAATGCAATCGCTACACTATCTGCTGAGGATGCATCGGACTAGAAACAATTCCCGAAATTACAGGAAACTAACAACAAGGTGCTCGGCTAAACACTATATCGCGCCCGCACCTCACCGCAGCTTTAAAACACACGTTGCTACAAGCAACGCACGACAATGCAGCTACAACACGGCTCGGTTACCGCATAGCGACAACTGTACCGAACAGACTCTAAGATACTAAAGGCGATCAAATGCGGATAATTTCCATCGATTCCGATCAAATCAAAATACGAACATCGAGAAGGGGAAAAGAAGCAAGAGGACCTGAGCATCGACGCACTTCAAGTTGAGCATCACGGAGCCTTTCCTCTGAGCAGCGTCCAAGCTCCTGGCGGCTCCCGAACTGATCGAGGCCGATATCTCCGCTTCCTGCGATCAGGATCACAGTAACCGTGAGCTCGAGCGATCGCTCGTCGGACCCGGTAACGAACGCGAGCGCGAGTAAAGATTTCATTTTTCGCAAAAAAGCGGCAGCGAACAGAGCGTCGCGAGAGAGGGAAGTAGTGACCTTCTCCAAATCGATCAAGGGGGACATGGTGGAGACGAACTGCTCGAGCGAAACGGACGCCGAAGCTGCTTTCTTCCTCGTCTTCCCTCCCTCCATTTGCGCTTCTTCCTCGTTTCGCCGATTGCTTCTTGCAGGGCTGCTCTTCTTCGTCTTGTGCTCGACTGCGCTCGTCCGATGACGCTTTGTTTCTTCCATGTTTTGAAAATCTCGCCTTTGGTCCCCGAACTAGCGCTTTTTTCCCACTTAGGTCCTTGGACTTTTTATTTATTTGTCTATGTTCTTCAACTCACCAAACTTTCCTAATCGAGTCCCTCTTGTCCTAATTCGATTTGTTGAGGCTGAAGGGTCCCTTTAAACCTACAAGAGTTTTGGCGTGAAAACTGGAGTGCAATATTCGTGCTAAGTAATTAAATGAAAGTACCTTACCCATAGTTTAATTGGAAATACTAAAGGCACATCTACAATATTTATTATTATTTTCTTCTTTTTTTCTAAGGAAGCTCGTCTTAGATAGATAAACTCCGCCCATGAGATTCTTAACTAACCTCATGAGCCCATGCCATCTTTTAGATATATTCTCTTTACTTTCCTAAGAATTATTGAACCGGAAAATGAAACCTCTTGAGAAAAAATGCAGTAAAATTATTTCTTAGATGATTTTTTTGTAACATCACGGTGGAATGCAAGATAAAATGACGGGAGGTGTGTAGGCTTTCCTACTTGCGGAAATGGCTTTCATTCCTCAAGTTGCATGAAATGGCTTTATGTGATTACGTTTGACAGGTTCTTGGCTTCTCTAATTTCTTTCTTTCACTGAAAGATTTCACGTAGCTCCATTCTAATTTGTGCGTGGACACTCAGATTCTTTTTTGTGGAATGTCTGAGTTCCTTGCGGACATGGATGAGTTGGGTGTGAGACCAGATGAAGATGCTATCATGAGAGTAGAGAGTGCCTTTTGGAGACTTGGTCGAGATGAAAGGTGGATACAATTCGGGAAGTTATGATCTCATGATTCAAAATCGAAGATAGGCCTAGTGAATCGCAATTTGTTTCCACCATTTGGTTGGCTTATGTTGTCTAGATAATACCAATCATTGTCTCCCTCGAAATAGAGCAAATTGTGATGGAGTTTCCCTGGTTTTACATGATTTGGGCATTGCGTTTTTCCATAGAATGCTCAATCAGCATATCTTCTTGGACAAAAGAATAACTACTCTTTTTATCTAAAGAGGGCAACAACGGTAGGATCGTCCGCTGGATTTTTGTAATGCAATGTCACGCTTGAAAATATATTTTGGAGTAAATCACAGGGAAACACAGAAATTCAAGTAGGTTTTTCAAACTATCGTGGCCCCTCGATGGCGATCTTCTGGGTCCAGGTGAGGGAGGTAACCGGGGCGACACAAGCAAATTTATGACAGAAAACCGAAAACCAAACATCCAAGGAGGTCATCCACATATAAACCTTCGACTATCTCACAGTCAACAGATAATCATCGAGATGATGGTTCTCAACGAATGTGTTAGTTTTCTTTATCTTGTCCAGTTATCCAACACCATCGCAGTTGCAGAGAGTCGAACCTCTAATCCACGTCACAGTATTTGGGCGATAATTCATGACAAGCAAGCAGAACTTTGGAGCTGATAAGTTTGATCAATTGACAGAGACAAGACACAAAACTGTCGAGCAAGAATGGGTAAGAATGTTTATCAGGTTCCTTGTGCCTCTTTCTTTCCACAAAATATCTAATCGATCAGCAACAGAAACCATAAGGCTTTCAAAAGGTGCATCAACCATGAGGAGAGAAGCCTGTTTGTCACTATTTGGCATCTTTGTAGGTGAATGAGGAGCTGTTGGGACACAGAATCTTGCTGAATTGCCAATTGCACGCGTTAGTTTTCCTGCCCATTCAGTGCAGTAATAAACAGAGTCAGATTCATTTTTTTCCCCTCATCTCTGACTTTTTGCCTTCAGGGACTGGAAAATCAATAGAGTTGGTTGACGTACTTACTGCTAGCAATTCATAGGGATATATCCAAACTGCAGATCAAGTAAATGTTAAGATGACTCTCCCATTAAAGAACGGATATTATACCTATCTGCACTTACCGTGAGCATTTCGCGGTTCGGCTTTCATGTTTAATGTAGAAGTTAGGCATTATCACTGAAACTTCAAGAAGGAAATTTGGAAGAAATTGAGAATCATACAATGGAATTCCAAGAAGTGGCCTCCGATGGACATCAGATAGGCAATTATCGAAATTTCTTTCTATGAGGCCACACCAATCAAATGTCAAGAATGAGTTAGATTCACCCTTGCCACCGAAAGAACAGTCCTGAGTAGTTCTAGCACTATCATCAGCTCTTTTCACCACTTCACTCTTTGAATAAGTTGAACCAATAACTTTTCCCAAAATGACTCACGTTGGCAGTTTGTTCAAACCAAGGTTCTTGTCTGAAATCTGGGTGAAAGCATTCACCAACATCCCAAAAGCAAAAACATCATTCTTTTCATATAAGTTATCGCAAATGTTGTTTTTGCAATTGTCTAGGAACTTTGCAAGTCAAGGTCACATGCTCCTACCATAGATGTTGTCTTCTCTCTAACTAACAACTGAGCAAATTATGTGTTAGGTATACTGTTCTGTGTAAACTACACCCCAACACACTTGTGGATCTCGCAGGAAGATTGCATGATGAGATGATAGATGGATAAAATGAGTACACAAAACATCGCATGATCAAACAAAATTTTAAGGCGAAACCACAATCAGCAGTACATGCAATGAGCAACACTAGGACATCAAAATGTGAAAAAAAAAACTTGTGTAGAATCATCAGCTTTGGGCTATTCCATATATAACACAGGTTGCTGTCAAGCACAACCTTTTCTATTCAAATAAATGACAGAGATGAAGCAACTCTACACATATATAGAATTAAGCTCCATAATTACAATATTGGAGAATGATAAAACAAAAAAATTATATGTATGCACCTGCACAAAATCATTTGACCTTTGCTCTCTGAATTTCAGAAGTGTGACCTTCCTCAACTTTCCGAGTGAGAAGTGAAATCCAATAGTGAGATGCACTTGAGGAAGCGTAGTATGAGGTCACAGTGAGTTGAGTAAACTTGGGGAGGGCATAAGCTACAAGACCGAAAGAGTAACGTTATTTACAAGTCGAATAAGCATGAAAAGTACATTTCTAAAGGACAGTTTGATGCAATTGTTGGGAATAATTGCAATTTCAAGAAGTAATTAGCCACTTGCTCCATCTAAAGTTCGATAATTATAACCCTCTTACACTCTCAATAGAAAATGGATGTGTAGTCTGCGGCTTTTACTCCTTACTTATAACAGCATAAATTCCCTTAGAAAATAAAAATAAAAGCCAGGATCTTCCTAGGTTATTCTATGCTTTTCACAACAGAGCATCTACATCCCTCTCACCCTAAATGCAAGAGTTATTTACCTATAAAACTCTGCACTACAAAACCCAAATAAGGGCACAGATAGCTCTGGGACTCCATCAGGCCTAATAAATATCCATTGTCGATAGCCTTGAATGGACAGTCTGGACCAAACTGAGGCCGACGGGCTTTGCTGCTTATAATATTAGTATTAAAAGGTGAAAGGGCTTTTTTCCGTTGATTACAAGGTGAGCTCAAAATTTTTATGCCAAACTCCAGAACTTCCCCATGCATAGCAATCCCTCATATGCTATTTTGCAACACTAACTATATCCAAAAGTAAATAAATAAATAACAATGCTGCCGACACAACCTGTAGAGAAAGCCATATGTCGTACATGTCAACCTATTAACTTCAGCTCTATATGTGGCAACCAAATCACAGGGCATAATAAGGAGAATCAACAGCTTGAAGAATGCCAATGATTTTAAACATTATGTAGTTTTTCTGACAGAAGAGATGCAATAATAGGTGCTGGATAAAAATTGTTATCTTGAAAGCCAAAACCTTTTCTGATCAACCTTTTCAACAACATTTCATCATAAAATCTATAGAATCATCTTGCCGTGAGTACTCAGACAAATATGCAACAACGAGAATAGATGTGTGGGGTCTTTGTGGGGGTGCCGCTAATAAGAAAAACTCTTCAAAGACGCCTTCAAAACACTGAAGACGATAATTTTCTGATGGACCAAGTGAATCAGATCAACAGGACATCATGGACTTCATTAACTTATGTTCATAACAGGGAATATAAATCTGGGCTCCTATAACTCCATAAGGAAAGTAAGCTTATTAAAATGAGAGAAACCAAACATTTGCAAATCTGGGTTAATAGTGTTCTAAAACCAAAAGTTCTCCGACACACACCAAAAAAAGAGAGAGAGAGAGAGAGCTAACAAGGAAAATAATCTGTCTATGCATTTCCATACGGTGAAATGAATTTTATCGGCAATAGCATCATCCGGCTAATGCCAGTGTCTTTAATATGTATGTAATGAGTAAAGCAACCATTCTAATTGCTATATGGTGGAAAATGAGCGTGGGTCAGCAAAATGAATGCAAACCAAGACCAGCCAATTAGAGAAAGCCCGGAAGAATCTGTTCATACCTCCAAATGCAGCACTGGCCCCAGAAAAGAGCAACAGCGGGGGAAGCTGCAAACAAAGAAGACAATGCATTTGTTATTCACAAACACTTATGCAGCAATGGCAAGGGAGCAAGAACAATTTGACTTTAGAAATTACAAAAGTAGACATTGAAGTATAGGAAATACCCCAACAACAAAAGGAAGCCATTTGGGTCCTCTAACACGATTCTGTATGAATGGGATTCCTGTTTCAGAAGGACGTTAAATGGAGGATAAAATTCAGAACTGAGATGTAAGAAGTGAGTTTAAAGAATCTCACATTACCTGTATTAAAACTATGAACAGCACTAAGCAGTGCACCTAGTCCAGAACCAGCCTGTTGAAACAGTAGAGATTAGTGAGACCCAGAGTGGCTAGCGATGACCATCAAAAGCACCAATCTCCTCAAAGAACAGTATGATACTGCTTAAGTGTGCCAAGCCACTTGAGAGCATAGTTCTTTAATTGAAAACATTGAGGAATGTAACGGTAAAAGCCTATTTTTGACTAATTATTGAGGAACGAGACCTAATTTATTTAGATTTAACAGCAACACTATCCATCCATAGTCAACATCTTAATTTGGCCTTCCAAGCAAATGGAGTAAAAGCATAATCACGCTTGCCATTACAGATCAAGGAATTTTCAAACAGACGATCCAGAAATTCACCAAACCTAATAATACTTTCCAAAACTTAAAGCTTTATGTGCATGCTTCCACTATTAATTGGGCGAAAACCACCCCGGGAACTCTAAACAGCCAGGAACAACTGAAATGCGTGAAACTTGAGAAGACTCGAACGATACAAACGGTGGAAAACAGAGCCCCACCTCCCCCAAAAATAAAAGAAAAAAAAAATCCCCAAATGAATCACGACACAGAACGGCAATGATTTTTGCAAACAGACAGAGGAATCCGAAACTATTCCCTGCCAACATGGAGAAGGACTAAACTTTCTTCCACCTTTTCAAAAACCACTACGCATTTCTCGCCAGGAACCGGAAACAGCACGCACAAACAGCACAAAACAGCACCAAATGGACGAGAAAGAAGTGAGAACTCACCACGGCGGTGGTGTCGTGCAGGACGGGAGTGATGGTCCACTCGCCATTCCCCTGAAAAACACCCAAAAACAAGAGAAAAAAAAAAGGCGCGATTCAGTACACAGACAAGACGCAATACAACGGACGCAGAGGATGGTGTTACGTTACAGCTTGCGGGTTCAAGAGGGAGAGGCAGCGAGGGCAGCGCGGCGATCCGAGGCCGGGGTTGATGGTGGGATCGTGGTACAGGTTCCCGTTCCTCAGCTTCTGCTCGTACACCTCTCTCGTTCCCATCCCGATCTCCGATCTCTCTCTCTCTGCAACGCCACCTGCGGGTTGCAGCGAAACTCGCTGCTCGGCGCTGCGGCTTCTGATTATGCGTGCGAAAGAAACCCCTCTCCGAGAAAAAGACTAAAGCATAAACCCTCCGAAAGTCCGGTCCGAATTGAAGGTGCCGAAACCGCCGGCGTGGGTTTTCCAACTTAGACAATGCCCCCCCGTGACTCAAGGAACCATTCATATTGATCCATGTAAAGAAAGGGAAAAAAATTGCACCAGCATTCAAGAGATCTTGTGAAAATTTTAAATAAGAACTTGAAGTGTCCTTATTTTTTTAAATAAAGACTTGAAGTGGACTTTATTTTAAATAAATGTTTGAAGTGACTATATCAATCTCAAAAAATGGCGTGAAGTGATTATGGATATTTCAAATAAAGGCCTAGTCTCGTCGGCTCACCAATCGACAAAAAATTCCGACCAACTAGGGATATTTTTGTCCAAATATAATTTATATTAAAATTTAAAAAAGAAAAATTAAAATAAAAAAGAGAAACACACGAGCGGGGGCTGTGGCCACCACCCTATTAGTGGCGATGGTTGGCAGGGTTGCAAATGCCTGGGCAAGAGCTGGCGACCCCACCGACCAAAGGCAAGGGCCTATTGGCCCTCACTAGGGACGGGAGAGGGTGGCGACACTCTCCCAAATTTGGGCAAGGGCTAACAACCCTCACCCTCGCCCAGTGCCTCCAGACTTAGGCGGCGAGGTCTAGGAGCCCTAGCTAAGGGTCGCTAGATCAATGCAAAGGCCAGCGATGCCTAAACAGGGGCAAGGGCCCGCGATCCTCGCCTAGATCCGGGAGAGGGTCACTAACCCTCACCATCGTCCCTCTGGCAATAGGGAAGTGGCCACCCTCCCACTTGTGTTTTCCCCTTTTTTCTTTTTTCTTTTTTAAAGTTTTGTTTTATTTATTTTTTAAGGAAAAATAGAAAAAAATAAAGAAAAAAGGAAAAAATTTGCAAAAGACGAAATTACCTTTCATAACTAATGAGTTTAGGCCCTTATTTGATATTGATATGATCATTTCGAGTTTTTTTTTGACATAATGTCCACTTCATGTCTTTATTTAAAAAAATTAGGGTATTTCGAACCATTATTTAAAATAATGTCCACTTTATGCCCTTATTGGAGAAAATGGACATTTCATATCCTTATTTGGGATTTTCCCTTAGATCTTATCATGAATGTGAGCAATTACGTGAGAAAATCCTTTTATTTTATTTTTTTTTAAAAAGGGACATGAATAGAGGAGAATGATTGGGCAGAGTGAAGCGCAATCAGAACCCGACATTAGTAATTTTTCCAATAATCAAGTTAGACAAGATTAATGAAAGAACTTGATTGCAGTAATTAAAAAAAAAATTTGAATTTGATTACACTTTTTATAAATTTTAATATTTAGTTACATTTTCACAATAAGTTTTAAGATTTTCAATATACTTGATTTCTAGTTAAATAGTATTTTTTTTTTTTTGTCTGGTAGCGAAATAGTATTTATTTTGTCGGATTTTGGGTACAATAGTTTGTGTCTGACGTGGCATTATTTACGTCAGCTTTGGTATCACCACTAAGATAGGTCGATCAAGTTGGTTACTATCCTTTAACTCCAACAATTAGCCACTTATTAGTGGCTGCTGAGCTATATTACCACCACTAATCTGCTGTCAGATGGTTGATCAAGTGGCTAATTATTGGAGCAAGTTGCATCTCTCCCCATTGGACTTCGCTTCTCAGTCGGAAAATCAAGGGAAGTCGCCCCTCGCAAAAGCGAGAAGGAAACCTTAAATTATTGTGGCCATGTCCTTGCTCAGTGCCATACAAAAGGAGTTAGCTGATTTCAGTAACTAAGCTGGACATAAGTATAACCATGAGAAAGCAGCCACCACCAACAATTGAGCATACATGATTCCTACGTGAAGCCCCCCCGTAGATAATCTTTCAGCCAAGAAAATACAGAAGAATAGTGCAAAAATTTTCCTTTCAAGTGAAAATACATTTTCTTGTCTTCAACGATATGCTAATCCAGCGTGTTTTGGGGAATGGATTCCTTATCATTTGTAAATAAGGGCGTCCCGTCCGGGTCCAATGCCAATGTAATGGATCGGGATGCCCACAAGCTCTTCGATCCTTTCCACGTACTGCCGTGCAGCCTTTGGAAGGTCGGAGTAGCTTCTGACAGAAGAAATGTCACCCTTCCAACCAGGTAAAACCTCGTACTCCACCTGAACACATGAAAGGAACATACCAAACAGACATTTGAGTTATCATCTCAACTCCGCAAGACTTGTATATGTGCTGCAAAAGTTAAATTACTTTATTTATAGGCTACAAAGATGTACGAAGAGCACATCTCTATTTCATGCTTTAATGGCCTCTAATTTGATATCAAGTAAGATGATAGGCTGCCTAATCCATGTTATCGAGAAGGGGACACCTGGGTGTCAAGCAATTAACTTTACCATCTTTCTCAGGCAGACTTGTTATCGGCAACTAGCAAATATAATTTTTTTTTTTTTTAGTCACACGAGATACAGGACACATCATGAAGTCAAGTGGATGATGAGAATGCTTGCCTTCAATTGCTCAAGGAGACGCAGATCAGCTGGAAATGATTCAATTGGTGTGCCATCAATTTGTTTATAAGCAACCCCTAACTGGATTTCCGGAAGATCAGATAGAACATCCAGTTTGGTTAAATTTAGAGATGAAAAGCCATTAATCTGACAGCAGTACTTCAGTGCAACTATGTCAAGCCATCCACAACGACGAGGACGACCAGTAGTTGTCCCAAACTCCTGCCCAGCAAATCTGAGCAGGTCGCCCCCTTGTCCCAATATTTCTGTTGGGAAAGGACCGGAACCAACCCTTGTCGTATATGCTTTAACCTGCAAAGAAATTTTGAGGTAAGTAATTCAAACTTCACTTGCAAATTACCAACAAGAGCACCAACTTCATTTAAAAAGACATTTAATAAGATAAGTAGATACTCACCACTCCAATTAGATCGCCAAGGACTCTGGGTGCAATGCCAAGACCAGTACAGATTCCACCAGCTGAAGGGCTTGAGGAGGTTACAAAGGGATATGTTCCAAAGTCAATATCTAACATGGTAGCTTGACCGCCTTCAACTAATATCTTTTTCTTTTGTAATATTGAATCATTCATGACATGCACAGTATCTGCTATGAACGGCTCCAACCTTTCTGCATATCTCTTGTATCTTTCTACTTCTTCTCGGAGCATGTCAGGACCATAGTTAAAGCCTTGAAATCTTGAAGCTGCATCTGATAATAAATTATCAAGCTTTTGAGGAAAAGTATCCATGTGCCTGAGATCGCTCACTCTGATCCCATTTCGAATCATTTTGCTGGAGTAACAAGGACCAATTCCTCTTTTGGTCGTTCCAATAAAAGATTTAGCAAGCTCTGCTTCTCTAATACCATCCACTACTTGATGGAAATCAAACAGCAGATGGGCACGATCAGACACTAAAATCCTTCCCTTGCAGGAGACTCCATTGGCCTCTAATCCATCAATTTCTTTAAATAATCCAGGCAGATGCACAACAACTCCATTTCCAATGACACATAGAGTGTCATCATTAAGAATGCCTGATGGAACAAGGTGAAGAGCAAACTTCTTCCCCTCTGAATTGTAAATTGTATGCCCAGCGTTAGCTCCACCCTGGTGTCAAAAATCTTCAAGGTTCAAAATAAAAAGTATTTACAATTGACAAATTCAGTAAAAGCCAGCAACTTAAGAATAAGATAGCTCTTCACAAAATAGATAATATCCACGCTCAATGGAGGAATATGGACTATAAACACAAGATCACTTGCAGAAGAGAAGTAAATTTATTCCTCTAGAATCGAATGATCAGCTATATTTCTCATTACATCAACCATGCCATATTAAAAGAAATCTGATAAAGTGCTGCACAGTATCTAGACTCGACTTACTGTGCAAACTGACTTTTTCTCTTGGTCAACATCAATTAGTAGCAGTACCTCACTCTTATGAAGAAGTTTCTCTAAAGCACAACTATCTGTTGGTTGACATATGCTTTTGTTGTTTACTGCTACAAAACATAAAATGGAAAATGGAAGACCCGTCATTGTTTGTCATCTTCTTCCTAAATGATTGAAGGGGAAATAGATGAACACATCAACATCCTAATCTTCAAATTCTGAGCAAGGAACATTAGAGATAACAAATGCATAGCATAATAGCATCCTATGTATGGCCTCATTTCAATAAATTATCATCTTAATGGTAGATGGAGGTCTCCATCTAGCATCCACAATAAGAACAGGTCAATGTTATGATGTGACGAGACAGATGGTCACTAGTACTACAAAGCAGATAAGCTACCATAATTATACCAAATCAGAGTGTGGAAATGACAACCTTCCAGTTATCTATTGTATGTAAAGATACGTACGCACTTCCCTAAAAAAGAGAAGTTATCCACATTCAGGGGTGAGGAGAAAGAAAAAGACCATCAGTAGAAAAAATGGACCATGAAAACCTTTTGGTTATCCGTTGTAGGCAAAGATATTTACAACCTTCCCTAAAATAAGTAAAGGGTAAAAATATCCATATTCACGGGTCAGGAGAAAGTAGAAAGACCATCATTGTAAAAGATAAAAAAATTTACCCTTGAAGTTGCAAAAAATAAAAATTAAAGCCATTAGCATCTGTTGCTAGATACAACCTTAGTGTCATCAACTCCTTGACAACAGTGTTCTTTCGAAGGTCTGATTGAGTCAAATCAGTCAATCAATCAAGTTCATTCAGTAGACATTATGTACTCCCCTAGACTCTTAATGCCAACTAACTCAAGCATTCCATCATTGCTGTGCCAACAACCAATCATAACAACAGCACCATCTAGGCATCTCCAGATACCTTATCGGCGGACCAACATGATGTTGCTGATGAAACCAGCCGATTGGTTTCTCCGTACCACTAATTTCTTCCAATTCGCAGATGCCACCACATCGATTAAGCCACCAATCTCAGAACACCGGAGATTGTTTCAAGTAAAATCTTAAATAATTTTCATAAATCCCAACCTTCTCAATGCAAGCAATTGTCCCAACCCAGCTATCCTTAGCAAAAGAATTTTCAACTCACTGTTCCGAATCCAAAGACAGAGCTCAAGACCACGATCGAGGTCATCTAGACCTCAAGGTGCCACCTCTCCCCCCATCTCAATGAATATACACCTAAATGCCCTGATGTTCTTACACCACAAATCTGATGCATGCCTTCCGACCCCCTTCCAAGTTCATCACCGACTACCTCGAAATTTACTTTTGAAAATTTACTTTTTGAACCACATTCTTTAAGCATTCATTTGCTCATTTCCAGAGGTTCCCAAGCTCGCCTTATAATCATTCAAATCATTTCAGACACTGCATGCTCAACATGTCAAATCCAACGGCCTGATCACTATCTAGTCCACAAAAAAAGAAAAAAGAAAAAAAGAATAGCACTCACGTCCCTTTCTCGAATATATTCGCACAGGAGACAAAAAGGCGAAACGCCATGTACTCGTAGAGATTCGAACGAATACAACGGATGCCGAGGCTCACCTGGCACCGAGCGACGACGTCGAAATGGCGGGCCAGGATGTCGACGAGCTTGCCCTTGCCCTCGTCCCCCCACTGGCAACCCAACACGCCGGACACCTGGCTCAGCCCCCCGATGCGGCTCGCCGGCGATTCGGGGGCGGCGCTGACGGAGGCGGCGGCGGCCCGCGGCGGCTTCACGGAGCAGACGACGGCGGGGCAGGGGCGGCGAGCGGAGAGAGGGGCGAAGGCCCCGTGAAAAGGGGTGGAGGCGGGGCTGGAGTCGAGCCTGAGGGTGGAGATGTTCATGGTCGGAATGTCGACTGAAGAGAGAGAGAGAGAGAGGGAGGGAAAAATGTGATTTTTATTTTACTCTCTTTGGAGTTGGAGTATAGCGTCACCTGCAGAAGCACCAGAAAAGGAAGGTGTCTTAAGAGTCTTAAAAAGGAGAACTCATTACATAAAATGTTAAACAAAATCCATCTGTTTATGTTAACCGGTCGTTTTTAAATTTAATTTTTACATTTAATAACACATTTCTCGGAAAGAAAAGAGGTTCAACTTCATTTTACTTCCAAAAAAAATAATTTATTTCATTATTTCTTGCGTCTAATTGTGAAGACCAACTTAATTTTTCCACTAAAATAACACATACAAAACATTTTTTTCCTTCTTGAAAGCATGAAGTCTGAAAAAGGAGATAAAAAGGAGAAAAGAAGAAGGGAAGATGAAGAATAAATTATTTTTTTCCTTGTTATTCAATCGGGAAGAAAGTTATTAATATTGCTCACGAGTCATGTCCATAAATTTTTTTCTATGAATAAATAAAAGTTTGGGTATGAGAAAGCCTCAACTAGCTAGATCCCGACTCCACTAAAATCACTTAAAATTTAGACAAAAGAACAAATGGGCGATCTTGTGAAGACTCAAAAAAATAAATTTTCGACTTTGAAAGACATCTTGTATTTTTAATAATTTAAAAGAACATAAAAAGGTGATTCAATAGAACATCCGAAATAAGTGTTAAATTACGTTTTAAGTTTGAGCTTATTGGACGACTCCAACCCAAATTGAATTATGTAATAAGTTGGTTGGCACGTGATTTGAATTTTCTCGTTGCAGCATTGTTGGACCTTTAAGCCTTTAACCTTAAAGAGAGGACATAGAAAAGGAAAGGTTTATTGGGCAAATTGTTGCCGAGTGGGCAGAAGAAAGGAAAGCATGGTTGGATTTTGTTTCCTAATCCCAATGGGCATGGACTACTTTGATCGACCGACATAGGAATTCTAGGGGCGGCGGATAAAGGTATATATTTTCCAGAAGATATCTGTGGGCTTTGATCGTGGGATTTGACCAAACTTTTATGTGTTCAAGGCTATTAAATTTTTTGTTAAGATTTGTTAATTCCTTTGGGAGCTTGAGAGATTATTTGTGAGGAATTGTGAGTTAAAAACTATGTGAGTTATTGAAGGTGATTAGGAGCCATAAAATATCAAGAGTATTTATTTTTCGTAACTCAAGTATGATTGTAATATCCGTTGTATTTTTTATTCATATTTAAGTTATTTGCTGCTATTCCAATGAACGTAGGTCATATGGACCGAATCATGTAAATCTGGTATTCATTTTTTTTTTATTTTATATGTTTTATTGTTCAATCGCTTAATTATGCAATAATAAGTCTACTAATTTTATTTTATTTTTAGAAACTAAGCACAAGTTATGAGACAAATTTTATCGAGAGAGAGAGAGAGAGTGGCCGTGATTGAAGAGTAATTTAGTTAATTAACATAAAACTGTGTCTTAGTAATAAAAAAAAAAGGGTGTAGAAATATCACTTCCCAACTACCTAATACAGGTCTTAATCTCATAAAATTTGACTGTTTAAATTCACTTTTATCTATATAAATAAGGTTGAAGATGGTTTCTGTAGTTTCCCCTTGTAATAGCTTCTTGCTATAAAAAAGACAGGATTATTGAAAATGGACACAACATTGATAGCTGGTACATCAACTTGGATTATTCAAAATGGATCGTTGTCTGTTCTAATGACCGGACCTTTGACTTGCACAAATCCGACCCTATTACGGACCGGCTAAATTCCTACAATCAGAGGAGTTTCGGATCGCGCACGAGACTCGTACCATCTGCGGCTGTGATTGCATTTGGTACATCAACTTGATTTTCAAGGAAATTCCGGGATGCGTTAGGGAGATGGCGTTGGGGGCACGCTGATTCCATGATTCGTTCTGTAGGGCCTGAACTTCGAAAGGGCTACAGGAGTTAGGATAATCTTACAGATCAAAAGGAAATCTGAGTGGGACCATTCTTCGGTATCTATTCATCAGTCGAGTCAGATAAGCCATTATTCTGTTTTCTTTTCTGGTTTTTGTTGTTTGCAACTGTGAAAAGTTCATTAATTTTTTCTTCACTTTTCATAACTTGGCTGTCATTTTCATGTCAGGGTGGTCCAGCATACTCTAAAATCTGTGATCACCAAGTTTTTGTTGCAGCTTTAGGCCCACATGAATCTCTCCTTCGAAAGATCTGGCAATAGACGATATCATCCGCAGATGGTTTCCTTCGGCCTTTCGCCTGAGGAATCATCATGGACACTGCATGATCTTGGCCCCTCAAAAATCTGTCTCATGCTTGGAGGGGGCCTGCCAAGACTAGCACGGTTGCTAAAGGGCAGTGGATAAGCGGATCTTCATGTATCAGGAAAGAGAAGCTGTAGTGTTTTAGCTCAACCAAACCCCTTCAGTCATTGCTCAATGATATAACTGCATAGAGAGAAAAGTGCTTGGGACTCTAAACTTCTGTAACCAAATGTTCCTGAAATTTTGGGAGTACCCTCTGGCTTTGGCTCCCGTATAATGATATCAAGCAAGGACGGGAACTAGCTTTCTAGTTATGATGACTACTGACCGTCAAAGAACGAATAATTATTGGCATTTATAAGAAAAATTGAGAACCTTTCCTCTATGATCATGAAAGAGAATCTATAGACTTTACATGTAAGAGTGGAAAAAACAAAAAACACCTGTACTTGCGTTTGCCTTTGGTTAGAAAATATGCCAGAGTTTGGCACCATCCTTGCAAAACTGCGGAACGTGGTACAGTGGGGCACTGCATGCACTTTCTTCAATCCAGAAAGTCGTCGGCATCTGCAGCTCATTCGAAGAAGAGTTGTTGCTACTATCTGCAGTTTCTCTTCAATTCATATACACTCGGCCTCTGCAATACCTGAGAACTCCTTCAGGGGTTGAAATGGTTTTTCAGGTGGCTTTCATGAGGCACTCTTGTGGCAGCCCAAACTCCTTATTCTGAGGACCGACTTGTTGCCTCCATGGATCATTGTGTAACTTATAGTGCAAGACCTTGTAAGGACAAAAATAGATGAGTCAATGTTCATCCTCATACACGTGCAAAAACTTGCATGGCAATAATATGCAATATAGACGGTACAATAAACATCTCCATGCTCCTCATGATATGGAACTGGAGACTGTTCAAGAACGAAGATCATTGCAGTCTACTAGCAAGCAGCATGAAAGTGGCTATCCCAATCATTTGGCAGCATCAACATACATCGACCCACTTTGCTTCCACAAATATTGGCATAACTGCTAATGCATGATTCTCAAATTTGTGAATTTCAATGATGAATGGGTTGTGACTAGACAAATAATTTGATGCAGAGAAGGAGAAAACCTGAAAATTTTCTCTTCTGAGTTTCGTGGCAGTTGCAGAAGAAGCGGGCAAGTTGTCAACAATGTGCGGACAGAGTTACACAGATAAATAGAAGCATGACCCACTTTTAACAGACAAAATGGGCAAAAGGATTTATAATTTGGTTTTTCCTGCTTATTTACGCTGTTTTACATCCAAACCTCTTGGTTTTTATGTGAGGAATAGGATCATATCAGTTATCACATTTCAGGGATGAGCTATCTTATGCTGATTTTTAAGCTTTATAAGAACAGGAGTCTTTTGCTAACAGTACATTTAGCTAAGCTCGCTAAAGCTGAAAGAATGTTAAGGGAAGGAATTGATTACATCAAGAACTAAGCAAAATTAATCTTATCCACATTTATTTCCTGCCATGTGGGTACTGAAGATACATCATGCTCTTTTGCCTGTTACTGTCCACGCTGTGGCTGCTGTTGCTCATCCATGATAAGCCTTTAATCCACAGGGCAACAAAATATAACATGCAATTGTTTTATGGTTAATATTTAAGATGTACCTGCAGAAATGTGGCAAAGACATCATCTTCACTGAACTGCATAAATGCACTTGCCCAGTCGTCCACTCTACCCAGAGCATTTCTCTGCCTCTCAGCCTCTAGCAGAATCGAATCTCGGTACAAGAACCTCTGCCAGATTTTCTGAACATTTGCCAGCTTGAACTTCACTTCTGTCTCGTTGAATCCCTTGTAATGTAAATGGAGTGCCACAAGTCATCAGCCGTAATAAAAGTATGTCACAGGAAAAAGACGTAGAATTAGTGTCATTTGTCCTATATGTGTCCCATTTCAATTTGTTAGCATGAATTAAGACTCTTACCCGCAGAATCTTTACCAGGTCAGGAATTTCATCTTCACGTAAACGAACTGCAAAGCTATCATAGTTGAGCACATTCTCATATGGCAAGTATATCCCATCCTGAACATGAAAAATTTCAAACAAAAATAAGAATAGAACAAATTTCAACCTTTTTCACACAAGATTTAGGATTACAGACTCATAGTACAAGAATTGTTAAAAGCAGACGAATGAAATAAGTAGGCTAAGCCAAAAATAGGACAAAATTCAACTTGCTCTGAAATGATAATCCAATTTTGTACTGTATCATCTTCTCTGGTTCATTGTCAAGTGATGGAAAGGATATGATTCAGCAAAATATGCTCTTAAGGCAATGCCACATTGCAAACAGTTGAATCTGACTAGACAATCACTTCATATTCATGTGGTAACACTAACATCAGATGAAGGAAATCAGATCTTTCAGAGGAACTCACAAACGACACTAATAGGACGTGTTCTGTTCACCCTACTAAGTCACACAGGAATCCAGGATCCTCATGCAGAAATACATCAGTTTCATGAGAAAAGCATCAACTGATTTTAAGAAACTTAGTCACTATATCTATGGTCTTTTGCAAATGCTCTAGGAAAATGTGCCAGTTAAAGTAAAAAATCTCCAAAAGGTTAAAGCTCTTTGACAAAATAGTAGTCCTTGCCTTTCAAAACCTACAAGTTGCTTTGACAAGATAATATTCTCTGCAAACTCCTTTTTTTTCTTTTTTCTTTTTTTTTTGCTGGCCAGCAATATTTTCTTTGCTACGTCAAATCAAAAAACCCACATTAGTACTGTTTCAAACCATATTCAAGATCAGAAGATGCGTAGTAAGCATTTCTGGTCTTGCCAGCCAACCATATCCATATCCAAAGAAGGAATAGACCCAACAGCCAATGTTACCCCATTTTTTGCATGCTGAAAATAGATAATTTCCTTAAACCCATGTGAAACATTCTTTATTGTCCAGAAGAGAGCATCATCAGGAGAACAGAAATAAAAACAAATACCTGAATGACCACAGGAATGCATCCCTGCAAAATACTATCTTCCATTCGACCACTCCAACCATCTCCAGGTAGTACCCCACAAAAAATAGAACTAGCTAAATCCTCATGATAGTTTTCAGAACGCAGTGGGGTCACTATCACATCTTTAGCATGCTGTCTCCCGAGCTTCCCTTTCTTGTTAGGGCTAGATCCAAATTCTTCTGCCAACTTCTGTCGGATACCCATGCTATAGCTGCAGACAAGGGGAAAAATGCAGGAAAAATGAGATAAGAAACTATGCTATGGAATTCACTCTGGGAAAGAACTCAGCCAGATTCACTAAGGTATATTCATCTCTGCTCCCTCTCCAGCAATGTCGATGGACACTTTCCCCCC
This sequence comes from Eucalyptus marginata, assembly GCA_014182565.1. NCBI lineage: Eukaryota > Viridiplantae > Streptophyta > Magnoliopsida > Myrtales > Myrtaceae > Eucalyptus > Eucalyptus marginata. The sequence continues at coordinate 34,017,486 of CM024585.1, forward strand.
TTTTAGTTGAGGAGGTTGTCGGCATTGATGAGCTATCGAGACCTTCTCCATAGGTGTAGGAAATTGTAAGCTCAGTAAGGTTGGGCCATCTAAGGCACTTCTCGAGAACTATCTTCCTAAATGAAAAACGCCATAATAAAATAGTGGAAGCATCTAAAAGGTCCTGGGATTACTTACGTGACTTCCGGCCTTCCATTTGCATAAGCTGGTCCCAGATTTCCATTGAAATAGAACAGTTTTTTCCTTTTCTCATAGGGCCTATAAATGATTCACATTGCTTAGTAAAATGCTCCTTAATTCTTCACTTGGACAAAACTACAATGAACGAGAAATCTGATGAAACAGAATCCAAACCTAGCCCAAAGATTCAACTTCACAGCATTTGCATCAGGGATCTTCCATGCAGGAAGAATGAGATCTTTATCAGGGTCAAAACATGGATGGTCCCCCCTTCTATCCAAAGAAACGTGATCCCAGTTATCAGCCCAGTAGGCTGTGGTCGAGTGGTTATGCTTTGAATTTGTATTACCCCAGTGAACCAACATCATGCTGTTCCATATCTCCTTGGGGGCATAGCAAGCACCTTCATCCCAGGAAAAAAACTGCAAGTACAAGAGTCACATGATAAGTATATGCACCAAGAGTGGCTGTGTTATAATATTCAGTCCCTTCCACCCTGTCTTTGTGTAAGGAAAGGAAAAAGTTCCTCATTTCATACCCATAAATGGTCCCTTCCAGATGAACGGTTCCAAAAAGGATATTGGGAAACTATGTGATTGTGTGCCTTCTTGTAAAATTCCAAGGTGAGAGAGCTCCTCAAACCCATGTGGTCCTGATAAGTAGATACACAGTTGCACAAACAATTGCATCACTACATATTTAGAAAAAATAAGACAATCTATACTCATTAATTTAAACACAGAAGCTCTTAAAGCACAGAAAAACTCGTGGTAAAAGAACAAACATCAGGTGATAAGTTCCTGTAACAGCCACAGGCTAACCTGAACAGACGATAGAAAATAAAACGATGCATTATGCATGTGTACCAGGTGATAAATAATATGATTATATCCTGTACCAGGTAGGCTAAAGCAGCTGCTAAGTAACTGTACCTGCATACTCAAATGAGGTGCATCATCAGCACGAGTAATTATGCACGAATCAAGAACAGGCACAAAGAAAAAATCTGCTTCTTCACCATTCAGTGTCCTGTGTGGACTAGCTAACATACTTTCATAGAGTGCCATCTGCAATCACCAGAATAGAGATAAATGACTGTTACTACTGTGGAAGGATTTAGCTTCTAATGACTGGTAATATAACTACTAAAAAGAAAGAAATCTCGACTTATCTACAGTGTTGATTTGAAATGTATTATAACGTTTTACCTGGGAGCCATACAACTGTTCTGTCCACAGAGTTGCATTCCTGTCATCATAGACTCTGTTGACACATTCAAGCTTGAAGTGTCGTCCCTGTAGATTCCATCTAATTGTAAGAATCATATCTACGTCATCCAAATATCTCAAGAAAAGAAAAAGGCAACTCTCTCTCTGACCTCGAGAAGCAGACTGTTAAATTCTGGGGGCAGATCATACACGTATATAAGTGGCCTCTTCCTTTTTAGAGAAGTCTTGAGACTGACAAGAGGCCCCGTGAGATTCTCATTAGTAGGAACTTCAATTTGAGCTGGGCGTAGCCATCGAGGCCACTCTCCCACAGATGACAAAACTGATGGAATACTACAATCAGCTCCATACCAACCATTCTCGCACTGACAATTAGAACATGCTCAGTTATAATTGCAGACCATCAACACAAGAAGAATAATTGCAACGAGATGCGGTATGATTAATTTGACCTTACTGGTGTCATTAAGATTAACTAATAGAAAATGCATGTAGACCCAAAATTGAGTGATGTATACACAACACCACCACCACCACCATGGACATGAAAAAAAAAATTCCCAAGAGGTAGGGCCCTTTTACATCAATAAGTGTCCTTAGACCACAATGAATGGAGCAATCAACTAGGAAAGAAATTAAATAAAACTCGGTTGTTTAAAGTATTCTTATCTTATTACAGAAAAGTGGCATGCAAACTAAAAATGGAGTAGCCAGATCCATCAGCTGTAGCTTTTGTTCTGAAACATTTACAGAATTCTCGAAATCCAAGAGGCCGAAATAAGTGCATGCTGACTTTTTGTCCACGCATTTCCTTCCCCAGTCAAATAACTTTTCCATTATCAAGAACAATAAACAAAAATCTGTCAAATAATCACTCTAGAAAATCTAGTGGAACTATTAGCACAAGATGCAGAAGAGTTTGTGAAATATCAATCGTTTGTGGAGTGGCAAAACAATCTCTGATCAAAAAACATTTGCACTAGCATATGTGCTTTGTCACTTCGAAATTAGAAAGGATCATCAATCAACTTGTCCTACTTGGATTCGAAATGAAGTTGAATCATCCTGCACTTGAGAGTGTAAAACTTATACCTGACAGAATCCACCACGGCAGTATCCATGTCCAGAGCACTGATTGATACAAGTGCACTGCACTGGCACTTCACAAAACCTACCCCATAGGCCATCATATTTACAGTCACACTCCTCCTTGAAATGTACCTTGGAAGAATAAGCATCAGCTGGATCCACGTTACACCATCCTGGCATGCTACCATTCGTTGTGAATATATTCTCCAGGTCAGCTTTTGCCCAATCAGTTAACTTGGGCCCTCCATCTTCAGAAGGCAGCCTAGAAGATATTCCATCAGTTGCTACTAATTTAGTCTAATAGAACATGTGAATCAATGCCCATATAGTCATTTCATATACTTACTTCACTTGAAACCCACATGCCTCAGCCACTGGACGGTTTGGATACTTGGTTCCTTCTCCACAAAAGCACATGGCTCTAGTTGTATCACAGTGAGCGGGGCAAATTGAGACAACCCACCGTCCATATGGTAGCTCTGATGATGCTGGGTAATTGCAGTCCAGATGCAGTTCCTCAGAGCATCCTTCCCCTGTCCCAGATGGTGACTACTTAGATTTGCTTACACAAAATAATTTGAGAATAAATTATTCAGAAAAGATCGGGAAATTATCCACAATATAACATAGCAGCAGAAAATAACCCCCAAATAGATAGAGCATATTTAAGCGAATACTATAGTGAATTTAGGGACAAAAACATATTTGAAGGCATGAATAAGAACATTATAACAAAATGGAAAGCATGATTAACTCTAACATCCTAAATCTGTGAAGTCGTGGACATTCATTAAGTTTGGATGAGGTAAGCAAATCCTGTGAAACTTTCCCAATAAACAGATCTTAAAAAATTTGGTAGTGTGACACACGGAAGTATTCCATATTGTCCCAAAGCAGATTGTAATACACATAAAGGCTATACATTGAAGCTATTAATTCTGCCATTTCCACTGTAAGGTAGATCACCATCCGTGAAGCCATACTTTGTTCACCCAATGTTCGAACTAGCCAATGTCATAGTTGCTATATATTCTAAATGCACCAACTCCGGGAATTAGCTAATGCCAGATCCAGATGTTATCCCTGTGCCTAAGACTATGGGCAGCACTACTTTTTAGCAATTTGAGTTCAATGGATAACAGGACAGGAACATGAAAGAAGAAACAGGACTTAAAAAAAATCCTCAAAATGCTTTACATCTTATTCACTCCATATGTCTAACATTGTCCCCCATGTGATGAATTCCCTTTCTCAGTTAAAATGACCGGTTAGGCACATAGGTCTGCAGGGAAGATCAGTCTTCCATATATTCTGTGACTGCAGCACAGATGATGTACACTTATTGGACTCTTGGTTAGATCTAGACAACGAGAGAACAAAAAGTAAAGGATACAACACCGATCATTATTTTATGAACTCAAACTGATGTTATTGATGAGATTACAGAATCCTCGGGATAATACTAACCACTGAAACCATGAAAGCAACGGCATTTCCCTAACTCGTGGTTACAAATGCCTTGACCACTACAATCATCTTTGCAGCTCAGGCCACCTATAACCTGCCAAACAAGAATAAGTTATAGACAAGAGTACGATAGTGCATGCCAACATCAACTTCTATCCAGCATCTAAATAGGAAAGGAATGTGTTTGCAGTTTCTGATACTTAAGTAGTCAAAGATGCTGATGCCGACCAAGCTACTTTTCTTTGTTAGTTCTAACTGCTAAATATAAGCAAGAATTTACCCCTTAACCTGAAAATGCTTCAAGAAAAATTAACCATTGACAAAGAAAAGAACAAAATCTTTGTCTTGATTACCTCAACAACATTGACTTCCTCCGTTACAGAATCACAGCCGGAGAGCCACCTACCTATCCTGGCCTTCCAAGGTGCACCACGGTACACCACCGCATTGTGAGAGTCGGCTGGGAATTGATTATCCAGATCAACACGTGATTTTGTTGCCTGACCATTACTTTTGCCTCCTTCACTGGATCCATTTAAAGGCAGGCACGGGTTTTGAACTTTTTGAGCATTCAAGTAATCCAAAGAAGGTACAACTGGATACACGAATAGATGAACCAATGAAATCAACGCCACAATAGAAGCAATCCCTCCAACCAAAGACCACGGGAATTTCAGTTTCTCCATACGAAACATCCTTCAATAACAACTCAGGAACAAATTTGCAGCAGATAATGGAACTCAGAATCGCCAGCACAATATCTGAACTCAGAATTGCCAGTTCTTCTCTATGCACCTGTCCAACCGAAAATCAGCACACATGAGACCGATACAATAGTTACCAAACTATGAATCTACTAAAGAATGCTTACGACTTCACATAATTACGGAGACTAGACAGTTCATTCACCAACTAGTTCATTACAAAGCAATTTGCCGGTGTATATGGCGCAAAACGTCCGATAACCCAGCATGTCAGTCACATCGAAAACGACAAGCAATAAGGAACAGAGCAAAGAAAAAGGTGACAACTTTTTCCAACTCCAAATACGGAACAATGATCCGAGCAATACCCACGATTTCTCGCGACGCTCCGGTCGAATTCCCCACGCAGAATCAATCATGAAGCAAGGGAAAACAAAAACCGAATTCCGACCAACAGGTAAAGGCCGACGCGAACGAAGCTGATGCAATAGGAGTGATCAGTGCAATGGGGAAGGACACAGAGCAATCGAAGCCGAGCGAAGACTCCCCAGTGATTAAAAGAGAATCGACTGACCGGTTTACCTCAGATCCAAAATGAAGTGCCGCCACGGAACGAGCTCAGCTCACAGCATCCAGAGCACCGAAGAGGAGGAAGAAGAAGAACATGCTGCATCAACGAGACCAGACTGTAAAATAATCACACGACGGAGAGAGAGAGGAGCTCGCCATTGGTCTACTCTCGCGCAATTTGCATATTCCACCGGAATGTTCCCGGAAAAACCATTAAATAATCGGCGCCAATGATCGCCGTGGAAGTTGGACGTCAACGGATCCTGGACGCCGGACAGACAGAAAGCGAGAGAGAGACGGAGAAGATTCCCTCTTTCTTCGCGGGCGTGCTCGAGGGGGCAGCGAAATTACCGCCAATGCCCCCTCGCGCCTTCCGAAGACTTTCGTGCGAACCTGCGAGGGAGGGGGAGCCGTTGAGTCTGGCGGCAACTGACGAGGGCAGAACCGTCAATCCGGACGCCGTGAGGGAGCCGGAGGGCTGCGAAGTGGAGAGGACGGCTTCTCTTTTGGGCTCTTTTTTGGGCCGGAGCTTTTTTCCATCGCTCGTGCGAGGTTGACCATCGGATTGACAGAAGTGGCAATATTGAGTTTTGCTTTAATGAAAAGGCTTGGATGCAATTTAGGTAAGAGTTTTGGTAAATTAGCTTTAGCTTTAGCTTTGCTTCTAGTGTTGGAACGTGTTCATAGCATGTTTAATTTATAGGATGTATCGATTCATCCGTTTGCATTTAATTAAGTACACAGTTCAAATCAGATCAAAGAGGAGTCGTTTGTATCAATTGGCCGGGGATATTCTAACCAAAAAGGGATTAGGCCAAATAGGAATTCAACATTCTTGGCGTTGAGGTCATTTATTTATCTCTACTCCATCAATTCCGTTGCATTAATAAGTAGTTGAATGAGGAAAAAGACAACTGCTTAGGGATGTTCGTCTGTATTTGTCGGCTTATTTTAATTCATACTTTTTTACTTTCTCTCTGAAATTTGAAACGTTATGAGAGAAAAAAATCTTATTTAAGCTTCCAGGAGTTATGAAATATTCACGTGGGATTTTACATGTCAAAGATATAATCCGATCAAAGGTAATTTTGCTTCTTGGGCTAGTAATATTTTTAAATTTTGAAGAATTACGGGTTAACTAAAAGTCAGGGGGTAACATCCACGAAAAATAAGCCGACAAATACAACCGGACATCCATAAAAAATTTGTAAAAAGTCGAAAAAGTTAAGTTAGAAGTCGCGAGAAAGGACCACTAAAAGAAAACATGTTTTGAACTGATTGGCATTGGTTGTTGGCAAAAAAAAAAAAAAAAAAAGTCATTGTCACCCGCAACCGAGGGGAGATTGCTGGTGGCTCCCGCCCCCCACTTCAAAAATTGGGAAGTATTTTGGAAAAATCTACATCTATTTAACCCAATCGGATCACATGTCAAGAGACTACCGAAGTTCCGAAGTGTCTCGTGCCATGAGACCGGAGGCTACAAACGCTTAGTACTTTTATTGTAATACTTTTGCCGTAGCACATATTACGTTTCCTTATAAATAATTGTCTCTTCCTATTTGAAGAAACACCGCTCATTGGCTCATCTCATCTCTCTACAATCGCTTCTCTCGTGAGATCCCTTCCATCTTCCCGAAACCTTCTATTTCTTCCGACCTTCTACTCTCCAACCTTTGTGCACCTAAGCCTCGTAGCTAAGACCTTTGGTATCCAAATTACAAATACACACACTTTAGTGAAAAACTTGTCCCTCATCCTTCTAAATTTGAATTTTTGATATGGGATTACTCATTACCAAATTAATTGTCACTAGTCGGCCATGAGGTTGTGAATGCCCTAAGCAAGGTCATCAAGGCCGCGCATGATGGCCTGTGACCCCTGTCTAGATCTAGCGAGGGCTTTCGTGTCATCGTCCATGGAAGGAGAAATAAAGAATAAAAAATTCGATAAAATAGCAAAAAATCATTTTTCATTAAAAAAATATTAATACTAGTCGTGCCATAGAGGATATCCGATATTTATGTTAGTGATTTTTCATAATAAAAAAATGGCCGGAATGGCTCAATTGGCAAATTGCAAAAAAAAGATTTATAACTAAATTGACTAAATTGAAAAGTTTAACACTGAATTTACATAATTACAATAAATTTATCATTTTTTAGTGATTTCCCCAAAGGTAATTACGCAACTTAGGATTCATCTCCGAGTTTTGAATCACTGGAAGTTGCTCTAGCATCTCCTGCTCCAGTCCAATGGATCTACCCAATTATAATAACTTAATGCATCTGAAGTTTGAAAGGTTTAATTTCCTTTATTTACTTGTTTGTCGGTGGTTTAATTAGCTTTCTAGAATTAAGACCAAACGCTTTTAAAGCGACGCCGTCATGTTTTACTAATTCGTCGATCCAGCAGATCTTGACTTGGGCTTTCATTGTAGAACTGAAACCTTGGAAAATACAGACTTGACTAGGCCTAATTTTTCTCTCTCATGACACGCAGAAATGCCACGGCATGCGTTTTATATATTCATTTTGGGAAATAAAAAAAAAAAAAAAGACGATGAGAAAGTAGTGCGAATGTATTATTAAAATAGAAGCTCCTCGATCCTTTAAGACACCAGATTCGAGCGTGGGTCCATTGATTACGAACGTCAGCCGCCATAGGAACCATAGATTCCGGCACATCGACCTAACAATGACAGTGATGCAAGGATTATTTAAAGGAACTCTGATTTTTTATTTAATTATCAAAAGCGGGTCCTTTTGCGCGAAATCTATGATCAATTTGGAAAATTTCGGTCGAGTGACCTAATTCTTTGTGAATTGTGGATTAGGTCGAAAGGGAAACTTTTGGAGAAATTTCTCCCGAAGGTGCGGTCCATCTACCCTGTTCATTTCCTTTATTGTATATTAAAGTAGATTAGCAACAGTTTTCAATATAAGTATTTCTTTAGTAGTTAATGGAACTTTTCTTGCCATTTGAGCAAAAAAATTGGTGGGTACCGTCTGGATTTCCTCTCAAATGTCATTTTATAAGAAACAATGCTTTCAACTTCAATGTGCTCTCAAAAGTTTGAACATTAATATTATCACAAGGGAAAAATATTGACGCTTTTATATGTAGTGTAAATCATGTGTTACTCAAATCAAATGATTTCACTCAATAACCTCTAGAGACAATCAAACCTTGCTAGGTATTGTGAGGTATATACCTTATAAGAATTCGATAGACGATGACACGTGTTTTCTTAAAAATCACATCAAATACCAAGTAGTCAGGAAAGACGAGAGCCCTAGTCGTTCCCTGCCATCCCTTCATTAAAAGGTCTATAAAGTAGTACTATAGTCTGTTCGCGGGGATAATAGACATAATTTGCACGGACATACTAAGCCCTAATCCGGATACTTAGGAGTCAAATCATGTCTAGTTTCTAGATCGTTTGCCGACGTCTTTGGGCTTATAACATGTCCAGGCTAGAAAGATTGGCCTCGGAACTGGCGGACTCGACAAATCCAAAAGGCCACTGGGCTCGACATGGCCTCAGCGAATTACCATTTTCCGTCTCAAATGTTCAGGCCAGGATCGATAACACGAACGTTTCATCTCCCTTGGGAAACAGAGACACGACCCGACCCAACCAGCTAGGCCTTTCGGTTCAACTCCGGTTGGGCCGAATCTTGCGGATAATGATGTTGCCACTTTTTTTTTTTTTTTTTTAAAGGTAAACTTTACGAAGTAAACATGTTTAAGCTTTCTCCCTAACTATAATTATCTTTTTTTATCATCCATTTAATTATACTCTGCATCCCGAATCTCAAATTCTGCACTTTGCACCCTCTAGTATTTAAATGAAGCGAGTAACAAACATGTCATCCATCATGCCCGATTAGCAATTAGGCTGAGGCCACTGAGTTGCATCCATTTGTATAAGCAGGTTAAGCTCATGTCAAGTTGAGTCACTGCCGCATGCGCGTGCGAACTTTACCCCAACGATTTGCTTTTTGATGATTTTTTTGGATCTATATATACATATTCTAAGTTTTACCTAGCAATTTGTTTTTAATGGGCATTTTAGCAAATCTCTAAGTCTTGTGCATATGTGTGTATGTAGATTTTATTTTAGTTATGTGTTTGCAACAATGTAGATGAGAAGTTATACGTATACCGCATGATAAAAGTTTTATTTTATGATTGCACATATTTTGACGATAATATTTCTTTGGTGCGTGTATGTACATATGTAATTTTGAAATATGTATGTAAATCCAAGGCTTTCCAACATCTATGTTATAAAAAATAAAAGGAAAAGAAATTACAGAGTCAAAATTAAGGGGAGAAGAGCACTAAAAGTGCTATAAGTTGTGTATGACATTCTTTCTAGTGCCAAATTTTTTTTTAAAAAAAAAATCACTTTAGTGCTAACTCCAATCTAAATCGCCAAAAATTCGATGTAGCAATATTTTATTATTTTCTCAAATTTACGTGACTCGCTGGCGTACTTAATCAGCATATAACCTCTGAACGACATCATATAGTAGGTTAAAAAGCAATCACTTTAATACCGGTCGTTGTAAAAAAATTGATCAGTTCCATGCCAATCGTTGTTGAAAAGTGACTACTTTAGTGCTAATTTTAATAAAAAAAGTGATCACTTTAGTTAAAAAAAAAATGACCTCAAATAATTTTGTTTATAATAATTTCTTTAATCGGAATTTATCATTGGAGGCACTTAAGTAATTGTTAACAAACAAAAAAAACATAATATAATTTCTTTAGTCGGAATTTATCACTAAAGACACTTAAGTGATCATTTTTTCTTTGATTTTGAAATTTAAGTAAATCAATAAAAACTTTTACATAAAATGAATATCGTACATAACTTTTAGTACTTTTAGTATATTTCTCCCTAAAATTAAGTGTTTGTGTTGTTTGTATTTCAATGAAAATTTCACACATAGATCATTGCATATGTTTTGGTGAATTTCACTTATACATATACGTCAACCATGGAGCAGTGACGAGAGCTCTCGAGTTACCATCGTCGGTTGATGGCCTGAATCTCTCTCTCTCTTTTCTCTCTCCACGTGCGACTGTACCCACATCCGTATGTTTCAATCTTTGGATTGCCAAAGCGGATACCACGCCTCGAGAAAGGTGACCCCAGTTGTAAAGACAGTCACAATGGTTTATAAGGACTCCAGATCTACGGCCTTTTCACTTTATTCAAGCGATTTAGTTGCACTTCTGCATCTACCATCCACTTTTGACCTAGGCTCATCAATGACATCAGTAATTTCTAACCTAACAAAGGACAGATTAGAAGCTACCCAAATTTTTTTATCTCCTACTCAACACCTTTACCCAGGTGACCGAGGCAGTCCAAGAATTAAGACGGCACATCTTAATTTCGCACACTTCCACATCACAATTTGTATTCGACGCCGAATCCAAACAAGCTGGAAAAGCCCATTTGAGTTTTCTCCGCAACTATGGTAACCATTCAATGTGGGCCGTTGGGGTAGTTGAGGTTCTCCTCGGTCCTGTCGATGGCCATTGAACTCCTTTCGATTTCAATTAGGAAAAAAAACTAAGGGAAGAGAGGACGATTGGTTGGCCAAACCGAGCGCGATGAAGTGATGGCGAAGGGCGTGACGCGAGGCTGAGGATGTAGTTATGTCAAATTTATGGTTGCACCGCCTAACCAATTCCCAACGCCACCGCACGCGTGTGCCTAACGACAGGAATCCTCGACAACGACTTTAGACAGATCTCGTGCCAAGGAAAGAGGTTGTCCCACGCTTGTGATGAAGGCGATACGAAAGCTCGTTAGGAAGAGCCCAAAAAAGCTGGTTTTCGAGTCACTTGCGATGCGCGATGAAATGAATAAGCGAATAGCTTTCCCGCAATCTCGAGAGTAGATCTATATTGAGAATTCTTGTGAAAGATACAACTTTCCAGGACAGGCATGACGCGTAGACATGAGACACAATGTCGACGTAGGTATCTTCGACAATGGTTATCTTGTGTTGTTGTCAGGAGAAACCAAAGAAAGAAAATGAAAAAATTATCCAATTGAGTCTATGTGATCAATTTTAGTCAAAAATCTCTAATATGGACACTATATATCTTCCGTGGTGCTGCTAGTGCTGATGCGAATAAGTTTAACGATATATATTTTTATTTTTTTCCTTCCTTCTTCCTCTAGCTAGTGACGATTGGCCAGAGGAAAAAGGGAAGAAAAAGAAAAAAAGAAAAAATCGGGAATTATTAGATAATTATTGAAAATTATCTACGTCAGCGCTGATCGTATCATGTAAAACGACTGACATTATTAATAATTAAATGAATTAACTCAATTGACAAAACATGAAAAGATTTATGATTCGATTGACATGATTAAAAGATTTATTATTAAATTGACAAAAGCTTAGGTTTATGACTCTTTATGCAATTTTTTAGATATAAATCATATTAATTATCAAGTCAATCCATGATTTTTAAAACACGACACGTTATCAGAAAAGTGATCCCTACTTTAATATTGATGTAACCCGTATTTCTTTCGTGTGAAACGAAAACCAATCACATCATTTCTCGTCGGATGATGTCTAGTCTCAGAATATTCAACGAATCCATGATGTGGATCCGATGATTATGTCAAAAGTCTTGTGAAAATGTCTAATGTCTCTTCGGTGGTACACTGGCGAGCGACGGAGCATCAATGGCGCTTGCTTGCCTTCGGCGAAATCTTTGACCATATAAAGGACCTCTTTCGAATCAGGACGCCACGAACGCCGGCTATGGCGCGAATCATACAATTTGAGGTCGGTACGAGACCACTTACGGTAGCAAGTGCGCAGAACACATACCATTCTCGCACCGAATTAAGTTTGCCCTCCCTTGATCCGATCAAAAGCAAATCATTTATGCCGAGTTTTGTTCGTGGAGATTTGGTGATTGGAAAAATTATTTTTTTTTAATTTATTGCACTTTTGTCAATTCAGTAATAAATTTTTCAATTTTTCCAATTAAATTATAATTTTTTTCATATTTTACTAATTGAATCCATCCGGCTAATTTTCGTTGCAATTTGCCTATATGAATATCAACTGTTGTACATGGTGCTATTGCTAACATGGTAATTCTAATTAATGTATTAATATTTTTAATTTTTTTTTTTTCTTCTTATTCTTTTTCCCTTCTCTCTCTCTTTTTTTTTTTTTGTAGCTGTGGTCGGCAAGGCTTTGCCTAGCCTCATATACATTTGGGAGAGGCCATTGCAACCACAGCCACAAGCAAGGTCGCCTTCTCCCTCGGTTGGCAAGTTTCAACAACCCTCATCTAGACTAGTAGTGGCCCGCAAGGGCCTAATGACCCTAGCTAGCCTCACTTGAAAGAAAAAAAGAGAAGGAATAAGAAAAGGCGAAGAAGATGGGATAATAAAAAATTTGAAAAAAATATTAAAATATAATTATAAATCGTCCATATTAGTATCGGCCCGTCAATTGGATTGACTTAATTAGTAAAATGCAAAAACATATAGAATTCAATTAATAGAATTAAAAAAAATTTAGAATGTTATCGGCAAAAACGCAACACTTTTGGGGACAATTTTCCCACCGCGATTTGACCTGGGCAGTTGTGCCGTGTACGAAGCGAGCCCGAAGTCGCACGCTTATCTCGGCGATTAAATTCTCGAAACCGCCCTCTACATTTGGTGGAGCCGGGCGGTATAAATGGGGCCGGTGAGACAAAAAGAAATTATGGAATTTGCCAATTTCCATTTTTCTTTCAGGCACCGGGGGGGAACGAACTTTCAAGGACTGGGCGTGCGAGGGGAGTCGCATCGCAGAGGACCGCGAGCTTCGAATGCCAGCAGCGCGGCATTGAAGTGAATTTGCACTGGTGTCGCCCGCGACGGAGACGCGCAGCCAGTGATGTGCGCGCTTGCGGGTCCCCTGACCGGCCGGCATTTAATTAAAAGAGCATCGCATGCGCGGTGGCCGCCCTCCCCTTGAGCCTAGGAGAATCCCCTCCTCTGTTGCATCTAGCATGGTTTACCTAATCACTTTGTGTGGTTCGAGAAATAGAAGAACCATGTTAGATAAGAAATTGCGATCATCCTCCAGTGTCGGTCCACGGCCTAAAATGTCAACTTCCCAGTAATCATATCTTTACGTATGTTGAGAAACCCGTCTCGTTTTTTATTGGTGTGATGTATGTGCTAGTGTTGTATCTGTCTGATTCGTGTGAACTCGATATTACGTAAACATTAAAATCTTTGTATGAGAGAGCTCGTTATTTTTAACAAACGGGATAGCCACGTTGATGGCAATAAGCTCGGGATTAAAAAATTAAAAAAATAAAATTTTTACACAAGTCATAGTTGGGTCTAGTTAACATACTATAGTGATTGTGATACTATAGATATTAAATAGTTAAAGCTAAAGAAGGCGAAAAAAGGTAACCGAGAGACGATTTTTGCAGAAAGTATGGTTTTGGGATAGATGTGATATATTTTGAGAGGTGAGGATTTATTTCGATAAATAAGAATGATGGGGATGAAATCGAAAAGAGAAGACAGCGTGAGGACTTTTGCTGCTAATTCGGCGGACACATGAACTTGTCCCCACGAGAGATTTGGGGCTAAGGCCACCGAGGAATGGCGTTCCTCACATTTAACTAGGGCAGCCGACTATTACTCAAAAAAGGATCTCGCTTCAATCACGGCTCCAGAAGATTCATGTTCAATCTTAGCAAGATAATTATATGGTTCGTCGGTTTTTTTATTTATTGGAAAAATAACTGATTTTTTTTTTTTTTTTTTTAAGTTTCACTGCCATTCATGCGAATTTGATCCATCGTGCAGATGCCAACATGCTCTTTGTAATTTACTTTTTCTGACCTCGACGTGGCGGTGCATTGAAAGAAATAAAAATAATATTTGACATGGAATTTCATCATCTCTTTCTATATGCGTAACCCATTTCTGTGGGTCAGGAAAAGCGAAAAATGGATTTCACCTGGCTAATAGACAAAAAAGAATATAAAAAAAGAAAATAAAAAAAGGGAAAGGAAAAATTACGATCATTTTACCACAAATGGCAGCAGAACAGAAACGCCGTTGCGTTTAAAGAAGGGAGGGGTCTGTCTAGCCTCTTCGCTCCTCTTCGATTCTCTCGTCCGTCGCGCTGATCCGATGGATCGCACCTTCTTCCCTTCTCCTCACTAAAATCGTATCTCCTCCGTAGCAGATCGCTCCCCTCTCTCTCTCTCTCTCCGGAAATCCGCCGTCTCTTTTCTTATCCTCTCTCTCTCTCTCTCTCTCTCTCGTTGAATCCGCCGTCTGCGGTGGTGCGGCGCGGGGAGGTGGTGGTGGTCGGTCGCGTGCCATGGCGGTCCCAGCGGCAGCCGTCGTCGTCCCCCTGGGCATCCTCTTCTTCATCTCCGGCCTCGTCGTCAATCTCGTCCAGGTAGGGCCTCACTCCCCGCCTCGGCCGTCCTCTCGCGCGCCAGATTCGGAGCTTGCTCGATTGCCTGCCTGCCTGCCTGCCTGCCTGGCCTCGCGCGGCCTCTCCGAGTTTCGCTGGAATCCGTCCGCGCCTTGTCCGAGGCCTCCTCTTTTCCGCTCGGACCGGAAAAGTTGCTCCTCCTAATGGGCGTCGAAGGGGATCGATTGGAAATGAGCTACTTCTTTTGTGTCGTTTCAGTGTTGCCGCTTTCTTTATCTTGATCGCCGTTCGGTTTGATTGCCGTGAAATAGCTGGCCGAATGGCTGGCTGTCGTGCATTTGTCGTTCCGCTTGTTTGGCCGGGAGAACATTCCCCTCTTTCCTTTCCTTTGAAGTTATTCGCAGTGTTTGTGACTGACCGTGTCGTTTTTTTTTTTTTTTTTTTTTTGGTTTCAGGCAGTGTGCTTTGTCCTTGTTAGGCCGCTGTCCAAGAATACGTACAGAAGAATAAACAGAGTGGTGGCCGAGCTGTTGTGGCTCGAGCTCATATGGCTAGTCGACTGGTGGGCGGGAGTTAAGGTATTGGCGCATTCATCAATCTCGGTTAACTCGTTCGGTGAATCTTTACCTATTGACCAGTAAGGATGGCGTCGAAGATACATAAAAAATTGCCGAGACTGGTAATGCAAATCGGTAGAAAGCAGCCGCTAGAGTTTATTGTTCTACCCCCTTTTGAGGTTACCTCATCAGTCAAGAGTGAAGACGCGTGAGGTTGCAGAAGAGTTCTTGCATTTCTCTTGGAAATTTTTCCATTTTATCCTATACGATGGCGTACAGTGTTGCTAGCTTTGGACCATCTGTAATGACTGAGGAGCACTAGGGTACTCGACTTTCGGCCTGCTATATGACTACAGAAGGCATATTTAGGATAGATTATGCAATAAAATGGGCTTATTTTATGAACATGACCCTGAATACTCCAGATATACTTCTCCTTTTCCTTCCCGAATCATTGTTCGTTTCTACTGCCGGATCTGGTCATTCTCAACTGGTGTCTGTTTTAAGTAATATTTGCTTCTTGGAGTTTGTGCCCTTATGTGGATTGGGTGGTCTTGGCTGGCAGTGTATTGAGAAGAAGTTTTTAACTTCTCTCACTCTTCACCTACTGCGAAATTGTTCAAGAATTAGCTCTCCCTTGTCATATCCTCATCTTTAGGCACGGCCACTGTTTTCTGTGTGCTGCGTTTATGAAATTCAAATGCTCCAGCACATATTTTTTAGTGAGTACTTCTTTTAGCTTTGATGAGTAAAGGTTTCTTCAGGAGGTGCCAAGCATAGTAAAGATTATGTGGCAATTCAATACCAGTCCTCCTTTTATCTCGTAATTCTTTTGTCATTTTTCTCTTTCTCCGAGATGCTTCTGCACATTCACTGCTGTCGATTTGAGGACGTTGACATAGATTGTCTGGTTAAAATGATTATACTATTTTGTGGGAGTATGCATTACTCTGTTTTGTTTCACATGTGCCATAATGCTGATTACGTGATTTTTTTTTTTTTTTTTTTTTTTAATGCAGATCCAGTTATTCACTGATCGGGAAACCTTTCACTTAATGGGTATGATCGAGATCAATGGATTGCAAATTCTATATTAATTTCTATCTGGAAGAAACTGTATAGTTTCCTTGCTCCGAAAACTATAAATAGCTAATTGTTTATCTTTGGATATTGCAGGCAAAGAACATGCGCTTGTCATATCAAATCACAGAAGCGATATTGATTGGCTGGTTGGATGGGTCTTGGCTCAGGTGAGTATCGGTGATGAAAATTATTGGACATATCTACTCTTTGTTTACATAGGAATTCATGCATCTGCACTGTGCGTACTTGTCAGACCATCATTGAAATTGGGTACATTTTAGTGGCCCGTAATGAATTAGGTCTCTGACATACACATCTTCTCTATTTTCCCTTTTTCTGGTTTATTACTTCTGTGACTTTTTTAATTTTATGTTCCATTTAAAGTCAGTTGACATGATCATCTGCCTTTTTTCCATATTGATTTATAAAAACTTATCTGTATACAGCGATCAGGTTGCCTTGGCAGCACATTAGCTGTGATGAAGAAATCATCGAAGTTTCTTCCGGTATGTTTCCGGTATTACTTGCTCCAGAGCTAGCATATTTTGCTAACTGCAGTAGGCTAACAATTTAAGCATCAGTTCTAGCAGCAGACCCGACTTGTTCACGGCTGGAACTTGCTCACATGCATATAGTTAGTTCATGAAATCCGGTATTTTATTGGAGTAAAGTGGTTTGTAATCTTAAGGAAAGAGATGAATTGGCTTTAGTTTTCTGATAAAAAAGATGTGTCTTGCAAACTGATTGTTTCTGTTGTCGTTACTCTTTTATGCATGCGATTTTTTCTTTTGACCACTTTTATGCATGCAGTTATTGTCATCAGACCACACCTTTGTCATTGATTTTAGGTGCTTGATATCATTAGACAATTTGATCTATGGCAGTGAAAGATGGAAAGGACTGAATAAGCATAAGATTTACCAGCTTGTCATTTATCTTTCTCAGAGATCCACATCACCTGACTGTAACGTAAACATACATTTTACGTCAGTTGCTTGTTCCTCCTCGTCTTGCCCAAATGAGGACGAATCAAATCAAGTAGGGAAGGAAGTCTTCTTATTTCTCCTTTATAAGGAGTTAGTAAGCCCTTATGCAACTCGCTAACCACAGTCTATAGCTTTATAAAGTAAAGGCAGCCCAGTCGCATTAGCATAGCTAATTGAATAGGATGACTCTGCATCAGGAAAAGTAAGCCCCCTTTGACTTGAATGAGTTTGGCTTCGCTGCATCGGGCTCTTCTCATATGAGTAGGGGTGTGGCTTTGACTTTCTTGTTGGAAAGACTTACTTCCTTTTGAAAGAGCGATGGGCATATAAGCTTTCTCAAAAGTGGGATTTGGATTTTCTATGCTTGCAGGTACTAGGTTGGTCAATGTGGTTTTCTGAGTATCTTTTCCTGGAAAGGAGCTGGGCAAAGGATGAAAGCACCTTAAAGGTACTAAAGGGAACCTTTTATTATTTGCACTCTATAATTTGTTAACTGTCTGGTTAAATAAAAATGCTTTGCTGATGACCATCTATGCATTTGTACTTGTGGAGTGCCTTAATTGATTGTTGGTTCTTGTGGTTTTTTGCTGCAGTCAGGTCTGCTAAGGCTAAAGGATTACCCTCTGCCCTTCTGGTTGGCTCTTTTTGTTGAAGGAACTCGCTTTACTCAGGCAAAGCTTTTGGCAGCTCAGGAGTATGCAAATTCAACAGGACTTCCTGTACCTCGAAACACATTGATTCCCCGTACTAAGGTTACTTTCAGCCCCTCCTATCTCTTTTGGGGAGAGAAAATTGAAGAAATTGTTTGCTTTTCTCGTATCCTTCTATCTTTTTCTGCTTTTGGATGGGCTTGGCTGGGGTGGCTTTTATTGTTATCTAATACTTAGTTAATATCTTCCATGGCCTAAAAGCAGAAGTCTCTTCAATAGGCAGTTGCAGGAAGGTTTCGGCCTAGAGTGACCTGTAATGCAACGATTATCACTTTAAGCATAGGAATGTAAATAAAAGTTGATCGACTTTTATGCTGTTTTATTCTGTATGTTGAAAACTAGTTACAGTCAGTGATCGCCAGTACACCAAACATTGGTTTTGCGAACCAGAAAGCTGATGACAGGGGGAACCATCACAATAAGACAATGACCTTTAAGAAGCTTTAGATTTCATATCCAATGTTCCGTTACTATTTATGCATTAGCCCGAAAGATCCATTTAGCAAGCCCTTTTTCTTAGATCTATATTGTGTAGTACATGGCCAAGGAAAATATTATTTGTGGAAATGCCCCATTTCATAGTTTCGGTAGCCTATGTTGTACACTTTTTGGGGTATTGATGGGATTTGTGATAGCAAGATCGTCTTCATGTATATTTAAGGTTGGTAGATAGTGTTTCCTTTGGCTGAAATTTTTTTGTTCTTTAGTATTTTTATTTTTGGACGACTGAAGAAAGCCAATTGGGTGTCTTGCTTATTTCACCTATTTAAACTATGTTAGGTTTAGGGTGGAAATACCTCCAAAGACTTGTGTTCGTACTTTCTAAACTGCTGTTGATCTTCCCCACAATATGGCCCATTGGTTTTAAAAGATGTTCAGTATGTGCTAGTGTCTTCTTAGCATTCTCATTTGCAATTCTGGTCTGCTAAAGGTTGTTGATTACTGTTTCATGCATTTTTAGTGTGGTTGCAAGAAATCTTATTGCTGAATTTGTGTATGCAGAGTAGTAGATCTGTAGCATTTGATATAACTTCACGAGCAAAATTATATGATTGGTGTAGATATATCCAAAACAGGAGGAGAGAAAAAAGGGAAGAGGATTTTGTGGAGGCTTTATTTGAGATCTCTACGTGATTAGATTGTAATCTCAATGCTAATGACTGGATGATAAGTAGGTTTGATCTACCGAGTTCTCTTATATCTGTCGAATCATCGAGTTACATTGTAATCATAACATACGTTCAACAAGCAAATGTGTCTCATTGAAGTTTGTCAATTTGTGGTTGGTAAACTCTTCTGGTCTTTCTGTCTGAGTTTCATTAGGATCACTGCTCTATCAGAGTGCTAGGATCTTTTGATCACTGATATTATCAATTATACTCGAATAGAATATCTTCTTAACTATTTCTTTCTTTCAGGGTTTTGTTTCAGCAGTCAGTCACATGCGTTCGTTTGTTCCAGCCATTTATGATGTCACAGTGTCCATTCCTAAATCTTCTTCTTCACCTACAATACTAAGACTTTTCAAGGGGCAGCCGTCGGTGGTAAGTTATTTATTTCATTTGAAGTTGGAGTTTCAGCACTCACTGCTTAAATGAAGGATGCCGAATTGGCATTCCTTCAAAAGCTCTAAAAGCTGTTACAGTAATTTTTTTGTGGTGTTCATTTGCCAATGGTGCATTTGATAGTTCTGACAATCATGCACTGCATGTTTGCTTGGTCTGTCAATGTCATCTTGTCTAAGACCAACCAATAGATGTCATCATTATGTGTTGTATATAGTACCATCTTAATACTTGGATCAGTTTGGACTTGGAGTCAGAAGTGATGGATGTTGTTAAAAAGTATCTAATTGTGACACTAATGGCTTTTTGGAAGTGGCTGTCATTGCTTATTTCTATTTTGGTTTCACATATATCAGCCTGGTACAGGTAACTCTTTCTTGCTGCGTCAGCTTATGGTAGTCCAGCTGTAGAGTCGGTAATTAATGAATGTTAGTTGTAATTTGCACATGGTACATCTACATCTATTGAGCTCAATATTGCTGAAGGTACCTGAACGCAAGTAGCTAACTTTTTGTGAAATTTCCTGATTATTCTCTGGCTGTGAAAACTTCCTTTACAGTGAAACCACTGCAGTTAGTTGGATATTTGAGTGATGAATACATATTTCTTAATGAAAACGACCGCTACCTTCCTGCAGATCCATGTGCATCTCGAGAGGCATTTGATGAAGGAATTGCCTGAAACAGACGATGCAGTTGCACAGTGGTGCAGAGATAGATTTGTGGCTAAGGTGACAGTAACTTTGCATATTAGTCAAATAGTGTTCGCCTGATGTGAAATCTGACTTTGTAGACTTGGACTAAGGATGCAACTGTGCTTTATCAGTTTGCTTGTCTTAATTAACTTTTGCCTTTTCGAGTGTAGGATGCATTATTGGACAAACATATAGCTGAGGACACATTTAGTGACCGTGAGTTGCAGGATACAGGCCGGCCAATAAAGTCACTTCTGGTCAGTTTTTTGTTTAACAGCGTACAACATTCTTTTTGATGACCAAAGTACGAACTGGATGTTCCGTTCTTTTTGGGTTAAACCCTCAGTTTCCGTTTTTGGCATAGGTGGTCATCTCTTGGACATGTTTGGTTGGTTTCGGCGCTTGGCAGTTCCTTCGCCGGACCTCATTCTTGTCATCATGGAAGGGAATCGCATTTTCCTCTATCAGTCTGGCAATTATTACTGTTCTCATGCACATACTAGTCAAATTCTCGCAGTCGGAGCGGTCCACACCTGCAAAGGTTGCACCATCGAAGCCAAAGATCGATGGAGAGTCCTCCAACGGAGTAGGAAAGAAAGAGAAATGATGGACGGATTCTCCTCTACTTTCATTAGGTCGGAGGCTCTGTCAATAGCCTTTGTTTATTGCCGATACGTGTAATTTTGTTTCTTTGGGGTGTGTTATTCAACCTTTTACCCCATCTCTATAGTCCTTCCATTTTGTAAAATGCCTGCTTGTATGGATGCCGATTTATTGTTTACTCTGGTAAGTCTGGCCAAAAGTGGAAACCTGCATACTGTCGTTTAGTTTAGTCTATTGTTTCTGCAAATTATGTAGACATTATCGACGAACAATTACATTGATTATTGAGTATATTTACAAGCAATTTAGTGAACCCACCACTGGCTGCAATCAAGTAGAAAGACCGGAAAACTTGGGACCTCTGAGATCCACGAATCATGAGCTGGCGGTGCTAAAAAGCTTCAAGCTTTCATCTCTTGCCCTGTTCCCTTGGAAATTCATCATTTCGATATTCAAAAGACAAGACAACTTGGATAGTCCAACGCTAACAACTTATGTGCACTTTAATCTGTGAAGAATGTGATTGTTCGGACAACAACGAACTTTTTTTCACAAAGGAAAACAGTCGGCCCCCTGTTAGGGGATTTGCGAACTGATGCAGTTTAAGCCCTAGGGTTTTTCCAATATCAGCCTGGAGACCCTTCTGCACCGTCGTGGAGGGCACAGCAAGTAGTTGCTTTATGATGTCCTTGATACACCCTGATATCTTGACCAGTTGACATGGACCAGAGTCTTGCTGTCGTGTCCGAGGAAGCTACACGCAGAAAAGGAAAAGTTCAGATAAACTCAGGAAGGAAAAGATAGAACAAATTACGTGAACACCTCTCCATGGAGTGATACTGCATTATCCTATATGTTCAGAGACCGGTCACTGGGCCCTTGATATTGAGTAGGAGGAGATGAAAATAGTATTCTTAGCAAAGGGATTTAAAGATTTTTGAGATATGATTCAAGTATTGTCACTTGCCAGAATGAGTCTCTTCAATGACCTAGATGCTCATGCTGATCTAACATTCACAAACCAATGATAATGCGATATGGTAAGCACCTCAAGATGCTCATGAGAAGATGATATTTATTGTGATTGTCGATTTTACATATGCACTGTTCATGATTTCCATTTTCTAGATAGAGTTTTAATTATTTGCACAATTTGGCTTCCTCCCCTTGACCTCTCCTGATGTCCATCCCAGGCTGTGAATAGAAAAGTAGACTGAAAAGGTGGTAACATCTCAGCTCAAATAACTAATAAAATTGGATAACCCGCCATCCCATTATCACTTGAAGCCCTTCTTCTGACACATGAACCCAGAATTTGGAGAAAAATAGATACAGTAATGCAAGAAGACTAGTCCCATGCCACTAGTCAAATTCTAATGTTCAAGCAGAGCACTAGCCAACCAACTGGACAGAGATCAACTATTAAACTCTTCCTAGGCATTCAGGACTAAGGAGCAAGATTTACTTGCGCTCCAGAAATATCCATCAGGACAGCTTGAGACAGGAGCCACGTACCTGTTATAAGATAAGCACCATCTACCGAGAAAACGCAGTCCCACACCCAGCGTTGATGTCCTGAAAAACCAGTGAAACAAGGAATCAGTTAGGCAATTGGTGCATTGCATTAATTTTGTTTGACTGTGATTTTAAAAGCATATGGAACACAACGGAGGCAGAGTGAGTTCCAAATGTACCTATCAAAGTCTTTTCTAGAGTGAAACCTTCAACATTCCAAATCTTGACGGTATGGTCAGAAGAAGCAGTAGCCAAATATCTGAAACATAATTCAGATCCCATCATGCTACTAATATTGATATATAGGTCAAAATTGGAAAAAGGGCCCCCAGAAAGGATGAGAAACTAGCCTGTGGGGATCACAAAACTCAGGTGAAAGAAGACATTTAAGAATATATCCATCATGTGCTTGTAGTTTATGAAGTGGCTCAAAGTTGGTCATTGTCTGTGGAGGTAAACAAAGACACGCTACATGTGAGGAATGAGTAAAAGAGGAAAAGCCAGAAACCATGGTGTTTCATGGCATAGTTTAATCACCTGACTCCCACGCAACAAGCGCCAAACATAACATGTTCCATTATTATTTGCAGCAACCACCAGACTCCCATCCCACATAACTGTCAAGGATCTGACCGCTGTATCCACCTCTGGTACCTAATTCACTCTGGAGCAGTTAATAAGTACTCCGCAGCTACTCGAAAAGTACCTCAATCTTAGCAGTGTATCAATGGAGTGTATTTCTCTTGACAAACATCACATTGATACATTATACATACCAACTCACAGCTGCATGAATTCGCTGTCAAATCCCATACACGGATATTTCCATTTTGGTCTCCTGATATTAGTTCAGTCTGGATAATCAAACCATGATCCCTAGTCAATTCACAATATATGACCAAAGCTAGACTTTGCAGACACAAAAATTTAAATCCATCCAACAATTCTCCTATGTACTCAAAAAGACTGATAATCACCTAGTTCGATTACTCATAGAAAAAACCAAGTATATAACTAGAAGGTAATAATTAATATTGGTAGGATAAGAGCACTAGAAGTCCTACAACTTGTGGGGAAAGTTCAAGTGAATCACATTGGTGCAATCAAGTCTCTCCTTTACATCCATACAATTTAATTAATAGAAAATGTTAATTAGGCCTTTTCTATCATTTCTTCTCCTATGCGGCTGTTAACGTTAACTAACATGTATTTTTACCAAAAAAAAAACGTTAACTAACATGTGCAACGATCAAACTGACGATGTTTCCCACAAACCTTAATTTTTTTTTTTTGCCAATTCTTAACAAATTAGATTAAGAAGTAAAGAGGAAGCTAAAAAGGTAAAAAGAAAAAAAAAAAAAAGAAGACTCAATAGAGACTCATGTGTGTGCGTTTTTTTTTTTTTTTTTTTGATATTTCGGGAAGAGGGGCGGGTTGGCCACCGCTCACTACTACACCTGTGAGGGCTGGGGTTGTCACCCCTAGACCAACCCAAGACTGCTTTCTTTTTCTTTTTCTTTCCTTTTAAGACATTTTCTTTTTTTATTATTTTTAAGCTTTTCGCCAATGCACGTCTCTTCTGGAAACATTTAAAAATGCCACATTAGCATTTTCCATTAGTCAAATTGGACAGAATTGACGGCGAGACTTGATTGCATCGATTTGACATGATTTAGGATCGGATTGCACTTTTGAAAGTTTTAGGATCCGATTACACTTTCACATCTAATTTTAGTAATTCAGGTGTGCTTATCTGAAATCTGGAAAGATTCAGTTACACATCACATCATACAGGATTCCCTTTAAGCCAAATGAGAAACCATTTATTAATTACACTTTCACTAGTTTTGCATGAGGGATTTCCCTGCCTTACGATGAAAGCAAGACAAAGTTGGTGATTTTAATCCAATTGTTTACCCCTGTTAGAATAACCAATCAAAGGGCTTAAGCTATAAGTGAAGGAAGATTGCTATTAGAAACCATTTATACGAGGGATGTAGGAAACTGGACTTTAGCAAACTTCACCAAAAAGTAAGGAAGAACTGCAGGAGAGTTCAACCAGTCTTAAAGTACAAGATACAGTATACTAAGGATTAGTAGCATGAAAAGAATTTTGGAAAAAGTAACTTTGACATTAATCCAACTCAAACATTGATCAATATATGCCTTTTCTTTTTTATCTTGATGAAAGAAAAGGGTCTGATAGTCCCACTAAGGGAAGGAAACTATACGGCATTTTTCTCGTAGATGTCCAGAAACCCGGGGCAATAAACATCTGACCTGATTTGGGTGCAGAACAACCGTATTTACAGCTCCACGGCTTTCATATTCTCTTTGGCAACCACGAGCTCTGCATTTGCATCAAGAAAGGACAAGAAACAAGGTTCTCACTGTAATGTATATCATATGCCACCAAATAAACTTGAGTATCATCGACAATTTTAGCTCATTTTTTCTACCTCAGGTCCCATATTCTAACAGTTCCATCTTCAGAGCCTGAGTACATCCAATTTCCATCATACTGAAACCCCACAGCCATGACATTATTGGTATGGGAGTCGAAACTCATCACCTGCGATGGATTTCATGAAGTTTTTGTCAATTGAACAGAACACCGTAAATCAGCATGAGTTGAAATCACATAATATGTATCAAGAAGTGTTAAGAGATATACCGGTTGAGGGCTGTTTGAGTTGACATCAAACAATCTTATGCTGGGATTTCCCGCCACAGCCAGGTACCGCTTATGTGGAGTTATCTCCAACCGGTTGACTTGCTGCACGCAGTGCACGAGATGAATTCACTCACAGTTTCATTTTTCCATGTCAAGGATTTATACACGCAGCAAGTAAAAGAATTCATCTTCTATCGACAAACTGCTTTCACTTGCTTCGCGGAACAAATTCAGCATTATGAAGCGACAAACCCCATGAATTTAGCAGGGAAACAAAACACATTCCGCACCCACGAATTGGAAACATAAAGTCGACATTGCGGACACACATACTGACTCAAAAAATTACACCCAGCTAAAACTTCTATCCATCAAACAGGTTAGCTGCATAAAAAATCCCCAACCATGTCTCGCACTCATACAAAGGTATCTCCTTAACTCACGAACTCACAAACTTACAATTACACAACTTCCCGAACTCAAACGAAGAACTTGGCAAAAACCCAGCTAATTACTACGTTCAAAGATCACCGAAATAGACAAATCAATGCTAAATATCGAGAATTAGCAGACGGACCGAATCCGGGTACTGAATCGTTCTGTAGCATCGCCCGCTCTTGGCCTCCCAGAATCGGATGGTGTGATCGTAGCTGGCGGTCGCGAGGATCACCGACGGCTGCGGCTGCTGACTCATTCTCAAACCCCTTTTTTTCCGACCAAATCAGACGAAATCGAACATGGCTAATCAGCAGCTGAAATCGCCGTCTCGATCGCCGGAACGACCGATCGTGATCGGACAAATGACCGTGATGAACGACAGCTTGACTTTCCTGCGATCCCGTCGAAGAGAGATTTCCGATTTAGGGGTTTTGAGTGGTTTTAAAGCCTATAGTATTGATTTTGCAAAGTCGGATTTTTTTATTTAATGTGAAAGTTTGCTTTGGGCTCTTTAATTTAATTTAATTTTATTTTATAAGCAAAGAGCACTATCTCCTATTCTCTTTTGCTTTCCATTCCCAAAATTTAAAGAACGAATAGAAATTATTTTGTATTTAACAAAATAGGTGATCCTATATGATTATACATATCAAATAAGAGTTTCACGTAAAATAAGAGTTAGATTCTAAGAATCATAATATTCTATAAAAATTAAAAATCACTCCAAATAGTACCGTTTCATTCCAAAAATCTAATTATTGAGATAATATTTTGAAATCATCAAGTACGAGATATTTTTACCATTACATGAAACTAAGAGGATTCTTATACTTTTAAAAGATCTCAATATTCTTCTTTTTTTTGCCCCTTTTCCCCCAAATTTGGGTCAAGTAGGGGTGATTTACTCTAAAATGATTTAGTTCCTATCATAAAATAGAAAACCAAATAAGATATGATAAATTCTCAGTATGTGGAATCAAAAGCATTTGTCGGTTCGATCAGTATGATTCCTCCTCGAGAACTAGGCACTGGATGAATAATTTCCAATTCTAATTTTTTTGAATTGGGAATTCAACTGATTCTCAAAATAAACGCCTTGAATCACTTAGTCTCGTCCAGTTCACGAGTTTAAATCGACGAATAGCTATGAGGCTTAAAAGCTCAAGAAGATCTTTAGTTTGCTAATAAAGAGTTTGTGGATAACTCAATGACAAAGGTGGCCGTTCTCTATCAAGGCCAGGATCGTCCAACCATTATGTTCATAATCTTTCTCCATTTATTAATGCTAATAATGTGGGTCAGAGTAGTCAACCCCTTAATAAGAATTATGCAAAACAAATCTTCTAATTAAAGTTAAGATAACGAGAAATAATCAGGCATGATATAACTCGAACTGCTTTTTAGGGCTTGATTCTGGTGACAAGGAATGATGATTTCAGAAAGCGTTGGACATTTTGTAATATAATTTTGTCCGATTGAATTGGAGATTGCAGTGAACTTTTCCAACTGTCTTGTTTTGTCGACATCATGAAGTCGCCCTTGAACCTGTTGAGCTTGAGATCGGCCATGGCCATGCTTGAGAGCTACGAGACATGATGGCCATTACTGCAAGTAATGATGGATAGAGTAGTTATCGATTATGCTGGTATAAAAGCTGAGCAGTGACTTCATAATGTCAAGTAAGATCAATTGTCGAAAGTGGTTTTGTGCATGTGCAATGAAGAAGACGAAAGAGAAAAAAAGTGAATAAAAGAAGAAAATGGAAAAACTCTAAAATGTCCCATCATGTCATTCGAAAGTAGCATAAGATTGCGAGAGGCACATGTTTGCTCCATCTTTTATTTGAGATTAAATGATAATTTCAGATCTTCATTCGAAATAAAATTCACCTAAAATAATTTTCAGGAAATGATTCAACTCCAGGCCCAAAGGCAAGCGCATGCCCCTGCACTTAGCATTTTCGCTTCAGTCACGTTATGCCCATCGCTCGTCACCCACCGCCGTCCGGACGCACCGGTCATCACCTTCGTCGGATCATTGTCGCCTCAAGAGGCCGCGCCGACGAGCTGGGTCGGGAGGAATCGTGGAAATCCGCTCGACGATTCAGGAAGCCGCGGTTCCCATTGTTCGAGTCTCCTTCTTTCCCTCGTTCTTCCTTACTTTGCTTCTGTAGTGGGGGGTCTCGATTGATTGACGTTTCCGGCGAGCGAAACGGCGAGACGTTTCGCTCGCCGTTTCTCTGCTTGCTCGGTGTGCGTCGCCGGATTGTTGGGTGATGCCTCGGGAATGTGATTTAGGGGAGTGGTCTTTCCGGGTCGAGCTCAAAGAAGTTACTTTTTGTTGCTCTTTGGAGTTTGGATTGTGCGAAAATTAGTTGTAGAAGTCGAGGGACTTGACCAGCGGAGGTTGCAGGAACTCGACATTAGGGGACGCGAGGCTAAACAAATTTCGCAGGCTCGGAGGAGGGGGGGATATCGGGATTGGGGTTGAACTTGGCAGGCTCTTAATATGTTTGACCGTGATAGTATATTTAAATGTCAAAGCCAGGCCTTCGTGAAACAGTTTAAGTTTTTAGAACAGCTGGTACCGATCCTACAAAATCTAATGTGATATCAGAGCAGGTGCTCCTGAGTTCAGATCCTTCTAGACCCCATTTGCATCCCCAATTATATATATCCACACTTAGTACTAGGCAAAAAGACCAGATTAAGTCCATGCCTTCATCTAAATATGTGCCGAGCACCAACCGTCTAGGGGTGTGAGGGGCCTGCCGGCCCTCCTTTAGTGTGTGCTTATGTTGGTGTAGATCTACAGAAAATATTATCCATGTGTAGATATCATGTGACTCTTCTTTCACTTGATCTTTGAATTTTGCTGCCGTTTTATATGGTGGGGAAGATGAGACATTCTTTACGCTCATTGGAACTGGAGACTTCGCTGGCTGAAATGTAATAGTTTTGGTGACATGGGCAATAGTCCAGTCATTCATTGTATTGCCATGGAATGGTTCATATCTGAGAGTTGAATGGCATTAGGAATATATGGTCATTTTGGTAGAGGGGCAATTCCTGGGGGTAGAGGTAGTCATCTCAAACTGCCAATTCCTTAGGTGGCATAAACCCCTTAGGCATTATCAGTTGAGTCATCAGTCATGACTTTCCGAGGACCATTGATCTTGGTGTAAAACTAAAGGAGGTTCAGCCTGAGAATTCTTACTCATGTATTAGATAAGAAGCCTCAAGTATGACCAAGGAGTCACCTATTAACTATATAGGAAGCAGGAATTTTATCAAATTAATTTACAAAACGAACATTCTTGTTCTTCGTTCTGTCGGAAATGTGGATGCTCATCTATTTTTGAGGTTTTTTTCTTGTAGCATTTTGCTTACTGGTTGCACTTTTGACTGGTGATGTTGCTTCCGGGTTGCCATTTTGAAGGAGGATTTTTTCTGAATTATACTTCAAATTGTTTGTCTTTTCCTTTGTTCTTTGATCCTTTTGTGGCTATATTCTACACTATGTTAAACCTTTAATCAGGAAACTAGAATTGGCCGTGTTCGAATTGTTCATGGATCATGTGATGTGACTTTCTGTTCCACAACTTGTGTTGAGCTGAAGGTTGATCAATGTGAGGTTAGAGAGGGTAGTTAAAAATCTTGGCCTGTCTCAAGCATCTTGGATTAGATAGGTAGAGCAGGGCATGGAAGTAAGCGCAAGAAAGAGAATCCAAGCAGAAAATCACACATCAAGAAACATAGAGCAATAGGTCAATCAGTTCTTGAACCAGGGATGGAATTCATTTGCGAAACTGGTTTATATTGGTCAGTTATTTGACATGTATGTTCTTTGAGCAGTGTGACTAATTTCCACAGAGAGGAAGTGTGCAGCACAAGGTATAACAATTTGTCAATCATATAATGCTTATTTGTTCTATGAGCTCTAAGAAATTGTTGCCACCCAACATTTTTTACCTTCCATCGTGATGACATTGAGAGCATTACTGATGGTGACGTCTGTGTCTTTGAATGCATGCTCACGGGCGATGCATTTTTAATACATCTGACAAGGACATTGATGTATCGTGGGGGATGTCGGCAGAGGTTGTCACATTTCCATCTTACATTACATCGTTGAAAATTTGTTCATAATGTGGTAACCACCACTACGTAAGTCGGCTCTTAGTTGGATTGGGGACTGTTGAAAAGTTTTTCATGGCTACTATGTTGTGAGGCCAGAATTTGTTTCTTCAACATGGTGGTTTCCACCAATCGAGCATCGCTTGTCAGATTGGCAAAGCCTTTCTGGATGGTAGAGCTGCTTCAAGCTTGACAAGATGCTTTTCTGGAGATATCATTGCCTCAGGGAATAGGACTGGGAATTGTTTTAAAAAGGGTACCTCGGAGATTATTGGATTGTCTTAGGGGTGCTTATGACTTAGTGTGCGTAACATTGGATTCTCCGTAGCTACATTTGTTCTCACATTTCTTGCTCTTACTGTGTGAACTGTCATAGTTCAGAACAGGTTCCAAATAGCTGTCTAGTTCACGATCTATGCCTGTTTACTATCATGTGCCAGCATACCTGTATCTTTATCATGAGAGTGATAGGTGCCTTTCACATGGCTTGGCTCAGTGACTGGAAAACCTGTAGGTGGTCATTCTTTTGAGGTTTAGCACCTCCAGCCTGATGGCTTAGATCTCTCAAGGCCTCTAGTCAAATGATTAGCCCAATCTTAAAGGCTATGTATGAGTTAACGAGAGAAAGAGCACTGAAATGGTGCAAATACTCTGATAACTGTATGAATGTAGGGCTTCATTGTTGAATGAAGGAAGAAATTCCAATTCCCCATATCTTCTCCCCCTCCTGATTGCTATATATTCGTGGGTGAAAACAGTGGTCCAACGCGACTCTGCACTAAAACTATGCTAGTTGTGCAACCTTCATTTACCTAAATTGCATATCTTTTTGTTGAAGTTGATGTGAGACAAATGCTGGACCCTTCTCCAGAATTCGCGAAAGCTGCCAAGGCGGTGGCCCCGGCACTAACATGTGGTTTATCCGCCGATGGGGGAATATGTAGCCTAGATTTTGAGTATGTTATCAGCAGTCACCTTCTTGCCTCACAGCTCTCTTGGGATGTGGATTATTCATCCAGGTCACTACCACGCTTTAATTGCAGAGGTAATTTTGAGTCCATGATGTGATATGGGTAGCTTGTGCTTCCGGCGTCCGTGATACAAGAGCTTTCATACTCTCTATTGTGCTTTAAGCCTTTGTCTACAGTCGTAGGATTTTGTCCCATCTCATCTGCTCCCGTCGGTGATTCAATATGGATATTTTGAAGGGATTTAATAATGAACTAGCGTGTTTTAAGCCACAAATTTTGTTTTGAAGCTCCCATCTTGTATGCATCATATTGAAGGAATCCTTGTCTCTGATGAATGGAACAGTTCATATCAGAAGCAGACGGTCTTTTATGGCAGGTTGCAGCGTGTAGGCCCGAATTATATAGCTCATGCGATGGTTATACGTGGCCAAAAGGGGAGGCCCTCATCGCTAATCAATTTGAGAACAGAAGAGAGAAAGGGACTTGAAGAAGGTATTGACTACCTGGTGATGTCATACATTTCCATGAACAGTGTCACTCAATCATTGTATTCATGGTCTCTTTCTTCAATGTCTGTCCTTGTCCCTCTCTGTGTAAGCTGTGGCTACATCCAGATTGTGCACGAGAGGCTCATTGTCTCCATTCTGTACTTGGTGCCTGGAATCCTCTATTTTATTGATTGTCTTTAGGACTTGGCTTCTTTTTTGCTTGGGAAAAATCTACAAATTGTGGGCCGCGTTGCTCCTTTTCTTCTTTCTTCCACACCTTCCCTTTGATTAAGCATTTTTCTTAAGTATAGCATGCTGACATACGGGAGAGGCGAGGCCAATCAGGCTACATCCTCTTAACCTCTCTGCATAAAACTTCGTTGAGTATGTTGCTAGCTTCAAATGCAGGGTAGACGAATGTACCGGGTCTTGATTATTTTTCCCCGTGCATTTTACGTGTCTTTAATGCGTTTCACCTCGACACCTCGTTATTTATGATTTGAATTATTAGAAAATTGACGACCTGGGTAATCATGCAATATCGAACGAGACAGAGGATCTTGATTAGCTTGGAGTTATGATCTGCTCATCGTCAAACCACATTGATTGCTCCCCTCTCTCTCTTGCCTCCTCTTGGCCTCGTGCTTTGTACAGGCTTCCTTCTTTCCCTTCTTTCATTTCGTTTTGGGGGGGGCAGGCAACATGCTTCGGACACTCGGAAAAAAGAAAACATTTTCTGAATCTAGGGCCTAGATTCATGTCCGTTTGACAGTTTTGGCTTAGGGTTCATGGGGATTTGCAATGCGAGGGAATAGATGTTTTGGGTATGCCGGCACAAGACACCGGACAGGGAGACACAAAAGCGGGGTTTTATCTTTGCAAAACGTCCAGCACACTCGTGCCGTCTTGGAAACTCGACATGTCTCGTCGAATAAACAAGGTCAGCAAAATGCTCCTTGTGCTATATGCTCGATTTTGTCCGTATCGACCCCTTAGCTTATGTTATTGATTCTTGGAAAAGATAATTCACGTTGCCCGAGTCTCCTAGACCTTATTATAATATCTCATGTGCCATTTTTACACGAATCACGTACCCAAATGCATCCTCATAGTGCTTCCCCCTTCATGTTACCGATGAACCCAAAAAAATAATATTTCATGTTGGACTTCCTAAGAAGTTGCTGCTACATTTGCAAATCCCAAAGGCATTCTTTTATTAATTTGAAAAATATCGTGCGCACACACCCGAGATAGAGGGACAGGGGGAGAGAGATTGCGCAAATGTGGTCCTGGATTTTACATGTTTATGGACAAATCATTCTATTGTCAAGCGATGAAAAGATGAGTCTTCCATCAAACGACATTTTCATTTTGAAAAGTGACCTTCAAAATGACATGTGCCATAAGCGTACCCTTTTTTTTTTTTTTAGATTTGGTTGGTGTACATAAAAAATTCTCTGCGTATGAAAGAAACTGCATGTTCTGCGTCAGGCTATGGGACATCTAACCGAAGAAGGGAGGTGGAAGGATCAGAAGGGGCACTGTCCATAGTTGGCTTTTTCTATTTGGCTTTAAGCAAAAGGTAAAGGTTTGTAATTGATTTGCTTTTGATCTTTTTAACTTAGACCAATCAATTTCCCAACAATATGCGGACTCCGTAAGTCCTAGAGACAAGGGAAAAACCCATTAGATCCCATTGCCTTTAGTTCTGGAGATATTGAATCTTGACATGTGATGGAGGAAAAAAGAAAGAAAGAAAAGAACAGGAAAAAAAAAAAAAAAAAAAAAAAAGAACATAGTCCACACATAATCATAACAATCTCCATCAATTTACCATTGAAAACTACGTGAGATTTAACACTTGCGACTTTAGAAAAAAAGAGATGGACGTGTACTACGTGTTCCCTAGGCCTCGATGGATTGAGTTCACAAATGGATGACTTTTTGGCTGTTGAATCTGCAAAGAGTTGGAGTTGATGCATGCCCCGAGAAGTTCTCTTCTCCCGATGGAACTTCACCTTTTCCTTTTTTGTTTTTTAAATAATAATTAAGTATTCAAACTCTTTGAACATCTGACCAGTTCTTTATTGACAATCGAATTTAGTGATTTCATCTTTGAACATCTGACCGGTCCTTATTGACAATTGAATTTAGTGATTTTAAGAGATAAAAATAAATAAGACAATCGGTGGAAATTAACTTTTAATAAGAAAGGCAGTTACTATAGTCACTTAAACAATTGTCTTTTGGAGCCGTACTTTTTGTTCCGCTTACCTTATCGCCAATTTTGTTCGCGCAACGTTGAGAACCAGTTAATCTCATGCTCGGGTCATCTCTAGTGGATTTCAATTTTGAATAGCATCTCCAAAGTAAAGAATCCTAGAGCATCATTCTCTCCCGATAGATGATCGAGAGAATCTGCCTTCTTCGTATTCATGGTTGTCATGGCACCACAAAAAATCTTCAGTATTTCACCTTTAGTGGTATGCTTATGCTGAATATCATTGAGTATACCTAGAGTAATAAGACTCTTATTGAGTTCCAGAACATATGTTTCACGTCTGTCAATGTGTGCTCTACCTAATCATCCATTCGAAGTCCTTAGTGTCTTTATCTTTGCAGTCTTGTAGGCTGCGTCTAACCACCATTTTTGTAGACAAGTAAATAGTAAACTAGTTCTTGTGAAACGTTCAATACTCTATTTCATCTCCTAATGATCTAGTAGTCACCCAAGGTGATCTCCACATAATTGGTGCTCTCCTGGGCAACATTCGGCATGGCATCCTGCCTACTAACTTTGTATTTCGATTTAGGAAATGTTCTTTTCCATCTGCTCTTCCTTGCACCACTTAAACCACTTTACATGACCCTTAAACTTGCTACTTTGTAATGCTTCTACCTCTGCTGCCGAACCCTTGATGTTTATCTCCACACTGAATCATCAGTGCCTGCACCCCATCTTGCAGTAGACTGTCATCACGCGGCTCTCTCTCACGCATTGGACAGGTAGGCGGACTTTAACTCTTTAAATTTCAGGGCAATTGGTGGCGGTTCAGTTTGCTTTTTTTTTTTTATTTTGGGGGGGGAGAAGGAGACTGAACTCAACCACGCTTACTTGGTTCTATTTCACTGAAAATGTCAAGAATCCTTTCAACAGTGTGATTACGCGAGTATGCCCTCCTTGAGAATGACATGAACTTGTTGCAGCACTTCCTTGATCACTATAATCCCTCATGGAAATTCATTTGCATCTTTTGATACTGAAAATTTAGCAAGAGCAGTTTTCGTTTGCAATTTTAGTAGGAGGAAACTCTCACTAACATCATCGAAACAGTAATCACACATAGTACAACAAGCCTCTATTCAAGGCAGTAAAATCTCCCGTTTCAGTTGTTTGTTCATTTTCATGCGATTATCAAGAACCCTCTCTGAAGATAGAGCTGCTTACTAACTACAAGCCTTTGGAAAATCCTGAGGACCTCTGTTGACACCTAATTTTGGAAAAATAAAATTGCATTTTGAACAAAAGGAAAATAAGGGGAAGATCAATATGATTTGGTTATGAATGGAATGTGGAAATTCTGATTAGCAATCTTTGCTCCGGCGAATTTTCAAATCATAATAAATGCAGAAACAATTAAAAATCAGGTGAACAAAGGGCAGGGATTTTGATAAAATGGAAGGAATCAAGTAAAATCGAGTTGATTACGAAATCACGTTTCGATTTGCACGCTTGATTTGATGCAACAAAAGATGGAAGTTTGAAATATGCCATGTAAAGAGACCGTTTCGAATCACTATAAAAGAGAGGCTCACTTTTCATAAAAGGAGGAGGAGAGCGGAGCTCACAAGGGAAAAAAGAGGGTGAGAAAACGTAGAGAGGTTCGATAGACAATCTCTCAGAGAGATATAGGGGGAGGCATACACCCTCAGGGATCTCGGATGATGGTGTAGTCTTCTTGACAACGTTCCACGTTCATCATGCCTCATGGATATTGACGACAAGCATAAAGCTAAGTCAAGCTTCTTCTTTTTTTTTTTTTTAAGTTTGATTGTGTGCGATTCCAATTTGCTATTCAAACTAAGGTGATTTTATTTTTGTTTCTTGCCTAGATTAAACTCCTACATCTCCGACGATAATTCCAGCAGCGAGACATCGAAGTGGCCAACGTACCTAAACGCCGATTGCCATCCAGGTGATTTCATTTGTGATAAAACCGGGTTGTTTTCTCTCCCTATTAAAGTTGTCCACTCCATATTTTTGGTATTTACTTTGTTTTGTTCTGATGTTGTGGTCACAGGCAATTCAATGCCGAACAAAAGACCACACAATTCCATATTCCACCATAATTGACAAAGAGAGACGACAAGAGAAGGGGACGTCCACTCAAAAAGTTCTCGGAGAAGACTAGCAAATGATCAAATCAAGAACTAGCCATATGCCCACCAATGCTGCTGCAATTCCCCTCCTTTAGTTTTATTTTTATTTCTTTCTTTTGCTTATTTTATGTTATTTTATTGTGTTTTAAATTTTGTTATTATTGTTTAAGTTAGAATATGGTTTGTCAATGTTAATATTTGTGCATTTTGTATGCATTATCCGTAGGGATTTTGTCCGAAATTAATGTAATTATTAATTTGATCCGAGAGACATCGGATCATTTTTTTAATTATATTAATTTTTGGGCTTTTTGGTGAAATTTCAATTGTTAAATCACAATAATTATTTAATTTGATCCGTAAGACTTCGGATCAGATTTGTAATTGTTTTGATCTCCTTGTTGTGACAATTAGGGTTAGAATAACCGTTAATTTGACCTGTGAGACAATAGGTTATTTTTTCGATTATTCTAATCCTTTCTTGCTTTATTTTGTTGATAGTTTAGATTTAATATTTATTTAATAATTAATTATTTAAAAAAAAAAATCAAAATTCTGCATGAGCATATAGGTTTAGTAAATTAGACATGTAGGATTAGGTTTTTGAAATTTTAGTCATCTAGTGATTGTTGCTAAGTTCATTGCTCGTCATTAGAACTAGGTCATTTGATTAAATTGCATATTTAATTGTTGCATTTCTTTAATTTCGAATTTCATGGAAAATACAAAAAATTTAGAATAAATTCATTTCATGCTTTAGGATGAATTGCATGCTTATTCATATTATATAGTTTAGGTCATATTGCCACGTCATATCATTTCCTGTTAAATTAGTAGCATGCATTGCACGACTTTCATTAAATAAAGTGAAAACAAAAATTGAGTGATTGCTTATTAATTAGAAATCATATCTAGGATTATTGATATGAATTCTCGACCTAACAATGCAGATTGCTTTCGTTGCTTCGAGGTAAGTCCTGCATTATTTTATTCGCTTTCTCGGGTGTTAAATTGGTGGTTTGTGCACTCGCATGATCGCCTCACACGTTAGGAAAATGAATTAAAATCAAATCAAGCTGCCTGCAAAATATTTTTGAAAATTAAAAAGAAATGGTACCGAAAGGGCACTAGGATAGTCTAGTGTAACCAAGTCCCCGTACCCTTAGTCTCGGTTCGTAGGAGTAAAATAATTCTCCCATTATTTTGCTTAGGTGTCTAATCGACCTACCAAAAACAGATTAGTGGCGACTCCTAGATAGTATTTTGCATGTTTAAAAAGTTTAGACTCAAGTCGCGATTTGGTATGGGCTTGGGAGAGCCCGAGCTAAGTTTAAAAAACTTAGCAGTCCATTAACCTAGTTTTAGGTGGTGAACCCGAAAAAATTAGGTCGCGACAGACTTGGCGACTCATTGGGGACTTTGTGTTAAAACACTTAGTGGACTTAGGCCAATTTTTCTTTTAAAAATGTTTTTGTTTGGCAAATCGAGGATTCCAGTACGTCCCTAACATTTTTAAGGTGTTAAATGTTTTTGCAGATGGGAGGTATAAGGGGAGTAGTCTTTGCTAACCTTTGTCATGTAGGTTGGAGTGTGGGATGAATCCTTTATTTTTCCCAATTAGAAGTGTTGTTTGCATTTAAACTGTTGTGCATGCTTTATTGCTTTAGCACCACACTATTTGCACACACAACCTGCGGTCCGACCTAGGCTGCGATAGAATTTCTAGGATGGTGTTGAGAAGTATTCTTCCTCCAAAGCGAGACTGCTATGTAGAGGTTGACCTTCTCTTCCCCGAAAGTTTTTCATGGTGTTGGAATGTGTTTTGTCCATATCCGCGAGACTGCGTGACTATTGGACATTCCATTCAACTGAGCTCGGAGTTAAGGGGACCTGACGTTAATGCGAGACTGCAACGGTTAGATCACCCTCTTAGCTCCACTTTGTTAAGCCATCTAAGTAGAAATCGAGCCTCACATCTCATGTGCATGTTTATGTGATTGCCATTAATTTTCATTGGTGAAGTAAGTCTTCTATCCCTATATCATGCAATTTATTTTTTAAGTCAGTCCATGACAATATAGGTCAATCATTGAATTTAATTCCTTTGTCAGTTAGAAATGAAATGAGGAAATTGCCATATAATGAATCATTTGGAAAATAACAAAAACTTTAGAGAATTTGTTTTCAATTCATGTCTTTATTGTTCTCATCAGGGAGTTTCAAATCTTGGTCATTCCTAATTCGTGTTTAGGAAATTTGGTTCTTGCTAGGGTGTCCTATTTTTATTTATTTTTAGGAAATTCCCTTCTTGCACAGACTTTTCATGAATAAAAAAACAAAAATAAAAAAATCGATTAGATCATTGTCATGGATTGACTCTCCATTTACACCTCATGCTTACATGTTCCCATTTATCTCCTTTAGGTGATTATGGAGCGATCTCGCTCACCCATCCTTACACGGTCGAGAGCTAAAATGGCGGATCAAAACAAGGTGCTGGATCATATCCTTGACAATATGAACAAGCGAATTGCACACCTCCAAAGTCAAGTCGATGAAATTGTATGCGCTTTTCTCAAGCAAAAGGGCTGTGGCTTTTCTCGTCAAGCAAAAGGGCTGTGATGACATAAGCTGAATTTGATGCCACCATGAAGAGACTAGTGACATATCTAGAAGGAAGAATCTCGACCACGGATGGTTTGCATCACAAGATCAAGGAGGGTGAAGAGCTCAAGCACACATGATTCATGGTCCTAAGTAGGGGCATGTTCAGTTGCACCTTCCACTGCGTGGGAATTCTTATTGCTTTTCTAGGATTGGTTTAAATTTCTTCTAGTGCTTGAATATCACATTTTCATTCCAATAAATGTAATTTGATTGATGAATATCAATAAAATTACAATTTTATTTTCAATTTTGAGGACATGATGGGGTATACCAAGCCAGTCCAATGACGATATCCAGCCATTAAAAAAAAATCATCCAAGGAGAATTCGAGTAATTTGGGCTCTTTCATGCTTCCTCATAAATAAAAAAAAAATCATTTTTGAAGCCATTTCCAAAAGCATGCATTAGGTTAGCTGTTTAATTTTCTGACTCATTTACTTCATGTTTCAGAGCATTACTTTTTCGGTCTGATGAGAAGGCATTTGAAAAAGTACACCAGGTTGCAATTGGCCCAACTATCAAGGATACATTTCTGAGGAATTGATATGACAAGATTGTGGGCATGACAGATTTTTTGGGGCAAAAGTGGATTTTCAGCCTTGAATGATAGTGACAATCCAAAGACATCAACTGCTGAGGCAATTCCCATTGTAGAGGGATCATTGAATGAATGCTTAAAACCATTTTGCAGTATAGAAAACTATTTGAAGTTGACATGCTTAAAGCTGTTGAGTTTTTTTTTTTTAAAAGGGATTTTGCATGATGACTCTTACATGTTTTATCCACCAATTCCACTAAAGAACATCAAGATGGATTGATTTAATGAATGATGTGGAATTGATTGAGCCTACTAAATGAGATGAGTCGGGATGATGAAAGGCAAACCTTATCCTATACACAGTCCCATATTCATACACTTGTGAGATGAGTGTAGGAAGGTTCATATCCATAAGGTAAAGAGTTCTCTCGCAAAAGGTACGGCAACCGAAATGATGAGAGGCAATTCATTTCTCTATCCCAAACACTACAGGTGATCAATTGATTAACCCTTTTGAGCCCATACACTTATGGATGTTCTTTTCAAATAACCCCTGTCAAGAATCACCCCACATCGGGGCATCTAAAAGATCAAATGGCATCATGAGGTCAGGAAAATGAATTGAAATTTTCTTGCTTTCACTTGCATCAATCTTCAAGTTATGCTATTACATTGAATTCATGTGTTAATTTAAGTGTCTTAGGATGACGAAGAGCATTTCTTTCTCTATCCTATACACTAATATCCTTTGCATAGCCCACTTGAGCCTGCAATTTCATTTCTCTCAAACCCAGTTGATGATCAACCCCCACACTGGGGCAAGGCAAAACTAGTTGATGATCAATCCCCACACTGGGGCAAGGCAAAAGGCAGATGAAGACTCTTGAAAAGTTCTAGTGTCATTTAAAGTGTAATTGCTTGACGCATGCATTATGCGCAAGAATTGAATTCAAAATAAAACTAAGGGGCATGAAAAAAGCAGTGTGCCTGGTAAAAGTAAGGCCGATGCCCATGAAAAAAAGAAATGAAAAAAAAATGCATGAGAACTAGCGGCATAAAAAGCGGTGTGCTGGTAAAAGTAAGGCCAATGCCCATAGATGAAAAAAAGAAAGTCAAAATAAGTGACTGTCAATTGCAAGAATTGAATCCCAAGGGAGCAATACTCAAATAACTCAAATGTCGAGTTTCTACAATCAATGGGGGCACTTCATGAAGACAATCCCCGATGGTGAAAAGAAAAGCGGCGGTAATGCCAAGATGATCATTAACTCTCACCCTTTACACACATTTTGAGCCTAATGATCCTTTCATGTCTCAACCCATGAACCCAACCTACGTTACGTCCCTTACAAAGTCTCTTCAGATTAGGGCACTTGAATTAACGTAGGAATTCATATGTTTATAAGCATCGCTTGAAGAAGTGCGAGCAGGATTATTTCTTTCTCATTTTTGCAGGGTTCTTGACTTATAAACCCGGAAATGATTATAAGACTGTTCATTCAATAGCCTTGACTCAAAGAGTCCATTTGTTAAGCCGTTGGCCAAGCCCACATTATGGTCCCTGTTAAAGACCTCTCAGATTGGTAAGATCGTACCGCTTGCGAGAATACTCGGACCCATGTCGATATGATGAAATTGAGTGAGTCTCATAAAATAGCCATTCTAAATGAGAGTGAGTTGAAAGTCCTTTCTAACCAAAAGTCTCTCATTTGGTATTCTTAAGAAATCCATGTCATGAGTGAAAATTGTCTTGAACAATAATTCTCTCTTGTGGAAATTTGGATGATGCAAAAGTCATTATGCATGAATCTTGATTGAATTGATAAAAGCTTCAATAGATTTTGAAGTATGCATTCCATAATAGCCTTAATTGCATATTTCTTTGGTGAATGCATTTTTGCTCTAATCATGTCGATAGATAATTTTTTCTCAAAGACCCAAGAGCTCTAACATTCAGATTCCTTTCAAAATGCCTCATGATATAAGGAGATGAGAAACCATCATGAACATTCAAGGTGCATCATTGATGTTCCAAAATTTATTTCTACCAGGAGGTGAGAGGCCTTCACAGGATATCTAAGTTCCAGAAGACATATTCCAAAGAATCAGAGATATCATCAGGTAAGTATATCTCTACCCATTCTCGACACTTGACTCGGTCAAGCTGTTCCTTTAAAATTGACCTGGCGTGCTTTCGTAGCCCAGAGTCCCTCTTTATTGACCCGGCGTGCTTTTGTAGCCCGGTGTCCTTTAAAATTGACTGGCATGCTTTCGTAGCCCGAGTCCCCTCTTTATTGACCCGGCGTGCTTTTGTAGCCCGGTGTCCTTTTATATTATCTGGCGTGCTTTCATAGCCCAAGGCCCATCTTTACGGAGACATATCCCCAATGAGCTTGAGAGATGTCATCATGTAAGTATATCTCTATCTACACCTTAAATACTTGTCGTTGTACAGGTATTTTCCCTTTTGAGTACACACCCGACACTCGATGAAGTTGTCCCCAAACTTATTTTCCTATTCAGGCAACCGTAGAATGGTACGGGTCCTGGAAGGCGAACCCTCGTTTAGGCGACCGTAGAATGGTACGGGTCCTAGACAAAAACTTATTTCCCTATTCAGGCGACCGTAGAATGGTACGGGTCCTAGACAAACTTATTTCCCTATTCAGGCGACCGTAGAATGGTACGGGTCCTGGAAGGCGAACCCTCGTTTAGGCGACCGTAGAATGGTACGGGTCCTAGACAAACTTATTTCCCTGTTCAGGCGACCATAGAATGGTACGGGTCCTGGAAGGTAAATCCCCGTTTAGGCGACCGTAGAATGGTACGAGTCCTAGACACAACCAGCTCTGTCATACTAGGCGACCGTAGAATGGTACGGGTCCTAGGAAAGCAGTTTTCTTTACAAAGTCGTGTTACTATTCGGGCGACC
Source organism: Eucalyptus marginata (assembly GCA_014182565.1). NCBI lineage: Eukaryota > Viridiplantae > Streptophyta > Magnoliopsida > Myrtales > Myrtaceae > Eucalyptus > Eucalyptus marginata. The sequence goes on from CM024585.1 coordinate 34,059,114, forward strand.
GTAGAATGGTATGGGTCTGGACGTGTAGCACCAATTTATCTTGAGTTACTCTACCCTCCTCGAAGGTAAGTTATTCTAGGTAAATTCATTTATCATTGCATTAGCATTTCCACGCATCATATATATTGCATTCAAAAAAAGGAATTCATTTTCCAACAAAAAGTCATTTAGTGCATGTGCATAATTAAAATTAGGTCTCAATTGTCCTATTGATAATTTTTCCGGTAGAAGCTTGATAAAGCCATCATGCATGGGCCTTCATTGAATTTTTCCTCAAAGACCAAAAGAATTGTCTTTGAAACCTTGAATTTGTTCAGTCATCTTTGTACTTGATGAGAATTCCAAGTACCTATTTATAAAATGTTTCCAAATGTCTAGTGTGAATTCTAGATATTTGAACTTTTAAATGCTTGATGTGATTTCCAAGCGTTTGTCTTTCCAAACATCTGATGTGATTTCCAGACGTTTAGTAAAAGTTTTCAAATGTCTAACATAAGAATTAGATTTTTGAAGTTTCAAGTACTTGATGCAATTTCCAGGTGCTTAGAATCGATGAGAATTCCGGATCCCTAAAGACTTTGAGCCTTTCAATTATCGAAGGGAGTTCCGGATGATTGACAAGTCTCATCGGAATCATTTCACACCTAAATCCTCAAAACGGTATGACAGTACGTGCTCTTTTTGCATTTGCATTTCATTGGTCATAGACACATGGAGATCTATGTTCTGACCAGATCATTGCATTTACATTGCATCCTTTATTCTTAAAAAAAAAAAAAAAAAAAGGTCAAGTCATTAACATTTGCGTATGCATTTCATATTTCATTTTGCATGGTTTAAATTTAGGTGTCATATATCTTTGAAGGAAACCCCTACGAGCTTCCCTTCAAAGAGGGCGCTTGTTGACACCTAATTTTGGAAAAATAAAATTGCATTTTGAACAAAAGGAAAATAAGGGGAAGATCAATATGATTTGGTTATGAATGGAATGTGGAAATTCTGATTAGCAATCTTTGCTCCGGCGAATTTTCAAATCATAATAAATGCAGAAACAATTAAAAATCAGGTGAACAAAGGGCAGGGATTTTGATAAAATGGAAGGAATCAAGTAAAATCGAGTTGATTACGAAATCACGTTTCGATTTGCACGCTTGATTTGATGCAACAAAAGATGGAAGTTTGAAATATGCCATGTAAAGAGACCGCTTCGAATCACTATAAAAGAGAGGCTCACTTTTCATAAAAGGAGGAGGAGAGCGGAGCTCACAAGGGAAAAAAGAGGGTGAGAAAACGTAGAGAGGTTCGATAGACAATCTCTCGAGAGAGATATAGGGGGAGGCATACACCCTCGGGGATCTCGGATGATGGTGTAGTCTTCTTGACAACGTTCCACGTTCATCATGCCTCATGGATATTGACGACAAGCATAAAGCTAAGTCAAGCTTCTTCTTTTTTTTTTTTTTTTTTTTTTTTAAGTTTGATTGTGTGCGATTCCAATTTGCTATTCAAACTAAGGTGATTTTATTTTTGTTTCTTGCCTAGATTAAACTCCTACATCTCCGACGATAATTCCAGCGGCGAGACATCGAAGTGGCCAACGTACCTAAACGGCGGATTGCCATCCGGTGATTTCATTTGTGATAAAACCGGGTTGTTTTCTCTCCCTATTAAAGTTGTCCACTCCATATTTTTGGTATTTACTTTGTTTTGTTCTGATGTTGTGGTCACAGGCAATTCAATGCCGAACAAAAGACCACACAATTCCATATTCCACCATAATTGACAAGAGAGACGACAAGAGAAGGGGGACGTCCACTCAAAAAGTTCTCGGAGAAGACTAGCAAATGATCAAATCAAGAACTAGCCATATGCCCACCAATGCTGCTGCAATTCCCCTCCTTTAGTTTTATTTTTATTTCTTTCTTTTGCTTATTTTATGTTATTTTATTGTGTTTTAAATTTTGTTATTATTGTTTAAGTTAGAATATGGTTTGTCAATGTTAATATTTGTGCATTTTGTATGCATTATCCGTAGGGATTTTGTCCGAAATTAATGTAATTATTAATTTGATCCAGAGACATCGGATCATTTTTTTAATTATATTAATTTTTGGGCTTTTTGGTGAAATTTCAATTGTTAAATCACAATAATTATTTAATTTGATCCGTAAGACTTCGGATCGATTTGTAATTGTTTTGATCTCCTTGTTGTGACAATTAGGGTTAGAATAACCGTTAATTTGACTGTGAGACAATAGGTTATTTTTTCGATTATTCTAATCCTTTCTTGCTTTATTTTGTTGATAGTTTAGATTTAATATTTATTTAATAATTAATTATTTAAAAAAAAAAATCAAAATTCTGCATGAGCATATAGGTTTAGTAAATTAGACATGTAGGATTAGGTTTTTGAAATTTTAGTCATCTAGTGATTGTTGCTAAGTTCATTGCTCGTCATTAGAACTAGGTCATTTGATTAAATTGCATATTTAATTGTTGCATTTCTTTAATTTCGAATTTCATGGAAAATACAAAAAATTTAGAATAAATTCATTTCATGCTTTAGGATGAATTGCATGCTTATTCATATTATATAGTTTAGGTCATATTGCCACGTCATATCATTTCCTGTTAAATTAGTAGCATGCATTGCACGACTTTCATTAAATAAAGTGAAAACAAAAATTGAGTGATTGCTTATTAATTAGAAATCATATCTAGGATTATTGATATGAATTCGACCTAACATGCGATTGCTTTCGTTGCTTCGAGGTAAGTCCTGCATTATTTTATTCGCTTTCTCGGGTGTTAAATTGGTGGTTTTGTGCACTCGCATGATCGCCTCACACGTTAGGAAAATGAATTAAAATCAAATCAAATGCCCTGCAAAATATTTTTTTGAAAATTAAAAAGAAATGGTACCGAAAGGGCACTAGGATAGTCTAGTGTAACCAAGTCCCCGTACCCTTAGTCTACGGTTCGTAGGGTAAAATAATTCTCCCATTATTTTGCTTAGGTGTCTAATCGACCTACCAAAAAGCATTAGTGGCGACTCCTAGATAGTATTTTGCATGTTTAAAAAGTTTAGACTCAAGTCGCGATTTGGTATGGGCTTGGGAGAGCCCGAGCTAAGTTTAAAAAACTTAGCAGTCCATTAACCTAGTTTTAGGCGGTGAACCCGAAAAAAATTAGGTCGCGAGGACCTCCGACAGCATTATTTGATGTCTGAGAAAAATTTGGAAGTTGTTTCATGTTCTTGTCCAAATTAGCAGCCAACCTGTCATGTGTACCTGCATAAGTTCGATGTGCACTATTTCTTATCCTCTTCTTCAGTGCCCTAAGCTTTTTATCAGTTACAAGCATGCGGTTTTCAGTTCATGTGAGGGCATCTTAGTCAGTATGAGCGATTTTCAACATAAATCAAGTATTATTAGCTGGGGTTAGGACTTATAATTCTTATTGGATATATAAAAACAGAAATTAATTCCACAATCGATATCATTAGACCTGTTATTTATGTATAGCCAAGTGTGCTAGATTAAGTTCAATTCTTCATATGAATACCTCCATGATCCACACTTCCATTTGTTTTGCGGAAAAATAGAGTATTTTAAAAATATTTTTCTAAAAATAATCACATGTATCGCTTACAAAATAAATAAATGAAAAACATTTTCATCATCTACAAATATGTTTCGACATAAAATTGTTGTCAATAAAAAAAATATTTTTTTTATTAATTAGTTATTTCAAGGGATACGGGCAATTATTTTTGGGAAAATATTTTTCAATTCATTTATTTTTGCGAAACAAACGCATCCTAAAGGAATCGTAAAGATTCGCTTCCATTGTGACCATATTCCTAAAATGTTACGTGGAGCTAGAATAAAATTAAATCACATTGCTCGAATACATCATTTAGTCATTGACCAGCTTGGGCAGTTTTCTTACTAATGCCTCAAAATAATAACAAAAACTTCTTTCTTCTTTTGGTACAATAACTAGAATTTTTGTATGTGTGCAAATTGCACATAGTTCAAAGGTGCCACTATTGTTAGGCCAGCACTGAAGTGATTAGAAGGCTAGAATTAAAGCATTGATTCGATACGATGAGCTAGTTTAGTAAGAATGATCTTCACTTGCTGTCCTGTGCAAACTCCGTGAATCAAAAAGTTTCCGAGGCCCGATGGGCATCAATGGTGTTTGGAGACTAGCAGGTAGTCTCGTTTGAATGACCAACAGAAGGGTCTTAATGTTGGGATGGAAAACCTGTGCAAGATCTATATCAATTTCCATCTTAACCCTTGATAGACTCATTCTATGAAGAACAGCACGAATCAAAATGCAGAAATATGAAAATGTATTCCCTTTTTTGGGTAAAAGTCGATCTTTTGGTTTCCTAACTTGCACTTTTTTCCCAATCAAATTCTTTTAACTTTAGTATGTCTAATTAAATCTCCGAACTTCCGTTAATTTTCAAATCAAATCCTTCAAGGAGCCACCGATTATGAGTGATGTGGAAAACCTTTTGTTACCGTGGACTATGTTAATGCATGGTACTAAAAACACCTTTTCAAAGATAAATATAATATGAACATCGATAATGAGAATTCTCAACATGAATATTGCATTTCAATTTTTGATTTTAAACTCTTGCTAACTTTAATAGATGAGCTAGTTATAATTATCGGGATTTAGTGTTGGAGGTATTTGATTAGAAAAAATATGCAAGTCGAAAGGTCATATTAGACGAACTAATAATCAAGAACTTGAGGGCCAAAAAATGCTAAAATTCGGAGGCCAAAAATATGCTTTTATATTTCTTTATTTTCGAGACCCGGCATGGGCTCTATTATTTTTTTTTTCGCTCCATCCAATAGAAAGTTCTTCTCGTCTTATTTCATTATCATCATATAACGGGTTATCCTATGCCTAGGTCCCTATTTTTTGACCTTCTTTTGCCTAGGTCCCCATTAAAGTGAATATTTTCAACAACAATAATTCAAACATTAACTTTCCTGAGGTATGCGCCCAAAAAAGAAGAGGAAGAAGAAAGAAAAATAAAGAGCCCAAAAAAAAGAAAAAGAAAAAAGGAGGGTCTTCTGCGCTGGGTGGTTTTATCTTCCTCGCCCTTTTACTCCTGTCAACAACATGCTCTAGCTCTCTCCACTCTCTCTCTCTCTCTCTCTCTCTCTCTATAAAAGCTAATACCACCAAGCCATACTATTCCTCTCTCTCTCTCTCTCTCTCTCTCTCATCAAGATTCATCAGAGACTTCACCATGACCGACCCTTTCTTCAAATTCAACCCTCTCCACCACCACCACCACCATTACTTCTCTCCACCTTCAAGTCCACAGCCGCCTTATTACTACTCTTCCTCAGCTTATCACAACTTCACCTTCATCAACCATCACCATGAACAGACCCCACCTCCTCATCCTCCTATCAGAGAAGCTCTTCCTCTCCTCAGCCTGTTGAGCCCCACAAGACAGCAAGAACAAGATCAAGAACAAGAACAAGAACAAGAACAAGAGCATGGGCAAGGGCAAGGGCAAGGGCAAGGGCAACATCAAGAAGAGAACTTTCTCATGGAAGTGGACAAGCCCATACAGTCGACTGGAGCTCAAGATGAGGATGATGACGGTGACCAAGATGACGATGATGATGATGAGACTGGAGTGACTGTGGCACTCCACATAGGGTTACCAAGCCCGACCGCTGCTGAGCTGGCGTCGGTGATGATGCTCGCTTCTTCTTCCTCTTCATGTTCTTCGTCGGAGATCATCACAGCTCATGATCATCACAACAAGCCAGATCAAGAACATGGTGTTGGGGAGGATTGTGGGTACTTGATGAGCCGGATAAACAAGGGGCAGTACTGGATCCCAACCCCTTCCCAGATCCTCATTGGCCCGACCCAGTTCTCTTGCCCTGTTTGCTTCAAGACCTTCAACCGTTACAACAACATGCAGGTAAACCTAAACTACGCCACTAGCTTAGGTTTTCATTTCACAATTTGATCTAACTGATCCATGGTTTGTGCCTTTCTCTCTCTCTCTCTCTCTCTCACACACACACACACAGTTTCCCTTTTTAGTAAGTGAGAATATGAAATGGAAAGGAAAGAACAAAGAAAAAAAGAAGAAAGACAAACGGGCTTAATTTGGGTTTTATTCGCGACGATCTTGGATGTCGCCTTGATTCAGATATGTGTACTGATAGCTCCCTCTCCCTCTTCCTCTCTCTCTAAAAAGCATGGAGTTTCGAGTTTTTCTAACATGGGTAAGATGAGGTAGTATTTTAATTTTGTGGTCATGGACTCATGGATATGGTCAGTGTCTGATTTGCATGCTTTTTTGTGGGGGTTTTGAGTTTAAATATCTTTTTTCTGAGACCCAAACCGAGAGAGACAAAGAGAGAGGTCAGTATTAGCTATAGCTTTGCCTTTATGTGATCGAACAGCACAGACCAATGTTCCTTATGCACCCTTCCCTTCTTGATTAGTTTCTTGAAGTCTGTGCTTCTTCGAGCTCTATTATGGCAAGTGCTTGTACAACTGAAAACTTTGCAGATTTTTAACCAGAAGACACTGATTGGCTTCGGTATGATCAGGAACTTGCGTTTTCTATGTATGAACATTCCGCAGTCTGCTTATAACTGAACCGTGATATAAGAGTGAAAAGATATTAGCTTCTTTCATTAAATCCCTCCCTCCCTCCCTCTCTCTCTCCCTCTCTCCCTCTCTCCCTCTCTCTCGTTTTCTTTCTTTCATTAGATTCTGTGCTGAAGAATCTCGGTAAGAAAATGCAAAACTTGGGGCAGAACAAGAACCACCACCCTTAGTTTCGCCCTTCGTTTCGACTTGTACCATTAACATAAAGGATAATATATAATACCTTGATCTTCTATCATGTAGCAAATGAATAGGTTAGAACCAGAAGCCATCTGATGAGAACGTATTTTTCTTAAATCGGGTTCACCAAAAAGAACATTAGAGATTCCATCGACAATTATTTGCTTTCTGCGTATGACTAAAAGTCATTAATTGTCAATGTTCATTCTTAGGTCAAGTGGATAGAAACTTTAGTAAAGGCACATTCTCGCGTCGCATTGTCTGAGGAAAAGTGTCATATATATACACTAAGCAACTATCTCTTGATGCTGCCGAGAGAGAGAGAGAGAGAGGCCGTCCTTCTTTTCAGCTTAGTAATTCAATTAACATGAGACACATAAAGAAGTAGACAGAACCCTCAACGCCAGTCAAAAACTGTAATCACCTTTTTTCGAGCAATAATTTGTCCTTCTACATAAGCATGGCAATTGAGAGACTGATTCTACTTCCAAATGATCTATGTTGTCTAATTTTGCTGATGTATATGAGCATATGTAACTCTAGGAATTTTTTTTTTAATTTTTTGCTTGCAGATGCATATGTGGGGGCATGGATCTCAGTACCGGAAAGGCCCCGAGTCTCTGAGAGGCACGCAACCAACAGGCATGCTCCGGCTTCCCTGCTACTGCTGCGCTCCTGGTTGCCGGAACAACATCGACCACCCAAGGGCAAAGCCTCTCAAGGACTTCCGGACACTGCAGACGCACTACAAGCGCAAGCATGGCATCAAGCCCTTCATGTGCCGCAAGTGCGGCAAGGCGTTTGCGGTCCGGGGCGACTGGAGGACCCACGAGAAGAACTGCGGGAAGCTCTGGTACTGCATTTGCGGGTCTGACTTCAAGCACAAGAGGTCGCTCAAGGACCATATCAAGGCCTTTGGAAGCGGCCACGCTGCATATGGCATTGACAGGTTCGAAGAAGACGATGAGCCAGCGTCTGAGGTAGAGCAAGACAACGAGTCCACGCAGTGAGAAATAGGGGGGGAAAAAAGAGTAGGCGAATTAGGGTATGGCAAGTAACTAAAATAGGATGATCAAGTTTGATAAGTGTAGTGGCCTTTTGAGAATTTCTTTTAGAGAGTTTGTGAGTTTGTTCTCCAATTGTATAGCCAAGGCCAATGATTAAGAAGAAATTCATGAAATGTATTAGTGTGTGACCCTTCTTAAACATTATATATATATATATATATATATATCATGGAGTACTTTACCTTGAAATGTAGATTCTGAAACATCTGATGGTTGCGGCAATCTTAATTTATACGAGAGGTATATATCTAGTTTCTTTACTTGATGTTTATTAGAGCTTTCAGTATGTGGCTCAAAAAACTTAAATAAGCCACAAGCTGACTAATGAGAAGTATTCTCTAGGAAAAGGTAGGACATGTTAGGCTTATTCCCCTATATGCGAGGAAGTAATTTGTGACATGTTATTCATACCGTGTTATCTTGGTATTTACTGGAATGGAATGTCGCACCACGTGGTGGTGCCATGGTTTAGTTGAAGTTTGAGTCGTATCTTGCGGGTAGGTATTATATGTCGAGAACATTGTCTTGTCGAACATTGCATAACACGTATGCATGCGTAACTAGCTTATGCATTCGTGGAATAAGTAGGTATTCGTCTCGCTGGCAGATAGGAGAAACTACTTCGTTTTGACCAGCTCTCCTATTTCAAGCTAGCCGACCGCCTCGATGCCTTATCCTATGTTTTAAAGGAAAGTATTCGTTCTTACATTGAAATAATATATGGTATCTTCTCGGCGTGTGAATTATACCTTTTCGAGTGACCTACACATTGGCAACAATCATCCGTTCCGAACGAATAAAGGCATACCAGCGGATGCCAGTCAAACGACAAAGAAGCTCCTTTAGGAGGCGATCATGACGAGAGGGCACTAATTAATCAAAGACATGTCATGAAGTGTCGAGGATGTTAATAAATATTCCGCATATTTGGGGGGTCTGCTCTTGGCTATAATAACCAACTGCCCTTTTGAAGATCCTCTCTTCTGCGATTCTTCACCAAATCATGGTGGCTCTCTGAGTAGCGAAAGAGGAGATGAATATGAAAATTATGTATATAGGCTTTTCATGTCCTGCAAAAATGCACCAGCTTTTTGGGGGTGCATATGATGCTCCTGCGCTTTGGTTAGTGGAGAGATGGATGGGTTAGTAGATCGATGGAACATATACCCTTTTGAGATTCACCATTGCCTGGGGAAATTCAAAGCAAAATTATTAGCTTTTTGGCTAGAAGGAGGGGGGAAATATTTAGGGAAGCGTAGAAGTGACAACGACACAATCAATTGCTTTGTCATTTTGGATACATGATTGTTGTGGAATGAAACTTTGATATGATGATATTACATATGAAATTAAATATGTTTGGAGCTTTTAGTATAACGTGTGAAAATCTATCGAGTTACCGCAATTTTTTATGCCACGGTTCGAGAAAATCTTATCGGAAATATCATCCAACTCAACGTCCCAAGTTTCCTCAAAAAATGGACATCCATTGAACTAGTTAGCCATGGACTTTCGTGGTGCAATTCTTTTGCGCTTTAACCTATATATAGCTCAATGTAAGGAAAGAAGAGATTGCTCCTTTTATACGAACTTCGTAAAAGCGCGTCGCCCTTGAAAAAGCTTCTTTTCACGAGCGATCTCCAGACCCCGACATATGTGCATTGAGTTAATGCCATGATCTTGAGACCACTTGTGAAGATGAAACTTTTCACCAGCAAACCGTACACTGCACAAAAAATATTATCTTGTATGTCGAGGAAGCTCATCTAGACATCGGTGGATGAATCGGCAGGAAAGAAAAAGGAAGAAGATACTGTTAAGTGCAGGCTCCACTGCTCTATATATATATTTTCTGTGGAAGATTATTTAAATATTTCATTTCCTAAATGCTGATTGGTTCAACTATTGAGAAATAGATACAGGTAACTCGTTTTTGCGAAAGATGAGGGTTGTACTTCCATTGAGAGAGAGAGAGAGAGAGAGAGAGAGGGGAAAAGCAAGAGAGGGAGAAGGGTGAAAATGCAATCAATTATTAAGGGCGTAGACTGGGACAAAAAATGCGGGTCATCAGTTGAGCCACACAAATATGGACAGCCTTCAAAATGGCATGAATGAATCTTCGTTCGCAGCTTTATTTTTTGTGCTTTTGCGTGTGCCCAAGAGAGAGAGAGAGAGAGAGAGAGAGAGTTTTGGTGGGAGGCGAAACAAAGTTCTGGTTTGTAGGGCTAGTTTCTTGCTTCGCGACAGTGCTGCACACAAAGCCCTCTCTAACCTCGCTCTGACGGGTGAACTGTAGATTGAAGAGACGTTTCAATAAATCTTTGACCGTCTGAGAGTCTCTGTTCCTCTCTGAAACCGCTGCTGTTTCTGCATGTTTGTATCATGTAGTAGTGCAGAAAAGCGTTTCCGGTATGGTATTGAATGATATCAGGACGCTGCGGAACTACTGTGCAAGAAAAGAGAAAAACCTAGCAAAAGCTTTTCTTTTTTTCCTCGAAATTCTTCAAAGTCACGTCCGTTTTGTTCTTCAAATGTATCGCCACCGTCTTCATCGTCATCTTCAAGATGTTTACTGACAAAAGTGTCAGTGGGATTGGGATGATGACCCATTGGCAGAGTTTTTTTACTGATTTCTGTGTCTACTGTTGGGCAAAAAAGTACCCAGTGAATCAAGAGGGTGCCAGCTAAAGATTATTTTACTGAAACCATATATTAAAGGACACGCTTTAAATCGCGGATAGACGTCTAAATATATAAATTATACTTACTAGAATTATATCCGATGCATGTTTAATTTTTTTTCTCTATACTGAGTGTAGGTAGGGTTGCAAAGTGAAAGTAAGAGCAAATTTATGTTTAACCCTAACAAACTCAAAGTTCAGCTAGGGCAGCTTCCCAGAGAGCTTAAAATCCCCATAAGCTTTTTTCTCCTCGATTTTTCTCAATAAAATAGTGGAATTGCATGCAATTGTGTGAGTTTGAGAAATAATCTCTTAGTTTAATTTATTCTACGCACAAGATATATTATTTGGTATTGTAATTTACTGAGAAGACCGATCAGGCATCCAGGGATAAATGTGTGTGTTCTTCATCATTTAATCCTCGCTCTTATGCACGTGGGGACAACTTTGTCTCCTCTGGCTTGAATCACACCACTTAACTTTCAAGTTCTTTTAGACATCATTTTGAATTTAGGGCCACTCACTTTCTATTTACGCGGCATTTCCATCTGAAAATAGAAAAATTTGGCGCTAGGGTTTTGGTATAGAAGCCCCGCTATGTCAATTCCCTTTCAGCTTTTGATTAGCAAGCGATGGAGTTCAATCTCGACTAGAGGTTTGATGTAGAAACCCCAATATGTCAATTATTACCTATGCCGGTCTCGTTACTCTTTCCATTGGAGACTATTAACCCCAAGCTCAAAACATATACATATGCTGGAAAAAATGTTAATTTTTTTTTAAAGATCAATGCATATCGTATGTATCTCATCTTTTAAACCTCTTTATATAACCGATTATGCATAATTCATATTGTTTTGCAAGGGTCTTCACGAAAAAGATACGAGGACAGAGAAAGTTGAGCATATGGACATTTCTATTTCACATAAAGCTCTGATCCTCAAGGGAAAAATTGTAGTAAGAATTAATATCGACTTTAAATTCTCGATCCCTCGATTCTCTTTAGGCACTAACAAGACAAGGTAGGGGACCAACCACACATATATTCAGGTAGCTAGTGAAATTATTCTCGAAGGTTATCGAGTGATGGAGAAGAGTGTAGGAGAATTTGAAGTATGGTGGTGATCCTCCGATGGGTAAATGAGACAACTTTTTGTTTTTGGGAGGTCCCATATGAGCAAAAAGAAAAAGGGGAAAGGCAAAGAAAACCAAATAATCTCTTGACCCATAATTATCACCTTTGAAAAGGAAAAAAAAAAATTGCAACGGGTAGCCCAAAAAAAATCCCTTGTCTCTCTCTCTCTCTCTCTCTCTCTCTCTCTCCTCTCATTTTTCTTCACCTAAAGTTAACTACTAATTTTGCTTTGATGCTTGGAGATTCTCCAAATTGTGGGTGTGTTGGGGTATCTTTCTATGGGGAATATCAAGAAAAGCTTCACAGAGAAGAAAAGGGCCTCCTTTAATCACAACCCAGGGCGAGGGAGAGAGAGAGAGAGAGAGAGAGAGATGATATAGATCCAGGCTTTTCTCTCTGCTAAAGGTTGGAAAAAAGCTCTGGTTTGACGTTCATGCCTATCAATCAAACATAGGTATATCTAGTTAATTTCTCTGAAGATCCAATTTGGGCACATAATCAAGTCTACTTGCAGAAGATCCTATTAGATAACGATGTATCTACATAAAGGGGGGAAAATGCGAGTATCCAAGGACACGGATTAGGAAGAATATATCAAAACCCAATAGGACCAATACCCTACATTATAAGTACCTCAAATCGAACACAAGATATTCCATTCAAAGTTTTGAAAACAAACATATCATGAACTCTAACTCTCCTGTGATGATCGTTCAAATGCCTTATTCCTGTGACACCATTATTCTATTATTCTCATCAATTAAACTTAGCTCGCCGCCCGTTAAGTACGGTGCGAAAACACATACATGCATCGTCCATACGCATTTCGCACGTAGACTAAACACAGTAGCTTTTCGAACATAATATAAGATAGAGACGATGCTATTGGTCATGCATTCTTTCATGATTAGCATCGACATAGCAATAATTTGGTGTGCGGCGAATTGTTACAACTTTGTAAAAATTTATCGACTCTTTTGGATGAGTATGCTCGTGAAATTGATAATCATTCGCAGATTAGTTATGCCAATTAGGGTTTCGGTTGCACACAGCATCACTAAAATCGGGTGCTGAGTGGCCAGTTGGACGGCTTAAGTTGAATTTTCGTGGGACATATATTAGTGCATGCATCACAGAGGACGCTCAAAAAATGATAATTATAGGCCAGGATCACTATACCTTTCGCAAAAGGAAATGGTAAAACAAGCGACAAACACAATGGACTTTTACTTTCACAAAAGAGTGCTTTCACCAATTTCCCATAGATGTCTAGCCCAAGTATTATTAGTCCCTTTCATGCATAAATATTGTACAGGGTAGCTTGAAAGATTTAGGACAAAACATAGTATATGATTATACGTTCAAATTGACTCTTTACTTTTTGTTAACTGAAAACTTTCTAGGCCCATCATATATGACTTTTTTTTTTTTTTATCCAACGTTTTTAAAACTTTCACAAAATTGAAGTGTTGACACAAAGTATGCATACAAATAGGTCCTTCGGTTGAAAAATGAAAACATTTGGTAAAGAAGATTAGAATTTCGCTTTCGAACATAAGAGAAACATCATTTAGATAAAGACGATTTAATGAGTCTCAAACTTGTTTCATCCTTATCAATCTTCTTCAATAAAGTTACATGACTCTGTAAAGTGAGAGCCCGGATTATTCAACACTCTCCTTAGATTTTTCGATTTGTAAATTCTGTCAATTGATTATGTGGTAAAGAAATATAGTCTATAACATGAAAATTTGCAGACACACATAGTAGCCGCACTAATTAATTTTCAATGGTCAACAACCACGATGGTCTCGATAAATCTAATATAACGACTAAATATTTAGAGAAACATTCTTCGAAATCCTAACAAAAATCATCTGCACCTCTCTAGTAATTTTTTAGAACACTCGATCTTGATACTTCAAAGTCACTGGTCTTCAACAAATTTGTCATGCAATATTCTTCTCATCTCCCTGTGCATTTTGTACATCATGCGGAGCGAAAAAGAAAGAAGCATACATAGTGTAGTCATCATCTTTACAGCTCGATTAGATCTATGAGCGAATTATTACTGCACTGTACAGATGGTAATTATTGGTCCTTGTCGAACTAATGATAGGAGTCCTGTTATCTTGCAACCCGCGATAGTCAAGTCTTGTATATCACTGTACTTATTTACATACTTACAGTAATATTTTCTCAAGGCCTACTCAAAAACCCAAAATCATCTCCAAGTCTAAACTCTACAACAAATTCCCTGCAAATTTTTTTTTGGGGCACTGAAAATTAAAAAAATTAGCACACTCACAAATACTTTTCGAGGAAGAGAATCATCTGCTGGTTTCAAGAGTGGTGATTTTGCTCATGCACTGATTGTACATTACTATATCTGTTCATACTGATAAAAACAAATCAATTATTGAATTTCTCCTTTTAGATGCTTCAAAGTGCTTTATCCATCCCTTGAAATGAGGGGATGAGGGCACTTTACTTTGGAGCCATCTCCACACAAAAGGAATAAACACGCCAGAGGCCCAAACTGTCGCAAGAGAAAAGGTGAGTGACCCATGTTACAAAATTGCAGAAAAATTCTAGACAGGACCCTAAGATTCATAGGACCTTTGACAATCAATACGAGTCATGATGTGCAGGTAGGTTGAGGCGAACCAAGAGACGAGGGAAGATTAACTGGGTTCACTCGTTTTCTACATCGTTGATTTGTCAGTTTTTTCCATTGAGAGAGAGAGAGAGAGAGAGAGAGAGAGAGAGTACATTTGCCAAGTCCCCGGCAACTCTCGTGTGGACCCTGGGGAAATAATTTCCTCACCTTCCTATTTCGCGTTTTCCTCACAGAGATTGTCGTTTTTCTCTCTGATAGAAAACTCAGTGCTCATGCACTGCTTGGCTTTCTTGGATTTGAATGGGAGATGATGTCCATCTCTCTCTCTCTCTCAATTATTTACTTGGACCTCTTGCCCGCTCTTGACAAAAATGTGAAGGGTTTGCTTTAGGGTTTGGTAGTATGTATCGAAACTTAGATTTCTCGTGGTAGATAATTTCATTATGGAAAGGAATCGATCACTAGAAAAAATGGAAATCGGATGAGGTTTATGATAATTCAATGTAATCAAAATAGCATCTCTTCATGAATGTGGACTGAAACTGATTTAGGCTCCATTTATTTTGTGGCATATGAGTGATTTGAAATATATTTTTAAAAAAATGATCACATATATCATTTGTGAAAATGAATTAACAAAACATATTTTCATCATCTATCTAACTATTTAAACACAAATTATTGTCGGTAATTAAAATATTTTTCAATAATTAATTATTTCAAGTGACACGCATTATCATTATTAGGAAAATATTTTTCAAATTAATAATTTTTCACGAAATAAACGGAGCGCCAAAATAGATAGACACACCAAACGTGAAACTTATAGGTGCATCAGCCAAGATATATGGTACATTAATGATAGAATTGAAAGAGGCATGGATGATATCATAATAAAGAGTAGCGATAGATGTCGTTTTACCATAAAAGTTTGTGGAGGTAAAACATTGTCCGACTTCTTTCACATGTATGATATGTGTTAGACTCTTCCCAAATAATTTAAAGCATTTCACCTAATTTTCTCAATATATTTCTTGAAAGGACCCATAAAAATGCACCCCCATCTATCCCATTAGATCAGGTTCTCAAAGTGAACACAAGCTTTCTTAATATCCTGAGGCTCCTGAATCAGCCACTCACTTTTTAACTTTTCAACCTTCACCTTTTACTCCTAATAAGTCTCTTTTACAATGGCTTAGTAATTAATCTTCCCTTTGACTGGTCATCGATCCTAATTTTCCCTTTTCTTTAGGGTTTTTGAATGTTCTTTTTCCAATTTCACAGTGCACAAGACCCATTTAAGTTTCTTTCTAATTTTGGCCCTTATGGTTGGAATTCCTTTTCGAATTGTCCTGGAGTGAGCATGAGAAGTGGACCCTTCACATGAACATCATGGAGAGGTGAATTAATTGGGGGGAGAGAGAGAGAGAGAGATCATGGGCAAAGTCTGATACATGAACCCCATAAATCTGCCTATGAATATGTCACTTTCGTTCCTTCCATCGGTGTTCTTTGCCGACTCCCTCAAACCCTATTATTGATCTCCACTTGCTTCATTTGGAGGTCCAAGATGGACGGTGTGTTCAATTTGTTAGCTAGCAAATCCAGGATGGATGTAATGATTTGTAATGCTAAGCCCTGCCTGATTTTAGCTCATGATTGAGGAAGTCTTAAAGATCTGAGTTGAGCTCTAGGTTCCAACCACGTGGAGATCAAAGATGCATGATTGATTAGAAACTTGGTTGCTTGATAATTGAATCGTTGATAATGTTATGGACATTGGTTGATGACCAGCTAATTCATCTATCACCCCTTCGACATCAAACTATGTCTAACGTTGCTAGAATTTTATGAGGAAAAATAAGGATACATTGCATGTGGCAGATCATTGTCATTGCACCTAACATTTTTTTTTCCAAATAATCAGATCTTATACATATTTGAGTTCCACAATCAAGTTTCCAGTCAAAATGACCATAGGAGAACCTTGCTCCCCATACTAGTCATAGGGACAAATTGGCATAGAACTGCAAGGTGTTATGACGCTCATGAAGTAGGAAAATGCATAATATTACTACGTTCGACACAAATCAAGACATAAAAATTTAAGTAATTTGTGGGAGTTGTAGGCTTATGATGGTAGCTGGATGGTAAAGAATGAGCCTATGGTCTCAGCATGGTGATTCCTACATTTCTCCACCAAACTGTTTGGCTAACATAGAAATCATCCTTTGATTGATTAGGTCAAGAACACATATCTAGCCCCTCACTCCCTCAATTTCACCCATGAAAACCTATCCATATATGGATGCAAATGGGCTATTTTGAATGATTTGAAAGGGTAGAAATGACTTCCTCATAAATTTAAAGTACGCCTAGTACATAATTACCTAATTTGCTATTTTTAATTTTCTATGCTTTTTCCCAATCCGGGCAAATATTAAATACCCTTCTTTTCTTTTCTTTTTTTTCTTTTTTTTTTCCCGCGTTTCTGCTTTAAGGGTAGGCCTCTTCACTCCCCACTTTCCAATGCCTTTTTCCCCTCAAATTTTTAACTTTGGGGAGCCCAATCAAAGCCTCCCCTTTTCTTTGTGCAATATGAAGGGGAAAAGATGATCTAGCAGACAGCTTTGGTCCCAAAAAAAACCACTTTTCACGAATTTGTGTCTCGCATTGGACCTGACAAGTTCGGTTGGGTTCATGTTTTCTTTAGCAGATGCAACTCACATTCTTTCCTCCCAAAATAAATAAATAAATAAAACCCATCTAACATAATCTGATCTTAATCTAACATAACCGGAATTCCGATTGTTGTCTTGGGGGAAAAACTTTAATTTCGATGGGGGCGACACTCTCTCCATAAATGCTGGGTTCGGAAAATGATAGATGTTTTGCCTTTTAAGGGCAGTCAGTGGGGTATTGAGCAATTTTCTTAATCGTGCAATAATTTCTTCTTCTTCTTTTTCCATTATTGTGACCAATTGAATCGAATTCTCCTTGTTTTTTGTATCATCGTCAGCTTCGAGCAGATTTGGCACATGGAATGTGGGAGAACATGTACGATGGGGATAATATGACCCGTCATTTTGATCGTGTGAGCAATGTCGTGTGCATGATTGCAAGGTTGAAAAAGATAGGTATTGGTACCATTTAGGCGTTCGAGAAAGTGTTTAGAAACTACTTGAACGTGCATGTTAGGCAAACTCATATAGGAGTTGCCTCTAGGTACTAACTCTCACCTGAGATCATTTCAATTTTCTTTTTTAAATGTCTTGAGTCTTGACTAGTCACTAGACTCATCAAAGTGGGTTTTAAACCTATTTTTAACCCACATAACTGTCAAATGGGTTATAGACTGGTTAGTTATATTGAGTAAATGGGTTTAAACACGATATAAATGTTAAATGGATTATAGATAAATTATAAATGTGTTTACAACTTATTTAAATTAACTAATTTCTACATCTCTATCTTCAGTTTTGCTCGCCTTCACTCAATCTCGTGATCACTCACTCCATACTCTCACCTTAGTTTGACCATCGTAAATTGTGTAAAAATGGAAGTGTTTTAGCAATAGGAACTAGATTTGCAATGTGTGAAAAGAAGTCAGAACAGGTTTAATAGGTTTATTTGGGTTGAACCATTTGTGATTGACCCAAACCCACCAATCTGTTTGATGGGTCTACTAATCGATTAGCTTGCGAACTAGTTTAGTGTTTCAAGAGCTCTAAAAAAGGCTACCTCGTGATAATGATAAAATGGATGTTTATGCATATCGCATTTTTTGGAATCAAAACGAACTGCTTCATTGATACATTCAATCCTTCCAAGTGCGCGTGTGTGTATAATATATATGTATGTATGTATGTATGTATGTATGTATGTATGTACAGTCACAGATCCATAGAACCCATGTTTCGCCGTCCTGCTAGCAAGTCGCAACAGACGCTGATTTAACTTCTTTGGTGGCCTTTCCTGTGGCCCAATTTATGAGCCCAGTTCAGAAATGGAGCTGCATACAATATCAAAGTGGGCCAAATCTTCTGGGGTATATAGTAAACCTAACCCATTGGGCTAATTCATAATGGAGAATTTCAATTTACAGATTCATATGCTAAGGGAGTATGGGGTATTCTTACAAGTCCCAACTGAGTTTTTGTACGAGCATTATTCTTTCTTTAATTTTCATACAGATGGAAGAAATTAAACCTAACTTTCTTTATATGACATAGGCGATATGCGCCGGAGTCCCATATTTCGTCGTGGGTAAGCAAAAGATATGGACTTGATCAATGGAAAGAGAGTATGGGGTGATCAAATTATTAACTTCTAACACCCATGTTGCCAAAATGTCAATATCCTCATGCTCATGTGAATTCGAATTACCTATGGAAAACCTGGTTAGCTTCAGAACGCAGCGCAAGGCCCGTGTAGAGCATCGCTGGCCTGAGCTTATCTAAACGATTCGCGGCCCCAACGACGCACCTCATGGGCTTTTTGATCATTCCAAATCCTCCTAGCTCGGATTGCGAGTGTTTCAAGAATTTCTTTTACCTTTTCATATCGATTTATAATCATGTTCCTCTTAAGAAACTGAATTGCAATTTGAAATGGGAATCTTGAAATCTTGACTAGAATATAATGAAGCTCTATTTTAGTAGGTAGCTTAGAAAGTTTGCAAGCTGAAAGATGCAACTGGTGAAAGTTGATTGCGAAAGACAATGTTACCTTTCAATTTTGGAATCGTGAGTTGATGTGGTGTATTAATCAATTGCTTATCTAACTAATCATGCTAATAATAAACAACTTCAAATGGCTGTAACTTCTAATTAAAAACCCGCCGTTGTCTTATATTCAACTTTTGTAGCAATCTTGACTTTTAATTACTTCCAGAGTTTCATAGCTGGAAGATGCAACCGTTGAAAGTTCATTGCGAAAGATAATATTACCTTTCAATGTTGGAACTGTGAGTTGATGTGGTGTATTAATCAATTGCTTGTCCGACTAATCAAGCTAATAATAAACAACTTCAAATGGCTCTAATTTCTAATTAAAAACCTGCTGTTGTCTTATATTCAATTTTTGTAGGAATCTTGACTTTTAATTGCTTCTAGAGTTTCATATTTCTAATTAAGTTAAAGCCATTCACAGATTACTTGAGCTTAACCGGAAGATTATTAGAACTCGATTTGATTGTCTCGAGTTTAGGGGCGATGCTCATTTCGTCCGATAGTTTGAGTTGAGCTTGAAATGCTAACTCAAAAAATTCCCAAACGCAAACATTATTAAGTGACCGCGGACTTGTGTGTTTAAAACATCGGAGAACTTTGAATTTGAAAAAAGAAAAGAAAAAGTCATAAGATTTAAATTAAGTGAAAATGAAAATAAAAAAATTCAATAAAAGTCATAAATCACATATTGAAAAAAATAAAATCAAGTTATATATATTTTAATTTAGTAACTTGAGGTTGAGGTCGAGATGGAATCTAACACTCGAGTCTCCATCAAAAGTTGCGTCCTAATTTCTATTCAGTCCAGTCCTCCAATTTTTCGAAGATTAGAGCCACACAGAATCGAGCAAGAGTTGTGTCCGGGCTCGATTCGGTTCTTTGGTCGTTTCCCTCCAAAAGACCGTTGAAGAAACGTGCGACGCCAGCCAGCTGAGGTGAAGACACGTGCACTCCACGCAAGATCCCTCACCACCACAACTCCCACAAGATTCATGTGGGACCCCCCTGCTCTCCCTCCCTCTCTCTCTCTCTCTTCCAGATTCCTTCTCTAGCTGCAACCATAACTCTTCGAGTCGCCAAACGCCAGCGCTCCTCTCCATCGACAATGGAGCGGCTCTGCTACAAGTTCGACCTCAGGTCGCAGCATCACCTCTCGCCGTCTCACGCCATCCCCACCCGATTCTCTTCTTCCCCGTCGCCATCGCCATTGCCATTGCCGTCCTCTTCTTCTTCTTCTTGTTCTCTTCCGCTTCGCTCGGGTTGCTCGAACCGCCGCGCGACGCGGCGGCAATGGAGGGCCTGCTCCGCTTCTCGTGGGCCCGCGGAGCCCGAGCCCCACGATCGTCCTTCGCTCGGGTCGATCGGGAAGGGCCTCTTCGGTTTCGCCGCCGCGGCGGCCGCCTTCGCTTCCGTGTGCGGCGGCTCCCCGGCCGTCGCGGAGTCTCTGACCGTCGCGTTTCCGGCCTCTCACGTTCGAGAGGTGAGGAGTTCGGCTCGCGTAGCTACTCGTTAGATCGGTTGTTCTTACTGTTTGTTCCGTGTTAAAAACAGTGGTCCAATTAAAACCGAGAAACCATATCGCCTATGTACGCTTTGACAAGAATTGCGTTTGACATGTGCAGTTTGCTTATTTTAGAGATAAGTACTGTAAAATCTCTTGCTGTTTAGCAGCCACGGTCGTCTGAGTTAACATTGTTGCTCCATTGTTGCTTACTCAGTACTATAGACTGCAAAAATGTCTTGGCAGTATGAGTGAGATGGAAGAGTGTTTCCATGCTAGGTAAATACAGTTCAGAGAACGCTGGTCGAGGCATGGGGTTTGATCAGGGAGACATTCGTTGATCCGACATTCAACCATCAAGGTACTCGGATGATGTTTCTTCATAATAAAGGCACTTGCTTAGTGGCATCGTGCTTCTTACTCTGATTATGGATTAAAGTACAAAGTCGAGTCTGGTAGAAAATTGGTTTAATTGATGGGAAACTTCCTTTGGCAGATTGGGATTCGAAACTGCAGCAAACAATGGTGGAAATGTTCCCTTTGAGGTCGGCTGATGCAGCATATAATAAGATCGGCGCCATGCTTTCTACCCTAGGAGATCCCTTCACTCGGATTATTAGCCCAAAGGTCTTTGCAACTTATCTATGCTCTTCAGATATGCTGAAACAGCTAACTTTTTCTTTCACATGGATTGTGGTTCGCGGTGATGGATAAATCAGATATCTGCCTCAATTGCCCCTTTTTTTATTTCACAAAAGGATAGTCTCTTTCATTGGTTGTCCTGCTAACAAATGCATACTTGCAGGAATATCAAAGTTTCAGGATTGGAAGTGATGGAAATTTGCAAGGAGTTGGCCTCTTCATAAATGCTGAACCAAAAACAGGGCATTTGGTTAGTAGCACTGCAGTTGTTTTTGTTCGACTCCCGCACTTTCCCTGTTATCATACTTCAAATATTAAGTTCTATTAGCAATTTGTATTCAAGCGGACTCTACCATTTCAGAGTGCAACAGAACTTTGCAAAGCTATCATCCCTTGTTTTTTACATTTCTTTGAAGGGCTAAGGTCTACACATGACTTGTATATTGGGTTTATAGTGACCTTGTAATTTTCCTCCACCCAGTAACTGCAAAACTTGATGGTCGGATTTACCAACATGATCTATAGAATTTAAGATAATGTGACCTCACGCTTGTGCAGGATCTTACCTTCTAATTTGATATCGTTTTGTATGGTTCGGAAAACTGTGTCCAACGTTGCCTTCTTTCTTTTTTGGTCAAAATCCCCTATTGCCTCTTCAAATATGTCTCCAGACCACCTTAGAAGTTCCATATGTATGAATATATTTATTAGGAGTAGCATCAGTTCCACTTGCATCTAGTGAACCAAAATTTTGCCACCTGAATTTGCTGGCTGGGGGCATACAAAACTTACTGATGGGCTTTGCAGAAGCAGATGTATAAATCAAATTGCATTTTTTCCTTTTCATTAATGGATCTTGCTGAAATTTTGTCATTAAAAGATGAAAGGGTTCTGGAAGTATAACAGAGTGTGAAGTTTCTCTCCTAACCTATATGTGTCTTTAATAATTTTTTATTCAATGTGGATCGCGTACATCTTGATATCTTTCAACTCTTTACATGTATTTAAATAACGTATCAGGAAAAAGTGAGAATGAAAAGATAACTGAGATGTGAAATCTCCCAGATCTTGACCACCAGTACTCATCTCGTTGCTGTTACAAAAATACGTTTTGCCACTACAGGAAGTGTTATATTGTGTGGACGGTAGCCCTGCTGCTCGTGCCGGTATACATGAAGGGGATGAGTTGATTGAGATTGACGGTATGTAAAAAAAATCTATAATCCAAACTTTATATGTTGAATTTCTACTCAAACTCAACTATGATTTTTGCATTTCTTAAAGTGCAGTTGCATACGCTTCCAAACTTGGACATAATTTATATAATGGCATAGAATTAGTTTTTTTTCTTTTGGTCGTGAGGCATAGACTTTAGTTTAAGGGATCCTTTCTGGGTAAAGATGTTGAGACTAAGCCAGCTTACTCAAGCTCAGTATAGTATCAAATTTGGCATTTTTTATTGACTTGGCATAGAATTTTCTAACAATTCCACCCTTGGAGAACACTCGATATCAAAAACCAGTCCAGTAAGGGCCCCAGCATATTATACTGCACTAGGCGGGTTAGATTGCGATAGTTCTTGCTGAGGACACAAATTGTATACTCTGTGCTCTCTGTCTGACAAGGATCTAATATTCTGCCGTATGCTCCTTCAGAGATGAAAGAACTGAATGCAGTTGTTTCATTATGATTGATGACCAAGGCTGACGACAACATGATTGTGCTCCCATGCGTCTCCTTTAAGACTTGTATCCTTTATTTTAACTTAGTGGGCACCTACATTTTGGATCGTCCGCTCCTTGTTCTAGTAATATATGAGCTCTTAATTCAACTTAGTTCCTTGAAAAATTAGTTGGGTCATCAGGATTTCCTTATGTTGTTTGTTTGTTTATTTTTTCCAGACATAGTCTGCTAATGGCTGTCATTGCACACTGCACTTCCTAGTTAGTATCTTTTTGCTATGTGCAGATAGTCTTCATCCTAAACTTATTACCAATGCTTGTATTGTGTGATAATAATTGGTTTCTGCTCATAAGAGAATATTCTAGATGTTTATTATTCCTTTAAAGATTTTTTTTTGCAAATGTCCAGCTCCATGACGTCAAAAAAGTATATTTCTAGTTTTCTGAGATCTCTCTCATATGTATTCAGGGGAGATTCTTGAAGGTGTTGGCAGTGAAGTTGCAGCACAGAAACTCAGAGGTCGTGCCGGCACCACTGTTACAGTAAAAGTGCACAGTGTAATTACTTTCCTTTTGCTTCTTTCAATATAAATTTTCAAATATTTAGGTTTTATTCTGGCAAATAGACATTCACTTTGGTAGTTGATGACATACATGCATGAATGTCAGCAAAACAGGAGATGCCTGCGCTAACTGATTATTGCAGGATACTCTGTGATTATTTTCGCTTAGGTGCTACTAAACCATACATGCCTGCAATTCGACTCCTTCTTAAGCTTATAATGAGAGTAGGCATCGTAGATTTGAACCAGGGCTTTAACTATTCAAAGGCATACAGAGTTTGTTCATCATTTGAACAACTTATAAGTGAACCTGAAGTCCATGTGGCCATGTTTAGCAAAGTTGAAATGAAAGTAGACCGCACAGACTTGAGCTAACTTTTCCAAGTTTATAAGATATGAATATTTCTACTATCAATTATCTGGTCATCAATGACCCATGCATCTAAGATAACCTGAATTTTTGTGTATCGAGAGGAAAGTTCTTCTGTGTATTTTGAGATTTTTAATGGCCGTCTCTATCTAATGTCAAAAAATGCTGAATATGTTCATTTTTCCAGGGTACTGATGGGGGAAGTACTTCTACTGTTAGAGAGGTACTTTTTGTTCTTACGTTGCATGGTGCTAATTGATTGCTGGAATTGCTTTGTTTATAGAATTTTAAACTCCCCCATACATATGATACCCGTGCTTATGGAGTTTGAAACGCCATTATCTATGTTTTCCGTGAAAATGCATGCCTCATTAGAAGCTTCTAGTCTTTTAGCTAATTGCTGATGATGTGACCTGGGAACCTCAACTGCTTGAAGGTCAAACTGCCCCGCGAGTACATCAAACTTTCTCCTGTATCCAGTGCCATTATTCCTCATAGAATGCCTGATGGTAGTATCACAAAGACCGGTTATGTTAAATTGTCAGCCTTTTCCCAGGTAAAGATGCTTGTTTTTTTCCTCTTAGGTGGGGTTTGGTGGAAATTTGTCAACTCCTTAAGTCATGAATTATGTGCTTCCATTTTTGGCATATATACTAACGGCTATTTGGCCAAATCCCCAGAATGCTGCCGCTGATGTGGAAAATGCTATTCAGGAAATGGAACGCCAGGATGTTCGCTCATACATATTGGATCTACGGAACAATCCGGTAGTAGCTGGGTTAATATTAGAGTGATGTAGGGGGAAATTTGCTAGTCACTATTGTCTTTTAGTTTCCGATCTATATAAGTGACACGATGTCCTTGCACCATCCTTTCAGGGAGGCCTGGTAAAGGCTGGGCTTGATGTTGCACAGATGTGGCTTGATGGGGATGAGACCCTTGTGAACACTATTGATCGTGATGGGAATTTGCAACCTATCAACATGATCGATGGGCATGCAATAACACATGATCCGCTTGTTGTGCTTGTAAGAATCTGATCCTTCATGAATCATTTTAGAGCAGCCAATCAGGAAGTTCTTCAAACACCTCCCATCTTGCTGATGTGCAAGAAATTTCCTAGTTGAATTACTGCAAATAGAAATGTAGACCAAGAGCAGTTGTTCTTGCTTTATCTCCTTGCTGATAAAAGTGGTAGAATTTCCCTGTAGGTGCAAGACAAGTCCATGAATTAAAAAATGAGTGGAACTAGATGCCTGAGCAGTTTACCATGCCTTAAGCAATGTGGTCTCGATCAACTTGTTTTGTGCTCTGGATTAAATCTTTTCTCACATTAAATTCAATTTGTCTACCATTTGAGTAGCTGCAGCATTACTACGTCGACGCTGTATTCTCTCTAGATGGAGCTTGTTTAGGCAATTTGCCAAATCAAGTTTACTTCACAAATATGGATTCTGGGAAATTTGTCTTCATTCCTTGGGCCTGATAATGAAATATTTAGTCAATAGAGTTGTTAACTCATTTAAAATGCATTCATTCGGTGATGCTTGTCAGAAACTGATAATGAAATATTTAGTCAATAGAGTTGTTAACTCATTTAAAATGCATTCATTCGGTGAGACAAGCTTCTATGCAATTGTGTTATCTGGATTTGAAGAAGTAGTCTACCACTCTTCTGTGAGTTCTTCAAAATCTCAGAACCTTTAAACTTTGACTCAGATCATGTTCACCTACTCTTACTTTACCTGAAATAGGTCAATGAGGGAAGTGCCAGCGCAAGTGAGATATTGGCAGGAGCTTTACATGATAATGGCCGTGCTATTCTCGTGGGGCACAAAACTTTTGGCAAGGGCAAAATTCAGGTGCTTGGACTATCCATTTGCTTGTAGTCTAAGACACATTGAACCATCTCATTTTGTTTATTTCAGTTAATGCTGTTACATGCTTCCTTCCTATCCTTTAGAATGCTCGGGTGGCTAATCACTGATGCCTTTGTTTGTCATTGCCATTTGCTTAATCTAAACAGAGTGTAATGGAACTCCATGATGGATCGGCTCTATTCGTCACAGTAGCAAAGTATCTATCTCCTTCTCTCCACGACATAGACCAAGTCGGAATAACTCCTGATGTCCAGTGCACGGCTGACATGATTAATGTGCCCAAGGAGTCATTGTTTAAAGACAAAAGCTCCGTCTCAACCTTGGAAGCCGATTCCTGCATCATGGTCGCCGAACATGAGTTGGACATTCAGGAGTCGAAAGGTACAGCTTCCTGAAGGATGGAAATGTCGGATCCGTTTGATCTCATAGTGTAGACTGTCTGTACAGATCGCTCATGATGACAAGTGTCTATATATATCTTGAAGGGATGGACTGAGTGTAGCCGCCCCAGCATATGCAAAATTAAATTGCCCCAGAAAAGCAAATGAATTCATCCTCATGTTTCGATTCTAGAGAAATGAAACGATAGTATAAACGGGTTTGCTGAGGACTTCGCACAGCAGAAATATATATATAACGTAAAAATTACACAATCATGAGAGCCTGAGTTCTGTAGTTACTTGGCTTTTGCAGTTCAAAATTGATATGCGCTACCATTTTCAATAGAACATTCATCTTGGATTAGACTGTTTGGCATAGAGAGGGAAGTCGATGTGTACTTTCGTGGGGGTACTAGACCAACTACGGGTGATCAGATTAGTGATTACTGACCATGTCTCGGTTTTGCGACATTTAGGACCAAATAAAGGCACATTAAGATTCAAAAATTCGTTCCAAGCCAAGCGAAGACAATACGGATCAAAAATATAAGAAGTTGGATTCTTCACAAGCCACTTTTGCATCCGAGTTAGAAGCACCTATGCATTAAGACTTCCGCACGTTACAAAATACTGTATTTTCAATGGTATAGCATACAACGTTTACTCTTCTAAATTCATGCGGGTCCATTGTTCGGAAAACGTAAATTTATATTGACTTTTTAGTCCTACGGGGGATATACATGTTATACATGTTCTTTGAATGCCTTCTGTAATGGAAACAGCTCACGTAGAGTTTGGAGGGACGCGGTGTAGATGCACGTAGGTAGAGGGCGGCGCCGCTCAGGTGACCGACTTAGAACGTGGGCGGGATGCTGGATTGAAGATTTTGGTTGACCCATCTTTTTGACAGCCTCGTCTTGCCAACCATGATTGTGTTCTTTGTATTTGTCCGCTCCGCGTGGATCACCTCAATTCTCTGCTGCTTTTTAAAAAAGCAACTCCGCACATGGACGCAACATGAGGACCCGCCGCCGACACCGAAAATGTTCGGCGGACCCAGAATTATAGCTGTATTCTCATTATGGAGGGGACCCCCGCAACCTTAGCTCCGACAGGCAGGAAACCTCACATCGTGTCTATGAAATTAAAAAACCGGCTTCATGAAAATTATACTTAGGGTACGTTTGACAACTTACCAAATAGTAATAATTTCTATTTCTTTATTTTTTAGAATAGATTTGAAACAGAAATTCATCTGGTAAATTTCTTTTTCCTGAGAACAAATTTCTATTTTTTTGTTCCCGAAAGTAGATTTGAAATAGGACCGAGAAGTAAAAAAAAAAAATTGATTCTTTCTTCTCGGAAACAATTTAAGAATCAAGCCAACTCATTTTTTTCTTTTATCTTATTTCTTCTTATTCTTCTTCCCTCTCTTCTCTTCTTCAACCGCCGCCGGTCGCCGGCGACCAATCCGACGAGGTCCAGCGAGCTTGCCGGAGGCTCGCCCAACCACTGGCGAGGGTTGGCCTAGCTAAATCTGGTGCAGCCGAGCCTCGTCAATGGCTAAGCAGGCCTCCCCCGGCCACTGGCGAGGCTCAACCTCGCCCAACTGCCAATGAGCCTCAACCGACGAGGCGCGGTCTCGGCGAGGGTCGGCGACACTCCGGCGAGGTCACCAACCCTCGGGCCGATCGCCGATTAACGACCAGCAACCCTTGAAGAAGAAAAGGAGAAAAAGAAAAAAAAAAAAAAAAAGATATAAAATTATTTAAAAATTAAAAGAAAAATTTGAAATAGAAATTTTGAGGGCACTCAAACGCAATTTATTCCGGAAATGAAATTTTGACAATTACCAAATAGTATAAAATGTTTAGAAATTGTTCACGGAAATAGAATAAAAAATAATAATTTCTTATCATAAATTGTTTCGAAAATAAAATGTTACCAAACGCGTCCTTAACGTCTTTACTTCAAATATTTGAATTTTGAATAATGATACGGCTAAAAACATGTCGAAATTTCACCGTTGGGAACTAAGAGAAAACACGCAGATCTGATCAAACGGGACTTTCTCATGAAAAAATTTGACTTCTGTTGGTACACATGTAGGTCTGCGGATGATTTCATCTTTAATTTTTGTCTGCAAATGCACTCTATAGTACTTGCGACTTCATGCGAAACGATTCAATGATAAATTTAAACGCATTCTTCCTAGGTCGATTGAAACAAGATTGAAGGATGTGGGGGCAGGTCGATATTCGTTGTCCATTTCAAAAATTGACACCGGCAAATCAGTAACACGTCGAGTTCGCAAAATTTGCTTCTTCGATCGACTTATTTTGTTAAACAATCTAAGGAAAGAATGAAAACTGGGTATGATTGTAGCATGTGGTTTCGCTTTTCGTAGAAGAATTGCAGATGGGACGTACGAAATATATGAATGAATATATATATCAAATAACATATAGAATCACCGATGGTCACAAAGAATCAATCCAATCTAATCAAAACCCCCGCCGATACAAATCACTCCTCAATCGCTCTCCCCTGTATTACATGTATCCACACACCGGCACAGCGCACACGCTCCAAAAAATCGCCAAAACGAGGCCTCAGTACTTGAGCAGAGCGAGAAGAGACAGCGCCACCGAAGATCCGATGACCGCGAGCGAGACCGGCCCGAACGCAGCTCCGGACTCCATCGGAGCCGGCGCCGGCGCCGGCTCGGACGCCTGAGCAGAGGCCGCCGCGGCCATGAGGAGGACCGCCGCCACGAAGGCGACCGCGAAGGACCCGAAGCTCCTCAATCCTGCTGCCGCCATTGCCGAAACGAGTAGGAACAGACGAGCGGATCGCGAGCGAACGAGCGAGCGAGCGAGAGCTTTCGGACCGCCGGTAGATCGGAGTTGCAGAGGAGTAGAAGAGTCGCGAGAGCGATGGAGGCTTTGGGATGCGATGAAGAAGAAGAGGAAGGGAGGTCGCTATTTATAGGCGGGAGGAGGGGGCGCGTGGTCCTCACCGGAGCAGACGAGGGGGGTGGGGACAAACAACGCGCCAACGTTCACTTAACAGCTAGATTAACTTACTTTTGGGCTTTGCAGAAGCAGCTGTACAAATCAAATTGCATCTTTCCCTTTTCATTAATGGATCTTGCTGAAATTGTGATTAAAAGATGAAAAGGGTTCTGGAAGTATAACAGAGTGTGAAGTTTCTCTCCTAATCTATGTGCGTCCTTAATAATTTTTTATTCAATGTGGATCACTTACATCTTGATATCTATCAACTCTTTTCATGTATCTAAATAACCTATCAGGAAATAGTGAGAATGAAAAGATAACTGAGATGTGAAATCTCCCGGATCTTGATCACAAGTACTCGTCTCGTTGCTGTCACAAAAATACGTTTTGGTAGTGTTGTATTGTGTGGACGGTAGCCTTTCTGCTCGTGCCGGTACACATGAAGGGGATGAGTTGATTGAGATTTGACGGTATGTAAATAAATCTAGAATCCAAACTTTATATGTTAAATTTCTACTCAAACTCAACTGTGACTTCTGCATATCTTAAAGTGCAGTTGCACACACTTCCAAACTTGGACATAATTTATATAATGGCATAGACTTTAGTTAAGTGATCCTTTTGGGTAAAAATGGTGAGACTAGAGGTGTCAAACGGGTGGGTCGGGTCAAGTCGGGTCATTAGTGATCCAACCCAAATTGACCCATTAACCCATTTATGCCTAATGTAAATTTTTCAACCCATACCCGACCCATTTAATAAAATATTTTCATATTTAACCAAATTTAGAAAAACTTATTCTTATGTTTTTTTTTTAAAGATTATATTACTAAAAACTTCCAAGCAATACAAATCCAATCAATAATTTTTCAGTTTTTTATAATTTTTCAAAAAAAAAATTATTTTTCTTTTTCTTTCTTTTCCTTTTTTTCTTTTCCTTTTTTTCTTTTGCATCAAGAGAGGTTTGCTAGCCAACCTATTTAAAACCCATTAAATTGCTAAGCATCCACCGACCAAAAAAAAAAAAAAAAAAAATGCTAAGCAACCTATTTATGACCCATGCTCATCGATTCTAGTCTTCAAAACCTTTCACCTCTTCAGTAAGGTTGGCGCAGGATTTGTCACTTTATTATTTACATTCTCGGAAGAACCATGAAAAAGTGTATAGAGTTTGCACACTACCTGCACAAATTCTCGGTGATTGCATCCTGGCTGAAAAGCTCCTCTGCCTGCACAAATTCAGCATTCCAAAGTGCAGCTGGATCCTTTGGAATGCAAGTTTGCACACTATAGACTTGAACTAAGCATTCACCGTCAAATTATTCCCCTCGGCTTCGCATACGCATCAAGCAAAGTAAATATCCCTTATGGACTAAATAAAATAATAATTAATCAAGCCATGAAATTTCTAGGAATATACATTTAATGATGATCGAATTTAAGGCTAAAGTAGAATGCTCATAAAGAAAATGAGGGAGCCAAGTACCTTCTAATATTGCTGCAAGAGGCCTTGATATAAAGAATATGGAACCCTGCAATGACTGAGAAATATCTCATTTAATAAGAGGAAACT
Source organism: Eucalyptus marginata (assembly GCA_014182565.1). Classification (NCBI taxonomy): domain Eukaryota; kingdom Viridiplantae; phylum Streptophyta; class Magnoliopsida; order Myrtales; family Myrtaceae; genus Eucalyptus; species Eucalyptus marginata. The sequence goes on from CM024585.1 coordinate 34,089,810, forward strand.
TCTTATGGAAAAGTGTAAGTTTTCGTGTACCTCTTCATTATGACTCAACACCTAGTCTAGAACTTGAAAAGGAAAAGCATCAACTTTGATTATAAGTTGTAGCACCACAAAGTATACTAAAAATACATCATTATGAAGACAAGTGTATTAAATCATATGAGCAAACGAAAATAATGAGATGAAAAAAGTACCTAATGCAAATAGTCTTGAAAGTCAATGATGAGAGACTCTTCATCCAAATCTTCCTCAGGCGGAACTCCAAATAACCAATTTCTAGTGCACAGCTCAGCCTCCACACTTTCAGGGGAAAGGGAACTACGATATTTATTTAAAATGCGTCCTCCAATGTTGAAGGCTGATTCTAAGGCAACGGTAGTGATAGGAATGCTCAATATATCACGTGCCATGAAGGATAACTCGGGATACCAATGAGAATGAGTCTTCCAATAATCAAGGACATTGAGATTCGGGAACTTCTTTCTATCAAGCCTATTCTCCTCCAAATATGAATCCAATTATGACTTAGGCTCCATTCGTTCGCGGAAAATATTTTCCAGAAAAATGTTTTTGATTTTCCGTCGTTCGTTTCACGGAAAATGAATTCCAAGGGAAAATGTTTTCCATGGAAGGGAAAAAGTCTTCTAAATTGGGGGAAAATGTTTTCCACTTTTGAAAAGTGGAAAACATTTTCCTCACTTGATCTCTCTTATCTCACACATCTACAAATCTTCACTTCCTCCTCTCATTTCTTCTTCTTATTTTCTTTTTTATTAGAATTATTTTTAAATTTTATTTTTCTTTTTTTATTCAAATTTTTTTTAATTTTCTTTTTCTTTTTTTTCTTTTTCTTTTCTTTGTTTCCCATCTTCTTCTTTCTTGGCTAGTCGTCGGCCATCACTAGGTGAACCTCAAGGTCGTCGATCTCAAGCTCACGCTCGTTGATCTGGCTAGCCTCGAGCTTGACGCTCGCGCTCGCCAATCTAGGGAGCGGAAAATATTTTCCTTACCGAACACCGGAAAATATTTTCCGAAACATTTTCAAGTTTTAGCCGAACACCAGAAAATATTGTCATTTTCCTGGAAAATGACTTCTAGGAAAATATTTTCCGGAAATGGCCTATTTTCCGCGAAACGAACGGATCCTTAGTAGATTGTGATCCAAAGTGTACACTCTCAAATGCATCATACTCATCAATGTCATCCCCAATGTTCTCATCGATGCCCTCAATTGAAATGTTACCTCGACTAGTTGAAGAAGTAAAGCGATCATCTCTAGACATAGAGGTCACATATTCATAAAAAAATGTATAGAGTTTTTCTCGAATGCCCCGTACAAATTCCACATGATCATCCATATCCAATTTTGAGTAGCAAAACTCTAAGAAGTGTAACTTATAGTGAGGATCTAATATAACAGCAAATGATAAGACAACACTATAACACTTCCAATATTTTTCAAACTTTTGGAGCATTGCCTTAGCCATAGAACTAATAGCCTCATCCTCAGTATCCCTTGCCTGTATTAAACGAAGCTGAATCTACCATACTTCATAAAAATATAAATTCGCCATGGGATATCTAACTCCAGAGAACAGAGTAGAAATATCATAAAAGGGTTTTAACATGAAAGCAATTTTCTTTCTTCTGACCCAATCTTTAGAAGATGGACATGTGACAAAGTTATAGTCAATTAACTTCAAATGTGAAAATGCACATTCAAAGAAAAGGGCACCCTCAAGCATTAGGTACATACTTGACAAATTTTACTGGTCTTTAAGCACAACTGCGATATACATTTGGCAAATTTTACTCTCCTCCCTTGTGTAGCTCTCACATACTTGACAGCTTCTCTAATATTATGTAACGATCCATCAATAACCTTTAGACCTTCCTATACAATGAGATTTAAAACATGTGCACCACAACGCACATGAAAAAATTGTCCATCACATAACCTTTAGTCTCACCGTGAGACTAAGCCAGCTTACTCAAGCTCAGTCTAATATCAAATTTGGCATTTTTTATTGACTTGGCATAAAAGTTGCTAACAATTCCACCCTTGGAGGACACTCAGTATCAAAAACCAGTCCAATAAGAGCCCCAGCATATTATACTGCACTAGGCGGGTTAGACTGGGATATTTCTTGCTGAAGACACAAATTGTATACTCTATGCTCTCTGTCTGACAAGGATCTAATATTCTGCTGTATGCTCCTTCAGAGATGAAAGAACTGAACGGAGCTGTTTCATCATGATTGATGACCAAGGCTGACGACAGCATGATTGTGTTCCCATGTGTCTCCCTTAAGACTTGGATCATCTATTTTAGCTTAGTGGGCACCTGCATTTTGGACCATCTGCTCCTTGTTCTAGTAATATATGAGCTCTTAATTCAACTTAGTTCCTTGAAAAATTAGTTGGGCCATCAGGATTTCCTTATGTTGTTTGTTTGTTTATTTTTTCCAGACATAGTCTGCTAATGGCTGTCATTGCACGCCGCGCTTCCTAGTTGGTATCCGTTTGCTATGTGCAGATACTCTTCATTCTAAGCTTATTACCAGTGCTTGTATTGTGTGATAATAATTGGTTTCTGCTCATAAGAGAATATTCTAGATGTTTATTATCCCTTTAAAGATTCTTTTTGCAAATGTCCAGCTCCATGACGTCAAAAAGTATATTTCTAGTTTTCTGAGATCTCTCTCATTTGTATTCAGGGGAGATACTTGAAGGTGTTGGCAGTGAAGTTGCAGCACAGAAACTCAGAGGTCGTGCCGGCACCACTGTTACAGTAAAAGTGCACAGTGTAATTACTTTCCTTTTGCTTCTTTCAATATAAACTTTCAAATATTTAGGTTTTGTTCTGGCAAATGGACATTCACTTTGGTAGTTGATGACATACTTGCATGAATGTCAGCAAAACAAGAGATGCCTGCGCTAACTGATTATTGCAGGAATACTCTGATTATTTTCACTTGGGTGCTACTAAACCATACATGCCCGACTCCTTAAGCTTATAATGAGAGTAGGCATCATAGATTTGAACCAGGGCTTTAACTATTCATAGGCATACAGAGTTTGTTCATCATTCGAACAACTTATAAGTGAACCTGAAGTCCATGCGGCCATGTTTAGCAAAGTTGAAATGAAAGTAGACTGCACAGACTTGAGCTAACTTTTCCAAGTTTATAAGATATGAATATTTCACTATCAATTATCTGGTCATCAATGACCCATGCATCTAAGATAACCTGAATTTTTGTGTATCGAGAAGAAAGTTCTTCTGTGTATCTTGAGATATTTAATGGCCGTCTCTATCTAATGTCAAAAAAAGCTGAATATGTTCATTTTTCCAGGGTACTGATGGGGGAAGTGCTTCTACTGTTAGAGAGGTACTTTTTGTTCTTACGTTGCACGGTGCTAATTGATTGCTGGAATTGCTTTGTTTATAGAATTTTAAACTCCCCCATACATATGTACCGTGCATATCAAGTTTGAAATGCCATTATCTATGTTTTCCGTGAAAATGCATGCCTCATTAGAAGCTTCTAGTCTTTTAGCTAATCGCTGATGATGTGACCTGGGAACCTCAACTGCTTGAAGGTCAAACTACCCCGCGAGTACATCAAACTTTCTCCTGTATCCAGTGCCATTATTCCTCATAGAATGCCTGATGGTAGTATCACAAAGACTGGTTATGTTAAATTGTCAGCCTTCTCCCAGGTAAAGATGCTTGTTTTTTTCCTCTTAGGTGTGGTTTGGTGGAAATTTGTCAACGCCTCAAGTCATGAATTATGTGCTTCCATTTTTGGCATATATACTAACGGCTCTTTGGCCAAATCCCCAGAATGCTGCCGCTGACGTGGAAAATGCTGTTCAGGAAATGGAACGCCAGGATGTTCGCTCATACATATTGGATCTACGGAACAATCCGGCAGTAGCTGGGTTAATATTAGAGTGATGTAGGGGGAAATTTGCTAGTCACTCTTTTAGTTTCCGATCTATATAAGTGACACGATGTCCTTGCACTATCCTTTCAGGGAGGCCTGGTAAAGGCTGGGCTTGATGTCGCACAGATGTGGCTTGATGGGGATGAGACCCTTGTGAACACTATTGATCGTGATGGGAATTTGCAACCTATCAACATGATCGATGGGCATGCAATAACACATGATCCGCTTGTCGTGCTTGTAAGAATCTGATCCTTCATGAATCATTTCAGAGCAGCCAATCAGGAAGTTCTTCAAACACCTTCCATCTTGCCGATGTGCAAGAAATTTCTCAGTTGCATTACTGCAAATAGAAAGATCAATACAGGCTAGAAATGTAGACCAAGAGCAGTTGTTCCTGCTTTATCTCATTGCTGATAGAAGTGGCAGAATTGCCCTGTAGTTGCAACATAATTCCATGAAATAAAAAATGATTGGAGATAGATGCCTGAGCAGTTTATCATGCCTTATGCAATGTGGTCTCGATCAACTTGTTTTGTGCTCTGGATTAAATCTTTTCTCACATTAAATTCAATTGTCTACCGTTTGAGTAGCTGCAGCGTTAGTACATCAAAGCTGTATTCTCTCTAGATGGAGCTTACTTAGGCAATCTGTCAAATCAAGTTTACTTCACAAATATGGATTCTGGGAAATTTGTCTTCATTCCTTGGGCCTGATAATGAAATATTTAGTCAATAGAGTCGTTAACTCATTTAAAATGCATTCATTCGGTGATGCTTGTCCGATTTTCTGGCAAGCTTCTATGCAATTGTGTTATCTGGATTTGAAGAAGTAGTCTACCACTCTTCTGTGAGTTCTTCAAAATCTCAGAACCTTTAAACCTTGACTCAGATCATGTTCACCTACTCTTACTTTACCTGAAATAGGTCAATGAGGGAAGTGCAAGCGCAAGTGAGATATTGGCAGGAGCTTTACATGATAATGGCCGTGCTATTCTCGTGGGGCACAAAACTTTTGGCAAGGGCAAAATTCAGGTACTTGGAATATCCATTTGCTTGTAGTCTAAGACACATTGAACCATCTCATTTTGTTTATTTCGGTTGATGCTGATACATGCTTCCTTCCTATACTTTAGAATGCTTAGGTGGCTAATCACTGATGCTTTTGTTTGTCATTGCCATTTGCTTAATCTAAACAGACTGTAACGGAACTCCATGATGAATTGGCTCTATTCGTCACAGTAGCAAAGTATCTATCTCCTTCTCTCCACAACATAGACCAAGTTGGGATAACTCCTGATGTCCAGTGCACGGCTGACATGATTAATGTTCCCAAGGAGTCATTGTTTAAAGACGAGCTCTGTCTCGACCTTGGAAGCTGATTCCTGCGTCATGGTCGCCGAACATGAGTTGGACATTCAGGAGTCAAAAGGTACAGCTTCCTGAAGGATGGAAATGTCGGATCCATTTGATCTCATAGTGTAGACCGTCTGTACAGATCGCTCATGATGAACAAGTGTATAGATCTTGAAGGGTTGGACTGAGTGTAGCCGCCCCAGCATATACGAAATTGAATTGCTCCAGAAAAGCAAATGAATTCATCCTCAAGTTTCGATTCTAGAGAAATGAAACGATAGTATAAACGGGTTTGCTGAGGACTTTGCGCAGCCGAATGTATATATGCTGCATCCAATAAGTTAAGGAAACGTTAAGAGAAGAACGCAAAAATTATACAATCATGAGAGCCTGAGTTTTGCAGTTACTTGGCTTTTGTAGTTCAAAATTGATACGCGCCACCATTTTCAACAGAACATTCATCTTGGATTAGGCTGTTCGGCATGGAGAGGGCAGTTGATGTGTACTTTCGTGGGGGTACTACACCAACTACGGGTGATCAGATCAGTGATTACTGACCACGTCTTGGTTTTTTACGATATTTAGGACCAAACAAAGGCACTTAGGGTGTGTTTGTTTCGCGAATACATTTTCGGGGAAACATTTTCCTCATTTTCCGACGTTTAATTCACTCGGAAAATGAGTCAACGGAAAACGTTTCCTACCGACGAAATGTTTCCTAACAAAGCCTTAAATTTAGAAAAATGATTTCCCTTTGAAATGACCAAAAACGTTTTCCGAATCTACCAAAGCTTAGATTTGATGCTTGGTTTACAAACAATTATTCATATAAAGATATATTTTTAAATTTTTATAATTCTTTTTAAAATATTTTTTAAAAAAATTATTTATTTTTTAAAATATAATTTTTAATTATTTTTATTTTTTAAAAATATAATTTTAAATTTTTAATAATTATTTTTTCTTTTTTCTCTTTTCTCTTTTTTTTTCTTCTTCTTTGGTGGCCGTCGATCACGATGATGGCCGACGACCCACCCATTGTGCAAGATCGAGCTCGTTGGCGTCGGGCGGGGCTCGATCTCACTGATCCGGCGTTGGGCGAGGCTCGATCTCACTAATCCGGCGGGCGAGGCCGCCCAACGTCAACGAGCTCGAGCCTTGCCGGTCGTCGGCGAGGCCAAGCCTCGAGCTTGCGGCGTTGGGCGAGGCTCAATCTCGCCGATCCGGGCGAGGCCGAGGCCTTGCCCTTTGCCGGGCGAGCTCAAGTCTCGCCGGCGTTGGGCGAGGCTCGATCTTGTCGATCCGGGCGAGGCCTAGACCCCGCCCGACGCCCGGCAAGCTTGAGTCTTGCTAGATTCGGCGAGGCTTGAGCCTCGCGGTCGTCGTCGGCGACCTGCCGGCGAGCTCAAGCCTCGCCTTGCTTCGTCGGCCGGCCGACCGTCGCCTTGCTGGCCATCGGCTATGGAAGGAAGAAAAAGAAAAAGAAAAAAAATTGAAATATGAAAAATAATTATAATTTCGATTTTTATTAAAAAAAAAATGTTTTTATAAAGTTAAAAAGGTGATGGACTCAACAAATTAATTTGGAAGTAAGAGGCACACTATTGTCAATTATTAGGTCAAATGTCATTCAATCATTTTTCAAATGTGATCCAAGCACTAGAAAATACTTTCAGTCACGTATCACCAAACAAAGGAAAACTAACCATTTTCCAAAAACATTACGTTTTCCGTGAAACAAACACACCCTAAGATTCAAAAAGTCACCGAGCCAAGCAAAGACCATACGGATCAGAATTCTTAAAAAAAAAATGGATTCTTCACAAGCCACTATTGGGACTGACTTGGATGCATGTGTATGAAGACTTCCGCACTCTACAAAATACTGTATTTTCAACGGTATAGCGTACAATGTTTACTCTTCTAAATTCACGCGAGTCCATTGTTCGGAAAACGTAAATTCATGTTGACTTTTTAGTCCTACAGGGGATATACATGTTATACATGTCCTTTGAATGCCTTCTCTAGTGGAAACTGCTCACGTAGAGTTAGGAGAGACGCGGTGTAGATGCACGAAGGTAGAGCACGGCCCCGTGTAGGTGACCGACTTAGAACGTGGGCGGGATGCTGGATTGAAGATTTTGGTTGACCCATCTTTTTGACAGGCTCGTCTTGCCAACCATGATTGTGTTCTCTGTATTTGTCCGCTCCGCGTGGATCGCCTCAATTCTCAGCTGCTTTCTAAAAACGCAACTCCGCACATGGACGCAACATGACGACCCACCGCCGACACGGAAAATGTATGGCGGACGCAGAATTTTATCCGTATTCTCATTATGGAGGGGACCCCCTCGACCTTAGCTCCGGGAGGCAGGAAACCTCACATCATGCATATGAAAATAAGAAACCGACTTGATGAAAATTGTACTTAACGCCCTTACTTCAAAGATTTGAATTTTGAATATATGGCTAAAAAAAATGTCGAAATTTCACCATTAGGAACTCAGTGAAAACACGCAGATTTGATGAAATGGGTCTCTCTCATAAAAAAATTTGACTTCTGTTGATACACATTATGTACGCTCTTCCTAGGCTGCTTGACAGATGATTTCATTTTAAATTTTTCGCACAACTTGCAACTGTATGCGAAAGGTTTCGATGATAAATTTAAACGCATTCTTCCTAGGCTGATTGAAACAAGATTGAAGAATGGGGCAAGTTGAGATTCGACGTCCATTTTAAGAATTGACACCGGCGAATCAGTAACATGTCGAGTTCGCAGAATTTGCTTCTTCAATCGACTTATTTTATTAAAAGATCCTAGGAATGAATGAAAACTGGGTACGATTGCAGTATAAGTTTCGCGTTGGGGTTGAATCTTGATTTCGCTTTTCGTAAAAGAATTGCAGATGGGACATATATATGAAATATATGAATGAATATATATATCAAATACCATATAAAATCACCGATGATCACAAAGAATCAATCCAATCAAAACCCCCGCAAAACAAATTCACTCCTCAATCGCTCCCCCCTGTATTACATATATCCCACACACCGGCATAGCGCGCACGCTCCAAAAAATCGCCAAAACGAGCCCCTCAGTACTTGAGCAGAGCGAGAAGAGACAGCGCCACCGAAGATCCGATGACCGCGAGCGAGGCCGGCGCGAACGCAGCTCCGGACTCCATCGACACCGGCGCCGGCGCCGGGGCCGGCTCGGACGCCTGAGCAGAGGCCGCCGCGGCCATGAGGAGGACCGCCGCCACGAAGGCGACCGCGAAGGACCCGAAGCTCCTCAACCCTGCTGCCGCCATTGCCGAAACGAGTAGGAACAGACGAGCGGATCGCGAGCGAGCGAGGGAAAGCTTTCGGACCGCCGGGAGATCGGAGTTGCAGAGGAGTAGGAGAGTCGCGAGAGTGATGGAGGCTTTGGGATGCGATGAAGAAGAAGAGGAAGGGAGATCGCTATTTATAGGCGGGAGAGGGGGCGCGTGGTCGTCACCGGAGCAGACGAGGGTGGCGACAAACAACTCGCCAACGTTCACATAACAGCTAGATTCACGCGAAAAAGCCATTCTACATGGCCGTTGGGCTGGCAGTCGGGGGCGATGATTGCGTGCGGGCTGTCGATTTCTTTCGGCACGCGGCGGCCGCTGCGATTGCGACACGTGTGCGGAGGGATTTCGTCTGTTTGGGGAACTGTCGGTAGGCCCATTGGGCCTCCGTGGATGGCCCATTCAAAGTTGAGCCCAGTGGGCTCGAGACGGCCCCTGCTTCGCCCTTGATTTTTCATTTTTTTCTTTTTTTTTTTTTGGATATGTGCAACATAAATCCTAAAACTTACAAGGAAAGTGCAAGAATTGAGTCCTAAAATTTACAAAAAGTCGAATCGAAGTCCCAAAAACTTATCAAATTGGTTCAATTGAGTCCTAAATTTAACACCGTCGATTTACTAACGGAAATTGCGACGCGACGCTAACGTCATATTTTAAATGAATTTCTATTTTTCATATGGATTTTTAAAATTATTTTTATTCAAAATCTTTAAAATTAAATTTAAAAACTAAAAAGGAAAAACTAACATTTATTTAAAAAACAAAACTGTTGAAAAAAAAAAAAAGAAAATGGCACCGGCGGGCATTTCCACCATAGCCACCGCCCATCGTCGGAGGGGCTAGCGACGATTGCCGACCCCAATCTGGCGAGCATCGCTGACCCCAGGCAATGGCCGGCGAGGCCTCGCCCAGGGCGGGCGATGGTCGCCGGCCCCCGCGAGGGCCGGCGTGCCCAGATCTGGGCGGGCGTCCTCGCCCAACCTGGTGGGGGTGGCCGGCCTTCGCCTAGGGACGGCAAGGCCTCGCCCGGGCGAGGGCCGGCCACCCTGCCCAAAAGCTCTAGTTTAAGCAGAAATCTAATAAGTCATAATACTATCGAAGTAAGACACTAGAAGGGCGATGTATAAAAGAAATTTATATATATCAGGACGATACTACTCGACCTGATTTCTTTTCTATTACAACATCGAACAATCGCCGGAACTATAGATCACAATCATATAACAAAAATATCATATCACATCGCGTGTATCATGAAAACAGAGAGTGTAGGATGTAGCTCAGAACAGCAAAACTATGAGAGGAGCAGCGGAGAGCAAGAGGCAGGCAAAAGCATCCTGAAGTGGCGAATGAGGCAGCCCGGCCGCCCCCGTATCCAGCTGAGGCAATGGAGCCGCCGCGAGCTCCTGCGCCCGAGCCGCTCCGCACAACCACACTGCCATTATCACCACCACGAGCATCACAATTTCACTTCCCATGCGGCGGTTCCCGAAGCCTGCCATCGATCTTATCGGTATGCTGCAACTGCGAGTTGGGTTTCTCTGGGAACAGATGTAAGAACTGCACTTATATAGGCTCTGAAGCGGTGTGATCAGTTCCGGAAGACATCGGAACTGCATGCGTTCGAGCGGTTAGCGTATCGGAATCGAATGCGACCCTTTCGCTTGATTGCTCATGCCTTTTGAGCCAAGAATGAGAACTGCAGGGACCACGGCCCCGCTCCAACCAAGGTGGCTTCAGGACAATTGAAACTTTTGATGGTTTGCCACTTCGCGAAGCGACCTAAAAGATCGAGAGATGGAGAAAAGCGAAGGCCCAACTGTCCGACAGGGGAAGAGGGTACACAGTCATGTCTCGTCCTCTGCAGCTGCGGATGGACGCTCGCTGTTGGCTTGGCTGATGATTTTTGCTTGATGGCGAGGGAAAAATCATGCTTCGTGGGCACACTCTTGCTCGACAGCCGAGATGGATCTGTCACGACTTTGTTTCGGATTTTCTTCGATTAGCACCTTAGTAAGTCCTTAAACTGTTACGTCAATCACGAGACGTTAAAATGAAGTTGAATATTGATGGTTCCCAATAGGACGATTGGGCTGTGCGGGTACCAACACGTTACCGTATATGTCGCTCTGGTTGTAGGGCTGGTGGTCGAGGCCTCCAATGGCAATCAACTTCTACCCAATCTCCAACCTAATCTAGAAGGGAGCTTCCCCTGGTTGGACGAGCGAAGTGAACGAGCCTGTTAGTTTTGAGGAGCTGCAACTCTTCCAAATTCTAATGCACAATGTTGTATCATCCCAATGGTTCACGATTAGAACCTCTTTGTCGTACCATGCCTTTTACGATGAATTTGTTCGAAAGATTGCACCTTTTGGAACAAAATTTATGCCCGTATGCTTTTTGCCCCCTCTGATACAATGTAAATGCCATTTCATTTTAATTGTTGACTAGATCTAATTTAACGAACCCATTATTGTTTCAAGATTTATAATTTACGATTTGTGGTATACAAAAATCGATCATAGTAAATATTGTTAAATATATTATCTATATTTATGTACGTATAACAGTTCACCTGCTGTTTCTCTACAAGAAAGAGCCATTCTAACGTTGGAGAGACATTTGTGCATGGCCGGCTCCTTCACCACCATCGACAATTACCAAATTCCGCCAACTTTCCCCTCATGCCATGCAAAACCGACCACGTACCACGATTTTCATTGCAAATTCTCAACTGCTTTTAGCCTAAAAATGGCCCCAACACTCCCCTATAAATTCATCTTAGCCTCTGCAGGCCATCCTCAGGACAGCCAAAAAAGACAAAAAGACTAAGGAGAGGAAGATAAGACCTTTCTGTTCTTCGTCCCCCGGAAAAGGAAAAAAAGGGACTTGCATTCTCAAGAAAATGGACATGAAGAAGATCTCCTGTGCCGTCCTCGTTGCTGCTGCCTCAATGAGCGCCGTCCTGGCCTCTGATGACTCTGCGGCTCCAGCCCCAGGCCCATCGAACGGAGCCTCCGCAGCCTTGCCCGTCTTTGGCTCTCTGGTCGGCGCCTCCATCGTGTCTTTCTTTGCCTATTATTTGCAGTGAGAACTTTAGAGCGCCAAAATGGCCAGATACGAGAGAAAGAAAGAAAGGAAAGAAGGGAAGGGATTGTCCTGGAAGAGAGAGTCTTCCGACCAGACCAAGGGCCGTTTGAGCATTCCTATTCAAGTCCTTGAATGGACAGACTTTTCAGAATATCTCCCTTCTTTGATCCATTTCCTCTTATCTTTATTTGTTAATTTCATACATGGGCGTTGCGCATCAATAAAGGATTTTATCAAGCCTTCTCAAGTGAGTGTCTGGTCGTTGCATGATACCAATTCTGGTGTCGACCTTTCTACGTCCAATGTCACCGGTTACTGTGCATGGATTTAGAGCGATCTAACATAATCACATGTATATCCAAGCATTTATGCACGTCACTTGTATCACAAACGAATGAGAGAGGAACTAACCTTTGAGGATAGGGTCTTAAAAAAAATGAGATTAAAGGTCAAATGATTCATAGGCAATGTATTACTCAGCAGAAAAGAGAGAACTAGGACGCATTGGCCATGGCACTCCGAAATGCTGTGCATAAAGACAATATAATACAGAGATTCACCAGGAAGAGGCATGGGAATATAAGATATCACCTGGCCATTGTCGACCTAGAGAGGGATCTAACCCTGATAATCCATACAACAACATCAAGAAGAAGATAGTACAATCAGTTGATAGCGGCCTAGAAGACTTCCTGCGAAAAAATGCAGTACATGAAGAAATTGTTCTGAACTCTTGAAAGGGCTCATCAGTCAGACAATCATAATTCTTGCACATAACTTATGACTTCGACTATCATTTAAAAGACAACTTCCTCTTGCAAACAGAGGGCAACTGAATCCGTAAAATCAACAAAGAATGCGTCTTCTTCAGCTCCACCGTTATTCAGAAGAACACTACTTCAAGAAAGACGCTTCTCATACTTACACTCAAATGAATGTACACATAATATAAATTAATGCTAAAAGTCCTCATGGATTTTAGCGAAAGAGCACCCTCGAAAAGTACATGCATGTACAAGAAAGTTCGGCGGAGAGATTATTGACAATCATCTTGCTGAGGTAAGTTCCCTCCAGTAAATTTATGTGTAGACATGAGGCTCTTCGTCAACCAAATAGCCGTCTCTTTTGATGACACGGCTTCTCCTCCGAATGGTCTCAGAACACCGGTGAGCTCATCAATCTTATCCTGTTTAAGTAGCTGTGCACATAGCTCAAGCAGAGACTCAAGAGCATCAGCTCTTTGTTGAGTTGGAATTTCCCAGTTGATCTTGGTTTCTTCCCCACCATTAGCAGGAGGCGTGCTCAAGGAAGAGGTATCAAGTGGTGTGTTGTTCACAACCAGGGCATCATCAGCCTCAGTATGCGTGGAACAGGTGACATCATCTTGTTTTTCCTTTACTCCATTACATAGGGTCGTCTTATTACCAGATAGTAAATAGTCCACATTAGCAACTCCCACGGCAGTGGAGTTTTCTAATTTGTCAGAGCTGCATGCAGGATCTCTATCATTTCCGTCACTAGTATTGCGGATCCTTGGTGACAGAATACCATTCTCATGAACTGCATCATTTTTATCGTGGACTTCATTTGGTATTTGCACCTTGCTGCTCTTTTCTGCCTTACCATTTGATTCACAGTCTTGCTCATCTTTCTGATTGCAAACCATCTCTTGAGCCTGTGCTATTTCCTGAGCCTGCATGACACCATCATTGACATCGACTTTCTTGTATTCTTGAACATACTTCATAGCTTCTTCTCCTCCTCCATCCAGAGAAGGCGATGTGCCCTCAGAGGTGATCTCAGAGGTGACTTCGGTTGAAGCGTGTTCCTTTACAAGCTTAGAATCAGTTCCTCCATCTCCATTCGAAAGAGTCATTTCAGAATCAGCAGAACTATCTTTTGAACCATCCAAAGAGGTTGATACTTCAACCGTATAGCTGGTCGGATCAACCATCTTGGTTTCAAGATAATCTTCTGTGCTAGCAGTGGATGTCGCTTTGCCAGGAGTTACCACAGCAATTTGTCCCATGTTTCCATTAGCTTCCATATGCTCAGAGTGGCTTAAGGCTTCTACTCCTATCTCCTTCTCTGTGTGGTCTTTCCCAGCCTTTGGCTTCCCAGAAGATAATCTTCTCCCACTTTTATCCTTTGAGCTGTTTATGGGCTTTATGGGGAGAAAGACAGGGGCAGCATTATTGCACCGAAGAAGGTATGGTTGCAAATGTGGATGCCTTAGCAGCTCTGCAGCCTGAAAATTCAAGGTCGGGGGCATTAGAGTAGGTTAAGGAAATTCCATTAATTCTACAAAAGCATAGATAAGTTGGATTACCGTTGGTCTATGCTCTGGATTCTTTCTCAGCATGCTCTTGATTATTTGCTTCCTGCAAAAGGTACCGTAAGCGCTACTCATAAAAAAACAAAAAACTGTCAGATAATTGCTTGAAATGTGGTGGTCTTGGAGAAGCTACTTACAGTGAGGATGAATACACAATAGGAAGGGGTGAAATGGAAGATCTGTTTATTTTGTTGATAAGTCCAGCCATATCCTATTAAGAAAAGTTCACATTCTAAGGGGCAGTGCCACGGAGATACTAGTCCAGATATAATGATAGCAACAGGCATGCATGAAATGTATTTGAAATTGAGTTGAACTCACAGAGGCTCTAAATGCAGGATGGTGAGCAGCTATTTCGAACATACAGCAACCTGGAAAAGCACCAAATTTCTATAATAAAAGAAGTTCAAATAATCCTTCTTATGAGCAATGCTGTATTTAAGTTGCTGGCTTACCGAGAGACCATATGTCAGACTTGTAACCGTAAGGAATATCTGCCAGGAGCTCAGGACACATGTAGTTGGGAGTGCCGACAACCTGTATATTGCCAAGACGAAGATAAGTTGATATGAAGTCAACTCACAAACTACTTTGAAGCAATGATAACTTTAACCAGACATATACAGACACATAATCTGTAGAAGCACTGCCCACGGGACTAATCATTGAGATTATAGATCTAGTAGATATAAACAGTTTCATACCGATGAAGCGAGGTCTTCTGTGCCAAGTAGCTTTGCAAGTCCAAAATCACCTGCACATTGACTTACACTGCTTTAAGTAAAAATGATATTTGAAGCAGGGATGATCAATAAATCATAAGATGGAGTTTAGGTCTTCATACCTAGCCGGATGTCATTGTCCTTAGTGAGGAATATGTTGGAACACTGAAATCAGAGGGCTTAGGTCATGTTCACACAAAAAACAGCTGTTTCTAATTTTAAGGTATCAGAAATTCGTAACCTTACTTTAAGATCTCTGTGTAGTACACGGTTTGAGTGCAGGTAGTCCACAGCTAGCAACAACTGGGTTAACCATTTGCAGAGTTTCTGCACATAAAAAGATCAAATGCAAGGAGTGAGTACAGTTTGACCCAAAAAAAAAAAAAGGGAGTGAGTACAGACTATGGGTTATCACAAGAAGAAACCACTTAAGATCCAACTAATTACCTCCTCGGAAAAAAATATCCCCCTTGCCTTCTTTATAATCCCAGCCCTGAATTGCAAGGAAAAAGGGATCTCCCCTAGATCAGTTACTTGTGGCGAGCATTTAGAAGAAAATATTGGAAAATTTAATGCTTACCCATTGAAAAATGAATATTAGCTATAGCAGGAGATATCAATGTTTTTTGATACGTTCAATAAATCGAGAAGAAGCTTTTAGATCATCTCCTACTCAATAATGTCTCCATCACATCTTATAGGTATATTTAGCAGCGACATGCATCATTACAATTGCTTAAGTATGTTCCACTCCATCAATAACGTGATGATGTCACACTAACAGAACTCTATTCATTCAGCATTCTAACTTGTCATCAATGTGAGTTTGACATGTACTTACATGTCCCCTCCTTCACAGTAACCAGTGATGATGCATATACAGTTTCCCTGGTTACAAGCAAAACATAGTGAGATTCAACATGTCATGATTTGATTCTAAAATAGAAATGTGACATGTATAAATGTGATGTTCACCTTATCCACCCATGCATCTTTGTACTCCACAATATATGGATTGTGTAGTTTCGCAATCAACTCCATCTGCATGTTGACATAGAATCAAATTTCTCACGAATTAGCATTGGAAACATAAATAGTAAGAAATTTCATCAGTAGAGGAGATCAGAAAGCCAATTCGCTTGGAAAAAAAGCTTCGGGTACTAAAACATCTTGCAAAACGAAAATTGCGATAAAGAAGCTCCATCCCATGTCATGTTCAGTTTAAGCCTTTAGAAGTCCTTTGAACCCAGACATAGGGTCCATATAAGGAAATGAGTTCCAGGCATGTACGGAGTTAGACAGTACAGCATCCGAACAAAGGACAAGGAATGAATTTCATGTCGGAGCACTCTACGCTAATTAATTAGTAAACCAGTCCGAGACAATGTGATGCAGAAACAAGTGCGGCTGACTTCACTTCTACACTGAAAAACCCATAAATATGTATCGGAAAAGAAAGCAACCTCCTGGTGCGCCGTGCGTTTGAACTTCTCCGTTTGCTTCGCCAAGCGAATTTTCTTCAGCACGTACCTGCAGAGAAACAAAAAGCGAAAAATCGACGGGACGAAACTCAAAGTTAGGGCCTTTTGCTCGGGTTTGAAGCCAAGATGCTACCACACACTAAACAGGGGACTGAGGATTTCTTCCAATTGTCAATACCATCGCCACCGACAAAACGACGCTAACTGAAAATCGCCGCGCTCTTTCCCGATGAAATTTTCCCTACACACTCTCGAACGGTGAACCGAACAAAAGAGGAGGGCGGGGGACGACTTACTTCTTCTTCTCCAATTTATGAAGCACGAGGAAGGCCGATCCGAAGGCTCCCCGCCCAATCTGCTCGATCACCTCGTACGCCTCCATCCTCGCGCCGGCGTCGCCGTTCTCCGCCTCCATGGGGGAACGATTCCCAGCCCCCCGACGAGGGTTTCCCCGGAGCTCCGGCCGCAGATCTGCTACTGAAAGCAATCGGGAGCGCCGGGAGGCGAGAGCTCTCTTATAGCGAAGAGAGAGAGAGAGAGAGAGAAAGCTCAAGAGAGGGAGAGCTTTGCTTGCATTTGCAGGTTCACGGACATGGACGGACTCTCTGTCAGTCTTTCTCTCTCTACACGCTTCTCTCTCTTCGAGCAGAGCACGCGGGGGGAAGGAATGTCTCGGGAGCACGAAGGTGCGCGGTCGCCATCATGGTGAGCGCCTTACCTTGTATTTACACTTCGTCAGAATTTTGCGGTTGAAAGATCTTTCCAGAAAGTTTCTCATCTCCTCGTTTTTGGGCCTCTGAGAAAGATCAGAGCGGATGATGATGGGATTTTAACTTAATAATTAGTAAAGTCATTTCACAACTTTAAAAATATTTTCAGTATTTTTATTTTCTCCAAAAAGTTCTGGCACAAATTGTTGATCATAAATTCATAATCGAACATGCTTCGTTAGCTAAAAATTTCGAGCGATTTTTAGAAATATTAGTTAAATCATTCACCAACTTTGAGTGAATTTTCTTTTTTCTCCTGTGGATAATTTGGAAATATAAGCATGCATGCCCAATTAAAGTTTAGATTTTTCAATGTGGCAAATCCGACCCAAAAAATTTTCGACACGCAGTTTTCAGTATTTAAATAGGCGATATCTAATCTTTAATTGAGGGGTTTCTTTGCACATTTATAAAACAATTATTTGTACGAGCGATTTAGAGTCAACCCCACCATTATTATTAAAGTTAAAATTAAGTGATGTTCTTGTGGTCACTCGATCACTGACCCACCTAAAAGACGAAGAAGAAAAACTATTGCGTTCAAACGGCATCTTCGGGTGCGATGATGATTAGATAGTTTTTTTGGGGATCGTAAATTTGGTGAAGAAGAATTATTATCTTTCTTTTTTTATTTTTTCTTCTTGTCGTTGGTTGGTGGCTGCTAGTCTGCTACCTGCCATGTCGAGTTTTTTTGGTTGGTAGGCTTGATAATTTAGCGGGTGAGTGTCCGAAAATTAATCCTTTTTGTTGTCTTTTTTTCAGTGACAATTTGGCTCAACCAATTAGGCAGGGGTTGCGAAAAGAATCTTGAGACGACTTGTGCTGGAGAAGAGCTTGTTAGGACAGCTCCAAAGTGACTCATTGCAAAACAATCGAAAATGATTTTTCTTTTTCTTTTTTTCTTTTTTGAAAAGGGACGAGTAGCTTGAGTAAGTTGCTTGCTCGCCTAATGAAAGGGCTTCTGCGTACGGATGAGGTGGAATCGAGAATGATTTGAAAATTTTATGTTTCGAGATATAAAGTCGCAACCGCTTTATCAACTCAATTGATCTCTCACGTTAAATCAATGAAATTACGAGTTTTATTTTGAAAATGAAATTTTTTTGCCGGGAGTTGTTTTAAAAGCCGTGCATAGCATCACTCCCTTTTGATTTGGCTTTGGCCGCCCATTCTTTACAAATCATTGCTCATCATGGCCGCATCGCACCCTATTTTCTCTCGATCGCCGAAAACATTCGAGGCGACATTCCCATCGCATCTCTCTCTTGTTGCAATGATTCGAACCATAAGTCTTTTCGTACCCAATTAAAAAATAATAATTTAGGAGACAGACATGCAAATGTCCTTCACATCAATTCACGAAATTCAATCTAGAGCAAAGATTTCGACAATCATGTTACGAAATGAGAAAGGGGAGGAGGAGAAGATTTATAAATTCAAGAAAGTAAGGGGGGAAGGTGCTGTAGAAATGATGGGCCAGTGATGCTTGATTAGCACATAAAGCAAAAGCAAATGAGATGACCCCTCTTTTATTTTCTCTTCTTTAATTGGCAAAAGAATATGAGATGTCGGTAGCATGATGAGCACACTAGTGTCGGCGTACGTGCAAGGAATATGTTATTGTCCTGCGGTATGCAGTAGTTTAATCGGATTTGCAACAGGGGCGAGCGACCGGACCGGTTCGACCCCAAATACCTTAACTGGTTCGATTCCTGGTTCTCTACCTTGAACGGGCCCGATTTTATCCGAGAACCTGGAATCTATATGGAGGTTAGGTGCGCGTGGTAAAATTTTACGGGAAAGTTTTTTTAGTAAATAGTTTTTTCTATTTCTATTCCTAACAATTTAAAAAGTTAACCCATTTTGATAACCGCACAAAATTTCTACTTGGAATAGAAAAAGAATAGAAATGCGTTTGTAACGCAACGATTCTTTTTTGTATTTATTTGTTTTTTATTTGTTCCTTTTTATTTGTTTTTTTATTCTTTTTGTATTTATTTGTATTTATTTGTTTTTTATTCTTTTTTTTTTGTATTTATTTGTTTTTTATTCTTTTTTTTTTGTATTTATTTGTTTTTTATTCTTTTTTTTGTATTTATTTGTTTTTTATTTATTGTATTTTTTTTGTATTTATTTGTTTTTTATTTATTTGTATTTTTTTTGTATTTATTTTTTTTTTTATTTTCTTGCATTTTTTATTTGTATTTATTTGTTTTTTGTATTTATTTGTTTTTTATTTGTTTTTGTATTTATTTATTTTTGTATTTATTTTTCTTGTTTTTGTTTTTTATTTTTTTTATTTGTATTTATTTGTTTTTTTTATTTTTTTTTTTTTTTTATTTTCTTGCGTTTGTTTTTTATTTGTATTTATTTTTTTTTTTTTTTTTTGTATTTATTTTTTTTTGTATTTATTTTTCTTATTTTTGTTTTTTATTTGTTTTTTTTTGTATTTATTTGTTTTTTATTTATTTTTTATTTTTTTATTTTCTTGCGTTTGTTTTTTATTTGTATTTATTTGTTTTTTTTTTTTTTATTCTTGCTCACGGTCGGCGGTGGCGGGCGGCGGTCGGCGGTGGCTCCGGGCGGTTGGAGGTGGCCACGGCAAGAAGAGAAAAAAAAAAAAAATAAAAAGAAAATTTGCTTATTTCTAGAAATTGTTAAAGGACAATGAAAGAACTTTTTTTTTTTTTCGTTTCTATTCCTCGGCTAACATTTCTATTAGGGAATAGAAATCAACTTCTCAAGATTATCAAACGGGAGGTTTATTATTTTTTTTTCGTTTTTAACAAAAGAATAAATTTCAAAAAAGGGGGGAAGGTTACCACGCAAAGACCTTGGTCGCTCGGTGATTACGAGTATAAAAGTGAGTTGGAATAAAAGTGTGTAAGATGCCATTGGCGAGTTGAATCGGCGGATGGACCAGGCCTTTCGATTCTTATTGGCTTTGCACGTTCTCTTTCTTGAGCCCACCCAGAAGAACCATTTGTAAAGATGGTCAAATGTGACGATTCACTGCCAACTTTTATAAGAATCGTCGCAGTTTATAAAGACGTTCATAATAACCATTAATTTATCTTTTTATTTAATATTCTATTTTCATGAACAAATTTAGAATAGAAATCATTTTAGTAATGCAATTTCATTTTCTAGTTTTAGAATAAATTTTTAACCTAGAAATAAGTTTGAAACAAAAATGAGAAATAGAAATTCTCTATTTTTCTGTTAAATACTCTTTTTATCACTTGCCCTCCACCAACCACTGGCCCCGACAATCAATGTATGATTTCCACATACGTTCACACTCAATTCAATTGATTAAGGGTGTTTTATCTCACAAAAGAGTGAATTCATGAAAGGAAAAGAATATTGAAGGGAGACATATAAGAAGCTTATCAAAACAAACTTTTGTTCCGTGAAAATTTTGTGTCGTTATAAAATACATATATCTACTCAGAAACTCATCCAGGAAACAGAACAATAGTCAGATTTTTTTTTCTAAAATGCTTATCATTTGCGCGCTAATCATGTAAGGAAGTTGTGGCGTGACAATCTCAAAATAAAGACTTAAAGCAGTGGTTGCTCGGCAGTAGAGTGGATCGCACGTCACGTATCCAACGTCGGAGAACGGTGGCATATAGCACCTATAGACTCTGTACATGGTCAAATCCCAACGTTAACCCATGAACTGCCAATCCAGGAACTTGGAATTGCCCACCATATAAGCGGACGAAACAAAGAGTGCGTTGAGGAAATGCCATCGGAACACAGGCGGGAAAATCAACCGCGCACCAACTTGGGCTTCATCGGTGAGCAGCGCAACAGGGTGCTCGAAGCGAACATGATTGCGTCGCTACCGAGTCTTGGTCCCTTAGCGCGAAGATGATTTCGTGGGCCATGCCTCACATCAGGAGGCTCTCTTCCGCGACCTCGAGTCGCGTGACTATGATCCAATACAACACCCGGTTGAGGGAGCTGGTCAAAACGGGTTCTTTGGGTGATGCCCGGTCGCTGTTCGACAGTATGCCTTATAGAGACGAGATTTCTTGGACCACCCTGATATCTGGGTATGTGGGCGCCACGGATATGATGGAAGCTTTTGCTTTGTTCTCCGATATGCGGGTCCAGCCAGCAGTCCACGTGGACCATTTCGTGCTCAGTCTTTTGCTCAAGGCTTGCACGCTTGATATGAACCCGAATCTTGGCGAGTCGGTGCATGGATATGCCGTCAAGACGGGAGATGCAAACTCACTGTATGTGGGAAGTGCCCTTCTTGACATGTACACGAAAGCTGACAGAATCGAGCTGGGTTATAGAATATTTGATGAGATGCCGCTGAAGAATGTTATTTCTTGGACTGCCCTGATAAATGGGCTTGTTAGCTGTGGCCACTATAGGGAGGCAGTGTCCTGCTTCGTGGAAATGTGCAAGTCAGAAGTGCAATGTAACGGGCACACATTTGCTATTATTTTGAAGGCATGCGCTGATCTTGGTGCTTTGAGCTGTGGGAGGGAGATACATACGCACATAATTAAGAAAGGCTTTGATGCGAGCTCATTTGTGGCTAATTCACTTGCCACAATGTACAACAAGTGTTTGAAGTTTGACACAGCCGTGCGGTTACTTGAAAGGATGCCCACACAGGATGTAGTGTCGTGGACGACTAAAATCACAACATACATTCAGATGGGTATGGAAGAATCTGCATTTGTAACATTTTTAAGGATGAAAATATCTGATGCCAGACCTGATGAATACACATATGGAGCAGTTATCTCTGCATGTGCTAGTCTTGCAAGAACTAGATGTGGCGAACAATTACATGCTCAAGTTCTGTGCAAAGGTCTTTTAAATTCCTTGCCAGTGGCAAACTCCATAATCAGCATGTATTCACAACTCGGCGAATTATCTTCAGCACTAGCTATTTTTCACGAAATCACCAAGAGAGACATTGTTTCATGGAATACTATAATGACCGGGTATTCTCAAGAAGGCTACGGTGAGGAAGCTTTTGAGCTTCTGTCATGCATGAGGATGGAAGGACTCAGGCCCACTGAGTCAACTCTTGCAGTTGTTCTTACCGTGTGTGGTAATATGGCTATTCTCAAGCAAGGGATGCAACTTCATGCTCTTGTCCTGTCTTTGGGTTTAGAACAGGCACCTACAATTCAAAGTGCTTTAATTAATATGTATGCCAAGTGTGGGAGTATAAAAGAAGCATCTAAAATCTTTGATACAGCAACAAATTATGATATTGTGGTGTGGACAACAATGATCAATGGATATGCAGAACATGGTTATAGCCATGAAGCAATTGATTTGTTTGGGAAGCTGGCTAGAGTCGGGTTGAGACCAGATCCTGTGACATATATTGGCGTTCTTACTGCATGCAGTCACGCTGGACTAATCGATCTTGGTTTTAACTATTTTGATTCAATGAGCAAGGAACAACAAATTAGTCCCTCAAGAGAACACTATGGCTGCATGATTGATCTTCTCTGCCGAGCTGGAAGGTTAGATGAGGCAGAACACATGATCAAAAGCATGCCATATGAATGCAATGATGTTGTCTGGTCAACTTTGTTGAGAGCATGTAAAATCAATGGTGATGTGGACCGTGGAAGGCGAATTGCTGAGCAAATTCTCGAGTTAGACCCAAATTGTGCAGGCACTCACGTTGCCCTGGCTAGTGTCTATTCTGCCAATGAGCGATGGACTGACGCAGCTGGAATAAGGAAAATGATGAAGTCAAAAGGAGTGACTAAAGAGCCTGGATGGTCTTGGATTATGGTTAAGGACTGTGTGTCCACATTTGTAGCAGGTGACCAATCTCATTTACATAGTAAAGAACTATACGATGTTCTGAATTTACTTTGCTCAGGAGAAACTTGTGTTCAGGATGCGGTTTCCGTCATGTATGATGCTGAGGACTGAAAAGGAGCATTGTCTTCATTATTCTCGTTAATTAGCAGAGTTGACTGCAGAAAAGGATTAATGGAAAAAGTTGAGGTTGGCCAAAAATGCTCCCAAGCAACAGGTATGAGAAGGGTGCATTCTTCACAATTGCCTTGTTCCTAGAGCTTGATTTGCAATGACTGAAGTTGCTTAAGTCATACATATATATTAGTAACAGAATGTTCTTCGAAAAGGTCTACAGGGTAAGCTACATAACACATATATTGATATTCTTCTGCAACAACAGGCTCGAAGTGGTAGCATCTTCCTTTATAATGATCAGGCCATCAGTCCACATCCATATACCGGTAGAAGAATTCCAATCAAATTAGATATGAGAAGAAGGTGCATTGTGCATGTCTGTCTTGGTCATGGAAAAGGCATGATATACAATAAATGACATTTCTTGGACCACACAGTTCCAATTAAAATCACAGCTCGACTAATCCCTTTACTCGAGCTAGGCACTTTACACGTGTCCCCTTATTGGCTCAATGAACATGATCTCAAATTGGCGTACATTTTCTTTCAGCTTCTGGTAGTAGACATAAAAAGACAGATCTCACTTTCATCTCATAAAGTAAAGATAGTTCCATTCAAATCTTCAATTATTATGAAGCTCAAGTCTATTTGGTCCTTTTAAATAACCCCCACTCTTCTGCCTTCTCTGCCTTAAAATTTGACAGGATTTAGTATCTACAGGTCTTCAAGAGGAGTTTTGAAAATGCAGCATTTCCCATTGCCTTTTCTATTAGCAATTTTCATACACTAAGCTCGTTTACATGTCCAGGTAGAAGCAGGTGATGGTTTTTGTAAGAACTAGAGGAATATATATGATGCCGAATGGAAGCCTCGATTATGCCTATGGCTTCAATGCTTATTGTTTGATGACACAGCTTTTGTTGATGCATACAAAAATACAGCTGCATTCCGAGAGCTTCAAGCCATGGCCTTAGCGTTGCAAGAACCTGCAGTTTCATGGATGATGGTTACAGACTCTACTGTACTCTTTTGTTCCTAAAATGGAGGTGATTCACTGTCATCATAATTCATGCAGGAATTTTGGGTCTTCAAATCTCTTAGAATATGTTTCTAAACACAAGATCCCAGTTGTCCCTCTCTAATTTTTAATATATTCCCTAAATACTGACTAGACTGACCTATTTTGTCGAAGATGTCATGTGCCCGACTTGTTTGATGATGAGTAGCATGGCCATAGAACGTCTGCTTTCAAGTGGGAGGAAAGGTGACACCACGCGAACGGGTTGCAATTGCCATCCCAAAATGTAGGGCATTGGACTCTTTGAAATAAATTGTGCGATATTGTGTCAAGGAGGCCTGTAGGGAGGAAGAGACTGGAGTGGCTCTTGCTACATAAAGTTTAGGGGAAACACGAATTGAAGTTGCTTACCTCGTGTTTTCAACAATAGATGTGCTTTCTAGAGTTTAGGGCCATTTATGGGCAGGCCATGCTGATAATGTACAGTGAGTTGTTGCTGTATCTGTTGTTCCTTTTCTGGTAGAGTTAAAATTTGGGACTAAAAAAAATGACAGTTTCAATCACGGAATATGAAAAGGGAAAAAAAAAGGCTGTTTCTGGTTAAACAAACTATTAGGAAAAATATTCTCAAGACTGTCTGAAGTTGCACCCACAACAAAAAGATACTCCTAAGAATTATATTGATGTTTTTAGAATGAAAGAAAGTCTACGGAATGACAATAAGCAAGGATTTTTTTTTTTTTTCTGAGCTCATAAAATTCAAACTGAGAAGGCAACTGTCTTATACAAGTGTTGGGAGAGTATTTTCTGTGCTGTTACAAATCATATTTGCAAGAATGATTAAGAAGTAAGGCATTGTGAAATATTTGTTTGCCTTTGCTTTTAACTTATTATGTTGGATCTCGTGCTTGGGAGCAATTAAAAACTCATTTTACTTCTTGTCTTCTTCCAATCAATGATCTGTGCAAAAGGGTGGGGCCTTTATTAATCATTAGACCAATGAAAGAATTCACTATGATTTGAGATGGAGCACTCGAAATCATACATATAAAAGAAACTGTCATATAATCTAGTCAAGGGGAATTAAGTGATCAATGATTTTTTTGTGTTCAGAGTGAATTATCCAGGTTTAAGAATGCAGAAGCCCCTGTTTACTATCTCTCTCTCTCACTCTATAGGAATCTTTATGGCAAGTGAAGATGCCAGACACCAAAAGGTCCCATCCTTTCCATCAATAACTAAGGCTTTTTTGGAAGTGCCACCACAGCCAATATATTTCCCAACTTCCAAGTGCCACATGGACATGCTGCCGAGGCAAGAACAAGCTAGGCTTGGAGCTTGTCCTGGTAGTAGCATTGTCACAGGAAGCTCCGGCAAGAGTGGGAAGCACACAGTTGCTGGTGCAAGGGCTGTGCAAGGGTTGCGCTGGAATGCAACTGGTAATTCAGCTCTATTGTTATTCAAAAGTTTTGGACCTACTGGGTGCACTGCATGATGAAAGCAGGTGGATTTGACCGGGTTCAACTGCAGGTGCAGCAATTTCCTATAATTCAGCACGGGTGAGAAGATCCAGCTACCTAGAGACCTTGCAATAAAGGCAAATCTCATGAACTGATTAAATCTAGACCTTTGGCCTCTGCAGGTGGCCCTAATCCAGAGCAGTTTGCACTAAATAGATGAGATTAGACGAATGACCTTCGGTTGCTCTTTGAGATGGTGCATCAGCATCACTATTCTGATATGCATGGCTGCCCCTCTGATCACTGGACCGCTGCCCAGGATGCTATTGCTAAAGGAAACCTCATCCGCCATTAAGGCAATAGGAATTTGATAATATCTTAGAATGCGGGAGCTGCATTGAAGGGTCTCAAACTCTAGTCTGATGCTAGTTTGACTTCCTGTGAGCGCAGCATGCCAGCTAGCTCATGTCTTGAAGCTTTAGCATTGAGGACATTTTCTCATGTAAACAGCATTTGCAACACAGCTCATGATAACACAATTTATTTGTTGCTGGGTAGGGAATTTGTGTCTCTAACAACCGTGCCACTCGGAATCTCAGATGGATGGTGTCATTCTAGTTGTAAAAATTTGTGATTTGAAGTATTACTAGTTAAGATTTGGCAAATCGTAAGCATGCAGAAGGTCTCTTGTGCATTTTAGCATGTGAACTGGCCTAGGCTCTGCAAACAAAATCTGCACAAAATGGATATCCAATTCCCAACTTGCTGATCATCCTTGCGCTGGACACCCAGTTAAATTATAGTTCTCCTTTCAACTGTTTCCAGCTAAGTCAAGTAGGACACATTGCTCCTAACCCCGAGATGCGGCCATGGCATTATACTAAAATCTTGATCAGATCTAATCTGATCAGACAATGACATTGCTCCGAAGTTGCAATTGAGAATTTCAACTGAATCGCATAAGCTTTGACCTTATTCGTCTCGGAATTGAGAGTTTAGTGCGACTTAAAATTGCTTGATGCCTACTTGTTTTGCAGGAAGCATTAACAAGTTTTGTTTTACTGAGCTAACAAAAAGATTCGAGCCTTGCCTCGATTAATAAAACAAGTCAGTCTTACATTTCTCCAGGCCCAATATGAAAATGGATATGCGATATACTTAAAATCTGGCTCCACTGTTTTATGACAATTGAGATAAAGTATATTGAGCAAGTCTTGTGCTCACCAGATCATATCTACGTCCCCCCATCTATTCGAGGACAGCATAAATATGGAATAGGAAGCGAAGTGCCATATGAAAGCCCTCAATCGCCTCATCAACTCAAACTAATATCTCAAGGATAATCAACGATGTCTTGAGTTCATGTTCAAATAATATTTACTACAATTTGTTCGTGCCATCACCTTATGCGAAAGACCGAAATTAAACAGGTGGCATTGATGAAATCAAGAGAGCAGAATGAGTAAAACCATATTCATAATCCAAAACTTGAGCTTCTCTAGTTTTTCTTCTTCATCTAGAAGTTGCTGACCATTCATTGGCAGTCTTTTTAATGTTCAAATGAACCCCTGGAGAATGATTAGCCATTCGGTAGAAAAGTAGTCTAAGCCCATTTGGGAAAGTAAAGTTCCTGTAACTTAAGCATGCAAAAAACTATAGTCAGCAGTTTCCAGTATTACGATAAATCTAGTTCTTGCGCTGCCAGAAGATAAGGAAACAAACCAAGAGTGCATTGAGCATCTGTCATCCCAAGATATCATCCAAACAAAGGGGAAATCAAACACACCAATTTTGGCTACAAAAATTAGGAGCATAAGAGAGTGCTCAAAGCAACTAAAGCTATACACAGTTAATCCAATCAAAAGCTACATCACATGTTTTTGTTATTTCTGCCTGGACTTTTTGGCAGACTTTCGGCTCTCAATTTTCTTTCTTGCAGCCTCAAACTCTTCTTCACTGGGTTCCGAACTCTGCATTCCACCACCATATTTATTCACCAGAGATGAAAACATGGAATCAAAATGCTCCTTTCGCTCATTACGGCGCTGAGATATAATTGCAAGAAGATCATCTGACTTCTTCTTCGCTCTATCAAGAAATGGGAAACAAAGGTTAGCACTCCAATTCAAAAGAAGAACATACTACTAACAGTACAATCAAGAAATCAAAACAAAAATTATGTAGAATAGAAAGCCCAGTGCAGCTGTGTCACTCACTTCCCCTTCTTTCTAAGAGGATCTGTAGGTGGTTCGGTTTTGGAAATTTTCTTTGCCCACTTCTCGTATGCCTTGGTTGTCTTCGACGTTCCTGCAGGACACAGAGAAACAGAGCATGCATTAAGCACTATAACAGGATAGTGTACACTACATTATCAAGCAAGCATAAGATCTAAGCTACTAAACGCCAGTATCCTCAGACCAGCATTTTTTAGAAACATAAAAAGACAGAAAAAAGGATGCTCTCCATAAAAGTAAATGAGCAACCTGTGCTAAATTTTATCATTGTGAAAGCAATTTTTTTTTTTTTTTACATATTGACCTCACTGTTATTAAACTCTATAAAACACGATGAAGCCCAGCCCTGCTTGAAGTAACGGTCAAGAAGAGATCAAATTGTCAAAAAACCAACCTGCTGCTATTGCATCATCGATGATATCCTTAAAGCGGTGGGAATCAAGCTTGGGATCTGAGCAGAGCATCGAACAGAAAAGCCTGTGAAGGAAAAGGTACAAAATATTTCAAATACTTTTATGTCAGATAGGCATCTATAAGAAAGGGGAAAAAAAGAAGGAAAAAGGACATATCAACCCCACCTGTTCATGTTACCCTTGAATTTCTCGTATAGATCAATAAGATCATTCTTTTCAGAATCAGAACCTCTATAGTTTGCCTCAAACTCTTCGATGTCTGCTTCAGTAACCACCTGGATGAAGCCATGTCAGATAACGAGATATTCATGCAAGGGAACGTCATTCACATCAGAAAGATGTCATTCCAGGTAGAACATGATCAACCTTGAATACAGCTCTAAAATACTCGTGCAGATTCTGAGCGAATTCCCCTGCAAGGTCCTAAGTACCAGGAAGATAGATGTGAGAAAAAACACTCGCAATAATGAAAGAAAACTCTAATTGCCCAATAATATAAACTATTATACTTGGGCTTAAAGTATATCACAATTTGATCATCTTTCATCACATTTTAGCTAGGCCATTTCAAAGCACAGAGTCTATGGACCATGCTATCTTAAATATATTCAACTAAGTAACATAATTTCTCTCTTTGCTTGCAGCAGCTATTTATCTATCGGATAGTATCAAGACTTAATTCTCTCCTGTTTTTTGTGATTATGCTTCTGTAGAGATTCAGGTGGAACTCACAGCATCATCGACACAGCCAGTCTGATCATATAATGCCCGTTTCTCTTCATCACCTAGAATCGAGATCACCTTTTGTAATTGCTGAAATTTTTCTTTGGCTTCCTGATGAAACAAGAACAAGACAAATTATGACAAAGTGGAGTTAGAGATTGCATGAGCTAGCCCAACACAAACTATTTCAATTCTCTAAGACATAGGAGCATTGGAATTAACTTGACCTCATCACCAGGATTCTTATCAGGATGGAGTCGCAGGGCCAACTTATAGTATGCCTTCTTAATTTCCTGCTGAGTTGCTGTCCTTTCCACACCAAGAATCTGCAATGCATAACATCTTCATTGAATAACCTCCCATTCACCCTTAAGCAAATGCAGCTACAAAACATGGAAAATGCATTCCTAAATAGGATGCAAAGATAAAGATCAAGAAAACCTAGTAGAAGGCTCTTATTCCTGATATATGAACATAACCTCTTTTCTGAACCTTATTCAGCCGACATGATCCTAGAAAGAGGAAGCTTACTAGCCCAGAAGTACCAGACTAAGGCTAATGAATGCTTACAGATCATAAACTTCCGAAGGAAGACTGAAGATAA
The DNA here is from genome assembly GCA_014182565.1 of Eucalyptus marginata. Taxonomy (NCBI): domain Eukaryota; kingdom Viridiplantae; phylum Streptophyta; class Magnoliopsida; order Myrtales; family Myrtaceae; genus Eucalyptus; species Eucalyptus marginata. The sequence goes on from CM024585.1 coordinate 34,119,237, forward strand.
GGAACTGATCCTGACGGTTGCCTCGTGGACGGAGTAATCAGCTTCCGTGGAAACGAAGCATCAGAAATGACAGCATGCCAATCAAGAGAAGTTCCAGAAGCTCAAAAGTTACTTCTACTGACCATCTAAGAACATGAAAAAGAAAACTAGGGAAATGAACCGGCAAAGCAGCTCTCAGTTTCATTATCAGTTCCTTTTCTAAGCGGCTCTCCAACATTGAAATTCTCGAATGAAGCTTACAGCATCCTCTCAGCAACTGAAATGAAAAAACAAATTCTGCATCTTCTCTTGAACTGCGCAGTTGAGTCATTCAGCTTAAAGCGATTACTCATGATGCACATCTCCGCTCCCAGCTAAAGAAAACCTCCGCTTTCACCATGGGAGCAGCGATTAGCGCTGAAACCTAAAACCTAATTAGCAAAAATCCTAGGTCAAAATCCCTACTAGAGATTGCACCAGCCCCCTTAATTGTCCATACCCGCCAAGCAAGAGTAATGAACTCGACAACAGGAGAAATCCGAGCACAGAAATTGGACTTGACCATGGAAAACGCCAATCCAATCCAATCGAGCATCAAGTACCAAACATCATATCCCCATCATTTCATTTCATCCCAAAACCATGACCTAGGCAAAAGACGGGGGGGACGCAAGAGTTTTCCCAAAGCTCACCTCGTACAAGCTCGTCTCGGCCGCGGAAGACTCGGCGCGATCCCCGCCGCGCGTCTCGTCGCCGTCGTCGTGGGGAGCCCTAGGTTCCTTCTTCTTCCTCCCCATGCCTGCGTGGCCTGGGAAGCCGAACCGGAGGTCGAGATGGGAGGGAAGATCGCTCGCTCGCTCGCTCGCTTGCCGTGAAAGAAAGAGAGAAAGAAAGGGAACTCGGAAGAGGGATTTGAAAGGGAGAGGACGAGGCCGGAGGGCTCCGGTTTCGTCTGATTTTAATATTTCGGCGCCGGAATTGTTCCCGCCATTTCGCGGGTTTTCCTTCGCCCGCCCTAACCTCTTTCCCGCCGGAAATGGCGTGAATGGGGTTTGGGAATTGATAATGGCTTTCGAGTGCATTTAGTTGAGCTTTTCAAATAAGCTTGGGGTGTAATACAAATGTTCAAAATCAAAATCTTTTGAGAAAATGCCAAAATGAACTTTGAATATAAGGAATGCTGGCCAAAAACCTTTTGCAATGAGCTTTGACCATAATTTATATTTTTTCATTAAAAACCATTGGCGCTACGTCAATTGAGGTGACCCGACCTCTAGCTACCTCCGATGAGGGTTGTGCGACCCAAGTGACACATGACACGGGCGATCATTGACCACTAGTTTGTCCTTTGTCGATTGCTATCGCATGAAGAAGATGAACAATTACATGGAGGGGCAAAACTAGAGCATAATTATTGAAAAAAAATATAATTTCAATATTTAGTGAAATGCTGAAAGCCTCCTACTAGCATTAGATTTTTAATTTTCCCAATACCAATATTTGGTCAAAGGCTCATTGACTTGTCAAACATCCTAACATTTCTTAAAGGGATTTTCAAGGCCAAAAGCCTTTTGGAGAAACTAAACCAAAAACACTCATCTTTTGTCCTAAATATTCAAGTATTTTGCGTTTATAGGTAATTATCTCTAAGCATAATCATTAATAAAAAATAAAAAAAATTATGCACTCAAGAAGTTCGGTCATAATTGAAAAATAAGTGCTGAAATTTTAATAAGTTTTTGTAGATGTCCACTTATTTCGCATTGTGTACATGTGATTTATGCGTTGCTTCATTCAAAAAATAAGTTCACGCAAGAAAAATTATACATTAGTTTTTTTTTTTTTTATTGATTATAATTAAATATTAATATTGCTACATATTTTCCCAATTCGGGCAAGAATCATTCGAGAAAGGAAAGAGGCCATATTATTAGGAGCTTAAGGAACATAATCGATTGATGTTTTGATTTTCACATAACATGTCAATGAAAATGAAACCATATTGGATGATCAAGATTTGAAAAGAAAATATCTTTGCGGGTTGAGAGATGCCATTTAATCTTCAAATCGGTTTTTTTCTTAGAAAAAAGAAAAACAACGAAAGCTAAAATGTACAGTCGGCCGAAAGGATTTAATTTGTTTGTGCGATTCTGAAAAATTGAAGGATTTAAGGTGGGGAAAACAAGATAAAAGGCTATAAAAAAGAGAGCGAGAGAGAGAGAGAAATAACTAACGATTTGCTTAGGTCGTTCAGTTTTCACAAAACCCGCCAAGTGCGTTTGAAAGAGAGAGAGAAAGGGAGAGAGAGAGAGAGAGAGAAGCCATCGCTCGATAGTTCGATCGTCGCTTGATCATCTTCTTTGCTTCACCTGCGGATTCTTCTCGCTCGCTGTAAAATTCTAGTGTCTTTTCGCGCTCTGGCTTGTACCGGGATTGCCTCTTCTTTAAATCCCGAATTCGACATCGAATGTAGTTTTCATTTTGGTTGCAGGTGATCTGGTTGGATTTGTCGCTCAAGATTGGCCGAAACGAAGAAGACGAAATTGGTCTCTCTCTCCCTCCCTCTCTCTTTCTGGGTATTTATATTTTCTCCCCTGCAGACTGGACTTGCCTACGTTGTTAACAATCTTGTGTGCGCGTGACTTGGTTGATGGCGATTAGCGTGATTTCTTGGTTCTCGGGATGTCGGTGTACGGTCAGAAAGGCGGTACCATGTGAAGAGGCTGCAATTGCAATCCCAAAATGTTTTGGGTTCGGATTCCTTGGCATGAATTATGTTTATATTGTGTTCTGCCGGGTTGTGTGGATAGAAAAGACTGCGTCTTGGTAGGTGTATTGAAGAGTAGGGGTGTCGTGTTTTCGATCCTGGGCGTGTTTTCTTTGCCTTCATCTTGAGTTAAGGGCCATTTGTGTAACAGTACATATCGATGCTGATGATTGACATAGAGTTCTTGTCGTTTTCGTTGTTATATCTGTTTCTCCCCTAAACCAAGGACTCAAAAAGATGAAAGTTTTGATCATGTAATTTGCCTAAGATACGTCTGCTTGGGACAATTAGGATGAAATAATATGCTCAGAGTCAAGGCCGATGCTGTTCCCACAAGGGAAAGATATTTCTAGAGATGGCATTGATGTTTCTTAAGAGCGAAAGAGCGTCTTGGGGAATGATGCTAATTGAGGACTTAGTCTTTCTCAGCTTGGAAGATGCAAACTGAAAAGGCGAAATTACCTCATGAAACCATCAGGAGAGGTTGCCCATGCTGTAGCAAAGCATGTTAAATAAGAAATGGGGCTTTAATGAAATATTCGTTTGCTTTTGTGTCAATTTACTTCTCCGGATCCATGGTTTTCTGTTTATCGGCTTGCATGCTTTACACTGTATATTACATCCAGGGAATAGTAATGCATAGAGTGATGCTTGCTTGTAAACAATGCAGTTATCATCTCAAAGCTGTTGTGCTCTCAGCAGCCCCTTGTGGGCTTCTACTCGTCTCTCTCCCTGGTCTATGTGAAAGGGAGGGGGGCTTTGTTGATGATTAATAAACAGAATTTACCGTCTCTACGGAGCCCTTGGCATGATAGTACAAAGGAAACAGTCATATGATCTAGTCAAGCCAATCAATGATTTAATTAATATCCAGAGTGTATGTGCTGGTTTCGGAAACCAGAAGCACATGTTCATTCTGTCTCTTTCTTGTATTTGTTTTTGGGTCTGAGAGAGAGATGAAGGATCTGGTCTGTCCCTAAAACTTATTCGGGTTCTTCTGATGACTCCTGCCAATTCACATTAAAGCTAACCTGAAAATGCCTGAGAGCTTCCCCTCGTTTTGCATTCCTTATCAGAATTCATTTTGGAATGTTCGGTTTAATGTCAATAAGGGAAGTGGGAATTCATGTTTCATCAACAAATGATTTACCCCCGTTTGCAGGAGTTGGAAGCTATGGAGTTTCACAACGGGATGGGATGGCAGAGTACAAAAGGCTGTATCCTTTGCATCAATAACTGCGGCTTCTTTGGAAGTGCGGCCATGGGAAACATGTGTTCCAAGTGCCACAAGGACATGCTGCAGAAGCAAGAACAAGCTGAGCTTGCAGCTTCTTCCTCCGTCAGCAGCATTGGTGCAGCAAGCTCCAGTGAGAGCGGGAAGGAGCATGCGGTTGCTGGTGCAAGGGACGTGCACAGCAGTGCAGTGGATGTTGAAGCCTCATCAATCACAAGTTCACCAGAATGACTTCAACTGGGAATTCAGCTGCATTGTTATTCAGAAATCTCAGAATGAATGTGAAGGAACGGCCTAATAGGTGCACTGCATGCTGCAAACGCGTGGGTCTAACTGGGTTCAACTGCAGATGCGGCAACCTTTTCTGCGCGGCGCATCGCCACGCTGATGAGCATGACTGCCCCATTGATTATTGGACCGCTAACCGGGCTGCTCCTGCTAAAAGAAACTCTATTGTCAAGGCAGAAAAACTCGGTAAGATATAGAATTAAGGAGTCGGATTGAAGGGTCAGGTTCTGGTCTGATGCTGGTATTACTTTTCTGGGAATATCGTCACGCTAGTTGCTAGCTCATTTTTTGAAGCAAGATTTTGAGGACATTTTCTCATGTAAAAAGCATATCGCAACATCACTTTTGGACAGTCCGACTTATTTGTCTTTGGTATAGTACATGTTGCAAAAACAAGTGATCGAATATAAATAAACATAATAAGTAAATAAAATGCTCAATAAGTTTACATAGTTTGGACGACATAATCTATTTTACGAATAGTGCAGTATAAAATTTTACTGCAGATCAAGTGATGCAATTAAGATTACAGCAAACTCAAGTCACTCTCGGTGTTTCCTTGCATCCAAATCCCACCCAACGCTCTACTGGCTCTTCAACTATCCTCGAAAGCTTCACCCAATTGTGCAGGCATTAATAACTTATTATTTCCTTTACATAATTCAGCCCACTTCCGTACATAAAATCAAACGTTGAAAACTATTTCCTCTCATTTTCATGCTCACAACCAAACACGGAAAAATCGATCGATTTGCTTGAAAATGGATTCCGGACAAGATCATTTCCTTCAACGCAAAGTTGTTTGGAGAAGTCAGTTTATGATCGCAGGGGAGTTTCAAGCTTTTTTGGTGCCATAACGATGCCCCTTGATTAGCAAAAAGTATTAAAAGGATGTTGAGTTTTATTTATTTTGCGAAAAATTAATAATGTGAAATTATTTTTTTTATTGTATCGCTTTATAAAAATGCTTGAATAAAAAATATTTTAGATATGTGACAACATTTTATATTGATCAGTTATCTGAGTAATATAATGATTATTTTTAAAAATGTATTTTTCGAATGGTTCCCTTTTTTTTTTGAGCAAATCAAACAAAATCTTGAAGACTGACTTTTAAAGGGCGAGTTGGCATCTAACTGAGAACAAAGTCGCCGAGTAGACATATCGATGTATAAGACAAAGGGAGAAAAGGAGGATACCCCATGGTTTGACTATTTTTTTGTTTTTTTGGTGGAAATGGTTTGACCATTTACTATTCCTATTGTGGCTGAATGAAAAGCTGCAACCTTCCTGACCCGATGCGATGCTTGCATAATATAGCAATGGAATACTGTTCTTCTTTTGACCGTATTAATGGATGACGGGCCATGACAAAAGCCATCCTTTTGGCTCTTAGTAGCTGCGAATTTCATATATTTAGAGGCGCGCCAAAGCATGTCGCCCTTTTCAAGATATCAGAGAGAGAAAGAGAGAGAGATCTTTGGGCTTATTATTAAATGGGTGACAGGCTTAGGAGGCTTAATATATATATATATATATGTTTATTTACTCGGTAATGTGTGGGTAAAGTTAGCAAGTTATCGATTAAACTAAGAACCTCTCTATTCGCTCAAAGATTCCATGCTTGGCATCGGTGTTCAAGCATTGCCTAATTCAATCTTTGCTTCCCCTTTAGTGATGCAATTTATTTGACGAGAACCCCTTCTCTTCGAGTATGCCTTACATGCTATAGTCAAAAGAGCCGGTAAGGTCATTTGAAAATATAACACGAACCTCTTGACTTTGGACATTCCATTGCGGATCCTTGATTTCTTTCTCTTTTTATTTTTTTTTTTTTTTTTTAGTTCAGTAGCTTGATGAATATCGATGATTTTTACCTACCCGAATGATGAAAAATGAAGTATAACAACCTGGGTCATTGCAATGGGTCAAGCTCCCAAGAGGAACACTCCCAATAATAGCACAAAATGGTGCAATCATTTGAGGGTGGGTGTCCATTTATAAAGCATTTAACAGAGTCTCTATCAATCGGTATAAGACTTAAAAAAATGTCAGAGGCTACACCAAATAAAGAACTTGTTCTTTTGAGTGTCGAACCATATCACCCGACAATATCCCCATACTTGATGTGTACTCCGATCCATTTTTCACACCCTACCACGATCCTAGATGCATGGCATTGGTCGAAACTTATCTAATTCCTCTTGTCTCGATGTTTACTACCTACCTTCACCAAATCGAGAATGGGCCTAGTTTGCCCGTGAACCATGTATTTATTAGAGAAGGTCTTGCTACAATTATCTGTAACGATTCAATCCGTTTCACGTGAGTCAAGATAATTAAAAAAAAAAAAATTACAGTTAAAAGCATGGGAGGCAAAAGCTTTGGACGAGTAGTAGTAGCGTGCGTCCCCACAATGCACCGTAAAAAGCAAAAATAGGTAGGGGGCAATCGATGAGAGTGTGTGCAAGCAATAATGAAATTCTCTCATGGCTTTCTTCAATGCAATAAGTGCTGCAAATGTATAATTTTCGATGGTGGTAAAACTCTCCTAATTCTCCATGCCCCACCGCTCGGCACCAGCCCATGTCCGGTTCGTTCCAGCACAGACAAAAAGGGGGCACTGTAATCACGATTGTGATTACCTTTCGGGACTTGGGGAATTCCCCCAAACAAACTCGCACAAATACCCATGACTTGTTCCCAGTGTCACATGAATTGCCTTTTTGGATAGATCGCCAGCTACAATAAACCCATTATAGATAAAAAAAATCGAATTTGTGTAAATGTTCCAAGAGAGACAGTGTGTCGAAAATAAAGAATTTCCGTCGTATTTCATAAAATCCTTGTTATTATATAATGGGCAAATAGATTAAAAACTCTAAATTTTACTCATTGTAATACTTTTTTTTTTCGTGTCATCAAAAATTCTAAATTTACCCACCATATTTTTTATGTAGTGAAAAAACTCAAATTTTATATTTGTTTTCATAGTGAGTGTTAGATAGAGTAAGTATAGTTTGAAATTTTTTATAATATTAATCTGATAATGAGATATCTTAGGGTTCCATTCCACTCCTTTTGTTCCCCCCTCGGATTCTCTCTGTTGCCGCTGCTATCCGAAAAGAAGTTGACTCACGAGCGAGGGAATTCGCATTCCGCAAGATACAAAAACTAAAGTGGAATGACTTTACGAAACAGATGGCCAGTATAGGGAGCAGGGCTTTTGGGAGCCTACCTATACATTGTCAATGCGTTGACCACACATGTTTCGACCCATCGGTTTGACGATTTCGACGTTCCTCGAGTCGCACGAGTCACGGACCCAGAGACGAAAAATGTCGTTTCTCTCGTCCAACGTGCGACCCAGAGAGAGAAATGGCAAGAGAACTCGTGCACTTACCAAGAATCGCAATCGTATGTTTTAGGATGCCCATGAAAATCTATAAGCGTCCACTAATTAGGTCGCGAAATTTCTTAACTCGGTTAGGAAGTTTTGACATAGCATCGATATTGAGTGGTGTTGCAAAGTTTTCGTGTCCACTTTTGATAGGTCTTTTTCACTGGAAGGTCGCGCTTTTTTCTTTTTCGCGACGAGCAAGTCGACGACTCTTTACAAAGAAAAGTCAACTTTGAAGAAGATAAACACATTAATTGCCTTTCGGGACTGTAGAAATTAACGCACCGCCTACCTAATTTTTGAAATACATGCGAGACTCACCTAATCGACGATTGTAGTTTACCGAATTGGCAAAATCAAGAGACGCGATTCGCCGGATGCGCTCAACCCAAGTCCGAGCAAAAAAAATATTCCGTACCTTTGTAGGTCCGGCCGAGTCAATTATTGCATTCCCTGTTTACCCATCCTTCACGCCAATTTCCCTACACGATTTCAGCACGAAATTGCCCCCGTCATGATAAATGCCCTTGTCCTTTTCCAACGGTGCTTTTGGACACTAATAAATGGAAATCAATTCCTCTAGAGGAAAAAGAAAAAGGCGAGACCAATTTTTCATAAAATCGGTTCCCGACGTGTCCATTCGAGAAAATAAACGTACGCCGCGAGAGATACGAAAATCAAATCATAAAGAGATGAGTTTTCAGGGGCATTTATTTCATATAAAATTTAAGATTTAGAAAAAATTTTTCGAAAAATAAATATTTATAATGCTTGTAAAAATAAAGAGTTAACACCATGAAAAATCACTCTACCTTAAACCAACTTTTTTTTTTTGGGTAAAGACCTTAAACCAACTTTTGAGTCACAAAAAAATCTCAAATTGGTGTACTCACAACATATTTACCTTCTATTAAGTTCTGTCAATTTTTTTTTTTAAATTGCTAAATTTGATGATACATAACAATAACTTAATTGAATGATGAATTTACGTGAAAATCTATATTTATTTTTGGTAAATTTATCTTAATATGTGTATCGATTTAAGGGTTTTTTATGATATTAACCAAAGAATAAATGAATGAAAAATCTATTCATCATTTACGAGAACATTCAAGTAAAATTATCGTAGACAATGAGATTAGTTTTCATTGACTACTTTTTCTAAGTAATATAATTCATTATTTTTCGAATTATTTTCCTAAATTTCTATTTACTGTGAAACAAAGGTACCGTTGATTTGTATTTTTATGTGCGGGATTACCTCCTAAATAATATAAATTTGTGTACTTTAGTCGCACTATATCGTATTATATACAGAAAGTCCGAGCTCAGCCAATGCCTTGGAAAGGGGCTGACTTCGGCACGTGCGACGTGTCCACAGTTCAACTCAGCAGTAGTCCCCCTACCCTCTTTCCCTTTTTGTCCTCTCTGCGCTCACGGGACGTCTTTAGATTCCCCTTTCCCATATCTAATCTCAATTCTATCTATTTCTTTATACTTTTTACATATTTATTTACGCCATTCTCATCGGGTTTTGATAAAGAATTTATTCCCTTTCTGAAACGCCTGCTTTCTCTCGCCTGCTGCTAATCACTGCAAATTTTTTCCCTTCGGCTCGGGCTTGTCGCTTTCCCAGCACATGTAGCTCTGCTCGCTCCCGTTTTTAACTTTTATGGCCGCGGCCTGCACCCTAATAAGTCATGGATGGAATTGACAGCTTTGTATAATCTTGGGGCTGATAAATCCAAGAACACAGAGTTTAATATTATGTACAATTTTAAATTAGCATATATAAATTTATCCCTGCAACAATTTTTCACAATAAAAAATTTTAAATCGATATATCTATGATAAATTTATTCTAATTTAATTTTTTGATCATCAAAAATTCAAAACGGGTGTATTTGTGATAAATTGATTCTCCGTAAGTTTATGTGGATTAAGAAGTACATGGAGGGTTAAAATCCCAAATTAGTAAACCCGTTAGTTCCCATGTGTTATCCAATTCAACAATTTAATTGCAAAATTTAACAAGAACAAATGGAGGACAAATTTATTATGGATATACTGGTTGGAGTTTTTTTTTTTTTTTTCATAATATTAACAAAAAAAAAGAGAACAAAATGCAGGAATTTTCCAAAACTTTAGTATAAGATTGATCGTCATCTCATCGGTAGCTTATGTTAGACACGATTCCAAATCAAGGGGCAAATGATCTTTTCCATGCTATCCCCACGGGTCATTGTCTTGGGGGGGCTTCGACCACATAGCCCGACGCGAGTTCGAATCTCCTACACGGCCCCGGCCCGACCTCGCCCGAGCATGGCGGACGGCGGCTAATCTCCGGCTCCTACTCCAAAAGAGGGGTTTCCAAAATCTGTAAGGTGGCATTGACTATCCGGGCTTTGGATTCGTTTCTTGTCTAGAGCGAAATTGACCTCATGAAAGCGGCCATGCAAGGAGGAACAATGCATGATTTGGGCATGCTATCGCTAGTGATAAGAAAAAACCAAAAGGGGGACTGTCCCGATGCATGATGGGTCGGGGAGGACAATGATTTGGATGCGAGAAAAAATTAAAAAAGGAGGAGGAAATACGACCGCATTTCATCCTTTTTCTAACAACCACACCATCGGAGACGGCTGGCACAATCAATAAAAGTGTCGATCAAAAGCTCGTCGTAGGCTACAGTACGAAAACTAATTACATTGGATGGGGATCGATTCTCTCTTTCTAGGCGAGGCCGGCACATGTTCGAATGAAAGCCTGGGAAGATGTACCGAGGTGGTTCGTGATTTGATGTCGAGTTCATTAGTCCAATCCCTAATTGCCGAAACAAAAGAATAATTAACAAAGAAGAATTTGAACTTAGAAAATTCAAAAGCGGTGAAGATAGTACTATACTTGTCTCATATCCATACAAAAAGACATGAATTATGCTCTCTCTTTTTTTCTCTAATCATAGCTTGCTCTCTGTCAAAGTGATTCTCCTTACTTTTCATGGGAATTTGAAAATGCCTAAATCAATTTAGCATATATATGTGATCACGTGAATAGGAGAAGAATCGAGATGCAAGTAAATTTAACTATGAATGCTCATACGACAAATAACAATGGCTAACAATAAGCACTTGGCCTTCTTCTTCCCGAAATAGTAATCCCGGAAAATTTTTCAAATTATCGTAATATATATTTGTTAAATTGAATCCAAACTAATCATTGATGATGGTAATCTCACTTCAATCCCCTCATAGTCGAAATTAAACTTAGTTTATAAATATGGCTATTAAGTCCACGGAATACTTATATGTCAAAAGGCTGTATGACTTTATGCACAACTTTTTATTTCGTAAATTTTTCTCTTTCTTTCTTTCTGTTCTTTTTGCGTTTCTTCGAGAGAAGGTACTTGATTGCAACTTTTGACATGCAGACGTTCTTGAAAAAGATCGCAGCTTGCGACACAAGCTGCAATCGCAGCTTGCGACACAAGCTGCAATCTTTCTGCATCATTTCGTCCTCCTCCGAGTCACACTCTCTCCCACTCACCTCCCCACACATCCCTTCTCTCCTCCTCTTCTTCTTCCCTTCTTCTTCTTCTTCTTCTTCTTCATCTTCTTCATCGGACACGACAAAGATCGTCACTTTGGAAGCGAAATTAAGAAGGGTCAGTTCAGCTGATCATATATTTCTAAGTAAGAGTATCAAGCACCGAACTTTTGAGTCTCTCAGGGCTGCCTCCGATGGCCGCAGCCTTTACATTCCCGCTCTTCCTCTCCGTGGCTCTGCACGTCTTCATGCTCTGCTCGGCCTCCTCGGAAGCCGACACTCTCCTCTCCTTCAAGTCCTCCATCGAAGACCCGAACCACTCTCTGTCCACCTGGTCTTCCAAGTCCTCTTCCTCTTCCTCGCCCGCTCACTACTGTAACTGGACCGGCGTTTCTTGCTCCGCTAACCCGCCATTCCACGTCACCGCGCTCAACCTTCAAGCCATGAACCTGTCCGGTGAAATCTCGGCTTCGGTATGCGGGCTTCGCTATCTGTCCTACCTCAACCTCGCTGACAACGTCTTCAACCAGCCCATTCCTCTGGAGCTCTCTCAGTGCACTTCCCTGGACACTCTGAACCTCAGCAACAATCTCATCTGGGGCCCCATCCCTGACCAGATTGCTGGGTTCAGTAACTTGAAGGTTCTTGATTTGAGCAGGAACCACATCGAGGGAAAAATCCCAGAAAGCATTGGTGCTCTCAAGGACCTTCGGGTTCTCAACTTGGGGAGCAACTTGCTCTCAGGTAACGTGCCTCCTGTTCTTGGGAACTTCACGAAGCTTGTTGATCTTGATTTGTCTGAGAATGCGTATTTGGCGAGTGAGATTCATGACGATTTCGGGAAGCTCGTGAGGCTGGAGCAACTTTTGCTTCAAAGGTCTGGCTTTTATGGTGGGATACCAGATTCCTTGGCGGGGTTACAGAGTTTGTCTGTTTTGGACCTTTCTCAGAATAATCTCACTGGTGGGATTTCTCAGACAGTTGTGGCTTCACTCAAGACCTTGGTTTCTTTTGATGTCTCACAGAATAGGCTTACGGGGCCATTTCCTGATGGTATCTGCGGCGCGAAAGGTCTTACAGAACTCTGTCTCCATACAAATTTGCTTAATGGGTCGGTGCCTGAGTCTATCCACGAGTGCTTGAATCTAGAGAAGTTCCAAATTCAGAACAATGATTTTTCTGGTGATTTTCCTAGTGGGTTATGGTCATTGCCTAAGATTAAAGTGGTGAGGGCTGAAAACAATAGGTTTTCTGGAGATATACCAGATTCGGTGTCAAAGGCTACACAGTTGGAACAAGTTCAGATTGATAACAACAGCTTCACTGGTAAAATTCCTCAGGGTCTTGGTCTGGTCAAGAGCTTATATAGATTCTCCGGGTCTTTAAATAGATTCCATGGCGAAATCCCTCCAAATTTTTGCGATTCGCCCGTTATGAGCATATTAAATCTCTCGCACAACGCTCTTTCTGGTAAAATCCCAGAGCTGACGAAATGCAGGAGGCTCGTTTCATTGGCACTGGCAGACAACAGTCTGACCGGGGAAATCCCCACATCGCTTGCAGATCTATCGGTATTAACTTACCTCGACCTTTCGGCTAACAATCTCACTGGACCAATTCCACAACAGTTTCAAAACTTGAAGCTTGCTCTCCTGAATGTGTCCTTCAACCAGCTCTCTGGGAGGGTTCCATATGCTCTAATTTCAGGTCTTCCTGCTTCGTTTCTCCAAGGAAATCGTGGGCTCTGTGGGCCGGGATTATCAACACCATGTTTGGATGACCAACCGAGCCGCCACAAGACGAGGATTACGAAATTGACATATGCCCTGATTTCTGTGGCTTTGGGTGTTGGGGTGTTAATTGTAGCTGCTGGTTTCTTCGTGTATCACAAGTCATCAAAGCAAAAACAGCAAACGGGCGTTTGGCGTTCGGTTTTCTTTTATCCTCTGAGAGTCACCGAGCAGGATTTGATCATGGGAATGGATGAGAAAACTGCTGCCGGAGCTGGTGGAGCTTTCGGAAGAGTGTATGTACTAAGTCTACCTAGTGGCGAACTAATTGCAGTGAAAAGGTTGGTTAATTTTGGAATCCACTCTTCTAAAGCGCTGAAGTCTGAGATCAAGATATTAGCTAAAACTAGGCACAAAAGCATTGCTAAAATTCTGGGTTTCTTCCACTCTGATGAGTCAATATTTGTAATCTATGAATTTGTGCCTGGTGGTAGCTTGGGGGACTTACTTTTCAGGTCAGACTTTCAGCTTCAGTGGAGCTTTAGATTCCGGATTGCCATTGGAGTTGCTCAAGGACTGGCATACCTGCACAAGGATTACGTTCCACATTTACTTCACAGGAATGTCAAGTCGAGTAATATTCTTCTGGACTCCGAATTCAACCCCAAGCTCACTGATTTCGCTCTTGACCGAGTTGTTGGCGAAGCAGCATTTCAGACAACGCTCGTTTCAGAATTAGCTTCCTCTTGTTATAATGCACCAGGTAACAAGACTTCCATTTATATGTTAACCTCATTCTTTTTAAACAATTGTATGCTTCATTAGCTCAAGCCAAACAAGTAGCAGTCCTGAGTTAGGCATGCCTTTTTTGGATTCCAGAACTGATTGATATCTCCGTGGTCTTCATGATTAAAATCTCATCGTGTTTGTTGTTGCATCCTTGTATCTTCATTTAACAGAAAATATATGCCTATTTATATGGTTCCAGAAGATCTCAAATCGCTCAACTCATTTTGTTCTTGGAATGCAGAATGTGGATACAGCAAGAAAGCTACTGAGCAAATGGACGTTTACAGCTTTGGTGTTGTGTTGTTGGAGCTAGTGACTGGCCGGCAAGCAGAGCAAAAGGAGCTGGCCGAGTCTGTTGATATCGTGAAGTGGGTTCGACGGAAAATCAACCTCACAAACGGGGCACTCCAAGTTCTTGACCCCAAGATATCAAGCTCCTCCCAAAAGGAAATGCTGGGAGCACTGGAGATCGCTCTGCGCTGCACATCTGTGGCACCGGAGAACGACCATCAATGACTGAAGTCATCAGAAATCTTCAGTTACTCGGTTCTAAGGGTAGCTCTCCGAGTTTGGAGTTCTCTGCCTCAGAGAACCCAATGTCAGTGTGAACATTAAAGCCAAAGTCACTGCATGTAAATTCGACTTTTTTCTGCATGTCTCTTTTTTTTATTTTTGATGGTCTGGAAAAGAACGCCTGAGAACTTTCTCTCAGATGAAGAAATGGCATCTTCATTTTCGTGAATGCAAACACGTGGATACTTAACATGATTAACAAGAGTGTAGAGCGAACAAACGTCTTCCATCTCATGAGGATGCGGAGGAAACTGAAATTCGCTGTGGAGCAAATTGTTGACGTCGCGATTGTGGTAACAGGAAGTGTTTGCAAGATGGAGGGATAGTTCTACAAGGCTTGAACTAATTATCTGATTAATGATCAGTATCTATCACACTTGATCTAATTGTTGTAAAGGCGGCAGTTACTTCTTTAGTAGTTCATCCTTGGAATCAATCTATTTTGCACAGATATCAAGTTCTCCTGGACTGCAGCAAGTCCGACTCTTGCGAAGCAGCCATCTCAATTTTCACAGCTGTGTTTTTCAATGGAGATTATAGGGCTTGTCATCCATATGCATCGAACATTATTACAAGTCACGATAGATACAAATAAGCAGAATTAGATGTCTCATATCATGTTTCACTCAAAATATAACCATTCAGTAAGAGATTTCTTCACAAGAATAACCTGTAGAATAGTGAATAGCAATCTGAACTCCTCATGCAATTTATGCCGGTTAACTTTATTTCAGCTGTACAACTTTCTTTCTGAAGCAAGGATACCCTGGAGAGCAAATGGAAACAGACAAACAAAATGAAAGAAATCTTGAACTGTGTAAAACTCACAAGTTGCGGCAAATATACAAGAAATCTGTTGTATCAGATAGCCCATGAAAAGATTTCACTTTTCATCTCCTCCTTTCTCTACGTTTTCATGGATATAAAACTTTATCTTATGCACCTTTACATTTGACAGGGAATCGGAATATACATGAACCATAGGTCACTCGGACCAGACCTCTCGAAGGAGTTCATATCTCGCATTCATCAAAGAGTAACCAGGACGCTCCACTAGTTTCCCATTTCCATTTCCATTACCGATGGTAGTCGGAGATGAATACATATTATCCATTATAGACATGAGAGGAGATTCCAAGTCTTCAAGTTCTTCGTCACTCGTGTACCCTTTTCTCTGCACTGCAGACACGTTCCTTGACAACTGAGGACGGACTCCTGCCTCTGCAACTTTCTCTGCCACATCAAGAGAGGAAGGCGGGTAGTACGTAACAGGAGCAGCTGTATAAGGAAAGTTTCTCACGGTTTCTCCAGAAATTCGCCGCTCCACAATACTCTGTACAAGTATTGACCCATAAAGAACAATGTCAGCAGCAGAAATCTTGCCATTGTTCAAAAGAAAACTCAACTGTTCGGCAAAAATGTCAAAATAAAGGTAACTAATTAAAGAATTGTCAGTAACTTGGACCTAGGCTTCTTATGCAGGAATTTTATAAATAAATCAGACTTGCACTGCAGAATATACAAATCAGCATATACGTGGTGATAATTTATGAGCAATGCTTAGGTACAGTGAGAAATTTACCAGTACTGGTTTACTAAGTAATATGGAAAGTTAGTATTGGATTCTCATACAAACCAACGTCTTAATAGTTTGGTCTCACCTGTTTCAAAATTCAATTAAAACTTGCCACGTCACTGAGTAATTTTTTTACTACCTTTAGCATTTTTCATGAATAATACAGCAATCGGTCCCATGTGCCTGGCATCCTTTTACATTTCAGAGGGACAACAAGGAAAGGGGAAAGCATGCGATTGGTGGAAACCTACCATAACAAATGGATAGTTCTCCTCTCATAGAATATTTTTATGCTAAGAGATCTTACAGGTAGCAATTAAGTGCAGCTTATGCTAGAGAAGTAACTAGAGCAGTTCAGAATGAAAGTAAAACATACTTCAGCATTCAGTGCCTCCAATACAGCTCCTGGAACAGAATCTGGACAAAACTCATCTGGAGTAAAGTTGCAAAGCACCCGTTTGACCAGAGCCAGACTAATGGTTGGACACACCTGGCAAAATTAGGAAGTTACAATATGCACAGACAGGATCCATCAAATCTGAAAGCGCCATATCAAAAGTTCTTACCTCCTTTCTGATCGATCGATCTAGAATCAAGTCTTTTGGGAGCATTAGAAGTTCACTCAGCTCATTAAGAAGAAGGAAGGACTTAAGTTCACTATCACCACCCTGCTGACATTCCTCCTTGTTATTGTGCTGATCCTCTTCAGCAGGGTTGTCATTATCCATGCCAAACATGTCACTTAGCCATCTAGACCAATTGCCAACCTGCAGGACCTTGTGTTCAGAATTGGCATCTAAAGCCTTTGATTCCATGCAATGGCATTTTAGAAGACCCAAGAACTATACGGTGTCACCATGACAAAGAACAAAGCCAAAAGATTGTACCAAAAAGACATCCATCACAATTTGATGATGTTCCTCAAATCTCACTGGGAAAAAAATCATCAGATTGTTTTAAGCATAAACAATTTCAAAAGCTATAATCATATTCAGCCGTCTGAAATTGAGTAATTACGATATTACAGAAAAGGGAAGATCATGCTTGGACATAAGTATAAGCATGCTCTTTACGTTGGCGTTGATGACGATGCAATCTGGAATCATTTCATGCATGGGTGAGAAGTCCTTGCTCAAATAAAGTGGCTAAAATACTTACTGAATTTTTAAGCTGAGCTCCAGATCCGAAACTCAAGTGTCCTGCTGGTATAGGCAGTACCCTGGAGTCAACAATCGGATCAGAGACTGGATCTGTTGGTATCTCAAAAGCTGATTCACGAAGAATGGCATTGAACATTGCCACATCTAATCTGGCAACACATTGTTCCATTACCTAACAAAAGAACAGCGGTTAAATCAACTCAGAAGCAAAGGGAAGAAACTTTAACAGTCTTCAGTTAAAGCCTGTATAAAAGTGAATTTGTAGGTCAATATCAAACAGCTTAGAAATTTGTCAACTAAAACCTACCATCCTTGCCAATACAGGCAAGCAACCACACTCATGTCTTGCCGCTCTAACAGGACACATCTGTCGAAAAGCGTCTTGAAAAGCATTTGTCCACAAGTTTATAGAGAAATTCCCCTGCTGCTGATCACCCAATGCTGGTCCCAGCAACTTCCCCGTGCTTTTGTTGGAAAATGAATCCTGAATGGGTGCTTGCATGTGTGGAGTGAAAGCCTGCATGGAAGACAACAGCCAAAATAGAATTTAACATATCAAAAACTCTGCCACTTATGCAAATATCATGAGCAGACTGGATAACAGACAATGATTGGATATGGATAAATAGATGGTTTAACCTATATGACTAGCAATTTTTATCCAACATAGTAATGACACACTAGCTCAAAATCAGTCTACCAACTCCCGAGCTGAAAATGGAAGTTTATTGGCTATCTTGGCAATCTTACTACACCATTATTTCAATTTTAAAAAAGGACAGTCTATCCAGGTCATACATACCTGCCACCAAATGGACTCAACTATCCGGGAGAAAATCCACATCTCAACTTTCTCTAAAGCACCCGTGAAGGTTCCTGTTTCCTGCCAGTCCTCTAGAAACTGTATAGAGCCAGTTGTTTGCTTGAAGTTAGAATTGCCCTTCCATTTCAATGTCATAGACTTGGCTTCACTTTTCTTGTCACTCCCATTTGACTCAGCAAACCTCGCAAAAGGGCTTGAGTTACGTGAACTGCCAAATGCTTGAGAAATGATTTCCCTCAGCACAACAGCATTGGACAACCAGAAGGTTAACCTTAAGATACACAAAGAAGGAGAAAGATTAATAAGCTAATTATAGCAAGAGAAGCTTTTGATTTCCTTCAGTCTAAACCATAAAATTTTTGTACCTTGGGACATCATTACTGCAGGACTTTGCAATCAAGACAAGCCCTGAGACGATGTTTTTAGCTATAGTGGCCCGCTTGTCTTGAGTCCAATGCTTACAAGCATGAATGTAGAGTCTAGAAAGACGTCGAGCAGGCGTGTGAACTTTATGTGCAGAACTCCCATGCTCAGGTGCCACAGAATAGAGTGAGATTTCGAGGGCAGCAACTTCTCTCAATTCCTCTTCAAGTTTCTCAATTCTCATCTCCGTTTCTTCAATCTTTTGTTCCAAAGCAGCCTGATCCTTCCGCTCATTTTCTCCAGCATCAGATGCATCACCATCACTTCCAACACTTTGAGTGACATTTGAGGCTTCATCTAATATATCAACTTCCTTCATCTCTTCGGTACTTTTGTCATCTGCTCCTTCAGAAGATTCTGATGAAGGTTTAGTAGGAAAATCTCTATGCCCAGGGTCACCGTTACATAAACTTTTTGTAAAACCTCCAGAAGTCTCCTTCCTGGACATTGTAGATTTCCCATTGGTACTCTGCAATGCTTTGGACTGTGATTTATTGTTTTCATGGTCAATTTTCGTTCTTGATCCATGAGGTGAGCTCTCTGTGGTGCTTGTCTTGTTTTTTATTTTGTCGACTTTCCATGAAGATCTTTCTGCCTTTTCCTCCTCAGTGGTCACAGAATCTCCTTGAGATGATACAGAATCTTTAACAGTCTCAGTGTCTGATCCTTCTTCTTTTCCCTGGCAAGATTCCTTCTCCAGATCACTAGAATGGTCATCCGAGGTTTCGTCCTTGTTTTGTTCATCAGGCAACACTGGAATTTGTGCATTACCATTTGCATCCTCAATCCTGCTGGCGTCATCTACATAGTGTATAACCACATTTTCATAAACTTCAGCAGGCTCAGGACCTGCCCTGGAATCACCTACTAAAGCACCAGAATCTGGTCTACCAGTTGAAGCTTTAGAGTCTGTTCGTCTGGCATTCGAACCCTTCACGCCATTCTCCTGACGTGGCTTTTGGTTTTTCTTATCGTTTCTTTCGGAGCGCTTTTTTTGACTGCTATTTGGAGTTCGTTTCTTATTGCTTTCCATTTCTAGCTTTATCCTCCCAACTGCAACACAGGTATAACCAACAGAAAATGCAATGTGAAGCTTACAAAAGACTTACAGGCATGCCCAGGACTGGACTTGCGAAGAATTGTAAACCACTTACCCCACCCTAATCAATCATCAAAGACTTCTCCAAGCCAAACAAGCCAGGAGCACCTCCTCGGGCTCTTGCTTTGGCTATCTGAATTCTGCAATAAAAAGGTAATCAACAAGCAGATGAAAAGAAAAGGGAACCGTTTAAGAGTCCCATCATACAAGATGCCGCAACGATGTCCAAATAACATAATACAAAAACATGTCTAAGAGATAAATTGTCAACGCTATCTTTTGCTAAAAGCTTCTCGCAAACAGCACAAGAGAGACTTTTTGGAATCAGGACAAAAATTTTACTCATAAGCAGGTAAAAAGTGTAACCAGGAAAGGAATACGACATTTTCTCTTCAAATAAAGTTGCAAAATCATAAAATTTCACATAGCTCCCCAGATTAAGTAAAGTGCATAAAGAGATGGAGCTCACTAGACTAAGGGGGAAACAGGGAACCGGCTAACACCACCTGGTACTTCCCCAGCTTACCACTAAACGAATACAAAATCCCTCCATCAACGAAGTGATATGCGTTTGCCACATCAAAATGAGATTTGGATCTTGGATAGCAGTCTAAGCACAATTGGGATCTTGTAATTATACTCGAATGTCTTTGCGTATGTAAAGTGAACGAATTCTCGTATACAATAAAAGGCAGCGACGACTGTTTAGTGCCAGTTCAGCAAACACCCCCAACGAGGCAGGACCACGAGAATTGCACTTGCAGTAATTGCGACCCTCCGAAAATAAATAATTCAGGGAACCATCTGTGACGATGGACCCACCGAGCAATCAAGCCCGAGGCGAGGTTCCCCTATTCAATGCCCCATTAATCGGCAGTCAAAAGCATCAAATTAGCCGTACGTGAACATCAAAGACTGCACAACTGGTCCAATCGTTTGATGAAGCAATCTCTGAACTTAACCAGCGGAAAAACACACAGTTCTGCTTTTACTTCGTGCGACGCAATGCAACTCTGAATCAGTCATTTCGCCAAAAAAAAAAAAAAAAAAAGTCGAAGGATCCGATGATAGCAAACAGAGAACTCTAATCTAAACCGGAAAGCTCGGTGCGATTTCGGAATGAACCGCTCCTCGCATCCGCAGAATCACGGAGACCCATAATTCCGGCGATCGTAAGTACTCAGAAGCAAAGCGGACATGCTCGTACATGAGACGACACGATCGCCGCAAGCGTTCCGCACTCAACGGTCGTGTAACAGTCCAGCCGAAGTCCGATCCGCTAAAACTCCACCGACAACCGAGCAGTGTAACGATCCAAATGTCTACACAGACAGTTAAAAAGACACCGCGAGAGAACGAAAACCTCACGCAAACCCCGAACTTCAACGCAGGAAATCACGCGGAGAACCGAGCGGAACCGCGAAACGCACCTCCAAATCCACCAGAAACAGAGCACGGCAAAAACCAAAACGGGAGAGCCAGAATGCGCGAGCGAAAACGGTAAATCCAGCACGCGAACGACCGAAAATAAAAACAAAAACAAAAAGGCCGCACACGAACCGTCGAAGACGGCGTAAAGAACGGAAGAAGAAGAAGAAGAAGAAGAAGGACAAGAAGATGTACTGAACTGACCAGGACCGAAAGGGCGCTCCCTCCTTCCGAGATCTCTCGAACCAGGAGAGAGAAAGAAAAGGCTCCGAGCAGACAATGGCTGGCCGCCTCGGGATCGCCAGGGGGAGTAAGAAGAAGAAGAAGAACAAGAAGAAGACGATGATGGTGGTGCTGCCTATGTCCCTCGTGCTCCGAGAGCGACGGCTTGAATGGGGACGCTGCTTCTCTTTCCCGACAGTTACTTTCACGGAGAGAGAAAAGACAGCGTGACGTGAGAGAGGAAAATGTGGTGGTGGAGTCAGTGCGGGAAGATTTCCCGTTTTTAAAAAAAGCAAAGGAAGGGAGTCTTTTTCTTTTCTTTTTCTTCCTTATATTATTATTACGCGGAGGTTTGATTTAATTAGTGATAAATTTGGGGGAAAAGATGGAGTTCCCTTTTTTGGCTTTTTTTTTTTCGATATTTCTCTTTTGTCTGGGAACGGTGACCGGGAGGAGGGCTGTCGGTGAGGGGGGAGGTGACCGGGTATCGCCGGTCGCGGGGACGCGTCGTGGTCATGCTTTTCCGGTCCACCTAAACCGGCGTCGCTGTCTAGGCTTCTCCGGTCGCCGGAGGGGGTCGTTCTCCGTAACCGTCGCGATTGACGGAGACCGTTCCCGATGAAGACGGGACGGCTTTCCTCGCGTTCTTTTCTAACCCCTTAATAATATACTCAAAATCAAAGTCAAAATTTTCAACTGCGTTCTTGCCCCAAGAGCAGGTTCTCCGCCTGTGACAATGACATGTGGCGTATTTTGTTGGAATAAATAAATAAATTCACCCGAGTCGTCAAATGAGATGACACACCACGCTTGGAATAGCACTTGATCGGTTACATTATATCGTCAAAGGCCTCTTTTCTGGTAGGTAATCCATTCTCAATCACATGCATTTCGTCGTGAATTTCTATACGAGGTGCCGAAATCTATAGAAATAAAATATTTTCTTTTAATTGATGATTGAGATATTGTTATTTTGGGATCCAATGCTATCGACCCCAACGCAGGCATTGGTCACTTGAGATGTTGTTATTCTTAAACATTTACTTAGCAATTTGCATATCAAGACCAAGATTATTCGTTATCAAGAATTCAATGCTATCGATTTCCCGAACGCCGAATCGCATGCAGCCGCAATCGAGGTTGAGGTAGGACGACATGGGCTAGGGATTTGAGAGTCGAGTTGGGAGAAGAGGAAAAAGATTTAAAAACGAAATAAAATAAACGAACGAATTGAGAAAAGGAGGAGGAGAAAATGGCGTGAAATTTGGCACGAGAATTTCGCGATGGGGACGCAAGGGGGAGATGTGACGTGCCATCTTGCTGTGCTGTGTTCTTTCAACTCCGGATGAGGAATCCTATTGTCATTGGCAACAATAATTCAGCACCGAGCCAAAATGCCCCCCTACTGATAAACCGGTCGGTGCTCGAACCGGCCGGTCCGTTCTCTAATTTGCAGGCCGTACACAGAATTGATGGCCTCTGCATCGTACCTCACGTAATTATGTTAGGTCGGGCCTCGTCGTTCGCCCTCCACTCGCCATACTATGCATCCACGTCAAAAAATAACGAATGACCAACCGGGACGTCGCTCCTCTCTGGCCTCTCGGCACTTAGTGCAATGTTCATAAAACATTTACTATAATTGATGAAATTGCATGTTCATGTGTATCGCCCATCTTGAAATTAGGTTAGCATCGCAATCACTTTATATCCATGTGCATTCGCCAAATATAAATCACTTGATACTTGTTGGAAATGAATAACGCTTACATGGATAATTATTATCAGGTCCACTGTCGATAGTGATTCCTTTTATACAATCATTAATAGTCACGCGTGCATCGAGTGACTACACTCACGTAGATGGGATTTTTCCGTGTGTCGATGAATTCATCTGCACGGTCAAACACCATTGGCTGGTTAGCAATCAGAGGTCGCCGAGGACAAATGACTCTTGAGCTAGTTGCTGTCCCTTCTGTATCACAAGAAACCCTCGCCCAGGCTAGTCACGGGCTTACAGCTAATATGGCATAATGGCAAAATCAATGGATTTGGTACAATCCGATTGCTCAGAAGTGTCCCCAAGCATTCACCCCGTTTGACCACTTCTCACGTACAAACCGTTGACCAATCAATTTTGATGGACAGTGGAGGACAGCTCACTTCTAGGGAGCATATCTCCACTCGAAAACAAATCGCAAGATACCTTTCAAATTATTAATTAATAGCGTCATCCATCAGTTTAGTGAGTGTACTAGATCCGCGCCACCGAGGGCTGGTCTCGGAGCGGTGGCTCTCGGTTCGATTAGTTTATGTTTTTCCGACCGTGGTGTGCTGTAGGAGCTGGTCCGATTATACGGTGGAATCGATCGGCCAACTTTCAATCATTCGATGGCGCTGTTGGAGTCTCGGCGTACATCCGAATCCATCTTTCCTCGAATCACGACGACACGTGAAGTGAAATCACAACGCGAAACTTTAAAACTAAGGAACATGGAGACAGGTTCTCCGTCCGGGCTATCTCCATCACGCGCGTGAGCTGGAAATGGCGTGATCGGGACTCGTCCAGAAAAGCCCAGATAAAGAAATGGGCAGCACTGAGGAGGAAAAAGCGTTAGTCCTTTCGCGTCCGCAGGCCGTCCACGCGCGCGCGCGAATCGGACGATCGATCTTGCCGACTTCTCTAAGGAATCCGAGGGACTAGAAAAATGAGGAGAAACCCACGAGATGGAAAGTGCACCGTCCAAAACCGGACGGGACTCGCTGCACCGACAGCGACGACCGCCGCTCAGCTGCGCCCCTCGTGTTACTGTCATTTATGGAGACGCTGCCTGACGGTGGTGATGGTGACGACCTTTGGGCATCTTGATTCGTCGCCGTTCCTCGTTTAAGATGAACGATGTGCCGCTTTCGGTCAGCTTTCGCAAACCCTAGAGAGATGGAGACATCGCACCGCGCGCTCCATTTGTGGACCTCTCTTTCCTCAGCATATTTTGCTTTTTAGCGTCCGTTCTAATTATTAGCAGTGAAAACATACGATCTCGGCACCCATAGAAACCATTTTCCTTATTTTCTCGTGTTTAATTTGTTTAGGAAGATGAATCGACGGGAAATTTCTTTTT
Organism: Eucalyptus marginata; assembly: GCA_014182565.1. Taxonomy (NCBI): domain Eukaryota; kingdom Viridiplantae; phylum Streptophyta; class Magnoliopsida; order Myrtales; family Myrtaceae; genus Eucalyptus; species Eucalyptus marginata. Next base: position 34,143,396 of record CM024585.1, read on the forward strand.
TATTAATAGAAAATCTGTTCCTAAATTCATTATGAAAATGATTTCGTCTTTAAAAATTAAAAATTAAATTTCAAAACATGTTTAGATATCAGCGTCTCACCTGAAACTCTATATTTAAGCACGAAAACCCCAATGCTGAATCACGAGTCCTTGGCATCCAAGATTAGATCTCCGATGCCTAGGCTAGTGGATTCATCAAGGCATGGCACCTGATGTCAATGCTTGAATTCCCAGCCGCACTTTTGTCCATCATGGACAAGCCCGAAGCCTCGGCATCCCGACCCGGGACCACAAAGGCCGAGTGGGAAATCTCAATATCTAAGCTTGAATCCCCTACACCTTGGTTCGGGTCTAAAATAACATTTTTTTATACCAAATGATGAAAAACATTTTCTAATTCATTTTCAAGTTTCAATCAAATACTAGAAAATATTGTCATTTTCTAAAAAATGACTTCCTGAATTTTCTTTTAAAAAATATCACATTTTTCACAAGACCAACGAAGCTAAGATGTCTTTTCGTTTCTCACATGTCAAGTAGTTGATAAGCAAAATTAACATCAATAAATTAAGTCTTTCTTCGTGTAAGAAAAAATATACAATTCCATTTTTGTCTCCTTTTGTTTTTGTTTTGTCTTTTGTTTTTCAGGAGAGTAGGATATACTCACCGTCGAAGAAGGATTCGAATCATCTGGCGGTGAGGAGGGCCCTAGCGAAACAGGACAGTGTGCGGTAGGCGGGATGGCAACCTTCAATTCGTGATTGGGTTTTGTCATTCTCGTGCCCACAATTAGACATGACAATCATAATAATATTTTCTATCAAAGTCTTGTTCATTGTATTCTTGGCTGGGTCATTGCTAGCTGTTGATTTTTTGTCACTAAATGAAACACGTATGTAGATCTAGATCGGTAGGGCAATTTCCACGTCGGCGTCACCACCAACTCCAACTTCGAATATTTTTTATACGGCCGGTATAGTGGTAACATCGCATGACGTTATTTTTCTTCCTATGGTCAAAACTTTACAAAGTTTTCAGCGAAGAGTAGAAAGGGGAATTGAGCTCTTTAGGTGGAGATTGCGACAAGTGAAGTTCTTTAATCTAATCGGGTATTCAAATATAAATCTAGTACTGATCTAATAGAAAGAATGTTACGGTCTCAATTTTGGTGGGTGATGATGTTGCCATTTTATATGTCTTAAATAGAAAGCAAACTGCTTGACTCGATTAATCTAAACACGGCTCCGGTCCTTGAGAATCGGAGACCTTGTGAGCCGTGGCTCGTGAATTCTGGATATACATTGGAGTTTGACAATGATGAATGACTTGATTTTGTAGCAGCTCAGGTGATTGGAGCGAAAATTCAAGATATTAACATGTTAGTATTAATCACGAACTTTTGTCCAATATTTAATGTCCTCACTTTCGATTAGTTCTATTAGATTGCTAAACTTTTCTCTAATGTATATTATCATCACTGAACTTTCAATTGGTTCGTTAAAACCTCAAGTTATTTAAATTTGTTCAATGTCATCCTACCATTCTATATGGTCAATAAAATTTAATGACGACAGTGATGGTCTGATAAGACTAACATCGAATGAAGAAAATTATATAAACTCATTATGTATGTGTATATAATATACGCGCGGAAATTGCAAGAAATAATATATGTTTATCTTTTGTGTGTGATTTTAAATTCACGAGCTAACTTTTTCATCGGTCAATCGCCATAAACGAACCTTCTCTTATACTTAATCATTTTCGATGATTATTCAAGCGGGAATGAGGGACACGATTGAACCAATTGAAATTTCGGGGTCGCCATTACACATTAAACTGAATGGACGAATAAAAGTTTAGAGATGACATAGCATATCGTATAAATAATGCACGAACTAATGATACCATTATCCTGACCGGCTGAAAAGGCCTACTTAAAAACTGTTGGGATAACCGACACTTTTATGGAGGAATAAAAATAAAAAAGGAATATCGCAATTCGCAGTTGGAGTGGACCCGAAGAACCAATACGAGGGACAGCTCACGGATCATGTTCATGGAATCATGGGTCCTCGCTTTTGAGCACACTTGAGTGCGAAGATTGTCCTTCCCGTGACCACGATCGAGCGACTGGCCCCTGAAAAGCTGAAGATACTTTATGGCAAAAAAGGCTGAAGCAAAACTCGAATCCTTTTGCACTTTATGGCAAAGTGGCAGGATAAAACCATGGAAAAGCGTGGTCGTGGACACATCCCGTGCGACCGTTTCTTTTTTAATAGGAATAGAATGGGGCTCTGATCATTACCCCATCAAAGGTTCGTCCAAAATAGAATCGAGCATCATCATGAACTGGCGAGCTGCGCACGTCTGTTTGGGTTCTTCCTTCTCCTGACTTAGGTAATTTAAGCTCCATTGCTGTGCTTTATGACTAATTTCGGAACGGAATGAACGTTAAGTTAGAACAAGATGGTCCAGAAAGGCTCTAAACTTCAATTACAACTAAATGAGACGATGATACTCGTGCTGGGGCGTCATCTGCCGACCACCTAGAGTTAACACTAGCACTCCGGTTACTGAACGAAGTTCCGTTTGTGAGAGTTTTCATCCGTCAATCCGCAGGTCATCCAGTCTAGTAAGGTTCAGAAAAGGAAAGGAGGTTTCAGTTTATGTTATGGGCAGAGACGATATCGGGCCTAAATGCAACCCAGCCATCTCAGGTTACAGGCTGTGGTATAAATCGTATCCCATTACCTTCGCGGTCCGCCGCTTCTATCAGGCAATCATCAATCACCAGTTCAAAGTGAATCGTCTCTTTCTTTCTGCTGGTGTCAGAATTGCAGCTATAACAACGAAGAAGAAAATGGATAGAAAAGAAGACAAAGAAATGGAGTCAGGAGAAGACAAGGAAATCAAAGTTACTTTCGCGTGCTTTGGATGCCTTTTGAATGGAGCCGATGAAAGGGTAATTAAGGTACCATCTCCATCAACTTCCGTCAATCCAAACACAAGAAATGACCGAGATTTGACTAACCAAATCGATTTTAATATACTGATTTTCTATTTCCCTTTTTTGTTCGGTTCACGGGCTGGTTTTGCTTGAGACCCCATTAAACTGAAAGCGAAACAGTTCACATAAGTCTTGGGGAGGATTTCAGGGCACTACAGTGCAGAATTTTATGAAGCAGGCTAGCTCTGCATTGGGTTCTTCCATCCTCATCAACCGACAAGATAAGGAAGCAACCAGAATCGGGGTAAAAGAAACAATTCAAGGAGCACTCCTCTCATGCGCACCAGGGAAAATTCAGGAAGTTCAAGGGCTCATCAATCCGCATACCCACTACACTCTCAGAAAGGGAAAGGTTCCCACTTCGAATGTCGGCTTGGATCAACAAAGCATCATAAGAATCTTCCAAATAGTAAGTGAAGCTACAACAATTAGGCAGAACAAGAGTCTTTCAGATAGTGAAGTGACAAAGACTAGGTGGGAACAAGACCCGAGCGGAAGAAATTATTCAAGAAACTCGATGTATGGTTATTCATCAACAATATAATCCTTCAGAGTACCTGCAATGTTGCATCGCAGAAAATTCTCCACTTCGTATTCCAAATTCCTTGGATCACTTGATGATAAAGATGGGCCATGTTATGAAAAACCTCATTAAATCTCATGAAATGTGACAACTTCATGCCTACTTTTTATACCTACTTGCCAACACATTAACTGGGAGAGATTGATTTTGAGTAGGGGATGAGCAAGGAGGTGGAGTTGCAGGGCTTAATCGCTGATCTAGGCAATCTTTCCGAGTATCAACTTTTCTAGAGACATGCCAAATGATAAATGCTACAAAGCACAAAACAAGGCCACATATGACCAGACATGTACATCCAAGACCAGAGATCTAGCAGGAGTTTCAAGTGACAATTGACAAAGGTGCCTAGATTCTAGAAGCATCATATCATTTCACATACACTACCAAAAGGACACCTGGACAAAAGTTGCTCAACCCCATAATAAAAAAATAATTTACTACAAATCCAACAATTTAGGCACAGTGATTACCTACTCGAGACCATGTGTAAACAAACTAAATCCAAAAGAATTAAGTTACCAAGTATCTGTAGACACACCATTATGACAAATGAAGCAAATTTAAAAAGCTCTTTCACACACCCTTCACTTTTGGTATGGCAGGAAGTCCAATTTCGTGCTTCTAGTTTGTCGGAATATTAAAGGCAATCTTTCTTATGTAAAGGTTATGCAATTTTCACAAAAGGGTGGTTTCCTAGGTTTATCATTCAAAAGATTAAAAAATAAGAACTACTTCAAATTCATAAAACTGGCGTTGCAGTTTTGCAAGTGAAAGAGCAACTCAATAATTAATTTTGCACATTAAAGGGTCTAAGCAGGGTCAAACATTCCAGCTATCCTTTTGTAAAGATGCTATTATCTTGACTTAAACCCTGGACCTCCAAGTCATCATAAAGCAACCATTTTTTATTATAGTAAAACTCACTCTCCTACAATTCCTTACCTTTCTAGTAGCAGCAAATCGTCCATAACTTAACATGGATGATCTGCAACGCACCACAGAGTGAGTCTGCACATCATGAGTGCATGAAACATCAACTCTCTCACCATAAGAAGGCTGCATCAGGAACTATCACTAGATTATTAATTATATGTCACTTCTTCAAATGAAATAAACTAACTCTACCCACCCATCTTTAAGACTATCCTAGAACTCAAAATTCAAGATCTGAACAAAATAGAGGAATATCCTCAAGCCAAGTGGATTGTTTACTCTATGGCCCAAAAGAAGTAGATTGTTTAGTCAAACTAATTCTTTCTTATTAGCATTGATCTTGTAAGAAGTGATCTCAATCATTGTAGAAATTTTCTGGTATAAAAATAGCCAGATATATGAAGCTTAACAACAGCATGTTATTGTAAAATGTGTTTTTTTTTGGTCGGTATTGTAAAATGTGTTTGTGCGCAAAGTAATAAGGTGAAAAATCAACCTAACAATGGAGTTCCGTGAAAAGCATATTCCTAGAGTTGCTACATTCCAGCAGGCAGCAAATATGTAGATAACCATTGGAATATGGATCAGAACACTTACATCATAGTGGAAGTACTTTGAAAAAAAATCAATATCATCATTCAACTACAAACATGCTCAAAACTAACATATAACATTAATTACCTACCAAAAAAAAGCCCTAAACTTGAACATAGTCCTAAAGCAATCCAGCAGAAGTGGGTATTCTTTCAATTTCAATTTAGACTTTTCGAATGTAGAAGCTTCACAGAGAAGTCAATCACATGATTTTACAATCTAACCTGAGATGATATTGAGGCAGGAAGGATGCACTAACAGAAGAGAGCACATTGCAATGGTGCAACAGGTATTATCAGAGTAATTTTGAGTTTGTGACTGGCCAACTCAAGTATTTGAGCTCCCCATATTTGTGTTGTTTCAGTAGCTATTCCTGTGTCAGTCTTTCTAGCCATTTATTCATGCCCAATCATTTACACACCGATATAGTGGCAAAAGTTACATTGAGAGTTCCTAACGACAGGCTACATTCTTCTATCTCGATGTCGAGCTATTATCATGATCTTGCCAACAACAAAACATGACCATCCGCGATTTGCTAGAAACTTCTGCTGACAATGCTAGTTACAAGACCATCCCTGAAACTCCAACTCAAAGCCGCTAGATCCTTAACAGCTATGTGGCACACAAGAACACCAAAAAAATTCATCTCCGAGCGCACTTCCAGATTGAAACAAAGCCACATTGCCATCCATAGAATTTCGACGAACTGCAACGGACGGAATTGTTTTCTAACACCTAATTGTAACATTAACATGCGAAAACCAAAATAGTCAAAAAGCATAATCAATTAAAAGCATTATAGATTCCAGCTCAATTCGCAGCACCGATCACTGCAGAGGTCAGATTTTTCGAACATCAAATAGATGATTATTGAGCTAACACCATATCAACATTCGACGCGGAGGCCAAGTCAAACACCGTCGAACCTCAGTTCCCCCAGCAAGGAAAAACAAAAAAGAAAGAAAAGAAGGAAGAAGAGCTCAAAACTCAACTCGAACTTACTCCAAATTTCACCCCCCACAAACCCTAATCAGTCAGATTCGCTCATCTGTTGCTGCTCCATCTGCAGCCGCTCGAGGGCCTTCTGGTGGGCCCAGGTCTCGATGGTGAGATCGGGCTTCGCGTTGAGCCCCACGCCGAGGATCACGATCGTCAGGAAGCTGGTGACGTAGCATGGGAGCTCCCAGTCCTCCCACTTGCGGGCTTGGCCGGGCGGCGGCGGGGGCCGGTTGAAGAGGTATCCCTTGGGGCGCTCCTCGTGGCCCGGCGTCGCCCACCGGCTGGCCCGGACGAGGACGAGAAGAGCCGGCGGCGGAGGGCGGCGGTCGCCGTCGTCAAGGGTTTCGCTGCCCCGGCATGATTTCGCGAGTGGAGAGAGAGAAAGCGATTGGGGAGACTCCTGAAGTAGTGGCGAGCGATTGAGGAAGGGGTCAAGGCTCCTGGGATAAGTAGGCGCTTGTCTATGGCGGATCTGGCGATCGCCTTCCGAAATTAACTATTTTTCCTTGAAACGCTGTCGTTTTCCAGATGAGGCAATAAAAAGCGACGTCGTTTAAGGCTTGTGGTCAATTTTTTTTGAACATTTTTTTTTAATAACTTTTCTCGATTATTTGTGACATTTTCCTTTTTTTTTTTTAAACTTTTCTCGACTAATTCTTTGTTTTGTTTTCTTGCCAAGTTAATTGGAGTTATTTAGCATGATGGATTTTGGACCAAGACAACATTAGTTGCTTCAAATAATAATGAAAGACGAACGTTGTAGTTTATACTTGTTTTGGACTAGGACGACTCTTGATTAAAGCTCTCACCCATTTGTTCACACTTAAAAAAAAGTATTGAAAACATTATAACTATTCCACTAGATTTAATACATTTATGAACAAATAATATGTGAACTTAGTGTAAAAGTGAAATGTATGAGCTGCAAGATTTAGATTAAGTGAAAATTTTAAAATCCGTCAGTCCATAGCAATTAGATCAAACCATTGTTTTACGAGCCTAAAGCTAGTTTGATGTTTACAAAACATTTTTTATTCTTTTGATGAGTAATACAATACAGGCACTTATCATTCAAGATACAGAGCATAAGAGAAGAGATGGAGGTACATTATCCATACCATTGGCCAAGAAACGACACTACTTAAATTAACAAAAGGCTTGTGAGCTATACTCTAGAGGAGAAAAATGCCCGCTTTGCAGGATTTTGATGCATCGACAGTCGGTACAGCTTGGTCGTCTCTGCTCCATTCACGCAGCCACATGCTTGACGCAAACACTGGATCAAACCATGTCAAGAATGGTAAAGCCGAATGTGGCTGGTGTAGACAAGTTCATTTGTTACCTCCTGGGACGAATCTGCAGCTACAATTGGATCAACTGACCAGGAGTTTTTCAGTTTCATCAAAACTCTAAAGCTCTAGTGCCTGAAATCAGACCTTATACAGCATCATATCTAGTCATTCTCTATATCCTATCTTAGTCGTATACTCAGTCTCACTAATCGATTACCATTTTACTCTACTCGGGTCAGAATCTTTCGAGTTAACCAAAGTCAAATGAATCCTAATTTAAGTTCTCGTTTCAAAAGAGGATCGAGTCAATGATCTGACTATCTTTAGGTTATACTCTGCGCCTCAGAGTGAGGCAACTGAAGTGCTGTCGTTGATACAGACGAGCAACCCCCATCTCTGAACTCACGACACCCGATCTTTTCTCATACCAACACTTTGAGATAGGTTTTCCAGAACTTGCTCGCTGCACGTAAAAAAGGGGGCGTGAATCACACTCCATCCCACTAACTGAGGTTAACATATGTCATCTCAGAGAGCAGCAAAACCTGCATGATGTTGGATTTTCTTTAGTCTGAGCAGCAGCGCCTCAGTATTTTCCTGATCTGTCATGGATTTTACAACTTGCTAGCCCTGGACAACCTGACATCTACAATAATTCCATTATCTCTTCTCGCCCAAAATTGTCATGTAACCTCATTGGGTTGTATCTTCAAAACATCAAATAAGACCTTACTCGTGAACCATAAAAAAATCACCAGTAGTCTCCACAAGTACAGATGCCATTGACAAATGGTGGAAGCGATTTTTGTCCCTCAAAGAAATTTCCCTTGCATAGAGTTTCGAGACAAATTTGGCAAAGTTATGGCAGTCAACACAAATCCGCAGGTTCTTTATCACCCGGACTGGAACTCCTTCTGCACTACCCATCAATCCAAAGGCCAAGGCCAGCTTTTCACTGTGACCAAGAAGTATCTTCTCCTTCTGTTCATCGTCCACATCATGAAAAGCACAACTCAAGTCAGGAACATAACCTAATGCTTTTATCTTGAGCGCTAAATCCTTCACCTTCTCGAAAACCTCCCCCCTTCTTGGGTGAAGACGATCGCTGGCATGAAAAGTGTGGAGCACCTGGTCAAGCTCCACCCAGCTCCTTCCCGGCTCCTTTATCACTGCCTTCTCCTTCATCAAATGCCTCACGTTTCTTACATCTTCCCACCTCCCAGCCGTAGCATATAAATTAGAAAGAATCACATAATTCCCAGCATTTTCAGGCTCAAGTTCAAGAAGCTTACGGCCGACAAGTTCACCAATGTCAACATTTGAGTGAACCCTACAAGCACCTAAAAGTGAACCCCAAATAGCAGGAGTCGGCTCAAAAGGCATCTGTTGTATATGTTCAAAAGCCTCTTGCAGCTGACCAGCACGCCCAAGCATGTCAATTACACACCCATAATGCTCCATCTGTGGTTGAACTCCATGTTCCCCATTTATAATCTCATGGAAAAGCTGTAGCCCCTTTCTTCCAATCCCCCATGGCTGCAGCCAGATAAAACAGCCAAGAGTGTAACGCTATCAGGCGCAACTTTTTTTTCTTTTCTCATGAGTTCAAAAAGCTCAACGACCTGTCTCCCGATTCCATGTTTGCTGTAACCCACGAGCATAGCATTCCATGAGATGACAGTTCTCTCGGACATGCTATTGAAAACTCGTCTTGCGTAGGTAACACTTCCACATTTTGAGTACATGTCTATGAGAGAATTCTGCAGAACAACATAAAAGGGGACTTCACGCCTAAGGACATGACCATGGACCTGCCTGCCATGATTCAATGCAGCAAGCCCAGACAAAGCAGTCAAGACACTTGCATAAGTAACATAATTCGAATCCATCCCCTCTCTCTGCAACCTACTAAATAATTCTATGGCCTCTTCATCAATACCTAACTGAGCATAACCTGAGATTATAGCAGTACAAGAAACAACATCCCTTTCGGGCAAGCACTCAAACACTTCTCGTGCTTCATGGATTTTGCCAGCCTTGGCATACATGTCAAGGAGTGAGCTCCCGACAAATATTTGGGATTCATAATTATTCTTAATGACTAAAGAGTGGACTTGCCTTCCCAACTGAAAACCCGACGCCCCCGTGCATGTAGCAAGAATCGTGGCGAACGTGAACTCATTTGGCTGTGTCTCTGCAAAATGTTATTGAGCATCACCAAGAAGCAAACAAGAACCCACGGTAAACAAGCACTGCTCACTCTCATGCAGAATACCTGATCTCAACATCTGCTGGAAAAGATCCAGAGCTTCAGAGGCATACCCTTTCTGGGAATAAGCCGAAATCATGGCCGTCCAAGAGACCACATTCCGGAGCGGCATTTCGTCGAGCACCCGGCGCGCGTCACCCAAAAGCCCAATCTTGGTGTAGAAAACAATAAGCCGAGTCCAGAGATAAACTGGCGGGAGATAGCACGTCTTGATCATGTGGGCATGGACTCTTTGGCCTTCTCTCAACGCCCTCTTCTGCACGCACTCGTCCAAGAGCGCGACGTATCCTGAAAACACCATTTCAGGGCCTCGAATGGCCATCTCCACCAACGCCTCCCTCAAACTACCGTCGGAAAGTAAAGCATTCGACTTTGAGGGATTTTGAAGGACGGAGGGGCGCGCCGTTTGGCGGGCGAGTGCGTTGGACAAGAAGCGAGAGAGCTGCATGGGTTGATGGGTGCGAAGCGTCGCCTTTGTCAGCGTCTCTTTAGGTTGATTCCGGATTCTCAGCGACCCTTAAGTCCTTGGAGCCAAAGACTACTGCTGAAGCATCCATAACCTCGGACGTCGAGGAAAGCTTCATTCTAGTTGGAAGATGTTACCTCGGACGTTGTAGGGGCTAGAAGTTTTAACTTACTCTTGATATCGTCTTTGGGGTCCAAGAAATAGAAAAGTATTTCGAGATGGCGCTGTTTAGGAGGAGCATTAACATGGGTTTATTAGAGAATTGCCTAATCATAATAGGCAAAGGTAGTCGAATCATATGAAGTGGCAATGATATACCGACCCATGCATGGGATGGGATTTGTAAGTGCCGTTGATCTGATCTTTCCAAAGAAGAGGCCGTGACTCGTGAATTCTCGAACACCTCTTGTTAGGGAGAAAAACTCCATCCTCTATGAAACTCAAGGCATTAGAAAATAGATGAAACGCTCTAAAAGAGGCCAAAGAGCATGCATAGTAGTAATTTTGACCGCCACCCTACCCAGCAAGAACAGTTTACCACTCTCCAGACCCATTATCGTTTGCACCATCAAAGCAAGAAAGCAAAACGCTAGGCACTCATTCCTCCAGTGAAGTGTACCATCCAGCCACTGGCTTTTTGGGTCTGCTCGAGAGATTACTGACTGATTATCTCGTTCAAGATTCAATTAGAGGCACAGGCATCGACCAAGAAGACAGACAAATAGGCCATGCAATTATCTAGCACTAGCAGAATTTCTCTCCTCTCCCCTTTTCTTCTGTACTATTTAGTGAAAAGGGATGCTAAGAGCTTCCATTCCCTCCACTCTGATGCCATGAAGGAATGTCTCGGAGCAAAGTCACGGAAAGCCACCGTACATCTTCGACAGCCACAAACGGCTTTCAAACTTGGAAGAAATTGCTCACACTCACAACAAATTGGTGGGACTCAACAAAGCCTCCACACCACGAAATGATATCCGCAAGCACGACAGAAACACATAGGCAAATATGCATCACGGCACGGAGTTTTACTTCCATAGTAGTTTGGAGTTTTGTCATTGTACAATGTGGATCAGTCTTACCTTCTCATGAAGATCTGACTTACTCATCCTCAGAGTTAGTGAATGATATAAGTACAGATATGCGGATTACATATGGAAATTTCTACTCCAATTTGGGAGAAATATGGGTTTCCTTCCGCTGCTAATTATAAGAATTCATAGGACCAAAATTAGAAGAAGACTCGAGGTAGAAGCATGGAAACCCAGGTTAAATGGAATCTGACGCCTCCTAGTTCCTGCTAAAGTGGTAATTTTATATCTTGCTAATATATACACTAATTACTAAGACTAGACTACGAGTAGACCCTCAATCCACCTTCATGGCTCCATTTTCGGTTGCTCTAGAGTGCAAGGACACTGCAAAGGAGAGATGAAAAGGGAATTAGTCAGACAATTTGGGTTTCTTGCAGGCATAGAAGAGATATATATGATCGATTCGGAAACAACATGTATAGGACCAAATTTGAAAGGCACTTGCTTAAAGTTTCTCACAAACTACAACAAGAACTTCCAGCTTTCTGTTAATTTGCTCATAGCTGAACTGTATGACTCCACAGCTATCTAAGCAATATTCAAAATCTGGGAAAAAGAAATGCACACCCCCATGTTTATTTTCCGTATTTATGAATTTTAGATGGCAAAATTTTAGGGTGGGAAACATGTCGCTTGGATCGAAGAAAGGGGCAACAGAAACTACCTGAATTTGCTGGAGAATCATAACTCAATAGAGAATTCTCTGGGGTGATGAAGTTATGATTGTCTTGTTCCGTTCCCCAAACTGGCTGTGGAAGTGAATTAAACTGCCATTGTGGGTGGTACTGCTGTCTGCTTCCATTAACCTGAACTTCAGGCCACATGAGCGGCATAACCATGCTGGGGAAATTACTGTCTACCAGAGACATGTTCTGCAAGTGCAAATAAGCAAAAACACATCAAATTTATAAAGAAGTGAGCAATAAATGGCATAAAATGATGAGATTGATTGAAAAAAGGACTAATTGTTGTATGTATCAGATCAAAAAAGGAATTCCTTCTCAATGAAACTTGTACAAGATTCAAATTGTACCACAACCTTATCAAAGAGGGCAATTCAAACTCTTTGCGGTAAATTTTTGTGTTCTAGAGCTCTAGAAATGTCAGTAGGAATGAGTACTGTTCTAACGGTGCAAGAGTCTGGGTAATAACTGGTTTATACATGTTGAATGTCAAGGCTCAAACAAAAAAGAATATTACTGAAGTGAAAAGGCCACCGAGAGAGGCGTGCACATTGATGGTTTTTATTTTTTGGGTACCAGCTGCAACCATGTGCAGACGAAGTACGTGACCCAGATTTACTCTACCTTTTATTTGATATTTCAAGAGAACTTCAGATGTAACAATGAATGTTGTACTATTACAAGATTCAGGATGTTTCTGCCAAAGCCCTGGCATCATCTAACACAGAACATTCTGCTGCAGCTGATACAAAAGATTCGAGCATAACCCCCCAGGAGGAAACACCTTGACATCTCTCTCTCTCTCTCTCTCTCTCTTTCAAGAGAATGCGGGATAAGATATAAGAAAATTATACGTACTTCAGCTGCAAAAATGCTATCCATGTTGAAATCGACCCTTGGGTTAGCTGCCGCAAGTCTCATTGACAGAAGCTGAAATACCAAAACACGCCATTATAAAGTACACTGCTAATCATGATCTTTAAAATTTTGGAAAGTACAATCAACAATGCACACACTTTGTTGGAGGCTTATGAAGCTCCACATGCCACAGCACCTTATTGCTTTCTCAATTTACATGGACAAGAATGGAGGAAAAACATCATTCAACTGGCGATCTTACAAGTGGAAGAAGAAAATATTACTCAGGCATGCCTTCCGATATCTTTACAGAACAGAAATGGGAAACCCCATACACCCTTAATTTGAAATTGAAAGCAATTGGCAAACCAATATGATCAATATACACCATCAACTATGACTAGAGGGACTCAATGTAGGCACAAGCATTGAGATCTTAAACCTCAAAATGTTAGGTGAACACTGTACCCAAAAGTGAAGAAGAAACAGATAAAAGGCGTAGAGCCCATTAGTTTGACAGCTTCTTCGAAGAATTGTCCCCAGAGCTCAAGAGTGAGGACTCCATTATTTTCTGGCGATTTATAAGAGCTAGACTTCAACAAGCCTAAGCTTTTCATATAGCACTATTAAAAAACAAACCAATCAGAAGGAAGTTTGCTATTTCAAGGGTGGGTATCAATTACCTCAACTTGGCGTTGTAAAGATTGCACATGATTAATGATTTCATCCAACACCGAAGCTGTACCAGATATCTGCATAAGCAAATTATCTTTGCATCACTTTCGCTACCCTAAAATTAAAACTTTCATCTGCATTCGAATCTATAAGAATAGAATAACAGTATTCACTGATTCCAGCACAATTTACACGAGTAGCCAGAAACTTTCCAGAAACTCTCACTGTATAGTTCAAGGTACTTTGGTGTAAAGCTAATCGCAAGGCCTAAGACGACCCAGAAAGGCATTTGAGTGAAAGAAATCTTCCAAACTCACCACAATATGTTGCACTTACCTAAAGAAGGTTGGAATGAATATAATCCTTATATCTCATCCACAAGACCAAAAATAATTAAGATGAAACAAAAGGCGGAATTTACTGGACATTTTCAGGCCATCATAACAGAAGGTTCAGCCCCTAGAATTGGAAATCCACTATCTACTTGAGAAGAGTCACCCAGGTATCCCAAAATCCCAGGCAGTACACTTGATAAGGATATCAAAGGAATATGGAAAAGAGGCATGATGACTGCAGTAGTACCTGCAGGCTCCAGCTTTCATTGGATCATGAATTTGCCAGACAGTCAATGAGGTGTCCATTACCAGATATTTTCAATAAAATATAACTCCTTCGCAGGATATAAAGTGCAAAGAAATTGTTGATGGATCATCCACGAGTGAGAAAAAATAAAGACACTGCAAGCATATTTATTCTCGAAAGGTTGTACCAATTAAAGGCACCTTGCTTCCTTCAGAATGTTGTTAAACTTCATCTATACACCGAGTACCAAGTAAAGGTACCTAAGAAAGATGCCCTCCTTATTAAATAAACACATTTTACAAAGACATAACCAGAACATCCAACCGTCCTAAACAAATAGCAATAGCCATCTTCTTCAAATACGTAGCTCGGCTAAAATCTAGCTTCAGTTTTGTTAAACCGATATCAACTCCCATTGCATCCCGCGAAAATATCTCATGGAGGCACTCTTCAGAAAGAACAACGAGGAGGTGGGGGTGGCAAATGAATCTTTACGTGATATCACATCGTCTCTCGTAGCTGTTGGTTGGCAAGTTTTGTTTGGGCATTCGGAAAAGGAAATATTCCTTGTCCCTTAAAAAAGAAAATTTTGTTATTCTTGTCTTAAGGGGGGGGCCTCTCGCAGACATCTACCTAGTCCTCCACTCCCAACAAAGACAAGTGTCGAAGACCCACCAATCCATCCCCGTCCCCACTCCCAAGGTAAATATCGCCATCCCCCGACACGAAGATAATGCGATGCGGTTGTATTGCATCACGAACATGAAATTTCCCCAGCAAATGCCCAGAAGCCTCAACGCCAGCCAATACCCGAAATTCCTTTCGGGGGTCTTTGACATAATTGCCCTGAAAAGGGACTCCTAACCTACCCAACGAAAGGGCAACGGAACAACCCCCGCGGCGGGGGCGAAATTACGGAACTGCCAACGGGGACTTTGACACTTCAGTACAAAAGCCACATCCCCCCACACATCGTGGTTAAAAAGGTGAAAATGACACCCGGGCAATTATTAAAACCCGCATAATCACCAAAAGAACGCATAATTGCACTTTTCAGAGACAATTAAGACTGACGTATGTAAGCCACCCCCACTAATCACGACCGCTGAATCTAAAATCACATCACGGTGAAGGAAGGAAACGCTGACCTTGCTGCAGCCCGGGACGAGCTCCTGCAGCAGCTTCATCCGAGCATTTATTTTCTCTCTTCTCGCCTGCAACGTCCCGAGCGGAAAAAACTTCAGACAAGATCGCTGCGGTCTTGTCGGTAAAAGGGGCGATCGAAACGTACGGAAAAAACGCACGAATTAAGTTAAGGAAAGAGACGATACCCTCTCTGCTAAGCTATGGCTATCGGTGGCTTGACCGCGACGAGCTCGGACGTGGACGTAAGGAAGCTCCTCCGCATCTTCCGAGCTCTCGTTCTTGCTCTTTTTCGCCGACACTTTCGCCTGAAACTCGAAATTCGTCCACGTGAATTAGGAATTAAAAAGAAGAGAAAACACCCAGAAATCGCCGGAGGCGTAACGAGGAATCGTGCCGGAAAGTGTTGATTCTGCTGGGGAACTTTTTTTTTTTTTTTTTTTCTCTTCTTCTTCTTACCTTCTTCTCTCGGTCTTTCCTCTTCGTCGGCCTCTGCCCCTTGTTCTCCACCGTCGGATCGGACACCAGCGGCTGCGGCGACGAGTTGGGGTTCGAGTCGGACTCCGTCAACGGCTCGCTCTTCACCTTCTGCGAGCTCGTCTCCAGGGAGTCGTTCTTCTCTCCGAAGTAGGCGGGGTACCTCGCCGCGAGGTCGGAAGCCACGGCGAAAGCGAAGCTGCCCCCGCCGCCGCCGCCGCCGCCGCCGAGGCGGCGCAAGGGCGGCCCCGCGGGGCCACCGGGGACCGCGACGCTCGGGGAATTGGGCGCCTCCTGCGAGTGGAGGAGCTCGATGGCTCGGGTCGAGGTGAGCCCGAGGAGCGCCGTGAAGGAACTGGCGCT
The DNA here is from genome assembly GCA_014182565.1 of Eucalyptus marginata. Taxonomy (NCBI): domain Eukaryota; kingdom Viridiplantae; phylum Streptophyta; class Magnoliopsida; order Myrtales; family Myrtaceae; genus Eucalyptus; species Eucalyptus marginata. Next base: position 34,159,420 of record CM024585.1, read on the forward strand.
CTCCGGGGGCGGAGCCATCAGGCTCCGGATTTCCTCGGGGAGCACCGACTCCAGCGCGGCGTCGGCGGATCCGGCTAGGGTTAGAGCTGTCGGCTCCATCGGGAATCGGCTTCAGGAGCTGATCGAATCGAGCTGGACCCTAAGTCAGCTTCCAAGCGGAAATGCGGGCCTGGACCCACGCCGAGTCGATCGAAAATAGGGGAAGGCTCCGCGCGAGCGAATTCGCCGAGGCCGACGCGAGACGGAGGGCCCGGAGAACTCGGCGGAAAGTGGAGAGCTGCCGAAGCGGGAGGCGGAGCCGGAGGGAGGGAATGCCGGCGGCCGGCGGCGGCGGCGGCGGCGGGGGTGCTGCAATGGCGGTCAATGGGGGTGCGTTTCTCTCGTTGGTCGCCGTGTATTCTCTGTTTGGGAGAAAGAGAGATTACTTCGCGGCCATTTGGAGTATGTGGAAAGTAACGTCGCTGCTTCGGTCTTTTTAAGGAGCAGCGGGCTAGTGAGAGAGAGAGAAGGAGTGGGAGGGGACGGGGCAAGCGCATGTACGGTTGAGATTGGACGGTTGGTTGCTTTTTCTTTTCTTTTCTTTTTTAATTCACGGTAAAGCAGTCGAAAGTCAATTCTTCTCCCTCTTCTTTTCTTTTTTTTTACCGTCAAATATGTGTTGAATTTATGGACCGTGGATTTGACTTTTTTAACTGCCGATCCAAATTGTGAATTATAATAGAACAATCGAGCCACGTGCAGGTCGACTGGAAACATGAAAACAGTGCAACGATAAGATTGTTAAAGCAAGATGCAAAGGAGAAATCATAAAAATATAGCAAATCTACAAAACTTACGGAATATCGTGTAAAACAAAGTAATTAATATGTCTTTGGCTCGTGACTCTTTAGCTTCAATTTCTAAAGTGAAGGTAACTTGATGTGGTGATGGCCTCGAACATGGTGTCTGATTTTTTATGCGTTCTCCAATAATTACGACAAATCAATACCGTAAAAAAAAATGCCTTTGGAGTACACTACTCAGATTGTGAGAGGACCCATCACAATAAGCCACGATTCTCACGAGATTGCATCATCCAAACTTCCATGTCTCGCATTTTATTGTGATGCCACTAAATGTGCACATGCATTTATTAATTTTTTGTATGTCCGTATGGTAGTTTTAATGGGATGAAAAGTAACAAAATATAAAGAATGCAAAGTGGGAAATCTACATCATAAACATCAGGAAGATACATAATCTCTTTGTTATCACAATCCGCATAAACATATACATTTAGTACTTTTTTCTAAACTGCAATGGTATTTGGTTAAGTAAATCAACATCAGTCACTCGATTAGGGACCTTTCATGCTTGCGTGAGATCTACACCGGCGATTGTCCATTGATTCAATTGATGTCTTATGTTCACGGGTCTTCTCATAAATAATGCCGAACTCGTTATTCTTATATGGATGTGACTTAAAGTTCAAAGGCATGCAGTTATTTTGCGTGATGGAGATGCACAAAACGTCGATCAGCTGTGACAGAAAGATAAAGGTGATCTAATCAACTAGGGCGCTTGAGGGGTCTAGGTCTTAATAACGGCATAACATTAGAGTTTTTAAAAAGAAAAAGTTGGAGGTTATATCAAATGACATAGTTCCATGTTCCTAATTGCAATTATGTTTTTTCAAGATATTTTTCATCGATGGCCCTGTGACAAAAGCCATGCACCATGCAAAACCTTTGCATGCGACATTTCATGACTAGAAGTCATGTCAAATTAATAATGTTCGGTCAATTGCTATTATATTGACAATGACATGTAATGAACAATTAACTTGCAAATCCTATTAATTAAATGACACCTTTTGCCACCCATGATAATGGGAAGTTATAATTCATGTGACTTACGTGGCAACTGAAATGAGAAGCAAGAGGTCTTGACGGGCTTACATGCCAGGTGACAGATGTAGATTGTCGAATTGACAGGACTCATTGAAAAAATGGAGCTTGTCTAGAGAAATTAAGAAAGGCCGTGGTTGGAAAAATCACCTAGAAAATCCAATGCTACATAGTGGTATTTTCATGTTCCTTCTATGACTTTTAGTGATTATAATTCCAGCTTTCTTTCGTACATGAATGTCTAAAACTCTTTAAATATAGCCGAACATAAAATACTTCCCCATGTTCGATATGGATGCTATGTTGTAATTCTTAACGGGAGTCATCAGACCTCATAACTTAATGATTTCAGTTTTTAGTGAACCAAGCTTCCTTCTTAAGAAGAAATATAGTATTTATGTCGTGTATTTTAGTAGAAAACAACTTATTAGAACCGGCTTGAAAGTAAAGAGCGTTTACTTCAATTCAAATACTTTTATATATTAATAAAAAAAAAAAGGGTCTTAATTATTTTTATGAAATGAAGGGAAGGGATTGAATTATAACATCGCGCGGACCGGAAAAATTATCGAATTATTTGGAATGCTTTGGTTTCTAACTGTGGTTATATCATGGAGATTTACCGATAACACCAGTCCTAGTCAAACGTTGTTATAGTGCCAATCATTACCTTCATCGACCGTCTGGCTTGCAAACCTGATTAATTTTTCTCGTGACTTGCGTGGATCCTACGGAAAAATGCGAGGAGGTTGTAATCTGTGTGATTCCGTCGGTTCGGTGCGACCGTGCAAGTGGAGTGTCTAAATTTCATTGGTTACGTGAGAGTCAATTAAAGCTCAGATAGAAAGGTACCAGATCGAAATCGTGCCGGGTGCTTTAGTCACGCGCACGTTCATCCAAAAAAAAAAAAATCATAAATCTACTATATAAATATTAATTCAATTCTTTTTTTTTTTTTAATTTGACAAATTTAATCGTAAAATTTTTACATTTATGGCAACTAAGTCCATTCGTTCAATTTTAGCCGAAAATAGTTAATTTAGACATAAGATACATGACATAATCAGCACCGACATTAATATTTTCTAAATTTTCTTGAGCTTTTTATTACTTCTTTTTTTCTCTCTCGAAATTGTGGGTTGGCCAATCATTGCCTACCACAAGCGAGAGCCTCTGTGCTCTCATCACCCACGAGCAAGGGTGTCATACTTCATCCAAATCTAGGCGAGGGCTACATGATGCCCTCGTCGATAGCTAGTGAGGGCACCACAGCCCTCACTTGGATCTGGTCGAGGGCCCGACATCCTCTTTAGGCCTACGATTGGGGGAAAAGAAAATGAAGAAAAAGAAAAGGGAAAGGGAAAAAAAAAAAAACAAAAAGTATTAAAAACTTATCTACATTAGCGTTAATCATATTATGTAGGACGCCTAGCATCTATGTCAATAATCTCTAATCAAAATTGATCGAATGAATTCAATTGGGACAAATGAAAAATGTTTAGTACTGAATTAGCATTAATGTAATACGTTTAAAACTTTTTAAATATTTTCTCGACATTCAGTCCTCAACCTCTAATTCAATTCTATAGGGAAAATTACCACATTAGTAATAAATTTATTATACACATGTCAATTTCATCTTAAACTTTTCAATTTAGTCATAAATTTTTGTGCGAAAGTTCAATACAATTCCTTTTGGCTAATTTACGTAGCATACCGTCATGTCTATAATTTTCGACGAAAACTAGTTAGAAATACTATATTGAAATTTCACGCAAAAATTTAGGATTAAATTGACAAAATTTAAAAATTTAAAACTTAATTGATATATAAACTATAAGTTTATGATTAATCGGATGGTTTCCTAGGTTCCATAAGCCCGTGTTAATTATAGTTACATCAAGACTTGGTTTATAACAGACATTCTAATGTACCTGGAAATTCACAAATAGGGGATTATTATAACCTCTTTATTGAGCTTTGCCGACGATATGAGTTGTACCCCAACATGCTCATCCGACCTCCTCCTTCATGAAATCAACAGTTTCTAAAGTTTGGTCATTTCAATGGTTTTGGTTCTTTATTGTGTCAGAAATAATTGTACAGTCCTTACAAATGATTGAACTAGATTAAGAGATAGTTACATAACCGATGTGGACAATCCAAGAATCACGAGCAAGACATTATTGGTCAAAAAGTGAAAATAAAGGGAGTAATGCCGGGTCTCTTATATGGAAAATATTTTCATAAAAAATGATAATTCATGTTATTTGAAATAATTACTTAATTGAAATTATTATTATTATTATTATTATTAATTTATACTTAAATATTTTCGACGAGCAAAGTGAATTATGAAAATATAATTTTAAAAAATAATTCATTGAGAGGAGGAAGTCAAGATTTTTTTAAATGATACAGATGATCATCTTTTTTTTTCACACGAAAAAGATGGAGCCTTTTAATTATAAATAGTAGGGACCAAACTATGAAAGCAAAGTGGGGGAGTCATTAACTTGCTTTCACCCATAAGAGTCGGCCCACATGTACGTTTTGGAGGGGGAAAAATGGAAAATTAAAACCCGTGGTTAGGACAAGTCAATAGAAAGAATAAATAGTCAGGGGAAAATATTTTTGGACCAAAAAATAAAGAAAAAAAAGTTTTTTTTTTTTTTTGCTTAAGGAAATCATCCCCATTCAGTTTGATTGTACGAAATAAGAAAGATTTCCTTATGCATTAAAAATAAGAAGGATATTAAATTATCAAAAATATATAAAACGTAGATCTACAATTCAAATTTATTAGAAATTATAAGGAATCATTCGTCCAATCGGCTAGAAATTTAGCTTAGTTTTGAATAATATTTAAACCCCATGTTTAATATTACAAGATGATAATTCACTTAGGGTATACTATGGAATATGACGAAAAAACATTGAGATCCAATCCTCCTTTGGGTTCTCCTTATTGCTGTCGAATAAAATTGATATACAAGGGCGTGCCAAAGAAATATCCATGAAAATCGAAGCAGACAAAGACGAATAGAACTTCAAATGGTTGGAGAGCAATCAAGATCACTTCGCGTACATAAAATTGAATATAAAGCGTGTGTGAATAGAGCTTTAGATAGAGTGATGATATTATACGAATCTAGACGCGAGAAAATGTCAATCGCAAGGAATCAAGACGACACTGAAAGGAAATAGATGGAATTGAATTAACATGGAAGGGGAACTTCCACGTTGAAATTGCCCCGTCTCTCTCATCCACTTCAATCTCCGTAGCTTCAAACTATAACCAAAGTCTAATGAGTCGAACTTCTAGAAATTCAACTCATTCTCTCTTGATCCGACCTACCTTTTTTTTTTTTACCACCGCGGCACAATTTTGCTTACCTTGATCTTTGGTTTGTTTCTCTTTAAAGTAAGATCATAAGTTTATATGACAAATCTAATAAACGTTACGTATGGGTGCACACTAGCACTTTCCAATAGAGGGGCGCCAACGTTTGTACTGGACACCCCCTTTAAATGAGATATTGAAACATGCACTAAAATGGGTAGTGCCAAAATTTGTCTCCCTCTTAGGTGACTTTCCTCGCAAAAGCGACCTATGGTAAAAATGGGTTTTGCGTGATTAGAGAGAGAGAGAGAAGCAAATTAAAAGGAGTGATTTCCTACGGATCTGTTTTAAAAATTACTTTGAAAACGAAATTGTGAGTCCTATGCTTCACGCGACCTGTTTAGGTACGACGGGTGGATCGCTTATTGACTCACCATTCCAATTTCATCACATTAGACAGAGAAGAAAAAAAATCAACTGAGATTGAACATTCATCGTCGTGGGGGATGATTAATCAAAAGATCATAAACCTATTATATGTGGACAACTCCAGTCCTAAACCATACAATTATGCTAATTAAGTCCTGAACCTCTTGACGGTTTGTCAAGTTAATCCCGAATATTTTAATTATGTAATTTAGTCCTAAATATTTAGAAAATTTATCAACTTAGTCATAAACGTGTTATTTAAATATTTGGTCGGAAGAACGATATCGATATATCGTCATAAAGTTTATCACCAAATCGCCAAACCACCCAAGGAGGTTGAATAAACAAAACAAAGGGAGAGAGAGAGAGAGAGAAAACAAAGAGGTGGGCTGCAAATCATCGTTTCGGTCCCGAGTGGCGGGGACCGGGCACAAGCGGAGGCCCGACACAGTTTTTAATCGCAGAGGATGACCCGTCTTTTTCTCGCATTAATTTGATGCCCAGTTTGATCCCCATTTTCTTTCTCTCTCTTTATCTCTCTTTCTCTCTCTCTCTCTTTTAAAACAATTTCTGTTATTATTTTTGGCACAGCCATTTCACCACACTGCACACCAAGATCCCCGTTGAAATTCCATGGTCCCTGAACTTGCAAGTAAATGAATTTATGGCTCAATTGATTATACATCGTGATGGGTCTTAAATTTCTCGTCCAGATTTCCGACTTACGTGAGGACTCGATAGTCCTCGGAAAGTTTAATATATCCATTCTGTCGACACGTGTTCTCTAATAAACCACATTTATTTATGGGTTTATCTGACTTCCACTATGAATGTAGCTCCAAAAATGATTTGTTTTTTTGGTCGCTAGTTCTAATATATCAAAAGTTTTCGACATGTGTCATAGATCATATGGATAAGCTAGCGAATCAAGATAAGTGCCGTGAATTATACGTTAATCATGCGACGGGTGTCATTTGTATTTTGTGGGTGACATGCGATGCGTATCGTTGCGAGGCAATGATGTTGGTCTCGCTGGTTGTCATGCCGCTATCAACATGAATTTGACGCTCTAACTTTGTTGTTATATACATTATAGAAATAGATTTATGCAAAAAAAAGTATTATAACCATAAACACGCATAAAATCTACGTAGCGATATCCATCACTTGGGACGACCTAACCTTGCATTGGTCCCTAAAAATCCTTATTTGAATCAGCCATTAATTAATAGAGATAAATAACACGAACTTTAGCTGAATGTGCAATATGATCTCTGAATTTTGAATTAATTCAATGTGATTTATAAACATTAGCTCGATATGTAATGTGATCCTTGAACTTTTAATTAATTCAATCTGATCTCATAGTTCTCGAACTATATGAAAATATTCAATGTTGTCGTTTCATTAATTCAAGTTCAAGAATAATCCAGCGTGTCCTCCCCCATTTGCTTTTGAGCCCGATCGCGGCGGAGGTGGGGGACAGGAGCAGAGCACCAAGGGGCGACATGGGACAAGGGTCGCGGGTCTCGGGCCCCGGTTACAACTGGCGAAGCAATCGACAAAAGCATGGGGAGCCTTTGATTAAGCAAAACGGAATGATGCAGAAGAAACACGCAGACGCGGAAAGCGGTGGATCCATCCATCGATCCATCGATCGATCGATCTAATCAAAAGAAGAAGCGAAGCTCCACCCCCGTGATCGATTCGGACCGGAGGATGGACGGTCGTGTACGATGAGCTGTCGAGCTTCTCTCCTTCGGCGTACGTTCGGCTGGGACCCGCGCGCGTGATCGTCCGAACTCAGGAGGGTCGGGTCCGTTGGATCGGATTGGGATGGCCCTCTGCCGACGTCACCCCGTGCGTCGGATTCTTGATGATGGGCCCGGGGCCGAGATCGTGTTAGGCGGAAAGCCCCTGACGGATCTTTTGCGATTTTTAAGCCTTGATTGGGCTATTAATTTCAGGGCATTTGGCTCGCGGTCATTTATGAATGACCCAATTATTTAACCCCCTCCTCTCTTTTTGCGCGGAAAATTGAAAAATTCACCGTTTGCCCGACCTGAGATCCACATGATCTGACGGGCTCGCATCCGTCAGAGTCGTGTGAGCCCGTGCCATGTAAGAATGTCTTGTTTCTTAGCATGTTGATTACTATTCTAAAGCAAGGATTTACTAAAGTAGACATCGGCGTCGCTTTTCGACATGTGTGTGTTTACAGTGTTCATGTAAACGCATAATCAACTTAACCTCATGGCTAATGATTTTTTTTGTCCTCCATTAGTTTTGCAGAAAAAAAAGTTGTAGGAAACCATTTTCTTTATTTTTCCGATATTTATATCACTTAGGAAAATGAGTCGGCAAAAAAAATTATGTTTAAATTTAGGAAAATGAATTTCTCCTTCTGGAATAAGAAATGAAACCATTTTCCAAAATATGATTAAATATCGACCCTTAAAATCAAAGATTCTATGCTTGGACATAGGAATCCCAACGTCTATTCTCGAGTCTTTGGTTGTGGGCCCAAGTCCATTAAGTCGAGCTCGAGTCTAAAGAGGCCAAGCACGAGCGCCATGGAGCAGGGCACATGCGTTGGGGTTTGGGATTCAAATCCATGGACCCAAGATCGGTGCTTGTGCCCATGCTTGGTTCCTTGATACTCATGCCTAGGTCTTTGACATATGAGTTCGTTCCTCGGTGAGTTTCACCAGATTGGCGGGGTCTAGTTTTTAAATTTACTTTCACCTTAGCCTTATCGCCAGTATTTTTACTCTCTCTCTCTCTTTTTAAGAAAGCATTGCCTGGAAGTAGCCGTACCGAAAGGCAATTGCCAGGCAATTGCGATCGATGGTGTTCATATAGACTGGAGCCAATTTAATTCCAGCTTTCACTTTTAGGGACAGTCCTTTCCAAGGGGTACTTCCCCTGGTTTCCTATGACCTTTCCTTTGGTCCAAGGGCACCGATGCAGATGTACCACCCCCCAACATTTCTCATTATTACTACCAACCGCATTGATCGCTCGAGTCGCTTACAATACAGAGCGCAACAGCAATCTCCAGATCGGGACCGCTTCTTTCCATTTATTGCTCTCCCCCCATGATCACCAGGCGCGAAAACTCAGTTCTTCGTCACGCCGAATCGAATCGAATTTCACGGTCCGTCGAATAGACGTGTGTCTGTGGGCATATTGAGGATTGCGGACCTCGAGTCTTCCGTAATCTTAAGGTGGCGATCGAGCCGGAATCGCGATATTCGACGGGGACGAATTCAATTCGCGTTCATTGAATTTGTGGTGAATTTCGAGATTGGGTGGAGCTTTGTCTTCTCGTATTATTGACTGACATTGCTCAGAATCCCACCGGTTTTAAGGTTGGCAAAGGCTCGACCTGTTGAAAAATACGGGCCACATCTCAGTTGATCATGCTGTCGTTTTCTTGGAAAAATCGCTAATATCCCGCATGTTAATTAATTATGCTGGCAAAGCAGAATTTTTCTTTGTCCTTTTCTTGTCACGAGAAAGAAACCCTTCATATATCGTAATAATACTTAAGACCTAGATTGCTAAATAAATTAAATTTTAGCGACAACTATTTGACGCGATTGATGTGATGTGCGAACAAATAGTACATACTCTTTACAACTTTCTACAGCTTTTTACAACTTTCTACAACTTTTTGGATCGATTCACATTCATGACAAGATGCGATTGTGCTCGCTCTCTCTCTCACCCTTATCCCTATCTTCTTATGAATCCCTTTTGTGTTTGTATCTATATTTATATTTGGATTTTTGTCCATTTTAAAAGTTGTGCACTAAAATGTTGCTAAAAGTTGGATATGTGCCTAATTGTCCCCCTAATTGGCGTTTCTTATCACAAGTTTCCCCCCTTTGATGTACCAACAATTGTCTCAACAATTTTCGTGTTAATAGAAAGATAACTCTTCTCGACGACTCCAAAGTTTTAGTAATAACACGAGATACTAAACATTTTTAGTCGTCATCGCTGATTGCGATCGATCCTTTCGTTGATTAATCCCATTAACTTACTATATACGAAAGGCGACAGGCTTGTACGTTCACCCCACTCGTTAAGAATACCTTCCAAAGCTTGCGCGGAAAAGCGAATTTCTTTTGTAATCCTTATTTAAGTGATAATTCTTGGCTTTTGGAGACCGAATGGCAGCTCTAGTCCACTACGCATGTTATGTGAATTGTCCGATTAATAAAGATGCACGAGTGGTTGCTATCATGTGCAATTTTAGTTGATCGCGTGAGATTGGCCGGACCATGTATAATTAATAAGCAATTGAAAGAAAAAAAAAAGTGAAATAAATAAAATTATGTGATACGTGACTGCGACACCGTCTCCTCCATTTAGAAACAAACGTATCACGAATTAAATGGTCAGAGTTTCATGTCATTGTCGATGTCTGTGTATTTTGTTGGAATGGCCTTTTCATCTTGTCGATTTGGATGTCTTGAATTGTCCATCGGAATGTGTAAATACAATGTGCTATGAAATACATCCTATCTCTCGGGGTGCTTCACTTCACCCTAGTTACAACTTGCGAAAATTTGCTTTTAAATAATAGACAAGAGACTTTCTCTTTATCAAGCGAGAAATGGGTAAAAATAAAGAGCTGAAAATTCGTGAGCATTGACGTGCCATTAAAGGGTAAAAATGATGTGTTTTGTTCAGTTTTCCCTAATAGAAAAAAAAAATGAGACGTTTCAATTCAGCATTTGGCCAAATGCTGAGCTTAGCAATACCGAAAGATCAAGGTAGGTCTTTGCTTGTCCTGGCTTTTTGTATTTGTGGAAGACCATTTCTAAGGTTAAATGTTTTTTTTTTTTCCCAAACTACACACTAAAATTTTTTTTCATTTTTTTTTGTTTTGCCTTTCTTGTGACTATTTGTCTCTCTGTGCGAGAGGTGCCAACGAGGCCAGATCTAGCTAGCATGGGGCCAACAACGTTGCGCAACCTAGGTAACAGTTGCTTGGGTTCTCCGTACCCAAGCGGGGATTGTTGGGTTCCTACGAACCCAGGAGAGGGCCGCCTAAGATTGCGTCCCAGGCTACCCTTGTTAGGGTCGTGTGACCCTTGTTGATGTTCGCCTGACCTCAAGCAACTTCATGGTAACAATCGCTTGGGTCACACAACCCCCATTGAGGACCATTGGAGGTCGAGCGGCCTTAGACGACGGCCACCAACACCAAATCTTGCTCGCAAGCGGCCTAAGCCATTCGCCAAATCCAACAAAAAGCCTGACTCAAAGCCTTTTGTGAGAAGACATTGGTCAAACACTATTTAGTTCGAAGTTGCTTTGCAAACGAGTTTTTACTAAACGCAACTTACATTTCCCCTAAGAGCAGCGGGTCTAAAAGGCCCTAGCATTTTCTCAAAATCCGTCTCCAAACCGAATTAAACACGGCTTTAGTCGAAATGGAAGCATTTAAAATCGTCTCTACATAGATTTAGATGGATTTTGCAATCACATCGGTTCGATTTCAATTGGCTAGAACGGTGAAATGCCGACTTAACGACACATGATAGAGATCTTACTATCGGGATAATCAGCTGCCGACCCCAGAGCTAAGATCGACAGGGATGGATTGATGGGAATGGACAGGACGAGATTGGGTTTTTAAGGGAAGGGGGGAAGAATTTCATTAGAGAAGGACTATGGATCGAATTCGGCATTTTAGCAGATGCGGTAGCACAAGTGCGTTTCCTTTGGCATGCATTAGATGGTGGTCAATTTGTCTGTCTAGAAAACAGCTTTTGAGAGTTTCATAAATATGCTAATGATGGCGACCAATGATCGGCCTGAATTAACGTGTTATCTTTACGGATGTTATATGCACATTTTAGAGGCACGGTTATTGGGGAGAAAACTTTATGATAACAGAATAATATTCTTCCGCTTCTCGAATTAAGATTTTTTATTAATAACAAATGACTTTCCATCAATTAATTATTTTTTTGCAAACCAAATAAGCGAAAGTCTGAAAAACTAATTTGGAAAAAATTGTTTCACTCTAACAAACACATCCTAATTCGATGGCCAAGGACAATTACGAGAGAGACAAAATTAGAAGAAAATAAAGGAAATCAACTCTGAAATCCCTTAGTATAGGTAAGCCCATCACGTACGAGCCATTAGATTTGGTAGATTGTACGTTAAAATAGCATTCTATGACCGATTTGCATTAGGGCTTATACGTATCGATTACCCGCAAGAATAATTCAAAAGAGCAATGCCGAACTTAGTAAAATCGGTACGCAAAATTCACGTATCAGGCGATGTGTCAAATCATGAGTAGTGAGTTGGAATTTGTCACTTTTTGTTTAGTCGATGGAATTTATCAATTTAGATGGGCTTTTTCGTCATAGAAAAAAGAGAGATAATGGTCTAGAGTGCAAATTAAAAGAACATAGAAAAATGAGTGGTCCGTACATGGGGGGGTCATCATCTCGTTGGATTTCCTTAGATATGGTATGAAGTTGACCTCCAAATAAATATGATATATAATCATTGCAAATAAATAAATAATACCCAGCCCGGACCACACAAGGATTTTTCGTAAACTTCAGAGGGCGGACGGGGGACGTCCACGTCAGCGGGCCTTTACCCCCGTGCTTCCCACGTGATAGTGGGCCAACGGCCCATCCGTAATTCCCCCCTTTTCCTAATTTAATTTCATCTATTCTTCGAATTTTCGTTTCATTACAAACTTCCCCTCTACTTTTATCTTAATTCACGGCGAATACGTAATAATTTGCGCTTTTTGCGATTTTTTCTTTTGAGGTCAATATGTTATAGTGGATGGGCCTATGATGCTCGAGGGGGACCATGCCCGCATTTCGTTTTTCGTTAGATCGTCGTAGATGAATTTATTACAATCATAGTCAAAATATCACGAGAAAATTCTCAAAAGGACAATATATACACATGTAAGGGGAACCGTTGCGCATTTATTTACCATGAAATTTTGCGGCGTTTACGACAATGATATCCAAATGTAGATTCCATTTATGACGACATTCGACCCGGAATGCCCCGTGATAGATCGACCGGTGCAACGATACGAGTTCGGTCGGAGTCCAGACAATAATTTCCCAGAGCTTCGACAGAGACGGAGCGCGAAGAGCGGGTCCGGCTACCCCTCCGGCCCGGGCGCTCCATGGCCCGCTTGAGGCCCAAGAGGAGGCGGGGGGCTTGCACAGCCCCGGAAAGTCAAAATTCTGGCAGCCAGCAATTCGCATGGAAATAAGACAACAAGATTGGCAATTTCGAGGGGAACTCCTGCACCGCTCCGTGCCAAAACGAGCAGGGAAGACGCTGTTGACGGACCAGACGCTACGGTCCCGTCCGATCTCTCGTTATTGTCGCCATTGCTGTCGCTACTGTTCTGCTTTTACGGAGTTTTTTAACTTTTTTTTTCACTTCTAGATCATCCCCATTTTCCATTTGCAGGCGAACTATGATTTCGGTAGCTCGACGCCTGCATTCCTCCTCTCGAGCTCTCCCGCCCGATCTTCTCCATGGCCGCTGTTCATTTGCGCTGGAACTTTTAATGCCTAGCGAAGAGCTATATGCCCGATCCAACCATCGCCTCCTGCTTCCATAATGAAGCCCTTATCCGTTGATGAGGACTGCCCTTTGGAAGACAAAAGAATGTCGTCCGTTCGTCTCCAGCTGGCCGGCCATTGGGGGGACACCCCGGCGCTATTCCGGCCGGTCTGAAACTTTCGCAGGGCGGTTCTCCATCCCCCGTCACTGCAGGGGATCTTAATTGCTCCTTTCTTTCTTTGTCTTTACTCTAACCGCCCTCTTTTTTTTTTTTTTTTTCATCCTCTGAAATAAGAAAAGAACAAAAATCCATCGTCAAATAAAATTAGTGAAGAAACAGATTTGAAATTGAAACAATAAATAAAAAATAAAAAAAAAAAAATTATTTTTTTATCTTCGAGAATATGATAAATGTAAAAAATTATTTTTGACAGAAATGTTAGCACATGCGCTATAATACAGTCAATAATATCGGATTTATTATTTAGCTCGTTTGATTTGATTGGCCACGGGGCGCAGAAACATATCGGACGGGAAGGGATTAGGTGGCGGAGACGCGTCGCCTCGGTAACGACCCGCCTAAAGAATGACAATGATGAAAGACAGAGACCCGGTTGAGAGGAGCCCGACGGTGGGCCCGAGAACCGGGGCCCGCATGGTCCGTGTATGGAGCGCAGATGGACAAACGTCGGGTCACATCGGCGACCCGAAAGCCGCCCGACATGCCGCCCAGAGGTGTCGCGGACCCGACTTGCGCGGCGAGGTGGGTGGGGCCCGAGGAAAAATCAGGCCACGTGTAGGCCCCCGAATGGTAGGTGGGGGGGAGAGAGAAGTGGGCCCACCCTCGAATTAAATTATTGGGTCGGCTTTCTTCTTTGGGAAATTACGCATTTTGCCCCTGCAGGTTTAGGGATTTCATTTTTCGGTCCTTAATATTTTGTTTGGCTATAATTGTAGGCATTGTATTATTCTCCGGCGATATTATAAGTCCTATCGTCGCAATTCCCGTACAGAATTCACCCAAAGTTGCCGAGTTGTCGCTGTCTCTGGACACGTATCGTGTACGTATATTACCAACTTCTAAAACAAGCTACATTTTTTATCCTCGTACTCTTTTTTTAAGCAACAATCAAACATAGTTCTTGGACTATGGGGGTGACGTGATTACTCCTTGTGTTATTTTCATTGAAGACATAAGCAATTCATCACTTTTCCGTCTGAAATCTAATAAAAATGTCAAGTTTCCACCAACTAATTAGTGATTTCAATGTTTGCAAGGGTGTCCAATCTGATTGATATCCTAGTAAATTGTACTATATTCAACGGTGACATTCTCGTTTTAACTCCAAAGCCATGAAGATGGATCTGGGGCTACTTCTCAAAAAACAAAAATAACTTTTTAGTACTCGAACCACAACCTCAGCTCCTTCCGTAGAAAGTAATATTTTGTACGGTTCATGGGAGTTCTTTCAATTCATCTCAACCCTTGAATATTGAATCGAAAGGCTTCCGAAAATACTCATCAATATGAATTAAGACTTACACACACGTTTCGTTTATTAAGTATTAGCAAACGTCTTCGACCCCAAAAAAGGCACTAGCCAACGTCATCTGAGTTTCTTATTTGCAATGGCAATGGGAGAAAATCGCACTTACAATCTCATCAATCGATGGCACTACTAGTACCGTTCGCTAAACAAAAGAAAAACGAGGACTAAATTTGAAAACAACAGAGTCTGATTTGTCTTACAGGCTCGTACATCTGCATTTCGGTTGACATTGTTGACTCATCGGTTTCCAGAATATTTTCTACGGAATTTTGTCCGGATAGACTTAAATTGTCAATGGACAATACACCACGCGGAACCGAACAAAATATGAGAGAAATGAAATCCCCGAAACTATAGGCACAAAAAAAAGTAATTTCTTCCAATTTCTTTTTTGTTTTTTATTGCGCAGAGAAAGGAAAAGGTGCCGTCAAGCTGCCCAGTTTGTCGGGCTCTGCAAGCTGTCGGATAGAGAGAGAGAGAGAGAGAGAGAGAGAGAGAGAGAGGGCCCTTCTTTCATCCCCCTTGGTCGTTTTCATGTAAGGCGAAAATGAAATGCACCGGAAGTAACGCTCTTGCAGCAGCAGATAAACATCAAAGATGATCGAAACAACGTACAACATCGGACGTAGTCTCAGGGCTCTCAGCAGCCATCGCTCACCTATGCTCAACCCGTGCTTCTCACGCTCACATGCGAGAGAAAAGCGCGACAACATGCTGGCAGGGTTGGTACAAATTTCCAACTCCACAGCCATCTAACAAATGCACAATTTCTCGTCCTGCTTTTGCAGCAACATCCCAATGGTGCTTCAAACAACTGAAGGTTCGCATAAACTATTCCACAGCACCATCAGAGCGACATTCCAGCCTGGGCATGCCCATGGTAGCTCCCCCAATCAAGATAAAAAATCACTCCCAATCAATGATACTAGGCCTAAACCAGCTGACCCCTAACACAATTCTGTTCAATGTACAACGCCCCTGCAATGAGTGGCACTATACTTCTCCAGCTGTGTTTATCAAAATGAATGGAAGGCATCTTCGTCATCGACAAAAGATTCAAAAATAGACAACACGAGCCTGCAATAGCAACCCACTTATATGATAAGAATAGAGAGAACACGCCACAAGGAGCAAATCTAAAAGACTATCGATTGTGAATTGAAGAGAATAGCATCAAAATTACAGCAGAAACAAGAGAGAATAACAAAATACGTGTTGATCACCCAGAAAAAAAGTGTGGACCCTAGACTCATTTGCCTGGAATACTTTGTCAATGCTACACAAATACACAAGCACACTGCAGAGAGGAGAGCAGGGGAATCCGTAGTGGTGCCCCAAAAATGGAGTCGAGATATCAAGATCAGAAGCTACTGCCGGAGACTCTTTTGGAGAGACACTATTGAAGCTTGAAAAGGAATACTGCTAGAAAATTGGAGCCAATTTGGCTTAAACCGCTTCAACTCTGGGGGTATTCATACGTTTAATCAGAAAGCTTTTAAAAGCGACATTCTACTAACCTGAAAAATAAAGAGCAGCCTTGATGCTATTTAATTTTGACATTCCAATTCTCAACGATGTCAAGGGGCAAATTGTGACAAAATGAGTACTTTAAGGTGAAACTTAAGGCAAGCGAATAGTTCATGGGGCCAATCTAAACAATTTCCTTTAAATCATGTGCTGAAGGAGCCTCATCATACAGAGAAGGAGTATTCTAGTGAAAACACCTCAAACAGTAGCCTGGTAAGGTGCAAGTTTTTAGAATTTAGGGAACTAAGTTATTGGAGACAGAGAATTTCTAGAGGACTCGCCTTCACTTTGGGTTTGACAGCAAGCTGTTTTGGAAAGGCTCTGTGGGAAACTATTAGAGTGGAAAATTGTTAAAACGAATCAAATGCCGTGTAGCTTGCTCCAATGAATGTGGAGAAATCTACCTTGAGCTAGCAAAATTTGAAAGACAAGCCAATACCAAGTGAAACTACCAAACAATTTCTGCTCTGCCCCAAATAACAATGCAATTTGCACCTTGAAAAACCTAGGAACAAGTGCAGAAAGCTTACAACTATTTTCTTTGTTGGGTTTGTAGGAGAGCACAAGGCAAAGTACCAGCAAGTCATTTGTCTCATCCAATAAAAGCACAGATTTAAGGGAAGTATGAAATATTAGGATAGCACATCTGGCACCAAGAAAGCATTTTGCATGTCTACAACTGTTTACAGTGAGAAGGTGTTATCAAAAGAAAAAGCAAGGCAAGAAAAGTCAAAACTGAATTTTTGGAAGAAGCTT
The DNA here is from genome assembly GCA_014182565.1 of Eucalyptus marginata. NCBI lineage: Eukaryota > Viridiplantae > Streptophyta > Magnoliopsida > Myrtales > Myrtaceae > Eucalyptus > Eucalyptus marginata. The sequence continues at coordinate 34,176,489 of CM024585.1, forward strand.
TCTCAACTGTTCTATGCGTGCCAAATTGTTCACCTTCAGTCAATCCATTAAGAAGATTCATCTAACAAACCTCAGCCAACCATAGGACTGGAGAAGTTTCAAATTAACCTTCTTAAAAGAGAAAAACTGAAGCAAAATAAAATCTAGAACTCCAGGAATGATGAGCGAATATCTAAATCTCCAAACTGGGGATCTCGAAATAACAAATGGCCTGCACAAATAAATCTACAGCCAAAGACCAATGAGAAACTTCTATTAGTTAAGGTGCTATGTGTCTAGCAACATTTTATGTGTGTGCGTGTGCACTATTGTCAGCACGCACTTGAGTGCAAAATCTAGCTCCCTATTAAAGATATGCTTAGCTACCATCAAAGTACTTTACAATAAATTTTTGAAGTCTTAAATACAGTCAGGGAAATGGGTACAAACCTGAATATAACCATGAGAAAGAGAAGGGATAATAAACCAAGCTTCACCATGCGATACTTTTTCTCGGTCCCAAGAACTCTAAATACTTCAGTCACATCAATTAGATGCCGCCGCTTTACGTACCTATATAAAGAAAGAAACTATTAAGGAGATAATGCCACAGACATAAATAGATATTCTTTCTTTTATAAGTAGCAGGCATAAACAAATGTAAGCAGATGCTATGGCTATTCACTAACAAATTACCACAACCTGAGCATATTTTGAGATTTACCATTTAACTTCTACTTTTCTCCCTGTTACCACGGTTTTTTTCATTGAACCATAAAATGCCCCTTTCACCTAGTGTTTAAGCAAAACAGTAAATTCATCTCTTGACGTCCAAGGATTAGTATAGGACAATTTCAAGAAATATTCTCATGGGAGCATGGAAACGCAGGAAAAAGTTGTTTCATGCAAGAGAAATGCATAGTCAATAAATTTTTGGACACATTAGTGCATGGATACATAGACATAGGCACAACAAGTGATAAATATGTCCATAAACATTGATCCTCCAATTAATCCCTCCTTTTTCTCCATCCAAATGCACCAATATTTTTGCTAGCATAGGTATGGCAAGTTGCTACAGAAGCTGTCTTTCTTAAAGTTAATCTTGTGAAATAAACAATGAGGTCATCAGTCATTTGGTTGGACATTCATCAAAAGAATCAAACAAACTGATTGTTTTTGCCCCATTCTGAGCCAACTAACCAGAAATGCTATACGTCACGAGTACTGATTGAAGAGAGAGTATTCTTCTAATCGAAGACAGATTATGTTACTCCAGGACAATTTGAGGGTTCGACTAAAAGGTTCAACCGACAAGCTTTCATGAAGCAAGAAAACTTAGATTGTTTTGATGATGTGATTCAAGTACTAGTGATTATAGGAACAAATTCACCACATCTCACAATTCAACACTTCAAGACTCTAGGTTGAGTTTTCTCAGAGAAAACAAAGGAACAATAACATACATAGCAAGTGCGTAGTGAAACAGTTGGATAAATCAGGTATAAAAGCTACATGGGTTTTGGAGGGGAGATGAAGAAGATTACAAGTTGTTATTTAAGACAAAGTATTGAGATTATCTTGCACTTGTACCCTAGTATAAATAGGCCTTTAAGTCTCTTTGTCAATATCATTCTTCATTCAATAAACATCATTTTTCACAAACTCTAAAATTTCTTTTCCCCGATCCAACTTCAACTCAACTCTACTTTAGCCCCATTTTTGTTCTTTTTGCTATCTTTTACTTCTTTGACAATGTCAATTGGTATCAAAGCCCCTTCTTAGGGTTTTTCCCTACACGAGGTACTCACTCAAATTTGATTTTTCAAGGTATGATAACAAGCTGAAGGGATGGTGTTTCCAAGGCCAAAAGAGAGTGCATTAAAAGAGTAAGACAGATTGACCAGATGTAAATAGATCTACAGCAGTCCTACTACTACTGTTGACACCATCACTATACCACTAATATGTCAATTCAGCCCATGGGTAATAGAGGTAGACTTTGACTTCAGGTGGGAAGAAGTGATCCCAACCTAACCTCAGTGCTATCATACTGATTTCAGGACAAATTCAGGTTTTGCTACTGCTTCTACGTAAACGATGTCTTAAATATACTTATATCTGAGTTTAGTGCAGGAACAATCTGGAAACTACATTAGTCCAAGATTGACAATATAAAGTTAAGCCTTGCAAGTATGAGTATGGTATATACCTCACAAGGCTCACATAACCAACAGCAGCAATTAATGCCCAGGTATTCAATTAGAGTCTTGACCCAAGGAACTAACAAAAGTGATCACCTTTCTTTTTAGAATGTAATAGAGAACAAACACATTCCCAAACCGCAGAGAGGGTTTCAACCGACCAAATGGTTTTTGCAGAGCATTTGACTCTCATTTGAATAATCAAAGCATATGTTTGATTAGATAACTCTTGGGGCAGCATTTTTATACTATCGAAGGGGCAGACCTCCACAAAAGCTTCTACTATTTTGAGATAGTTGACTTCTATCTGATGCTGTTATTATAATAAATATATCCTTTTTGGCAAATAGACAGTTTTGTTTCCTTTCACAAATATAATTCCCCATCTCTTCACTGCAAAATGGGAGATTCAGGGTTCTTAAAGCTCTAAAGGCTCCTAAAATTTCTTTAGAAATGCTCATGGCCTAAAAAAGGATAACAGGCTCATTGCAAGAACAAAGTGCATCAACAGCATGACATCATAGGAAAGTAGCCCAACTGAAGTCAATCTGAGAGGAAAGGTCGAGGTAAAACGACACTTACAGCATTACGTGATAACAAGTGACAGGAACTGAAACTAGAAACATGAGCCAATGTCCAGTCAACAGTAGAAGCACGCTGAGAACTCCTTGTAAGATAAAATCAGGAAGGATCAACCCATTGATCCGAGATGCTGCTTCGTACATGTTGATGTAGTCCGCCTCCAGATCCGATAATATCAGGATCTACAAAACATTCAAACAGCAACGGAGTTACCTTTCCGAGGATTTATGCAGTTTCGAGGGGTCTTCAACAGCAACGTGCTAAAGTCAGATGCACACCCGAAGACTCTACAAGCTCATGAGCAAGCATCAAACAAAGAAAACAGAAGAGAGAAAGCACTAGTGACTAGAATCTCTCGATGTCCATGAGTTCCTGGAGAAATAGCTTCGTGGAAAATAGTCCGACGGGCTTGCAAAAGAATCAATCACCAAAAATAGCGTCGAAGCTACGTATCTGGCGTCGCGTTTTCAAGCTAATTTAGCAGGGCGACCTACTCCAGCGACCAATCGAACTCTTGGCCGCCAATAAAACAGCAGACGCTAGGTTTACTAGGTAATCCTCCTCCTCCGGTTCTTCCCCCGGGGTCGCGACCTCAACTGGCGAACCGGAGAAAGAGAAGAAAAAACCTAAAGCAGCGAAGTCACGGAGCGGCATCCGTCCGGCGAACCGCCCCAAGCGGCGGCGGCTCGTCGGAGCACGGAAGGGGCGAGGGAAGCAACGTCGGTTTCAGTACCTGATAGAAGGTGGAGGCGAAGAGAGCAATGTTGATGACGAGGAAGGTAACGGCGAGAATCAGAGCCCACGCCATGCCCCCCGCGAGGTCGAGGTCAAGGCCGAGTTCGGGATCGGACTCGAGTTCCGGAAATCGGGCCGGAGAGGCGACGGCGAGCGGATGGAAAGGAAGAAGCTTTCGGCGGTTCGCTCTGCTTTCCCTCTCGAAAAAGCGAAGAACGATGGCAGGTGCTTTTCGGCGAGTGAGGTAAATGCTTCCACTTCGAGACGGGCATGCTTCGCAACTCTGATGCTGGAGACATTTTAACCTTCAACCCCGATGGAATTACACACCTAAGTCGCGTTTAGTGATCAGTGTAAAATTCAGAATAAGATAGACTGTTTAGTGATCAGTATAAAATTCAAAATATAATAAAACTTATCTTATCCTATATTTGATGCCAACTCAAGACACGTTAAAAATAAGAAGATATAAACGGGATAAAATTATCTCGTTGAGAGTTAAGATAAATATGGATAAGATTTTAATATTTATAATAACAAAATTATATTCCTCGAATGAAAAACTTTTCAAATTAACAAAATTAAAATTATATTTCAATAAAAAAAATATTTGAATTATAATGTAAGAAATTGAAAATAACAAAAAATAACAATTTAGTTATTTTAATTTAATATTATTTTTATTTATATACTGAATTTAATTATATTTTTGTAATATAAAATTAATATATAAATATACATATATATTTATATTTATTACGTATTTGAGGTATATTAGTACGGTTTACTATCGATAAAATTTTATTAAAGAATGATGGAAGGGGAATAAAAAAATAATTAATTAATTAATTAAAAAAATAGAGGAAATAAAATAAAAAAAGTAAATAAAAATAATGCAAGCAAGAGTGTCACGAGAGTTTATTACCATCTCCATTTGTAAAAAAATTTGTTCATTTATACTAATATCGTTTATACCAAATAATATATATGATGTGATTTAAATATATATATGATATTATTACTATAAAAACTAGACAATTGATAGGATATAGCAAATTATTGAATTTCATATAATATTTTATTCAATATTATCTTGATTAGAAATTCGAACGATCGAACATAATTTTAATTATAAATTATCTCTACTAAATTAAAATTGAATTTATCGAGTTTTTTTCTTTTTTTGTTTTGGATGTCATACCATAGCAAGTCATGACCAAACTCGCACGTATTTAATAAAAAAATTTATAAAGGTTTGAACCTTAAATTCTTGTTGGGTTTATTTTGGTTAGTGATCCAAGCGCTTCACGTTAGAGATTGATCTATTGAATGACATTTAAAGCGATGTTTGTGATCACGCAATAAAAATGATTAGGATATTCCAAATTGTCGGAACTTACTCGACAAGGAATTACACTATCTCGAGATCATTATAATTATGGCCATCGTTCACTAGGGTTTCGGTCGCCTGCTTCCTTATCATCGGGTTACCAACTTCCTTGACCTTTCGATATTACATAGGCATCAACCCCATACACAGTCTTACGACTTTGCGAAGATGTGTGTTTTTGGTAAACAATCATCTTGGTCTAGTCATTATGACCTCCTCTGTGACGAGAAACCTCTTCTCCCGAAGTTACACGGCTATTTTGCTGAGTTCCTTGAAGAGAGTTGTCTTGCGCCCCTAGGTATTATTTACCTACCCACCTATGTCGGTTTCAGGTATAGCTACGCTTTTGTTGAAGACCATTTGAGCTTTTCCTAGGAGTATGGCATGGGGTAACTTTAGTGCCGTAGTGCCTGGTACTCAAACATCGGCTTGGCTCATTTTCTCTACCCCTTCTAACTCTAATAAAGCAGAGGCACCTCATGTCCTTAATTGATATATATCTTTAAAATTTGATCTATCTCAATTTTGTAGGCTAACTTAGCTCAATGTGATCTCAATCATCCAAAAAAATAAAATTAGAGCAATCTCGAGCCCAACTGAAGTTGGAAACAAGGCGGAGCTCGAATTGCAACGCAATTGAATAAATTTCGTCAAAGGTATGGTGATATGTATAAGGAAAATGTTAAAAGGGTGCTTATCGGGCACTTACTAAGATTTATTAGAGGTGTTTTAAGATTTTAGAATTCAGCATGCAAAACAAATGATTTTTTAAAGATGTGCAATTCATCCATTTTGAAAATATATTGAAAAGTGCTACTTTGAATCTTCACCCAATTTATTAGCCGAGAAAAGTGTAAAAAAAGTCACAAACTTTATATAATCGTGTCAATTTAGTTTTAAATTTTTTATTGGTATCATTTTAGTCGTAAATATTTTGATTTGGTGGCAATTCAGTCAATCAAACTAATTTTGGCTGGATCTTGCTGATGGGCACCAATCGACTGACATAACATGATTGGCATTGATATTAATAATTTTTAATAATAGTTTAATATTTTTTTTTCTTGTTTCTTTTTTCCTTCTCCTCTTCTTTCCTCCGGCTAGTCCTTGGTGATAGCTGGCGAGGTTGACTCAACCTCGCCGGGCACGGGCAAAGCTCACCCTCATCGGATTTGGCGAGGGTCAAGCCTCACCGACCAGGGCCGTTGTAGGATCTAGCGAGGTTGAGCCTCGGCAATGGTTGACAAGGCTTGCTAAAGGCCGACGAGGTCGAGGTCGACCTCGTCGGTTGTCGCCTTTGGCCGATCGCCGAGGTTTAACGACCTAGCTAGAGAAAGGAGGAGGAGAATAAAAATAAAAATAAATATTATTAAAAGTTATCATGTCGTGTAACGTCAGGCGCTTAGTTGGAATCTGGTCAAAATTAGTTGAAAATGACTAAATTGGCATCGATAAAAAGTACAGAATTAAATTAATATAAATGTAAAAAGGCTTACACTTTTTTGACACTTTTCTCGCGAGACGGGCTACACGAATTCTAATTTCTGAAGTAATAAAATGGCGCAAATCCTAATTCTCAAGAGCTAAACGACAGTGCGTTTTTGGAACGGCGAGAGGACTTGAACACCGTCGAAGACGACCGGACGACCGCCTGAGCTCCACCGTCACTGGGAAGTCCGGGGAATGCTTCCGCCGCACATTTCGACGCTGTCGTGAGCCGTAAAACTCCTCCTCGTCGCGCAATGTTCTCTGACTGATCAGCTCGAACAACGAGAAGGTTACTAATACCTTGCTTCAGCTCGTATCAAGAATCGGTTCCTTTAATCGACCCCGAGTTTTCTATCTTTCTTGAGATGCAGATAAAATGCCCCGTTTTCCTCATTTGGGTTCTTCTCATAATTTTTTATAATGTTGCTTTTTGAAGGGGGGGTTGGTATTGTGGGTGAATCGATTTGGTTCCCGTTTGACTTTTCGCATCGCCTGCTTCTTCGTATCTTGGTCTGATGATGTCGGGTTTCTGAAATCGTTTCTGTCTATGGGAATTTGTGGCTTCAATGGAGGTACGGTTCTCTGTTGATGATCTGCTGTCAAATGCCTGTAGTAAGGCTTTGTTGGGGGAAAGCAGAATGTGTTATGGGATTGTGGATTGACACCTAGAAGTGCTCTTAATTAGAAAAACCGAACATTTAGGGAATTGTTTGAAATCTTATCAAGTTATATTTGGCTGTTGGGGGCAAGAAGAGCCTCTTATAATTGGTTAGGTGGAGATTGGCTTGCGATGTTGTGGAAACTCTGGGTGTACTTGTATTAACTATAAAGATGCTGGGCTTTTTGGTATGAGACTCGGGAGTTTTCCCTGGCGAATATGGTAGAGTTAGTGTGAAGGAGGTGAGGCTAATGCATTATTTACAGCAGTCTTTTTGTCTTCAAACATGCTCGAATAAGCTACTTTTTTAGAAATGAGCAGCTGGTTCTTATTGTTTGTTCATTACTTATGCACAACTAGGGCAGTTTTTGTGAGAGTAGATGGGTTACTAGTAGATATATGCGGTTCGCACTTTCAGGGCTTGACAAGCCAAGTTGAATAGAAATTACATGGTTTACATGTTCGTCGGTAACAACAGCTATGGCTATAATTATCAGTAACATGTTTTGCACTGTGTAGCTTGGTACGTGAGATCTCAGTAATTGGAGATTGATCCGCTTTTAAATGTTTGCATCCTGCTTGTGTGACAGGCAATGCCAAAATGATTGCTTGCTGCACTCTGATAACTTGTCCAAAGAATGTTTTACGCTTAAGTGGTCGCATCTGGGGACGACAGATGGGGAGGAGTATTTGTGATGTGACGCCTTCCAGTGCATGCTTTCATGTGTTTTCTGGGTATTCCAGGTCCAAGTATATCGATCTGAGTGGATCTGAAGTGCCAACCTCTGGTAGTATTACTGGTTTTAGAGGGGGCCAGGGTGGATATTTTGGTTCCTTTATCTCCAAGCACAGGCGAGTTGTGCGGTCTCTAGTAATTAGAGATTCAGTTGGTGTTACAATACCTCAAAAAGGACATGTTTCGATGTCAACAGTATGTGACAGAGTGAATGCCAAACTTTTGTTTACAAAGCAAGGGATGCCTAGCGAAGTCAGATATAGTGTTCGCCGTATTTCTCGGCCTCAAGGGCGTGGTTCTGCTGGTTTGCTTCTTGGGCTGTTGATTTGTTATTCAAGTTTTGAGCCAGAGCATGCTGAAGCAGCCATTGATGATCGGAAAGAGAAAAATTGCGAGGACTCATCATATGCTAAAATTTCGCATGGGAAGAAAGTCTATACTGATTACTCTGTCACTGGTGAGATTTAGAATCTAGTCATGTTGCTCTTCTTAGTTCTGAGTGCCATGTTGAAGATACATTTTCAACATGGATTCTCCTGAATGCACTTATGAAAAGGTAGATGACAACTTCATGCTATGCAGGCATACCTGGAGATGGCAGATGTTTATTTCGTTCTGTTGCTCATGGGGCCTGTCTTCAGTCCGGAAGACCAGCTCCAAGTGAGAGCCTTCAGAGAAAACTTGCAGATGAATTACGGGATTCGGTGGGTCTTTATCTTCTCCTCCTATGGTTCAAAATTTATTTTCACTACAATATAAAATTGCTTAAGAATCAGCATTATCAAATTTTAAAATGACAATTTGTATTTCAACTCATTCCTAGTGCAGTTTTGTGATTGCTTGGCTCATTATCTTTATGGACAATGATTTAGCTAACCATTTCTCTTTGAATGCATCTTTCTTGGGATGACTCATCCAAGATGATACCTCTGCCAATTTTATGTGAGCTGAAATCACTTGTAATACGAAGTTCTTGTGATGAATAGTCTGCTTTACTTTTCAGGTTGCGGATGAGTTCATCAAAAGACGGGAAGAAACAGAATGGTCATCTATCCAAGTTCCCAAACTTCTCTAAAATTGTTGCTGGAGTTGTATCTGATAAAGTCATGTTGTGCACAGGTTTATTGAAGGTGATTTTGATACATATGTCTCGCAAATGAGGAAGCCACATGTATGGGGAGGTGAGCCAGAATTGCTCATGGCATCTCATGTTCTCAGGTCCCCCCTCTCTCTCTCTCACATACACACACACACGCGCGTGCACATGCTTTTTTGTGACTTGTGAATGATATGTGCTTGTTTTCCAAATGCATGGTTGCTTGCTTGAGTACAGATGATAACTTTGTTGTAACGCCCATTGCCCGTCAATATGTTGTTGTTCATGTGGACAGGCACAACACCCGTTTCATGTGTTCCCGTGGAGATCTGCAACATTCTATTCTTTGACTGAGGCGATCCTTTTCTGCTTGACATCTTTTTTTCTTTCTTTTGGCCGATGTGCTGGTGTTCATTGGTTTGTCATGCTAGTAATATTTGGTTGGTCATGCTAGTAATTTGGTTTCTTACTCGAAAGTAAGTATTTTGAAAGAGCTGAGTTTGAAAGGCTTGCTGATATCAGTAATGTCATAGCATTAGAGAGCTGAGTTTATAAAGTCATTAAATTCGGTAATTTCAGGATGCCTATCACGGTGTACATGTACGATAAGGATGCCGGAGGCCTTATATCAATAGCTGAGTATGGCCAAGAATATGGCCAAGAGAACCCCATAAGAGTTCTTTACCATGGTTTTGGCCACTACGAGGCTTTGCAAATTCCTGGCAAGAAGGATGTGAAGTCGAGACTTTAAGCATTTAACTATCAGCACAATGAAGGTACTCGTCTACTGAAAGGTTGTATCTGAACGAGTAGATTCCTTTAGAAAGGGAGCTCCACAATCTCATTCATCTTGTTTTACTTAATGGGAAAAATAGAAAGAGCCAAGCATTAATCTCTTGTGAATTTTTTGCAGGTTAGGAATGTACTAAAAAGCCTGAACCATTTATTTGAGGAGAACGGCGGCCTGGGCGGTGGAAGCAAATAATGTTCGAGTATGCCATATGGTGATACCCTACAGCGGACACGCGTTATTTTGTACAGCCTGATTTTTCGAGCAGATATACTAAAAGATGCGCACTCTTTTCCTGATATGCAAGGCAATTCTTATTGGGATATTTCTGTAATAGGACGAACAGGTCGACACGGACGACTGAAAAGCATGATTGCCCAAAATCCAGAAGGATGTTTTGGTTTGGTAGAAATGGAAGTACTCTCTCTCTGTAGGAGCCAGGTTTTCCATATTATATATATGCCATCAAGCCCATCCCAGAAGTGCCTTTTGGCGATTTGGCTCCATCTATTTGTTGCCCTCCAAACGTTTAAGATTCCGTTTCTTCTTTCTCTTGCCCAGTACGATTCTTCCATATTGGCACACAACTAGACCTGAGAGCGCAAGCTTATTTGCTGCTCAAGCAAGACTTCATATCGGAATTCAAAGTTCTACGTCGTTTTCGACGCGTGCTTCGTACTTCAAGCTTTGTGGACCCGTGTTTTTTATTACCTAACACAGAAATGCACAAGAGTTCAATGGCTGATTTGCGACTAGTCATCTTGAGCCGACTGGCCATGGCTCTCTATCTAGTCCCAAAACCTTTGGCATTCAAATGGCGGAACCAACGGTAATTTGAACTAGACTGGAACGGCAGCTTTCCGCCACCACCACCACCATGGATGGTCCTCTGCTAAAATGACCGTCTGACACCGCAAGAAAAAGCAAAAGAAGCCCAACTTATTCGAGCACTTTTGTAACGAGTGCCCCCCAAAAAAGCAGCACTTTGTAACCAGCTTTATCCCGACCGGGAGAAAAAGAAACCAGCTTTATGCCTTTTAACGATTCGAAGTCCGTGAAAATCCCTTACTCGTCAGCCATACTTCTGGTCTCACCACACAAATCAAACACAACCATTCTTCACTGAGAATTCGCCCGTTAGAAAATGTAATGTGGGTGCATCCGCTGCCGCTTTGACATCCCACGTTTAGATTTTGTATACTTTTATGATGTGTGATTTTATGTGATTTCACGATTATGTGATGGAAAGAATTTTCCGGTTGTCACCGAAATACAGAATGTTATGGTCAAAGTAAAAAAAATCAAAGCTGATTAACTAACATGTTCAGTTTACTCCTGTCGAATGATCCCCACGTTGATAACTAAACAATAGAAATTTCAGGTTCGGTTTCATGATCTAGTTATTCATTCAATCGAATAAAAAATTACGCCACGCTTAGTGACAAAGATCATGAACTCTCCCGTCCCTATCTAGCATTGCCAAAGATCGAAGTCATGCCTTGCCGTTGTCATCGATCGCTCGGTCCCGTCGTCCTTTCGTTGCGAATCTCCCAGTCGGTCCCCACCCCCCTCGGATTGCGGGGTTTGGAGGCTCTGTCCCTTTTGGCCGTCCCATTGACAATTAGCGGTAGGTGGCGACGGCTAATTATGCCTGTAATTGCTCGAGGCGGAAGAACAGTAAGGTAAAAAGGAAAAGTCCGGAAACAAGGAAATATATATATGCGCGCGCGCGTGTTTGTGCAGAAGAGAATATCGTCATTAAATCAGATTCAAATTCCAATGAAAAAAGGGTGGAAAGAGCGAATAGCGTGGCAATCTATATTCGTTACAAAACGTTCATTTGAGATATAATTACTGTTCCGACCAAAAAAAAAAAAAGGAATATATGATTACTGTGTGCGGAGGTCTTAGAGGATCAAGCACGTGAAAACTTCAAGTCCATCGGCAGTACTCATTGACAAGTATAATAGAAATATCGTAACTTTCATATGATACTCATTTAAATGTTATAATTTTTTTTATTTATTTAAGTACCACAAATTTAAAAAAATCAATCACTTAAATACTATTGGCAATTTACCTCGCTGTAAAATTTGAGATGGACGCTAGTTGTCTTATGTGGCTTTACGGGGTTGACGTAAATAATTTTTTAATATCATTTTTTATTATTTTTAAGATATGCTTTATTTTTTAAAATATTTTTTTTTCCTTTTTATTATTTTTCCGTGTCGCGTGAGGATCACCATTGTCCCAAATCGGTTGTGAAGGCCTCACCACACCTAGATCTAGCGAGGGTCTTTATGGCCTTGCCCAAGGCCTTCATGGCTACATCAACTAAGGGTGAGACCTCCGTAGCCAACTAGGGTCACCAATAACTATCGTCGACACAATTAAAAAAAGAAGAAGCAAAAAATAGAAAAGGAAAAGAAAAAAATTTTAAATTTTATTAAAAAAATCCATGAGGATGATTTGTCAAAAATAATACTTAAATGATTGATTTTATTTTGATGTGATATTTTAGTGAGCAAAAAAAAAAAAATTATAATTCTCAAATGAGTGCCATACAAAAATTAGTTATGACACTCCTATTATACTTATCTTGGTGTTCCAACGGGAAGGTTCTTTATCCTGTTGGCCACTCATGAATATTGCGAATAATACGTGTGGAAAAATCTCCGTCCAATTAGCCATGTTACATGAATGATAACAAATAAAGACATCTTAGAGTAACTAATAAGAATTCGTCATGTCATTAGGGTTCCACACCACTTTAATAAGTCAACTGATGCTCCATCTGTCTTTACTTTTTCTTCCGGAATAGAACTTTCATGTTAAAATGGAAAAAAGATTATCATAGCTTTTAAAATTTCAAAAAAGTTTGACACAATGGCAAATGTCTTTGACGATCCATGCGTCTATTTACTTTTTATTTTATTGTTATTTTTGAGGATTTGTTACATCTCAAACTTCAAAGGTAAATAGTAAGTGGCCAATTTGTACAAGACTGGCCGACCCGCAAATTCACGTTCAGACATTAGTTAATATCCATAGCACCGCTCTCAAATAAATGGCGAAATAATGAGAAAATAAAAATGATTAATATCACGAAAAATTCTAAACTAGTATACTTATAATACATTCATTTTAAATGAATTTTTTTACCACAAAAAATTCTAAATTGATACCCATGTGACAATGGCTTTTGTTAAATTTTACTATCGAATTGCCGAGTTGAATAATATATGATAGTTGAGTTGATAACTATATTAAGTTGAGGTTTTACCCTTTATTTGTTTTACCCTTTATTTTATAGGTCTAAAAGTTTTTTGTTTTTGTTTTTTTTTTTGTGATATTAATTTAATTTAATGAAAATTAATTAGAGGATAAATTTATCTTAAATATATCAGTTTGGAATTTTTATTTATTATTATTTTGTTTTGGGAACCAGGCACGCCAGCGAGTCTTTGGCGTAAACCTTCAAGGAGTACTGGCGCGGGGACCCACTTCTCACGGTACTCCGCTTAAGTTGTGCTAATGCGCATGCGATGACTCGAATTCCTTTTCGCAATTAAAGAAGGAAAGGCCCAAACCAACGCACCCACATCGAGTTCAGTTTGGAATTTTAATAGTATAAATTTGCAAGTGCTTTCGAGGACACGTTTGACTCCAACTATAATGAGACCAGATACGTCCATGTTGAAACCACACTCACTGGAGCAACTCGGATGGATCAGCTGTCTCGTGCGCTCTTCCGGGTTCAAAAATAGAGTTTTTTTTTTTTAAGATCCCACCATCGTCAACGTCCGTCTCTCCCACCACCGTAGATGCACAGGACACCACTCGCCCAGTCCCCGGGCAGATCTCGTTTCGCTCGACAAAGTTCGAATCCGTTTAATTTATAATCTCAGGGGAAGACTCGACTGATCCCAGGCATGAAACGGAAGCAGCAACCCTCGCTCTCGCGCTCGCTCTCGCTCCCACGCACGCTCCCATCCCATCCGCTGCGGGGGGAGCATAGGGCCCTGGTCACGAGAATTCAAAAACTTTCATGCTTCTCGAGCACCCACGTCTCTCTCTCTCTCTGCCCACCTCGTAATCCACCAGCCTCTGATTACACGTTCAAAATCCAACCACTACCCTCCAAATCCTACCCCCTCTCCCCCCACTCCTTCTCCTTCGCTTTCACAAGACTTCTGCTTCGGTTCTTCCCCTGTTTTTTCTTCCCCCACTTCTCTCTCTCTCTCTCTCTCTCTCTCTCTCTGCAACTCCTCGTTGCAGCAGCCCAAAAACACCCCGCATGCATTTGGAGCATTGACGAAATTAATGTCTCCCTCCCACCACCCTTTTACCAGATGCAACAAAATGCCACTCTCCACGCTGCCCGCATTGCCACTCCACCTCCTCCTCTGCTTCTTCTTGCTATCTCCGCCGTCCTCCTCCGCGCTCACCCCCGACGGCCTCTCCCTCCTCGCCCTCAAGGCCGCCGTCGCCTCCGACCCGGCCCGCGCCCTCTCCTCCTGGTCCGAGTCCGACCCTAGCCCCTGCCACTGGGCCGGCGTCGCCTGCGGCCGCGGCGGCCGGGTCGCCTCCCTCTTCCTCCCCGGCAAGAACTTCTCCGGCTACATCCCCTCCGAGCTCGGCCTCCTCGGCGCGCTCCGGCGGCTCAACCTCGCCGGCAACAACTTCTCCCAGCCCATCCCCTCCCGCCTCTTCAATGCCACCTCCCTCGTCTCCCTCGACCTCTCCCGGAACTCGCTCTCCGGCCCGATCCCGACCCAGATCAAGAACCTCCGCAACCTCGCCCACTTGGACCTGTCCTCCAACTCGCTCGATGGGTCGCTCCCCGAAGCGCTCGCGAAGCTCGGGAGCCTCTCCGGGACGCTGAACCTGTCGTACAACGGGTTCTCCGGCCAGGTCCCGGCTTCGTACGGCCGGTTTCCGGTGATGGTGAGCTTGGACCTCGGGCACAACAACCTCACTGGCAAGATACCCCAGGTGGGCTCGCTGCTGAACCAGGGCCCCACGGCGTTCGCCGGGAACCCGGGGCTCTGTGGGTTCCCGCTCGAGGCGCCGTGCCCGCAGGCGCTGGATCCGAGTGCGTCTGCGAGGCCGGAGGACCCCGAGAGCCCGAAATCGAACCGCATTCACAGCTCGCTAGCGGGTGGCGATGGGATGGCTCAGAAGAAGAGCAATTCGCTCTTGATACCGGTTCTTTCCGGACTCTCAGTGATTGCGGGCGTGGTTTTTGCGTCCGTGTGGTTCGTCCGGAGGAAACAGACGAGGTTCGGTAGAGACAAGTCGGGGAAGGAGAAAGCAGCGGCGGCAGCGGTGGAGGAAACGGCGGACCTAGAAGGGCAAAATGGTAAGTTCGTGGTCTTGGACGAGGGGTTCGATTTGGAACTGGAGGACTTGCTGAGGGCGTCGGCTTACGTGGTGGGGAAGAGCCGGAGCGGGATCGTGTACAAGGTGGTGGTCGGGCGGGGCGGCAGCGGCGGAGGGTCCGCGGCCGCGGCTGGGAAGGCGGTGGCCGTGAGGAGGCTGAGCGAAGGCGACGCGGCGTGGCGGCTCAAGGAGTTCGAGTCCGAGGTGGAGGCCATCGCTCGTGTCAACCACCCGAACGTCGTCCGCCTGAGGGCTTACTACTACGCCAGCGACGAGAAGCTGCTGGTCTCCGATTTCATACGCAACGGGTGCCTGTACGCCGCATTGCACGGTAACCTTCCTCTCCGCCACCCGTTTCTCCCACGTTTTCATGGCGTTTCTTGCTTGGTCCGGACAGGACTCACGTGGATGTCTTCGTGTTTTCCGCATTAAATTTTGCACGATTATATCAGTCTGTGGACGATTCTCTGGCTCTACACATTATGCTGCTTAAGCTAAACCGAATCAAATTGCTTTGTCTCTGGCTGTTCGATTCCGACTCAGGGTTCGCGTTTGAATATTGGTTATTTGACAGCATGAGTGACCCCACCTGGTATGGTCTCTTTGACGCAGTGGGCTTGTTTAAAGTATCTAAATATCAAATTGCACATCTCTTATTACAGTCGGTAGCCAGTCTCACAAAAAATTTGCATGATATCTTAAACTTTTAGAACAATTTTACGGTAAGTGCCCACCTCGACTGATGTCGGGAGTTCTTTTGGTGTCGGCATTAGCATTTTTACTGATGGGTGTGGTGTCTGAAGCGTATAATAGATGAATGGTTATCATTGCCGCACGATTTCACTTGGGAAACTTGAATAAGAAATTAGCGGGACGTACCTTGGAAGACTGCGTTATCAGTTAGGTGCTTCTTTTTTATCCTTTCATCAGTAGGAATGCTATGGCCTCAGTCCTTCAATTGCATCTGCTGCTGCTATGGTCTCCCACGATGGGTTTTTTTATTTATTTTTGGTCGAACCCACGATGGTTGTTTGACGATCTGTGTGTAATGGCGTTGCCCATGGTTCTCAATCTCAACGTGTATGTGTTCCATTAGAAGAGGCCAATTTTTTAGTGTCATAATGTTGGAGAATTTTGTATCTGTGAAAGCATTCTATGTTAATCCAAACTTATATTCTCAACAGGTCCTATTGATTTGATAATCTTTGGAATGAATCGCCAGTAGTCTTTTGCTTTCATCTAAACAAAGCTTTTACTGATTTCAATAGGCCATTCACCTCCATTTCCTTTGAACTTTTTGCTCTACCTAAATAACATGATTGTAATATCAATTTGTTCTTTGTGTTTTCTGTCGCACTCAAGACCTAAAAAGCTCGAGCCTCTTCTGGTAAAACCTGGAATCACGGGAACTCAATTTTTCACCTCAGTGTAGGGTCGGGTTTTGGCTGGTGGCGACAATGAGAAAACTTCACATGCATGATTTATCTCTCTCTTCACCTGTGTCTCTAAAGCACCTTTTTCTTGATATTCTAATAACCACGGTTTGATGTCTTTGTCAAATTTTGTTTGTAAGTGATGATGGATTTGTCGTCTGCCATTGACTTTCATTTGGGCACTAGCTAAAGATGCCGACCTGTGATCATGTCGTTTCGGGTCTAAACCTAAATGTGCGCACTTTATGGTACATTGAAGCGAATCGTCCCTTTCCTGTCCGTGCATGAGTGTTTCGGAGCACACAGCCGCAAGGACTGAGTATTGAATGTGGATGACCCACTCGCTGCACATAACTTGGCCGAAATGTAGAGCATTGTTATCTTTCGTCGTGCGGTTGCACGTGATTTTCCGCTGGTAGTCATTTTCTCGGTACATGTCTTTGAGATTGTAATAAAACCTCGGTTGCTACAATCTTTTTCCACAGGGGGACCATCTAAGAGTTCACCGCCGTTGTCGTGGGCATTGAGACTAAAGATTGCTCAAGGAACTGCGAGGGGCTTAGCGTACATACACGAGCACAGTCCTCGGAAGTATGTCCACGGGAACCTGAAATCCACGAAAATCCTCCTTGACGATGAGTTTCAGCCTCACATATCCGGATTCGGTCTCAGTCGCCTTATCTCAGGGACTCCGGGATTCACCGCCTCGTCGTCCAAGAAGCATGGCTCTAATAACCAAACCGTCTTAAGCTCCGCAATGGAGCTGAAGATGCCGGCTCCCTCGGTCGCTTACTTGGCGCCCGAGACCCGGGTATCCGGCACCAAGGTCACCCAGAAGAGCGATGTGTACTCCTTTGGCGTCGTTTTGATGGAGATCCTCACGGGGCGGGTGCCGGACGAAGGGCCCGACAACGACGGGAAGGGCCTGGAGAGCCTGGTGAGGAAAGTGTTCCGGGAGGAGCGACCCTTGTCTGACATAATAGACCCGGACCTCCTGCACGAGGTCCACGCGAAGAAGCAAGTGGTCGCCGCGTTCCACGTCGCGCTGAATTGCACGGAGCTCGACCCGGAGCTGCGTCCTCGGATGAGGGCGGTCTACGAGAGCCTGGACCGCATAAAGGTCCGGTGAGGGCCGGTGACGGTCCGGGGAGACCGAAAGTGAAGCCGTGGAGCCTCAAGCTCCCGAAGAAGCATTTTAATCCTTTCTGGATGTAGGAATCATCATCACGAGTGCTCTTCTTCCTATGGTGTGTAAAATCTGTAGCTGGACTTTTCCTCATGGAGGGTTTAACCTGTAGAGGAAGCGTATTTCGATCCTCCTAGGTTGACTTTGACCATGAAGTGATTTTTGTTGCGGGTCTTTGGCAGATATAAATCAGCAGTATTTTTGTTGGCTCCTGCTTTCTTTGAGCAAACGTTGGCTATGAATAATTTTTGTATATTTAATTTTTCTCGTTTTTGCTCCTAATCTTATTAATTTTCAAGAAAAATAGTTCGACCAATTTGGTCTGTCGCCCCCCGGAACATGTCCACGTGGAAGGGCTTGTCATCCGGACGATGACATCTCAACCATACCGGGACCCACAAACTTCAGGCGGCGGTCCTAGCAATTCTTCACCGTTTCGAATTTTGAATCCGCCGAATCCTGTAGAACGACGATGCCACATGGGTCGTAGACCTGTCAAACCAAACGAATGAATTGGGCCGAGCTGAAAATAAGTCGATCTAAATACCCATTTTACCTGTTAAACTATTTTATATTTAACTCAATTTATGAAGAAACACATCAAAACTAAAAAATGAAGGGAAAGTATGTTGGATTTGTAAACCGGTATATGACCCATCTACTTAGTATAACTAACTCGTTTAATACCCACGTGTGTTAAGAAATTGGTCAATAAACCATTTTGAGATGGATCTAATCCGTCGCTTGACTCCCGAGCCCCAACCCTCTCTCGTCTTCTCGACCACTGCGGAGGCGGCCCGAGTGACATATTTGGGCCTGCGCCGCCGAGTGGCTTCGCGGTCTTTCTTAGTGGGCCGGGCCCAGTGGAGGAGGATGGGCCTCAGGAAGCGGGCAAAAAAAAAGAGAATGGCAGGAGCCAGTCCAGCGGGGAGGAGAGAGAAAAGGAGACGGACCCTTTTTGCGCCCTTTTTCTTTTCTTTTTCGCTTTTGTTTTGCTTTGTAAAAGAAGCAAGGACGGTGGGGGGACCGCTAGCTAAAAATAGCATGCGAAAAGGCGCAGGAAAAGAGGCCTCACGTGTCCCACTCTGCATCCACACAACAGCCGCCGAGACCCACGGGCCTTTTCCTTTAAGTAGGGCTCCCGAATACAAATGGGATTTTCCCTTTTTCTCTTCCGCCTCTTTTCCTGAATGGATTTTTTTAATAAATATCCACGCAGCGAAAATATAAAAAAATTCAATTCTATAGAGTTTTATGCGTAAGCAGCGCGTTGAAAGATAAGAGATTTCATCATCAGATGAGATTCAACAATAATAATTCTTTTTTTTATTGGCATCTACACCAGTTATCGTGCTCGTCCAATTCCTTCGAAGACTGTTTACTCAGTTTTTTTCTTTTTAAATGATGTGCTTCGACGAAGTGATCTAAGATCGTGGGAGGGGACCATTCGGGGGGCCCGATTAAAGTAAATCTTAATCTTAATTAAGTCCGGTTCGAGAAAGGGCTAACATTATTTTAAATGATTAGCGACATAAATTAAGCGAGTTTAATCTAACTGACAAGCATTAAAAAATATTTGAAGGAAGTAAAAGAGAAGGACCGCGGTCTTGTTCCTTACCAAAGAAAGGAAGTGGTGGGTGGGTGGGGCAAGCATTTACTTTTGGCCTCGGCTGCTTCGGGGTTTGGTCCCCCAAAACGGAAGTGTTCATTCGCGTCAACGCGCATCGCTTTCTTTCTTTCCTTTTTTTTTCCTTAATATTTAATTTTTTAATTATGATTACTGTAATTCGCTTTCCCTGTTGAGATGCAGAATGATGGGTTTTTTTATTATTTTTATTTTTCCAATTTTCTTCTCATTCTTCTTTTTTTTTAAATGGGGGATCCAAAGCTTGATTAAGAAGACTGTTATTATGCGCATTTCATCTGGAATTCGATTCTAAGATTCGAAGATGGGGAGCATCTTCTAGTTTGTTGCTTTATACCGATCCGCTAGGGGAACCAAAAGGGAAGGAAAGTCGATTCCTTTTTCTTTTTTTTTTAAGGTACTGTAGGAATTTTCTCTTCGTTGCCCTGATCCGGAATTGATGTCGGCAGAGATTTTGTCCGGTGGAAAATCGCGACGCTTAATCTGGAAAAAAGTAGGGGGTTGTCTGCAGTTGCTATCACATTATAATGGTACGAAAAAACATAATCACCGCTGCTGCCGCCGCCGTTGCTACACTTGTAAAATGCGCTTTTAACTACGACCGTGCGGAACGGATTAGGGAACCTAAGAAATCGAGTCGGGGATCTCGAAGGAGAGCCTTGATCCGACCCGGGGCAGAATTTAACATGTACTTGGGATTTGGGGTCTCGGGACCCGAGTGCGATCGTTAGTGTTCCTATTGATTCGAGGTCCCGAGTAAGATTTCTAGAGATGTGATTTCGGTTTCTCTCAAATGTCGAGGCCATTAGGCCTGGCTCCTATGGCAAAGGTAGGTAAATGAGGATGATCGTTGCTATGGCAGAGGTTGAGCTGAACTTTGATAGGCTAAAGTCGAATATAAAAATATAACATTGTCAATTTACAATCCCTATTTTATCACCTAATAAAATCTGAAGTAATTTTATAGGATACAATGAAAAAACTAATATTCAAGTGTTTGCTTGCCAATTCCAAAATTAGCAAGGCAATTCACAGTGCGATATCATTCCCAAATGTTATGTTGTATTTTAAACTCAAAGTGAGAGCTTAGTAGTTTATTGGATGATTTTAAGCAAAGTAGGGCCAGCATTATTAACTATAATCTCTAGACTAAGAAGACCAGTGATGGCATTGGACATGTACTTTTTTTTGGTAAAACTTAAATATGATTAAATTTTTTTATCATAATTTATTTTTCGCAAGCCTAATTTTTCGATCTCCATGAAGATGACAAAAAAGGGAAGAAGAGGAAAATACCACTCACATGGTTGTGAAAATTAAGATACGTAGCATAAATCGAAACGTTAAAAATTTATGAATCGAATCGTAAGATTTGGTAAAGTACTCAAAAAGATTTATAAATAATGCGATACGGTGCGAAGTGCTCATAAAGATTTATGCGCTGCAAAAAAGGAATATTAATTCCAAGCATATTCGACGATTCTTATGCATAGATATTACTCGCAAATCTTTACATCCATTTCATTCCCGTCACATCATAGAGTACGCGAAATTTATGTCGGAGTACTTTGCAACCATCAAAATATAGCAAGCACATCACGAAATAAATACAACAAAAATAAGACAAAATAAACAAAAATAAAAATAAAAACCGCTCATATCCACCATAGCTTGCGATATTCATGAATTTTAGCAAATTCACGTAATAAATTCGGGCCGAAGACGGCTTCCGATAGCCGAGGTTTCGCACGTGAGCGGCTCACGAGACGGAAGCAGCCGGGGGGGCGGGGGCAGTATGGGGAAAAGGCGCCGGGGACGTGATCTTGTAAATACGACGCTGGAAAAGCGGGAAAACGACGGGCGAGAATCGGGTGCGGCGTGAATCGGGTACTCACAGGATTAATTGGGGTGCGGGCCCCGGGGGGACGTCGTCGGGGCATAATGCGACGGTAGATCGGCTGCGAATAGTACCCCTTTTCTTTCCTCCCTTTTGTCAGCTTATGCCCTTATCCACGGGCATCGATTCTCAGCTTTCTTACATTGACCGCACGCACGCCGCTCGAGGCCTCAAGTTTCAAGCCTACCCTAAGCCGCCTACAAGCTCGACGCTTCCCCCGTTCCTCTTTTGATCTTTCCAATTGGCTCGGTCAACTGCTGGGATGATACGAGGGAGGGCAAAAGAGGTGGCGGAAATTCCACGACATCATCCTCTGGGCAGCCTCTGAGAAAGATCCTCTTTTTTTCTGAAGACCATTTGTCATTTGCAAAGAGGTGTGCCTTGACGCTCAATGGTGCGAGTACACTTAATTAGACCTGCCATGCTGATTAACATGGATAATCCGACAAGACCGGTATCATTGTCAAGGGAGAAGGTTGACCAACCGAATTCATAATTGAACTCATAAGAGATCGTTGAATACGTTTGATAATGATTGAGATTGGACAGAATTACCATCATTCATGTATATAGGAAAGCACATTCTAGATGCGTCATTAATTGCCATTTTCCAAGAAGTTTGAAAACCCCTAATTTTGCCATTCTTATTGGTGAAGATGAACAATCCATCGGGAAACACGTGGTGGATTTATAGCCTAGAGTGGAAGTAAAGACAAACGAGTTTTTAAGACTTAGATTATTTCTTTTGTTTGTGCCGAAAACTACTTCCACTAAACACACTATCTTACCACTCAATTTCGTTGCAAACTAAGCTGAGGTGGAAAGACAATTCCATGCTCGGTTCTATAAAAATAATAGCTAAGGCATCGATTGCTGATTTGACCCAACTTTATCAATAAAGTAATGAGTTGGTCTATTAGTTCATTGCTCGAATCGGAAAGGCTAGATGCCTTAGTTTACTCTTAGCAAAAAGAGTTCACAAATTTAGCTTTCAATAGGTTCAAATTTGATCTTAAAGAAAAATTCGAGGGCCAAGATTTTGCCAATTTATTTTAATTGGCAGCGAGAGCATCTAAGTATGATAACCTACTCAAAGACAAAGATAGAAGGTCACATGAAGACTTTCGATAGAATGTGAATTTGATGGAGAGATACGAGTCAAATGATGAATATGACCTATGTGAATTCCGGCAAGGAAAATTCGAATTTGCAAATGACAATGGGGCATATGATGACACTTGATTATCTAATTTGAATGAAACCAATGACTAATGAATCATTCAATTCTTTTAAACACCAAGAAATGTCCTAAGTGTTGTAGTTGACAACTTGGTCGACAGAGGCTTGCTAAAATGACAATGAAAGTAGAAAATGGCCTAATGTTGGGAATAATCAGTTGGTAAAGTGCAATCAGTCGACGGGAATACCTAATTCTTATCTTTGAAATTGTCAACATGCAGTGGCTAAGTATTGGAGCAAAGGAGTCAACGTAATCGTTGAATAGTGAAGTCGATGTAATTGTTAGGTAACCGTCTAGTACTAGAGTTGATGAAACCAACAATGTATCCGTTAAGGTAGTGGAGTCAATGTAACCATCAAGTAATTATCAAGTAGTGGAGTTAATGTAATCATTGAGTGGAGGAGTTGATATAACCGCTTGCATTCGTCGATTTGGATTATAAATACCCCAAGTGTACTTTTTGTAAATTTAAGCCAAAAATTTATGAGCTTTAAGATTTATTGATTGCTCCCATCATACCACACCCTCAATGGGAGATATTTTTCACCCAACACCCTCACACTTACACCTTAACACTTCCCTCTCCCTTCCCTCGATTCAAACAATGCTCCACTGGTGTTGGTACTGTCGAAGGTGGAGATTGGAGACAACGGTGGCAACAGTAGTGACGGGAGTGTTACTTGCAAATCAGATAGCTAGTTATAGAGACAGTGGGAGAGAAATGCGTGAAAAGAAAAGAAAATAAAGGAAACGGCGAAAGAAAGGAAGAAAATGATAAGAGTTTAAGTGCCCTAATTCAACGCAAGTGAAATGGGTCTTAGTAATTCCCTTTGGAATTATAATCTGTAAGATAGACCATTTTCTAGAAGTGATATGCAAAACATGTTATAGGTGAGAATTTTCTTTTGATAAGAGAAATAAAGTGAAAAATGGTATTTATGATTGATCTCAAAGGGTGGATAGTGATATCGATCTGGGCAAATCGTTAAACTATGTTCATTTGGGCCTCTTGTAGACTTCAACATCCTTGAACATTAAATACATAGAGGGTAGAGGTAACTCTTGTGCTTCGATAAAAATAGTGACTAGGGTAAAACCCGTAAGATTGTCTTTAGCATGATGTTCCCTCAAATGCAAATCACTTAGAAGGTAGAGTGAGATGGGTGCAAGGCTCGAAAAATATAGTAATTAATAAAAGAAAATAAAATGTGCGGGTATTGATACATTAAAAAAAATAATGGAGAATGGAAAGGCGCAGCAGCCCCTGTTGACTGGGAAGAACCCCCGCTGTGGTGAAGTAACAGGAAGAGAAATAAAGTGAGAAAATGGTAATTTTGATTGATCTCAAAGGGTGAATAGTGATACTCTCATTTTTTTGGGCACTCTGGTTCCGACCGGACTTGCCATTAAAGGAAAGGAACCAGATAACCATCACCTCCCTCCCTCTCTCTCTGCGCCATAAAAACTGTCTCTCTCGCTGAAATTTTCTCTCCCCTCTGCGAGATCTTCCTTGCTTGCGGCGCTTTTCAACTCCTCTCCATCTCTCTATCAACTTTCACCGATCCCTCCATTTTCATTCCGACCTGCACCGTTTCGACATCCTGCTCTACGGATCTTCACCGTCTCTGTCTGATCAGCTCACGCCCTCACGCGCCCAGCTGCAGCTCCAGCTCCCGCTCCGTCTTCCTGGGTTCCTTCCTCCGGAAGATCTTATCTTCACCCCGCTTAGAAATCAAGCTATCATTAATCCCCCCCCTCGCCCCCAAGATTTTCCCGAGATAGCGAGATAAAAATTCTCAGGGAATTTCTGGCTCGCAGTGAAGCGACAAGGTATATACAATAATTCCCCTAGCATCTCGCCACTATTATATTTGCCTCCCGTGTCCGCAACAAGTTCCGAAGAAGAAAAGAGAGAGAGAGAGAGAGAGAGAAGGGCGTTTGTCTCTACATGGATTCGAGCAACCACCAGAGCTACAACCAGAGTCAACCGTCCAGTTACGGGTTGCTCCGTTTCCGCACGGCTCCGACCTCGGTCCTCGAGAATTTTGCTGAAGGCGGAGCGAGTAAGGCCGGCCTGTCCGAAGGGTATGAGGCCGATAAGTTCAGCTCCAGGTTCTTGAGCTACGGCGGCGCCGGGCGCGAGTCGGGTTCGCCGTCTCTCCAAGCTTTCGACGAAAAGTCTCCGCCTTCGACGGTGGCGGAGGCGGCGGCGGCGGCAGCGGCGGTCGGGAGCTATGCGAGCTCGCCGCGCGGCGGTTATGCTCTGCCGCCTCATTATCCGAGGCAGAGTTCCGCGATGGACAGCTCGTATGGGGTGCTGAGCTCAATGGCGGCGGATCGCCACCCCCAGGTGAAACCTGGCGATTCCAGTATCGCGAGGCAGGCCAGCTCTCCACCTGGACTCTTCTCTGATCTCTCTGCCCAGAATGGTAAAAGTGCGGTTCCCTTTTTCTTTTTGCCTTTTCCTTGTACAAAGTGGAGAACTGACTATTAATGGCAACTTTGTTAAGGTTTTGTTACGTGGAAAGCATGGTAGGTCTCAAAAGTGTAAGCAACGCGAGGAGATAACATTAACTCTAATTGCATTAGAGGTTTCGGGCATGTTCCGGGAGAAATGCTTACGGTTCATTATATTGACCAAGTTTTCCAACATTTCGTGACAGCAAGTTCTAGACATAGCTTAGGAGAATGCTGTACTAAAGCTTTAACATGTTGATCTGGGAGCATTGGAAATCCCTTTGCTCCTTCTCTAGTTTGTATTAGATGATTCTAGCTTATGCTATCCCGGTGCCTCGGCCGTTCTTGTGTCCGAAATGGTTCCTGAGGAAGTAGAGACATGACCAATACACGCTTTCCTCTAGCTCATGTCGAATAGCTTACCTTTCATCCGGCGTCAAAAAAGTAGTTCTTCTTGACTTAGGGAGTTAGGAGGGTGACTTAAGACTACTAGACACAGCTTTTTTATTCATCTTGACAGAGTTGATGGCAGCACGATGTGTTACTAGATGTTTTAGAAGACTAGCCAGGTAAAGGAAGATTATTTTGAATCGAGTGTTGCGAGTGAAAGTTTAAGAGGAAAGGAGCGTGGTATTGTATGTCGATTGTAATTTCTAAATTCTATTTTCTTTGTATTAGAATGCTTTGTCATTACTTCCCTAAGTTCCTCATGATGTAATTTCTTGTCATTGTAATTATTCTAGTACGAACTGGGAAAAACCTCAGGGTACTAAGATTAACACAGCATAAATTATTTGATCATGAAGCAATATTACCAAACAATTAGCAAGATATGCAATCCCCAGATTCATGTTGGTCAAGATCAATCTAAAGAAAAAGGAAAAGGAATTATGGAATGAGGGGTTTAGAGTTTGTACTAACTTCATTAATCAGAATTAATTAGCTCGTGCAGGTGAATTTATTGGTTTTTACCAACACAAGTGTCATGCCTGGTTTCTTACAGATTCTATATTAAGATAGATATTTTGTGGTCCAAATTAAGAAAATTGTCAATATAATGAAATATATCCTTTTCTTTGTAGGATGTTGTAGGTGATGAAAGTCTGTGTACTAACATTTTGAATTAAATTAAGATTCTTCCAAAAGGAGTACTACTTGGAACTGAGTGTAGAAAGTTTCTTAAACTTTGCAGGCTTTGCTGCGATGAGAGGTACTGCAAACTATAGAGTGGGAAATGTAGTCGATGGAGAATCAAGTCCTTCAAGGAACAAGTTGAACGGTCAGATGAGCTTCTCATCTGGGTTATCTTGTTCCTTGGGCATGTTGTCACATATTTCAGAACTTGGAAGTGAAAGCTTTGGAGCACAGAATTCTGATGATGCAAAAATAGGGATTGGCAGTGGGAATAGCCGGTTTCACGGCTCTGGATATCTATTCAATTCTTGGAGTGATTCCTCAAATTTCTCACAGAATTTCATTGGCCTGAGGAGAGATGAAGAAAATGGTCTGAAAAAATTTTCTAGTGATCAGGCAAGACTTGACATACTGGATATTGTTTATTCATCCTTTGTTGCTTATCTAAAATCATATCTGAATGTTGGTATTTTGAAATCAGAATGGGAGTCCAGGTAATCAGGTTCACCTGTTGTCCCATCACATGAGCTTGCCGAAGACTTCATCAGAGATGGCGACTGTAGAGAAGTTCCTGCAATTCCAAGATTCCGTCCCATGTAAAATCAGAGCAAAGCGGGGTTGTGCCACTCATCCTCGAAGTATTGCTGAAAGGGTAAATTTCGTTCAATGTCTGGGACCTTCTATATATTATTAACTGAGTTTCTCTTGAGTCTACTTGACCTAATGACTGAATTTGCATGTGTCTTGATGCTGAAACTTACATCATTTCTGCGGTTGATGAACATACTCTACTATAGTATTTAATATGTTCCCTAAGTTCTTGGTGTGTAAATTACAATGGTTGTTAACATTCAAATAGTCCAGGTGCGAAGGACACGGATAAGTGAAAGAATGAGAAAATTGCAGGAGCTGGTGCCGAATATGGACAAGGTAGATATTATCTATGAATGGGTTACTGATGGAAATTATCGTGTTGCAGAACTCATGAAACTATTATCTTTCTTGGCAGCAAACTAACACAGCGGACATGCTAGATCTGGCTGTGGAGTACATTAAGGACCTGCAGAAACAGTTTAAGGTAATGAAGAACAAGTTTGATCACGAAGCTGTGACTTATCATTTTCTCTAGAGCACTCTGATACTGATTCCTGAACATATATCTCCTTTTGCAGATACTTAGCGAAAACCGAGCAAATTGCAAATGCTTAAGTATGCAGAAGCTGTCGAACCAAATTGTTTGACGTTCTTCCATAGTGTAAAGATAGAGAGAAAGTAGGGAAGTAGATCTCTTTTCATACCGTACTGGAAACATAAATGTAGGAAGGAGCGCAATATAGTTCCTTTTCCTACTATTGTATTCTAAGAATGTTTGCCAAAGTGCCAACTTAAATGTTTTGATATTGTTAGCTAACAGAGATTTAGAGGTTCCAAGATAAGAAGATGGCAGCACTTTGTCTTAGATTTACAGCTAAGTAATGGAAACTCTGGTTCGACTTAGCTGTGCCCTTGATCATGTTTTGTTTGAATGTCAAGTTCTTACAGATTTGCTCAGTGCACTGGAAGGCTAGTTGTCTAATGCAGCCTTTTCTGACTGCTGTCTGAATCACTGGGAATCCGTAGCCATTATGATGGATTCGGCACGGTGAAGTACGCGTGGCCGATCCGGGCCACCGACATAGCATAAGGACTCGGAAGCCATTTGATACAGTCAGCCAAGATCTGCCTGTGGCATAGCTTGCTTTCCTCTTAAATGAGCCCTGTGCCTGTGTATTTCACTGAGAAGGCCATTGAATGCTGTCGATTATTTACTTGAATGCACCGGTAGTCTGCTATTTCTAAAGTAAAAGGTTGCCCCCACGATAAATTTTTTCAGTCCCGTTTAGATGGAATTTCACCTTAGAAAAGATGTCACTTGAATTTTGGAAACTGACGAGCCTGATGTACACGGGATAGAGGTGGCTCAAAGAACAAGATAGGCGAGTTCGAGCACATGGCTTTCTTGTTAATTTCGATATATCCAATTCGGTCCCCTTAAATTTATCCAGGGCCATCTTGACAAAAATATCATTTTCGAGTGACAAATGGTTGAAAGAACAATATTCGCATTCATTATTCCATATATTCCATTGAAGCTGGTCTATTTATCAGATCTAACTAGAACCAAAGGCCAAGATGGCGTTTGGATTTAATATTGGAAAAGCATGGTGTGCACCAAGAAAGTCAAAAGATTTCCTGGTGCACGTTGGTCTCGTCTCTCAACGATGGGGGCGTGACGGCTTGCCTTATAAAGAAAGGAGTTGACCGAGACTCCGCCTCTCGTCATCATCTATGCTAACGGTTCAAGCAGCTTCCATTCTATCAACGAATGGTTGCTGAAGAACATGAAAGACCTCAATTTAGCGGTCCTTACATCCGTGGACCCCATAATATTGATCGGGACAAGACTTTTTATCCGAACTATGAATAGGAAGTCCAATTATATAGCGACTTTTCCTCCAATATTTGATTATGTAAATTAGTATTTTATATTTAAGGGATGGATACGAGGGAAATCACGACCCAAAACTAACTCTCGACCTAAGAGTATTTAATGCCATATTAATCTGATACATAAGTCACGTGCCACCTATGTGGGATCCAAGTCCCATTGTTTAAAATTAGGATTACAATAACCTACCACGCTCCGTGATAGCAAGGACAAAAAGAAAACAAAAAAAGCAATTAGGACAAGAACGACTCGCCGCGCTCCAAATTTCATGCCTTGCAATTAAGCTATTATTACCACGAATCGATAGGGTACGTTCAAGTAAAAACGATAACATTGCCCACGCGCCATACTAAAGTGGGCGACAACGCCAAGTATTGTGATTTTCGCCTAGGGATTAACCGAAAATGCCAGTGTGTTGCTAGCCCAACGTGTGAAGCGAGATTGCGGAGCATGATGAATTGTTATGATCTTTATTGTAAGGTAGGGAACTTGGGTCATGTATCAATGGTATCGAGATTTCAACAATCTTTCGAGTTTATATGGTTTCAAACTCTCCCACCTTAGTTTTGAGTTGTGATTCATCAAATAGGTCGTATCAAGTATATCTTATCCGATACATAAATACAATCAATCTTTGCTGCACAGGTTTATAAAGCATATGTTACACAACTCACCTTCATCGCCTTTGATTTAAGTGATCTCACTTATCAATAATCAATCATCGTTCTCAATTACAATCATAAAATCAAGGGAAAATTCTAAATAAGGCTTGAAATATATTTATTTTCTCAATAAAAGCTTGAAATACTATTATTTTCTCAAATAAGGGCTTGGAATGGATTTTACTTCAAACAAGAGTCTGAAATGATTATGTCTATTTTAAATAAGGACTTAACTTTTCAATTGGTCATGGGCATCTTAGTAATTTATCTTTTTTTGAATTTTTTCCCTTTTTTTTTTTTTTTTTTTTTTTTTTTTCGGTTTTTCTTTCCTTCATTGGTGGTGGCTGATTGACCGCCAGTGATGCCGAAAAGAGTTGGGTGAGGCCCTCGCTTGATCTAGCGAGGGACAGCCTTGCCTGGATGAGGCAATGTGACCTTCACCTTGGGGGATGCCGCCCTTGTGGCTATTGACGATGTTGGCCCTCACCAAATCTCGTCAAGGGTCGCCTTGCCAATAGTTGACAAGAGACGATCTTGCCTAGGTGAGGCAACCTTCCCCCTAGGTGAGGCCGCCCTTGTGTCCATTGATGAGGCTGGCCTCGCTAGATTTGAGTAAGGCGACCCTTGCCCTGGGTGAGATTGCCCTCGCCAGCGACTAGTGAGGGTTGTTGAGTCCCGGTCTGCCCCAGGCAAGGCCGACCATCGCCAAATTTGGCAAGGGTGGCCTTGTTCACGGTCGACGAGGGCTCGGCTTGCTGGTGACCACTGGCCCTTGCTTGGCAAAAAAAAAACAAAAACAAAAGTGAAAAAAAGAAAAGAAAAGAATAAAAATAATTTAAAATTAAAATTGTAATTGGACGTAAATGTCCTTGAATGATTGGAATATTTAATCAACTGGCGATCGACGGGATTAGACCCTTATTTGAAACAATTATTGCCACTTTTAGATTCTTATTTGAAACAACTATAATCATTTGGGGCCTTTATTCAACACATTTTTAGGTCTTTATTTAAGAAAATGAAGACACCTCATACTTTTATTCAGAATTTTCTCTAAAACCAACTTGTTTGGAAAAAGAATAAAGAAAAACGATGTACAATCTGAGTATCCATATGAGCCCCATAAAGTCGAGAATCCCCAAGGAAATGCGACTGGCCCCGATCATACACCGTTAGCTGCCTTGACCGATCCGAAACTCAGGTACACATCACCGCACCCGATCATTTCTCGGCCGAGGGAAACCGTTAAAGAGGGACCCGCAATGGTCGTTGGTCCTCCCTCTCTCTCTCTCTTCCTCCGTTGCACTTCCATTTCGTGTCCTCTCGAGCTCCCCCATGTCCGACACATCGCAAGACCAAATTCCGAACCAGACAATCCTCCTCCACGATCTCCTCTCTGAATCATCCGACATCGCGAGCTCGCCCAGACCCATCAACCCAGGAAAAAATTCCTGATCGAATCGATCGATGGATGCATTCCCGGAAGCAAATCCGATCCGCTGCCACCCTCATCAGCACCTGATCGATGGTCCGGTTCGCTCCGGCTAGGGTCTCGTAGCACCTCCCGATAATACACAGGATTCCCTTCTCGGCGAAGGCGACGGTGGCGGGGTGAGAAATGTCTAATCTTTATGGAGATTACAACCAGAAGATCGATTACGTGTTCAAGATCGTGCTGATCGGGGACTCCGCAGTGGGGAAGTCCCAGCTCCTGGCTCGGTTCGCCAGGAACGAGTTCAGCGTCGAGTCGAAGGCCACCATCGGGGTCGAGTTCCAGACGAAGACGCTCGTGATCGATCACAAGACGGTGAAGGCCCAGATATGGGACACCGCGGGTCAGGAGCGGTGGGGACTCCTTCACCATCCACTCATCACCTCTCTCTCTCTCTCTAAAATTTGAATCTTTTTTCTTTTGCGTACCTCTTTAGAAGAAACATCAAATCTGTGATGTGTCCTGCTTTGTGCTAATGGATCCTGTTTGGAAATGCTGGTCATTGTTTTAGCCCAGAATAGATGGAGGCGATGGGGTCGGACGATTTTTTCGCTGGCCAAGGTCGAAGCAATGTTCACTAGTTTGTAGTCCTCTGGATGACGTTTAGGCCATGAAGATGAATAGGGATAGCGAACATTGTTCTTGCTCTGATTTCCCTGAAAGAACAGGAAAAATTGGCGAGCGAATAGGAGGAAAAATTATGCTTGCTGAAAAAGGATTTGGTGATGGGTTGGTGAAACATGAGAGAGCACATATTATAGGTGGTAACTGGTGGCCTTGGAGTCTGCCGACCTGTGGGATGATTTTGATCGAGTGGACGGTAAAGGACTCTCGTGATCTCCGATCTGCATCGGTGTGAGAAATGTGCTACAATTTCTGTCCAAATCCCATAGATGTAAGAGACCATTGGCCTTTTTCCCTTTAATTAAGATGGGTGGTCTCTAAGAGGAATGTTTTATGGCATTGCTGGTGGAAGTCCGGATTTGGGCCTCCGGCTGCCAGTCAGGCATTTGGTTTGGTTTCGTTATGATAAGTCCATTGTCTTTACAAGATTTCATAGGTGGTGCATCTCATTTTCCTCTTTAGCTGACAGTTTCATTGACATTTTGTTGCAATTTTATTTTGTCCCATGAAATTTCCAACTTGCCCAAGCACAATCCATTGACTTGCCTCTTGATGTTCCTCCAGTACTCTGGTCATAATCCTTAAAGCGATATTCCTTCGTGTAGATGGTTGGTGGATGCCAATGCCTATATTGGACTGGCTTGTCCATGGAACAAAAAATGATTCCTAGTCCAGTTGCAGATGTGCAGTTGCTTTTGCCCTAAACCACAATTTCTCATCTGCTGTCATTTGGAACTTGGGATCAGCTAAATCAAGCTATAGAAATTCCGTACCTCCTACCGCTACAGTTCAATTTTAGTTAGGGACAAGCATCGACAGAGATCTCCAAAGTGAGCACTGACTTACTAACATTGCCCTGCCATCCCTTCTAGTTTTAGTTGGTAGGGAAGAAGCATTACAATTCCAAGCTCGGGAGAAATCAGGGCAGTACACCATTACGAAGATTGATCGACTCAGAATTCTTCCATCAGGACATATTTATTTTATTGGTGGATGAATATTAATGTGATTGAGTTAGTCCTTCAAGTCTGCAACCTGCCTTTGTGAGATAAAACCTTACTACTACATCCATTCATTGAAGAATTAACCATTGAGGGGTAGATCCCCCTTAAGAGGAGCCTGACAGAATCCCAAGGCCTTTCGTAGCATTTGTTGAACTTCTCCAATGAAGTTCATCTAGGACTTAGATACTCTGTGCTGTCGCTAGCATTAGATTAGCATGTTATGCGTGGGAGCCGTTCTAAGCTTCTGCTGGTTTCCTTTGGTCCCTAATTGAACATAATGAACTCTGTTGAAGCAATAACCCCAGCCTGACATTTTTTTAGTCAAGTAGTTTAAGTGATTTGTCATTCGTTGTTCATAGCATTTTGGTGATCTATGCTTCCACAGGTACCGAGCAGTGACAAGTGCATACTACAGAGGTGCTGTTGGGGCGATGTTGGTATATGACATGACCAAGCGCCAATCTTTCGACCACATGACTAGGTGGCTGGAGGAACTGAGAGGTCATGCTGACAAGAATATTGTCATCATGCTTGTCGGCAACAAGTCTGACTTGGGCAGCCTACGAGCTGTCCCAACGGAAGACGCCCAGGAGTTTGCCCAGAGAGAGAGCTTATTCTTTATGGAGACATCGGCTCTTGAGGCAACCAATGTTGAACCCGCATTCCTGACAGTTTTGACAGAGATATACCGGATCATTTCCAAGAAGACCCTTAATGCAAGCGATGAATCAGATCCTGGTCTTCTTAAAGGGACGAAGATTGTAGTCCCCGGACAGGATGCAGATGCCGGCAGAGGAAAAGGGGGGTGCTGCATGTCCTCCTAATCTTCTTCGTTCAGATTATATTTCTTTTCGGCAAGATAATCTTACCATCGACATTTACTTTAGAAGTCCATCCTTTGTATGTATTAGCCTTCTTGTATTATTTAGCATTGGTAATTCTCATCTTCGTTTAGTGTAACGGCAAAACGATTTTTGCAGAGAAAGGGTAGCTGATGAAATTAAGGCTTGAGACTGAAACTCCAGGTTTTTTGAGTGGTATTATGTCTCACTGAAAATGCGTCGGATGACCTGTACCAGAACATGATTGAATCGCGCAAGTTCCTTTACAATCAAGTTTGATTGAATCCTTAGTACATGGTTTTTAATGGCTTATCTTGGAGATCACGTCCTGCTTCACGGTGTCCTCCATGTGAGCATGCAAATCCTTAACATGGGCACTAAGAATGTCTACTGGTTTTTCTGTGCCTCGTCCACTCCTCATTGCCGTTTTTAGTTTAATTTCTTACAGCATCCTCCTGTCATCTTTGGCAGAGGATTAAAGGATCGTGTAGTATGATTAGGTAGTCCTACCTTTGGACTAATTATTTTCTTCTGGGAGAATAGGAGATATAGATAGAGCTTGACGAATTTGAAGAAGAGAATGAGAAGGTGTTTTGCTTGAGTTCAATTTAGCAATGTGATATTTTCACCGAAAGTCGTTCTTTTGTTTACTAGAGAAGAGACATGTTCTATGGCAATTCCGGATAAGAAATATTCACAAGTAGACAAGAGAATTGGTAACTTTACTTTGAGCGGAACTATACCTATACAAACTGTATTGAAATTTTATCTACAACAAAGCTTGACAACAATAGCCACCCGCATACAAAGTATGTCTAAATTTAATCGATTACAAAGACTGAGAATATAGAGATGTAACGTTGGAATTTAATCGATGACAAGACACTTAGGATAGATAGATATATGTCAGAATTTAATTGATGACGCGAATTTGGAAACTATAATTAAGAAACATGTTGGAATTTAATTAACAATGGGAGTTTGGAAGTTAAAAGTATAGTACAAGAATTGAAAGATAATACATTTGTTTGTTTGGACACGGAGTTCCTTTGAAGAGTACGATGTGACTAATTAAAACCTACAATTGACAATTATCAACAAAGATACAAGCATAGGTTAGAAAGGGAGGTTATAAACGGTTACATTGACAGTTACATTGACTTCCTTACTCGTTTTGTTGACTCTATTGCATTGGCATTTGCTTTATTCCATTACACAGTTGCATTCAAGATTGTCGATTTCACTTTTTGTTAATATCATCAAGTTGTTGATTCTTCAAGCTATTGATAATTATACATATAAATGATCAAACTTTGCTCTCATCAACTAAATTTATCACATGTCAATAATAACCAAAATTTGGTCATTTTTTGGTTCAAACAAATGCCCCTTTAAAAGAATTGAATGATTTATTGATTAGTCTATTCTTTTAAATTAGATAATTATGAGTCATCATGTGCCCCATTGTCATTGAAAAATTTGAATTTTTCTTATTGAATTTTATCTTAGTCAAATTCATCATATAGCTCATATTTTTCTATGAAAAGCATGTTTTGTGTTAATTCTTCATGTGACCGTCCATCTTTGTTATGAAGTAATTCCTTAGACAATCTCATTGCTATTTGGAATAAAATTTTGGCCTACAATTTTTTCTCTAAAATTGAATTTCAATCCATCGAAAACCAAAATTTTGAAGTCTTTTTCTAAAAGTGAAGTAAGGTATCTATTCCTAACCCTCTTAAATTGAATAATAAACTGATTGATTGATTTATTATCATGTTGATAAATTCCAGCCATATCAATGATTGATACTTTAGATATTGTTATACAAAATTAAGAATGAAATTGTCTTTCCATATTAGCCAAAATATGAATTGAATTAGGAAATAAATTCGTATATCAAGTAAAGACAGTTTTTGATAACAAACAAAACAACTAAGTCTCATGAATTTATTTGTTCTTGCATCTCCATATTGGACATTAGATCAAGTGATGTGTTCAATAGTCAATTGTTATGCCAATGAAAACAGAGAAGTCAAGTGTTCTAAATTTTTTTCTTTTAAGTAGCTAGTTCATGTGAAGCATTTGTGTCTTAACCATTGATCTAGGAAGATAGGCCAACATGGAAAAGAATCTCCAATCAAATCTCAAGCTTGTTATCGGTGAAATTTAGGAATCAAAAACAGCACTCAACAGATGACCAAGGTATTCTATACGAAAGGTACATCGAATTTCACATGTCAAGTATTCCACGGGTGACAAATCCATTTAAAAATGACTCCTTAAGCTCCCAATTTTTTCCCAAAAAAGCTTCTCGATTGAGCAATGGTAAAAAACCATTATCTCCCCTTTTCGCATTTACTCTTATACGGAATTTACCTTTTTTTTTTTTTGGAATTTCTTATGGAAGGAAAGGACAATTGAGCCATTTTCATTTGACGAACCAAATCCCTTGTGGCGACTTCTTTCCAAAGTTTCCATGTGGGGCGCGTGCGGTTTCAAGACTCGAAACCACCTTTCTTTTAGTTGAAAAGGCTCGCAAACGGCTCGAACCGCCCAAATGCGAAAATTTGAAAATTCGAAGTTAATTACCAAAAAATGAAAAAAATGGAGCTCGAAACTGGGAAAACAACCCCTCCCCTCTCATGCCGCCCATTTCCGATTTGAAAAAGAGCGAAACTTTCTGCTGATTTCACCTTCAAAATCGCGACCCACTTCAGCCGAAACCCTCCTCGAATGCCATCCTCGACCTTTTTCGAGTTCCATCTTTCTCAAGGTAAATCGCCACCCCGCCCTTCTTCTTCTTCTTCAGCGTTGCTCGGTTCCCTGCTTCGTCTTGGCAGATTTCGCTGCTTGCCCATCTGGGTATTTTCTCTTTTCGTATGTGGGTTTCCGGGGAAGAGCAGCTGCGTCTAGCTTGCGGCGGGGGAATCGTGAAAACTTCGCATCTGAGATCTTCGGCGGATCTCGTTTCTTGCTGAGTCGAGCGTGCTTTTAAAGATTCGGTTTCTGTTGCGCGATGTTTTCGTCTTCTGATGGTGTCGTTTTCAGTCTCTCGATAGGAGGAGCTTCGAGATGCCGGCGGAATCGAGGGACAGGTTGGTGAGGGCAGTCGATGTGGCCGTGGTCTACTCTCGAAGGCGAGCGGGAATACTCGGAGTGCTCGAAGACGAGCCGGAGCGGAGTTCGAATCTCTTCGAACCCGTGGTGGTGCGGCGAGCAGCTGGAGTCGTGGGGGCGCGGGCGCCGGTGGGATTGGGCCGCGGTGGTGCGGTGGTCGGGAGGGGCGTTTTGGGGACTCCAAGAAACGTGAGCGGGGGTGGCAGGAATCTGTTCGCGACTCCATTGGTGGGAAGAGAGAATACGCCGCCGGCCGGTAGCGCAAGGAGGGGCCGGGGGCGTCCGGACAGTGTTTTGCCTTCTTGGTACCCGAGGACACCGCTGCGCGATATCACAACTGTTGTGAGGGTAACGATGCTCTTCAGAGTAGTAATTGCTCATTTAATGCGTTTGGTTTGATTTGAGTTTCTTGAATTAAGCATGGCTCGTGCATGTTTTCCGGTGTTGAGTGGCATTTCACATTTAATTTTTGACGTCTAGTTTCTTTCTATTGATAGACTAATCACTAATTCAATCGGCAAGCTAGTCGAGCGGATAATTGCTTAGATTGGTATTGGATGAGCATATAAATTTGGCTTGGTCTGATCTAAACTCTGGATGATTTATCTCCATGTGTGCAGAGCATTATGTCTATGAGTGCCTTTGCCATTAGTAATTCAGTGTTACAGTATTTGTGTCGGCTTGCTAGATTGGTGAGAACTGAGAAGCTAGTTTTGAAGCGTTTGGAAATGGTTATTTTGATTTCCATTACCAATCAGTGTTGTAAACTTTTTGGCTCTGCTCACGACCAATGCTTAGGCTTTGTTCCCTTCTTTTTATCCAGTTGCTTGAAGTAATTACAATCTGCATATCATGATCACGACTCTACATCTGTTTGGGCTAATTTATCGTCCTTGTATTTCTCTTCAATGGTCTCCTTTCTTGTTGTTCTGTATCTTGATTTCACAGTTTATTCCTCATCATGCAATTGGTACCACTTCAGGATTTTTGCTTGACTGCTCTGCAGAAGCATGTCACTATATTTGCTGCACACTTGTGTGGGGGCTGATCTAATATCTTCTCCTAAATTCAGGCATATGAAAGGAGAAGGGCTCGGCTGGCAGAGATTGAAGGACGACAAGCGGATACTCCAGTAGCCACAGAACTGACCACCGGTGAATCTTCTGTACCACGGACACGTGCTCCACTCGAGCACGATGTTTCTCTATATACCCCTGGTCCAGCAGTTCCAGAAAAGCCTTGCCCGATTTCTGTAGGCAAGGTGCCGAAGATATTGCTTGACATTACCAACCAGACTCCTGTTGGTGACTCAGAGTTCCTCACACCCCAGAAGAAGCTTTTGAATCAAATCGACACAGTTGAAAAAGTGGTAATGGATGAGTTGAAGAGGCTCAAAAGGACGCCGAGCGCTAAAAAAGCAGAGCGCCAAAAGAGAGTTCGTACACTGATGTCGATGCGATGATGCATCGATGATCCTGGAGTACACAAGACGAGACAGGCCTGAGCACATTAGATCAATAACCGGTCAATCTAGTTCCCCATTTTTTACCCCTTTCAACCTCTAGCTGAAGATCTTGGTATAGGATCAGTAGGCATTTTTCTCACCCATTAACAAGTTGCTGAAGGTCTTGGCATAGGATCAGTAGGCACCTGAGTCAGTCTTTTTCATTTCTGGAGCCCTTTTTGAGCTCTTTGGTGATGTTTCTGGAACACAATGTACATAACAGAACCAACATGCGTTTGATTGTTTGCTCAAGGTCGGTCTTTGTACTCCTGGGCATTGGCATAATAGAATCCAAGCATCATTTTTCTTCAGACGAGAGTTCTCTTCTGACCGTTCCCTCCATACGTGGTAATGTCTTCCTCAGTATGAATGGATGTTCCTCAGTTTTTATGTCTTTGAACCTGCCTTTTCTCTGTCACGTTATGTACACCATGATCTGTTCATACAGACCGAAACAATGGCATGTTCCTATATGCCCCGAACTTAATTTTACAGTATAGGCATCTGTCTCTGGCATAGACGCGCAGAGAATTGAGCATACCTATTACCTAAATCTGAACCATTTGTTGTTTCAAGGTAACCCTTTTCTTCTCGAGGATGCAATAGTTTAAGGAAATCGCAGTTAAAGGACTCGATTAAATTATCTTAAAACTCAGGTCACATCTTGGGTATCCTAGGCAGCAATGAATTGCCCTGAACAATACAAAAGTTGACTGGCTTTTGTTGTTGGATATGGGTCTTGTTCATAAGCATTCTCCGAATAATGATTAAGTTAATTAAAGGGAAAATTATAGAAAAAGTCTTAGATTTATTATAATGTGCAGTCCTAAATTTATTTTTTTGACCAATTGAGTCCTAAATCTTTGACCATTGTGCCAATTTAGTCCATTTGGCTAAATTTGGTTGGCCGATGTTGTAAATAATTTTTAATTATATTTTTGTTTGTTCTTTTTTTGTTCTTCCTCCCCCCTCCTTCCTCCTCCTTTTGACGACTAGTTAGAGGGGAGGGCTCGTCATCGGACTGAGGTGACTAGCTAGTGGCGAGCTTCCCTCGCCGTTGTTGGGTGAGGGTGAGCTCGCCTAGCCATCGATGAGAGTAAGCCTAATGTCGTTGAGTGAGGGTGTCGCTGGGCAAGCTCCTTGGTCAGGACCTCATTCAACTCGGCAAAAAAGACCTCATTGGCTGTCGTTGGGCAAGACGCGACGACAAACCCAGCCACCAGTGAGGCGAGCTCTCACTAGATTCAGTGAGGGCAAGTGTTGCCAATGGATTGATGAGCTTGATCTCATTGGTGGACGACAAGGCTAGCTCGCCATTGGCTGGCCACCTCAGTTTGGTGATTGACCCTCCCCTCTGGCCGGTCACTAGAAGAAGGAGGAAGGAGGGGGGAGAAAGAAAAAAAAAAAAGGGGAAAAAGAGAGAAGAAAAGATAAAAAATTAATTAAAAATTTGAAAAAAAGAAAGTTCACGTTAGTACTAGCGGGCCAAATTTGGCCAGATGGACTGAATTAGCACAATTGCAATGTTTAGGATTCAATTGATTAAAAAATAAGTTTAGAACTAAATCGGCACAATTGAATAGATTTAGGACTTTTTTTCGTAATTTTCCGTTAATTGAAAGTGGAAATAATACCATCTATGATGCTTTCAAATTGAGAGAATGACGCGTTTTCATAAACTTACTTAAATAAAAAATTATAAAAATTCGAATTTCCAAAGTACATTTAATGGTGGCCGACTAATCCGCGAACAACTAATAAAACGAATATACAAAAGAAACCGGCAATCCAATTATTGCCTGTTCTTGTACTTATGTGTTTCTCCCAACCGGCATGCAATCTCGATCGATGCTCGACTTATTGCATGAATGGCTTACCCGCAAATGTAGGTGCATCCAGTGCTGAAAAATGATATAAGATTATGTGCAAAAATCAACACCTAGGGAATCTGGCAAGTCAACTCAAGATTTTCATTAAACAAAATCATGCTTGCATTGCTCAGGCGTCGAGCTCGGAATGATCACCAATCGGAATCACCTAGGGAATCGGGCAAATCAGATCACGACTTTCATCAAACTAGACCATGTTTCTCACGCATTGCTTAGGCGTCGAGCTAGAAATATTAGGTATCCGAATCCGTTTCGTCAACCAGTTATAAAGACTATACAGAAAATTCGATAACGCAAGGGAATTAATTAAATTGCTTCCGAGGATCGCCGGACGCCACGTTAAGTAACCTACACATTCTCGATCTGAGATATGAATATCCTATTTCAATATCGTACCAGGTGAATTCGATCCTAGCCCTAGGCACGAACTAGGTGCACCTGCTTCTACATATTCCCCGGTCAAACCTCCCACATTCCCTTCAAGTTTCAACCCCTACTCTCCCTAGGCGGAGATACTGCTCTCAGCTCTCCAATGGCGGTCACCAATCTAGATCTCACGCACTACATCTTCTGCCTCACCATCTTCATCACCTCTTGCTTCCTCTTCCGCGCGATCTTTGCGAGACTGGCCAACTCGTCGTCCCGTCAACCTCCAAGCCCCCCGATATCGCTCCCTGTCATCGGCCACATCTATCTCTTGGGCTCCTCGCTGCCTAAGTCCTTCCAAACCCTAGCTCGCCGCTATGGCCCCCTCATGCGGATCCGCATGGGTTCGTCAACCTATCTCATCGCCTCTGACGCCGCTGTCGCGAAAGAGATCCTCAAGACCCACGATGCCGAGTTCTCTTCGCGGTTCGAGATGGGGCCGGTCCAGTACAGCATATACAGGCACACCGGGTTCATGACCGCGCCGTACAGTCCCTACTACCGCTTCATGAAGAGGTTGTGCCTGACCCGGCTCTTTGCAGGGTCGCAGCTTGACCAGTTCAGGCACATCCTCAAGGAAGAGGTTGAGAGGCTCGTGAGGTCGGTGTTGGAGTGCTCTGGCGAAGGGAGATCCTGCGACTTGACGAGGGAGCTGACGACGCTAACCAACAACATTATCTTCAGGATGATCATGAGGAAGAGGTACTCCAAGTTCGTGGAGGAGACAAGAGAAGTGAGGAGGTTGGCGGTGGAGATCATGGAGCTCGGAGCAAAGCTTGGGGTGAGCGAAGTGTTCGGGCCTTTGAAGAGGTATGATATGTTCGGGCATGGGAAGAGGCTGACCGAGTCGATGAGGAGGTTCGACAGCGTGTTGGAGAAGATCCTGAGGGATTACGAAGAGAATATAGATGAGGGTGGTGAGAGTGACTTGTTGGAAATGCTGTTGGAGAGTTGTGGGGATGGTAATGCAGAAGTGAAGATGACTAGGGATCACATCAAGCATTTCATCTTTGTAAGTTCTTCTTTGGATTTTAATATGCGAAGACTCCACCGAACAAATTATTTCGGAGATTATATAACTGCACTTTGGTAATTAAGAGAAGCATATATATGATAATACTTTTTTTTTTTTTTTTTTTTTTTTGGCTTAGTTGGTTTTAATTGGTAGATGCACGTACCCAAAATCTATGTTGGACCTGTCATTGATATATATATATATTTTTTTGGTCGAAGACCTGTCATTGATATTTGATAGAGGGAAATTTTTGTTTATGATGGTCACTATTCATTGCATGATCAATGTGGAGTAAATTAATTTCGAAGATCAAATTTCTACAATGACAAAAAGATATTTACGTAAACGATTAATTTCATTTACAATGATCTTGCATGCACATAAGTTTTTTGCTATGAATTTGATTGAAAATATCTTATATAAGTTTGAGTATGATAAGCAAAGATTATAGATAAGCATGGTTCCAAGATAGAATCTGGAATATGAGAACCGAACTGGTGAGGACCTATAGATTCTTCTAAAATATGCAGGGTAGGTTCTAGGTTCTAAAAAATGAGAAATCTGTTTTGATAGGTAGGTTCCAGATTCGTAGTTAGAGGAACCTGGAACCTATTTAGCTTAGAATACGTTTTAATGTTTTTCTTGGTTCATGTTTTTGTGCAATCTTATGATATTCTATGCCATTTGATGATGGATGTATAATTTAGAAGCACTGGTATTTGCTTCTATTTCATGATTGAGATTTTTACTTTATTGCTAATCATATTTTCTATGTATTTTATGGTCAGTGAATCGTAATAGTAAGTGATGCTATTAAATGTTTTAATTCATTGCAATCATTCAATTAATAATATAGGTGGAACCTGGGTAGAATCAATAACCAACCCGTGGAACCTATGACACGGTAGGTTCTAGGTTTTAGGATATGCATGGTAGATTTAAATTTCAAAAAATGAGTAACTTGTTCCAATAAATAGGTTTGAGGTGGAATATGCACGGAAACTGAAATTGCTTAGCCCTAGTGGAGGCCCTTTGGCAATCATCAGATGAGAATGATTGCATTTCGTCTCTCTCGAAATTTGACCAAATTTGTATGCTCTCAACTAGCAAAAAACGAATCGATTTTGTCTCTCTCCTCATAGTCTTTTTTCCCACCTAATGAAATAGGAAATGCTGGCGGCGAGCATCGACACGATGTCGGCGGGGTTGCAGTGGGCCATGGCGAACCTCATCAACCACCGTGCAGTCTTCGAGAAGCTGAGAAACGAGATCGAGTCCGTCGTCGGCCCTGCCAAGCTGATCGGAGAGCCGGACATCTCGAACCTCCCGTACCTGCAAGCGGTAACGAAGGAAACCCTGCGGCTCCACACCCCGTCCCCTCTGATCTTCAGAGAATGCAACAAAGACTGCAATGTGATGGGCTACGACATCAAGGCCGAGACCAGGCTGCTGATGAACGTCTACGCCATCATGCGGGACCCCGACACGTGGCGCGACCCCGATGAATTTGTGCCGGAGAGGTTCCTGGCCAACCCCGGCGAGGGCGGCGGTCAACTCGACCAGGTCGAGACAAGGGGTCGCGACTTCAGCTACCTACCGTTCGGAGGCGGGAGGAGAGGGTGCATCGGCGCATCGCACGCTTCGATGGTGATGCAAGTCGTCGTCGGGACTCTGGCCCAGTGCTTTGACTGGGAGGTCAACGATGGGCAGAAGGTCGATATAAACGTAGGGTCGGGATTCTCGGGTGCCATGGCGAGCTCTCTCGTGTGCCGTCCGATTACGCATCTCGACCCCTTCAAGTAGGAAATTAGTTCCAAGGTGGGAAAGTCTCGAGTCTTGTGTGTAATATATAATCAAATAAATGTTGGAATAAGATGCGCTTTCGTGTAGAATTTCAGTGGTGATGGGTGTAACTGAAAGAACTCAATTTAGTTTTATTATATGGGCATTTGAAATATAACTAAAACAAATCGATATGAGCTTTTTTAAGCATCTATGTGATGTTCCAAGAAAAATGGATATTGCTTTTTCAGATGTATTATACGAGTATTGTTATTTTATACTATATGGTTTGAATCCCAGAAAATGTCATGTGATCGAACACAAGTGCCAAAGTTTCCATAGTCATTCATCCAACGAGTTATTTCAAATATTGAGTTTTGGTCATTGGAGGAGTCTACTGTTTTGTACGAAAAAATAATTGGTCCTTTTTCTGTGCCGATAAGAACTAAGAAATGTTGGTTGATGTCAAAAACTGTGAAGAATGATTAATTTTTTTTTGTTTCTGGTAAATTATTGGTAAGTTACTCACAATTTCAAGAAATTACCAACTTTTTTTTTTTGATTAGTTGAAATTTATCATTTTTTGTAATTGGTTATAAACTTCTATTTATGTAACTTAACGATACTTCAAATTTACCGGTTTCACATCAACATAAGGCATTTAAGGGGCACGATTACTAGCATGGATAAATTAAAAACGCATGAGCCTTTTCTTTTTCAGTAGGAATATGTTTCTTAAACTCATCGTTATTCGAAATACTAATAAATATATGTAACTGCTGGTCATGAACCTCCGCCTTGTTCCTTTTTTATTTATTTTATTTACAAGGATTTTGATTAATTATATGCCTATCTATCATTCTCTCTACTGCAATGATATATTTATTTTAAGAATGCATGTGGGATGTTTAATTAATTATTGGAGGTAGAAATAGAATTGTAATTTTATATTAACGTGATCTCATTATGCATCTCTCGATTGGTCTAATAAATTCATCAGAAGCATTTGACTTTATAAGACTACGGAAACGTACAACGAAAACAAAATGGAAAAAAAAATTATAATCTCAAATCGATATAAATGTGCAAATTAAAATATATACATGAAAACGCAATACGACTATATAATTCTCCTATGAAAATGGGAAAATTAGCACAGGATGATAAAGAAATTAGTATTGATTTGAGCCTCCGACTTACCAAAAGAAATAGTGCGTCTTCAAAGATTAAATTATTCAATTCAAACATGTCTGGCAAAAAGAACAAAATTACTATACATTAAATATGACATTAAATATCACACGCGCTTTTGTTTATACCAAACATCAAATTCTCAGCTTTACAACAAATGGAGTTTCAAATAAGGAGGCCTCTCAAATGAATACCACAAATTAATGCTTCGTAAGTTCTTTCATGCTACTTTGACGGCAAAGAAAATGTTTGATTTGAAAAATATTTTAAAAAAAAAAATTATCTCAGGCTACCGTGACTATGGCCCGGTTCTAGATCAAAATTGTCATGGCACCTATGAACGAACACTTACTGGCTCCAGTCACACTTGATGAGGTACGCCAAGCCACTTTCCACTTGGGTGCCACGAAAGCTCCATGTCCTGATGGTTTCAACGGTCTATTCTACCAAACCCATTGGCATACTGTACAGCAAGATTTATTTCGCCTAGTCACTGAATTCTTCCAAACTGCCAAGTTGCCTAGTGACCTCAACAAGACCGTCATAGCTCTGATTCCCAAGGTACACCATCCTGAAAGCCTTGACCAATTCCGTCCGATCAGTTTGTGTAATTTTGCATATAAAATTATCGCTAAGGTCATGGCAAATC
The DNA here is from genome assembly GCA_014182565.1 of Eucalyptus marginata. Classification (NCBI taxonomy): domain Eukaryota; kingdom Viridiplantae; phylum Streptophyta; class Magnoliopsida; order Myrtales; family Myrtaceae; genus Eucalyptus; species Eucalyptus marginata. The sequence continues at coordinate 34,221,209 of CM024585.1, forward strand.
GCCTAAAACCTTGGCTAGAAGAGCTGATCTCAACAGAACAGGCTGCCTTTGTGAGCGGACGTCAGATACAGGATAATGCTCTAATCGTTCACGAGGTTCTACATCACTTCAGAACGAGGAATAAGAAGCGACATTTCAACGCCCTCCTTAAGACTGACATGCAAAAGGCATATGACAAAGTTGAATGAGATTTTCTCCAAGCCTACCTTACTAGATTGGGGTTCCATCCTTGGTGGGTTCAAATGGTGATGCAATGTATCACCACGACGACTTTGAGTGTTCGCCTAAATGGGGAGCTTCTACCCTACTTTACTCCGTCACGAGGACTCAGACAAGGAGACCCTCTTTCTCCATATATTTTCATTTTAATGGCAAATGCTCTGTCAACCCTTATTCATAATGCACTTACCATGGGACATCTCCACGGCATCAAACTTACTGTGTCATGTCCAACTCTCTCTCATCTTTTTTTTTGATGATTGGTATTCTTCCCGAATGGTACACTAACGGAATGTCGAATTTGGCAAATATATTGAACCAATACGCTGGCCACGGGTCAAGTGATAAATGAAATAAGTCTCGGACTCTACTTTAGTAAATCTTGTCCGATGAGCCTTCAAAATAATCTGGCGCAGCTGAATTGCGGGTACCGGTGCTGAATTGTTATGGGAAATAGAAATAATTAGTTAATAAAAATATTTAAATATTTTATTTTATGTTGAGCTCTTTGGGTTGCATGTATGTAAATAATTTTCCCCATCAATTTCCAGCTTATATCTGTTTTCTTTTTGATATCATACGAATCTTAATCATGTATTTTTTTAATGTGTATTTGGGGAAGAACTACTATAGTCTAAAAAATTTCTTCTCCTCAATTACTTTATACTTTATTAATTAGAGGAGTATCAAAGCTATATCTATAATAAATAATCGATTGATTTTTGAACACTTGAGTGTGGTTTCATTAATGCCAGCAAAAATCATCCTAAGATAACTTGAAATCTATAGAGATATTTTGTGTTGTCTTCGAATAAATTTGGGTTCTGAACCAAAAATAAGGTTAAGTATGTCATTTGATAGGTTAAATTAATTATATACTGGATTTTGTGAATATTAAATTTTGTGAAGGAGAAAATGGTGATGAAAAGCTTCTAAAAAGGCCTGAAATGCCTCAATAAGTCTTGAAATTTGAAGAGACGACAACAAAGACAACGACAATCAAGTGTTATCCTACTAATTTACAAGGTCGGCTATACGAATTCCATTATGTGCTGATTAAATATTTTCTTCTCCAATAATCTCATTTAATTATTTTCTTTTTTCGGGTTGGTATTGCACTGGGGTAAATGTAACCAGACAAGTTTCTTTTGAGGCAGTGAGCATGCACTATTTCGACCGTGCAAACATTGTGCTACATTGAACATTGAGCAATCGGTTAATTTGAATATATTTACGCAATTTTTATATTTATTTTATTTGGAAGATGAAGGGTCAATCACGGCCTTTTTAATGGGTTTATTTCCTCATCTGTTCAATAGCTAAGGAAGAATAAGAAATCAGAGGAAGGCGATATCCATATCTTAAGCTATTTCATTGACGAATAAGTTATACACAAACAAAATCGACTTGGTTTCTAATGAAGAAAAAAGCTAGATAAATGATGATAGAAAATTATGATAAAAGTCCCTAATCTATTGCCAATTCAGTTTCAAATTTTTTAATTTAGCCAAATTAGTTCTAAACTTTGTAATGATTTGTCAATATAATCATTTCAGTCAATTTTAACTAGCAATCATTGATGTGGACATTGGCTATTTTATGCGGTACGGACGATACTAATGTGTTTGCAATTTTTTAATATTCTGAATTTTTTTTTTTTTTTTTTTTTTTTTTCTTTATTCCCAAACCCTTGCCGATGACCTTCGTTGGCTGTCGCCAAGGCCTGTTGAGCAGCGGAGAAAAATAAGAAAAAAATAAAACAAGAAAAGAAAAGAAAAAGGAAAAAAAAGAATATTCATAATATTTTTAAAAAATGCTAAAGTTATCCATGTCAACGATTGATTGCTAAATTGAAGAAAGACAATATTAGCAAATCGTCAAAAAATTTGTGACTATATTGACCAAATTAAAATATTCAAGGCTTAACTAATTGTTCATTCTTGCTTCCCTTCTATGATGATTGTGCAATCAAACTCGTTCTACTGGAAAATTGGACTAGACCGGATTGCCCTTAAAACTGGTTCGATTCTAATTTCCTGATTCCAAAATTTTGGAATCAGTGGAAACCAGTTTAATTCCTGGTTATAAATGAAGCACCACTCAGGAACCGGACTGACTGAACTAAAATAAAACCTAAAAACACTAGTTTTATTCTTGATATCCTTTTCTCTATCTCTCTCTTTTTCTTTATTTTCTCCAACTTCGCTTAGACACTTCACGACTCTCTTTCTTTCTCGCTTGTGACTCACCCTCCTCCTCGCTCGTGCGCTACTTGCCCTCGTTCATTCGAACCTCACAACCCTCACTCGTTCCCCACTCACCTTCACTTGCTTGCCCTCATTCATCTTTTATTTTGATCCGTTTTGTTACTCATATAATGTAAAAATTGAAATAAAAAAAAAGAAACAAAAGAAAAACAGGATTTTGGGTAGTCCTTAGAACCAAATTGGAAAAACATGGTGCGTTTCGGAAAAAAACATGACAGATTCCAGATTCTAAAAACTGGAAATCAATTCTAACAAGGTAGGTTCTAGAACATATCCATCCTGAAATCGACCACCCTTATCTTCTATTGGATTAATCTATCATGTGGTTGGAAAATAGTAACACATCCTACCTTTTTAACATGTATCGGTTGGGCGCTTTTTATTATTTTCTGAGCATTTTTCGTTGGAGCATAAGCATCGAATACGTCGACAATGGACCAAGGGCGAGGTTCATTTACAAGAATGGTAGGATTCTTTAACTATGTCATTGTTGCTCATTTTCAACATTATTTACATATGTGGTTCCCCTTTTTTGTCATCTTCTCTAGTATTTCTAAATTAATTTCTAAACTTATTTAGCCTTTTTCCGTTACTGTTTCATTCGAATAATTATTGAACCAATGTTTTGTTTATTTTTTCTTTTAGATATATACATATATAATTTAAAAGGAAAATTAATCCGTGCGTAGCAGTAGAATATAGTTATGCCCTTAATAACCGAAAATGACCTTATGGGGCCGGTCCCACCTAAATAAGTCAAATTGCAATCAAATTTCAAGTGCTCAACTTAGAGGATAAATCATGTCTATCTAAATCACATAAATATAAATTGTCCATATCGCAAAAACAATAATGATCTTATAATAAGGATGCTATGTTCTAGTTCAGATAGCGGATATCTAGTTTTTCACTATAAAATTGGCTATGACAATTAATACCAACAACTTAGATTTCTAATATAGATCGAAAGGTATGGAAAAGACCCATTTCTTATTCTCGTGACCTCACTAGCTATGTGAATTTATCCATGGACCGACGCAATGCATGACCTATTTATTCAACACAAACCAATTTTCTTTTGTGACAAGTCCTTTTTCAAATGATATGAGAAAGCGATCCATCCAATATCTAGTCTTTGAGGATAATAAAATGTTAAGCTACAAAAGCTCAGTAAATACAGGGACAAAATCAAAATATTGATTGAATCAGTGATTACGAGAGCATACAAGATGTGAAAGCAACCCCGATGGGTTTCACTCATAACCCATGTAGGCACATGAACAGATAGCCGTCCTTTATGGGTCGTTGGACCACCGAAAATGAGGGAGTATAATTAAGAAAAACTTAAGTTAGTCATCGATGTTTCCTACTAAATTAGACAAGGAAGATGTTAACCATGTAGCTATAGATTGTTTGTCGTCGCATCTACGTTCTTAAGCATGGCTTGAGAACAGAAGATTCCACTATGAGAGAAATCCGATTAGTGTAGCATTGCAAACCCGGGGCTCAATTTTGCAGTAGAAAACTTTGATCGATCAAGTTTTGATTGGGCGAAGATATATTGCTGATCAACCCTTGTTTGTTCTGGATAAAATTTGAGTTTTGGTCCAACCTAATACATCTTGACCAGTTTCATGAGAAGGGGGATAATGGCCAAACCCGAAAAAGGGAAAAAACACACACACACACATTTATTCGAGGATAGAAATATCCTCGCTACCCAAAAAGCTCTACATACTTTTCTTAGAGGGTAAAAAATATCCACCATTAAATCTTCCAGCTATGCGAGCTGATGTGCACAAAACATGGCTAACACTCCTGACGTGTACAAAAGACACGCCATCACAAGGCCAAAAGATGTAAACCGTGGTCGTTTATGATTTTTCTGAATTTACACTAAGTCCATTTCAAGAGAAAAGAGAAAAAGAAGGGTTCCAACCATTTGTATGTTTTGTTCAGTGGTCTTATGTCTCTCTCACCCTAAAAGTTAGCTTAAACACCTACACAATCTCCTCCTCATACATTCGAGCCACAACAGTGTGACAGATCCATATCCCCTCACACATTCGAGTGGTAATAAGTCGTGTGAATGTTGAGTTCAGATTTGTTGGTAACTTAGATTTGGTATTAGTGTTGAGTGGTCTTAAGTCTCTTTTATCCCAAAAACTAATTTGAAAAGTGAGACTTTTCTTCATATATATAAATCGATTGCCAATTCTTTCCATAATTGATATGAGATAATCCAACATGTTTCACTTTTCAATCTGTTATGACCTTTTATGCTTGATGGTAAGGAGTTTGGGTCAAGCAAATTTACCATAGTATTTTGTCTTTCGGATGTATTTTCATGCATTTTCTTTTCGGGAGAAAAACTCCCAGCATTAAGATCTATGATATTCACACTACATGTCAATAATTCCAGCCATTTTCACTTTCAACATGGATTATATCCACTGAGTCGATCGCTTTGAATTTTTATGCTCTTTTATTTTGTTTCTTCAACCTTCCTCCTCCGTGCGATATAAATTGTTAACCAGGTTCCATTGCAAATCATCCTAAACCATTCGAACCTCTGCTCCACAAACCACAAAATTTCCCATGGCCGTTGATTCCGGTGACTACATCTTCTTGCTCTTCATCTTCCTCTCCTCCACTCTCATCTTCTTCATCTTCTCATCCAAGAAAAAGCCCGCGCGAAGCCCGCCGAGCCCACCGGCCCTCCCCATCCTTGGCCACTTCCACCTCCTCAGTTCCGCCCTACCAAAGTCCCTTGAGGCCCTAGCCCGCCGCTATGGCCCCCTAATGCAAATCAGCATCGGCTCATCCCGCTTCCTCGTCGCCTCCGACGCCTCGACTGCACAGCAGATGCTGAGGGACCACGATGTCGAGTTTGCCTCCAAGTTTGCCTTTGCGCCCTCCCACCACAACATCTTCAAGGGGGCCGAATTCGTGAACGCACCCTATGGCACGTACTGGAAGTTCATGAAGCGGCTGTGCATGACCAAGCTCTTTGCCGGCCCGCAGCTCAACCGGTTCTCGCACATACGTGAGGATGAGACTATGAAGCTCTTGAGGTCCTTATGGAAGTGCCACCAGCTCGGTGAGTTGTGCGACCTGAGTACGAAGCTGACTGTGCTGACGAACAACATGCAGTGTCGGATGGCAATGAGCAAGAGATGTTCAAGAAGCGACGATCAAGCACATGAGATTAGAGAAATCATCAGCAATATGATGGCCTGTGGTGGGAGGCTGAGCTTCGCAGAGGTACATGGGCCATTGAAGCACATCGACCTGTTCGGGAATGGGAAGAGGCTGAGGGCAGCGCTGAGGAGCTTCGATGTGTTGATCGAGCAGATAATTAAGGAATACGAGGATGACCGTGGGGAGAGTGAAGAGGAAGATGTGATGGACATTTTGTTGGAGACGTATAGAGACCCAAATGCTGAGATCAGGTTGACCAGAGATCAGATCAAGCACTTCTTCCTAGTAAGTTGATCGTCATACTCTCTTATTCATTTAATCAAACTGCATATTATCCTACGTTTAGTGTGATAACCAGTGTCTTTTGTCTCGGCAAAAGGATCTTCTAATAGCGGGCGTCGATACCACATCAGCATCGATGCAGTGGGCCATAATCGAGCTACTGAAACACCCTCACACGCTCAAGAAGCTCAGGGAGGAGATTGACACGGCGGTAGGGTCGACCCGGCTTGTCAATGAATCGGACGTCCCGAACCTGCCTTACCTACAGGCCGTCGTGAAGGAAACGCTGAGGCTACACAATCCAGGGCCCTTGCTCCGTCGCAAATGCAACAGCGATTGCGAGATCAACGGCTACGACATTAAGGCTGGGATCAACATCTTGATAAACGCCTATGCCATCATGCACGACCCGGGCACGTGGGAAGATCCGGATGAGTTCTTCCCGGAGAGGTTCATGGCGGGTGATCGAGGTGATCATCATATGGAGTTGAAGGGCCAGAATTTTCATTTCCTTCCGTTTGGTAGCGGGAGGAGGGTGTGCATCGGCGCGGCTCATGCCACGATAGTGATGCACACGGCGATTGGAGGGCTGATTCAGTGCTTTGATCTGAAAGGAGCGGAGAAGGTGGATATCAAACTGGCGACGGGATATTCCGGTGCGATGGCGAACCCGCTCGTGTGTTATCCGATCGGACGTTTGAACCCGACCATCTTGAATGTGAAATAGAACAACAACGGACCAGGGATAGTAATATGTCTACATCTGCATATCTCCATGTAATGCGAGGATAAATAAGGGTTTGTTTATATGAAACGTTGTTCCTGGAGTGTGAAACAGTTCCATCTTATGCAATGTCGTCTCTTTCCTTCCATCTTGTATATTTTAAAGCATTCATATTTTTCTAAGTTTCTAAAATTTTTCAATTGTTTTTTTTTTTTTCCTTTCTCTTTCCGCCGGCCATTGGGGCCTCGACAATGGATGGTAGAGGTCGCGACGCCCTCGGTCAGATTTGGTGAGGCATCACATCCCTAGCTGGCCCTCACTTGTGGTTGACGACCTTTGCCGGCCATAGTTGAGGCTTGGCGATCGGCAGAGAGGAATTGAGAAAAAATAAAAATGAAAAATTGAAAACAAAATTAGAAATTTTTAAAAAATTGAAAAAGTCATTGGCAAAATCAGTAATTATTGGCTAAAATTAGCTAGAAAAACTATATTAGCAAATCGTTTAGATGTTTATGAGTAATTAGCTAAATTGAAAATTCTACGACTAAATTTGAATGCGTCAATAAATTTATTATATTTTTTATAATTATCCTGTCGTTCATTCTTACTTCCCTTCTATTGTATTTACCTATCATACGGTGGGAAACCCATCCTCCTTGTTAACATGTATCGGTTGGGTGCATTTATTATTTTCTTAGCATTTTTTTCGGAGCATGAGCATCGAATGCATAAAAAATGGACCAAAGGTGAGGTTCATTTACATGAATGGTAGGATTCTTCATCTATGTCATTGTCGTCTATTTTCTATTTTTCAACATTATTTACATATATATATATATATCCCTGTGGTTCCCTTTCTTTTTTTATCATCTTCTCTAGTATTTCTAAATTAATTTCTAAACCCCAATTAGCCTTTTTCTGTTACTGTTTTATTCGAATAATTATTAAATCAATCCTTTGTTTATTTTTCCTTGAGATATATAATTTAAATGGAAAAATTAATTCTTGCGTAGCAGGTAGAATATAACTATGCCCTCAATAACCGAAAATGACCTGATGGGGCCGGTCCCACTTAAATAAGTCAAATTGCAATTAAATTTCAAGTGCTCAGCTTAGAGGATAAATCACGTCTGTCTAAATTACATAAATATAATTTGTCCATCTAGCAAAACAGTAATGATCTTATAATAATGATGCTATGGTCTAGTTCAGCTAGCAGATATCTAGTTTTTAACTATAATCATTGGCTATGACAATTTGTACCACCAACTCAGATTTTTAATATAGATCGAAAGCTATGGAAAAGACCCATCTTTTTTTTTTTTTTTTTTGTGATCTCGCTAGCTACGTGAATGTATCTGTGCACTGACCCACTGCATGATCTATTTATTCAATACAAATCGATTTTTTTTTTTTGACAAGTCCTTTTTCAATCTATATGAGAAAGCAACCCATCAAATGTCTACGTTCTGAGGATGATGACACGTTAAGCTACGAAAGCTAAGTAAATACCGGGACATAATAAAAAAATTGATCGAATCACTGATATCGACAACATAAAGGAATGTGAAAGCAACCCCGATTAGTTCACTTATAAACCATGCAGGCACATGAACGGATGGCCGTCCTTTTTGGCTCGTTGGACCACCGAAAGTTAGGAAGTATAGTTAGGAAAAGAAAATCTCAAGTTGCTCATCAATTTTTCGTATTGAATTAGACAAGGAAGATGTCAACCATCTAGCTATAGGATGTTTGTCGTCGCATCTACGTTCTTAAGCATGTCTTAGGAACAGAAGATTCCACTGTGATAGAAATGCGATTATTTTAACATTATAAACCCGGGGCTTAACTTGCAGTAGAAAACTTTCGTAGATCGTGTTTTGAATAGGCGAAGATATATTTCTGATCGACCCTTGTTAGTTCTGGATCGAATTTGATTTTTGATCCAACCTGATACGTGTTAACCAGTTTCATGAGATGGGGGAGTAACGGCCAAACCCAAAAAGCACGCACACATTCATTCGAGGATGGGAATATCCTTACTTTATAAGCGACCCAAAAATACAGACAAATTTTTCTTTTGAGAGTAAAAGATATCCACCGTTGAATCTTCTATCCATCCGAATTTATGTGGCACATAGCATGACTAACACTCCCGACGGGTACAAAAAACATGCCATCAAAAGTCCAAAAGATGTAAAACCTCGTCGTTTCTAGTTCTTCTGAATCTAGAATAGTCCGTTTTGCATTTCGAGAGGAAAGGGAAAGGAAGAATTCCACTAGTTTGGTGATTTTATCCCTTATGTTTCACTTCAATCCGTTATGATTTTTCACGCTTGACGTTGTGGAGTTCGAGTCAAGCAAATTCACGGTAGTTTTTTTGTCTTTCGGGTAAAAGTTTGTGAATTTTTATGGGTGATTTGAAAAATTATGGTGTTTTTGTTCTACGAAAAGTTTAGATGTTTTTCTGGGATTTGGCAGGGTATAATTGGCTAGCAATTTTTTTCGGTAACTTCTTGATCGTGATGAGGGTGTCGAAGTACGTGCTAATCGCGCTCTTGAATTAAAAAAAAAAAAATGTCGTTTTCTGATTGTTCAGTTCGTTAAGTTCGGGGCGAGTGACCTAATTACATCTTTTGGCCATCAAATTTGGAATAAGTCGCCTTATCTAGCCTTGCCCACGGGATCCAACTTTTACTTTTATTTTGGAGACGGAGGACGTCAAAGTCAGCATATTTCAATACATATATCCACCGAGTCGATCGCTTTGATTTCTTATGCTCTTTTACTTTGTTTCTTCGACCTAGCTCCTCCAAGCGATATAAATAGTTAACCAAGCCATTACATATCAACCTAAACCATTGACTCCTCAAACCACAAAATTTCCCATGGCCGTCGACGCGGGTGACTCCATCTTCTTGCTCTTCATCTTCCTGTTCTCCACTCTCATCTTCTTCATCTTCCATTTGTCCAAGAAGAAGCCCGCGCGTAGCCCGCCGAGCCCACTGGCCCTCCCCATCCTCGGCCACTTCCACCTGCTCAGCTCCGCCCTGCCAAAGTCCCTCGAGGCCCTAGCCCGCCGCTACGGCCCCCTTATGCAAATCAGCATCGGCTCGTCCCGCTTCCTTGTCGCCTCTGATGCCAACACTGCACAGCAGATCTTGAGGACCCATGATGTCGAGTTCGCCTCCAAGTTCGTCTTCGCGCCCTCCCACCACAACATCTTCAAGGAGGCCGAGTTCGTGAACGCGCCCTACGGCACGTACTGGAAGTTCATGAAGCGGCTGTGCATGACCAAGCTCTTTGCGGGCCCGCAGCTCGACCGGTTCTTCCACATACGTGAGGATGAGACGATGAAGCTCTTGAGATCCTTATGGAAGTGCCACCAGCTTGGCGAGCCCTGTGACCTGAGCACGAAGCTGACCGCACTGACAAACAACATGCTGTGTCGGATGGCAATGAGCAAGAGATGTTCGAAGAGCGATGATCAAGCGCATGAGATTAGAGAGATGGTGAGGGATACGATGATGTGTGGCGCGAGACTAAGCTTCGCGGAGGTGCATGGGCCGTTGAAGCACGTTGACCTGTTTGGGAATGGGAAGAGGCTGAGGACAGCGCTGAGGCGGTTCGATGCGCTGATCGAGCAGATAATCAAGGAGTACGAGGATGACAGCGGGGAGGCGAGTGAAGAGAAAGATGTGATGGACATCTTGCTGGAGACGTATAGAGATCCAAATGCTGAGATCAGGTTGACCAGAGATCAGATCAAGCATTTCTTCCTAGTAAGTTGGTCGAGACATTCTTATTCATTTAATCAAACTAGATATATCCTGCATTTTGTGTAATAACCGGTCTCTTTTGTCTTGGCAAAAGGATCTTCTGATAGCAGGCGTGGATACCACGTCGGCATCGATGCAGTGGGCCATAATCGAGCTGTTGAAACACCCTGACAAGCTCAAGAAGCTGAGGGAGGAGATTGACACGGCGGTAGGGTCGACCCGGCTTGTCAACGAATCGGACGTTGCGAACCTGCCTTACCTACAGGCCGTCGTGAAGGAAACGCTGAGGCTGCACACTCCGGGGCCCTTGCTCCGCCGCAAATGCAACAGCGACTGCGAGATCAACGGCTACGACATAAAGGCCGGGACCAACATCTTGATAAATGCCCACGCCATCATGCACGACCCGGGCACGTGGGAAGATCCGGATGAGTTCGTCCCCGAGAGGTTCATGGCGGGCGACGGAGATAATCACCATATGGAGCTGAAGGGCCAGGATTTTCATTTCCTTCCGTTTGGTAGCGGGAGGAGGGCGTGCATCGGCGTGGCTCATTCCGCGATAGTGATGCACACGGCGATTGGAGGGCTGATTCAGTGCTTTGATTTGAAAGGAGCGGAGAAAGTGGATATCAAACTGGTGACGGGATATTCCGGTGCGATTGCGAACCCGCTCGTGTGTTATCCAATCGGACGGTTGAACCCGACCGTCTTGCATGTGAAGTAGAACAATGGACTAAGGATTAATATGTCTACATCTGCATATCTCTATGTAATGCGAGGATAAATAAGGGTTTGTTTATGTATGTTGTTCCTGGTGTGTGAAACAATTTCATCTTAAGCAATGTGGTTTATTTCCTTCAATCTTGTAAATTTTATATTATGTTATTCCCGGAGTGTGAAACAGTTTCATCTCAAGCAATGTGGTTTATTTCCTTCAATCTGGTAAATTCTATAGCATTCATATTTTTCTAACTTGGGTATAGTTAATGCCTCACTTCTACTTGGCACATGTCGTTTATGAAGCCCCTTTCCTTCGAGAAAACATGATCGTATGATCTTTTAGAGTAATTATAAAATACATCGGTGGTGACAAAGAAATTTTTATCCAAACGCTCAAATCTCAGGTTGATAAGACAGTTTATGTAAATTTCTTTCGAGTGGCGGTATATGCTCGAAATTTTCCAATTATTATTTTTATGCAATATTGATGTGCATATAGGGTATAGCCTATCTTAATTCAAAACTTGAGGTCTATAATAATCTTCAATATGGAGTCTAGCGTGAGAGTCTTAAGAAAATAAAGAAAAGAGTCTATAAAGCGTTACTTTTCATCAATATATTGTAAAGGTGAAAATAGAGATATTATCACCTATAATTATAGAGGAAGTTAAAGATAAAAGATAATAAACTGATTCACATGGAAATATAATAAAAAAATAAAAAAAAATCTCCAAATAATCAATTTGTGGATACTCTGCTTGATATAGTTATAGGGGAACTTAAAGGTAAAAGATAATAAATTGATTTACATGGCAATAGAATAAAAAACAAATCAAAAAAGATCTCCAAATAATCAATTCGTGGATATGCTTGATATGTTACGTTTATGCTGATTTGTAAAAGATTCTACGATGCAGCCATTCGATTTTTTGCTTTAGATTTGTTACTTTAATAAGTCTTAACTATTTGTTAAGGTGTGAATAGGATGATATGTTAGAACGAGTCATACACAACATTTTCTCTTTTCTCTATGTAGTTGAAATTGAATGTAGATCTTCACAAATCCCATGATTGGTGTAGTTGACTGGGGCATTGGGGTTTTTAGCTTAACAGCCGATAGTCATCCGTTCCAATCCCCAAGTTACATATACACTATTTTGTGTCAAGCCATCTGCATACGACAAAATTTTGGATTGAACTAGCTTATGATGTTTGCACAGTGTTTCATGGATCCTTATTCAGCCGGATCTCTACTAGATCATTAAAAAAAATGCGGAATTTATATAATGTCATAATGCACTTTTCAAACTAAAACCAATAATTTCAATTAGCATATCCTATCCCAGAATTAATTGATGAAACATATGCCTTGGCACGATTAAGAAACTGCAATATCTCGCGCTTGTCAGAGCACATGCACTTCTCGTCAATAACATCTTTGAATATCACAAGTTATGCTCCCGGCCAAAATTCATCTGATCCATCACCTCAGAGACATAAGATGAACTGAATCTTCATTCTGACAATGTGATTCGGAAGGCACCACCTGATACAGCACGAGTTGATGTGGTGAATTTCTGAAAAATGATTGTTGCATCATGCCGGGGTCTCTGCTTGTCAGCCATTAGTGCAGAGTGATATCTCACATTAGAAGTGGATGAATCATTGTGTTCATGTGTTTCCTCATATTAATCTGAGCGATGCTATTTACATAAGGCGATGACCGGTTGATGTGGTGGAGTTCTAAAAAATGTTCGCTGCATCATGCCTGGATCTCTGCTTGTCAGCCATTAGTTCAGACTGGTATCTCATATTAGAAGCGGATGAATCATTATGTTCATTTGTTTCCTCGTACTATCTTGAGGGATGCTCTTTACATAAGGTGATGACCATAACTTGGTTATAACGGGAAATGGCTAAACATATGGTTTTAAACTTTTATATTACATTTTCTAATATGGTATCAAAGTTAGGGTTTATCCCCAGTTCGTCAGATTCTAAGTTTTTAGATTGGACTTTCCAATAATATTGTTCCTTTACGAAACCCATATTCTCTTCTAGAACATTTAGCATTCGAAAGAATTTATAATTTTTTCTTTGGGTGAATCGAATAGTGTGTGGATTGTACATGTTATACTATTAAAAATACAATCAATCATACCTAAACTGAGGAATCTAAACAACTTTGCTATCTTTAGATTCGTTTTGGATCCTTATAATGATCGCTGCATTACACGTCATGGACCACATTGTTTATCGCATTCATGAACATCCTAGTCAAAATGAGTGCGTCTTTGATGTGAGTATAGGAGGCCTCGACAATGTCTTAAGAATTATGAACCTTTCACTTCAAGATCACCCTAATTAATAAGATTTCGGTGGTCCAGATTTGCTTATCTTTATTTTTCGGTGGTCCAGATTTGGGTGGTCTCACCCTAAACGAGCTGACCGCTGATTAACACTAGACAAGGATTTAAACACAATTATCACTTAAAAACATTCAAATCATGAATGCCAATTACAAGATGCCAAATGCTAAAATCTCTCTATGATCTCTATGGGGGCTGCTCTTGGTGAGGATAGATCCGGTTGCATAATAATGGCCGAACACAAAAAGTTGATTGGTTCCTATTCTTAAATGTATTTGTCGGAAATTAAAACTAGAAAAGAAAGATATAATGAGTTCTAAAATGTTGGATTTATGTATTGCACGCGGGAAGTGGTCCCGTTTTTGGTCCCTAGGATTAAGTGATAACGTTGATATTTCATTCTCCTGTTGACATAATCCCCGGCAGGACCATTTGGTTCTGATTTTCCCTTTATTATATTTTCTCTCATTGGACCCTAGGTCACAAGTGATGTGAATCTGAAAGTGACTTAAGATGTGATCTTCGAAATCAATTGATGTTACGAACTATGATTAATGGGCCAGCCATCGCGTGCAAATGAGAAACTCTTCGTTAAGGATTGCATAATTAATTTGCTATGCATGTTCCTTTGGTATTATTGAAAAAGATTTTTTTTTTGTGCAAAAATTTAAACCTTTAGGAACACAAAAATTGAAAAAACATGGACGAATGCCAAAAATTCTAACATAAATAGATATGAAGAACCAACTTTTCTCCTTTTCTACTTTTCCCTCCTTGTCTCGACACCTTTTCACTCGGTTTGACTACTTTGTCACCTTGAGTGTAAGTTTTGGTGCTGGGTCCCTTGCTGTACAGCTATATAGCTTATTGGTTTAAATTCAATATATTTCTTACCTTTTACCGAAAAAAAAAAAAGAACCAACTTGATATGGGAGATTTACGTAATTTGATAGTTTGTCTATGTCTATAGGAAGGGACCGACTGGATGTTCATGATCCACCAAGTAGAAATTACAAATGCCTGACTCATGAATTCTCAAATAATTTCAAAATCCCCCGGTACATCCAACAAGCTTGACGAGAACAAAATCAAAGAAAAAACAAGTATAAACCCTTACACGGTTTTTTTATAGCACTCAAAACGCCTCTCAAATTAAGCTTATAAGCAAAATAGGTCGAGATCCCGTGTTTAAACATTGTCTCATCTTGTTGAGATGCACAACAGAATCTCGATGTCTCATCCCAGAGAAATCAACAATAGAGAGCTCAAATTTGAATTTATAATCATATCTAATTGAATTGTACTTCATTTGCCACCTTGATTCTGGGGCCACATCCGACAGGCCGATTTATAATTTCACCACCTTTCTTGCATGTACATTTGGCCACTTTTGCCATGTGTTCTAGGTGAGAGTAATCCTAGGTATACTAAAATCAGGGTGCAAAATTGATATATATTAAGTAATATGACAGATTATAAATCAGCATTTGGACAAGCAGGACAAATTTTACCTATAACAAAACTCTCTATCGCATTAATCAATAGATCAATATAAAAAATCGATGTTGATACACATCCTGCCTCGCCCTAGTTAAATAGTAACATGCTTCCAAGGTCTCGAACAAGTCAATCGAAACATGGCCTTCTCACAAGACTACCTCATCCCCCTCGCCCTATGTCTGCTCTCCCTCCTCTTGATTCGAGCCCTCCGCGCCAAAACTCGAACCAGGGGTCGCCTCCCACCGAGCCCGCGGTCCCTCCCCGTCATAGGCCATATGCACCTCTTGGCTCCGATCCCCCACCAAGCCCTGCACAAGATTTCCACCTCCCTCGGGCCCCTGTTCCTCATCTACATCGGCTCGAACCCTTGCGTCGTCGCCTCCTCGCCAGAAACCGCCCAGCAGATCCTTAAAACCCACGAGTCATCCTTCCTCAACCGCCCCAAGATGGCCAATGCCGACTACCTCACCTACGGCTCCTCCGACTTCACCTTCGCCCCGTACGGCCCCTACTGGAAGTTCATCAAGAAGCTCTGCATGACCCGGCTCCTCGGTGGCCCGACCCTCGACCACCTCCTCCCCGTGAGGAGCGAGGAGATCGGCCGGTTCTTGAAAGCGATGTTTGAGAAAGCCGCGAAGAAACAAGCGGTCGACGTCGGGATGGAGCTCATGAAGATGACGAACAACGTGATATCGAGGATGGCGTTGAGCCGGAGGTGCTGTGACGATGAGGACGAAGCCGATGAGGTCAGGACGTTGGTGAAGGAGATGTGCGAGCTGGCGGGGAAGTTCAACTTGTCGGAAGCGATTTGGTTTTGTAAGAATCTGGATCTGCAAGGGTTTGGGAAGAGGTTGAAGGATGTGAGAGAGAGGTATGATGAGATGATGGAGAGAATCATAAGAGAGCATCAGGAGGCGAGGGGAAAGGGAGGAGAGAGAGTGAAAGATCTGCTTGACATTTTGCTGGAAATCTATGAAGATGAGAGCTCGGAGATTAGGTTGACCAGAGAGAACATTAAGGCCTTCATCATGGTAAATCGACATTTTTCGCATCATACTAAAACATTTTTCCTGATTGGTTTTATGAACAAAGTGACATCCATACATTTAATCATGCCAGTTCAGATATTTTATAAGAATCTTGTCTTCATGCTATACGAGACACGAGGAAGAAACAATGTCGTTCTTTTTTTGGTTGCACCCTGACAAAAGTGCCGTTCTTTTTCAACAGAATGTTTTTGGAGCCGGAACTGATACATCCTCAACGACAATAGAGTGGGCGCTGTCGGAGCTCATAAACCACCCGGACGTCATGGAGAAAGCGAAGCAAGAGATCGACTCCGTCGTGGGAAGATCCCGACTCGTGTCCGAGCTGGACGTGCCGAACCTCCCTTACCTTCAAGCCATAGTCAAAGAGACGCTCAGGCTCCACCCAACAGGTCCACTCGTCGTCAGGCTCTCGACGGAAGACACCGTCATTTGTGGCTATGACGTTCCGGCGAACACCCGGATCCTCATCAACGTGTGGGCCCTAGGTCGGGACCCGACCCACTGGGAGAACCCCCTCCAGTTCTGGCCCGAGAGGTTCATTCATGGAGAAGGGCTGGATGAGAAGGGACGCCAGTTGGATTTGAGGGGCCAGAACTTTCAGCTGTTGCCCTTCGGGAGCGGGAGGCGGACTTGCCCCGGCGCTTCGCTGGCGTTGCACTTGATTCATACCGTGCTCGGGGCTATGATCCAATGCTTCGACTGGAAGGTCGACGGGTATGTCGGCATGGAGGAAGCGCCCGGTTTGTCGCTGCCCAGGGCTCATCCCATCGTGTGTGTGCCCGTGGCTAGGATCGATCCGTTGCCGGTGCCGGTGAAGTGACATGAAGCATTTCTACTTCTGTTGATTATGGCATAGTTGAATGCATATTTTGGTTTTTTTTTTTTTTTTACATGTTTGTCCAACTTCGAGTTCTATTCCCCTATTTGAAATGTAATCCGATCCATCATCAGTTCATGTTAGTTTGTCTAATCAGCCTTTGTCCAACTTTCTAGAATAATGGTACTCATAATAAATCGGTTTATAAGATTAGTGTACTGGGTTTAAATTATCGGTATATAAATTCATGCAGCAATGCACCAATTCGTTGAGGTCACTATTGGACTAGACTGGTAATCGTAGGCCATGTTGATTAGGCCGAAGATGCCTACATGATAATCCTATTAAGAGCGGTTCAGTGTGCAGCCCTCAAAATTTAAGCCGATGCGAACAGTGGATATTTGGTCGTTTAGCATTTGCTTGACTGTTGTAGATGGACAAACTTGTCAAATCTGGTACGACTATAAATGTACAAATTTGGCCGAATCCGAACTTGATCAATTATCCAATGCTTGAAACGTGGTTTAGTATTTCGTAATGTTATATTCGTGTTGGCACCTGATCGTAAATCTGGGCCTAAACATGAAGAAGTTAATGGCCCAAACCAACCATGACAATACACTTAAACTATGAGACCCACTCGATTGAATGCTTAGATAAGCCCATAAAGGTCATAACAGTACACCTAGCCCATGAAACCCACAAAATGGAAGAGCTCATTGCTGGTGAGTTTCCAATGGACATAGTTCATGTGAAGATCATGATATATAAGGACAATCCATTGACTTGAGATATGAAAGAAAATTGAGGTCTGAATCATGTAGAATTCAATCGACCAAGGGATAACTTTGCTGAGGATCAGAAGCAATTACAAATTATCCCGAAAGAAGCGCACAAGTCAAGAACTAGTTATAGATCTTGAGAAGGAAAATCATGATGCACAATAGAATAACTTATCAAATATGCAAGAGGAATCAAAGTAAAGACACGCACATATCTCTAACATGCATTTATGACAAAAAATACATAAGATAATTGGGATTAGATTTCACTTAAGTTTGAATTTGGAATTCAAATTAGATGCGGTTTCTTAATTCTTGTACTCGTCTTTAAAATATAAAACCTTATACTTTCTCTTCGCACTTCATTAATTTCTATTAAGAAGTTTGTCTTTAAATATGGTCATCGAGCAAGCATGGCGTCCAAGAATGTAACTTATCTGTTTTAATTCAACATAAGTCCTCTGCAAATAGTTTGTTTTCAATTATTTGCCCGTGCATTGTCTTAGTTTTTAGAATTCTACAAAAGTTCCTTGAGGTTGGCATATTAGAATCCATTTGGATTTGATCGGAAGTTAGATTTAGTACTTTCATCGACCATTGATCATCTGCTATTTATGTTTTAATGATTGAAATCATTGAGTTTCTGGTGATCATAACTTAACAAAAACACACATAACAGCTTATTAAACTAGTTAGACGCATGGAACATCCTCCTCTTAAAATATTTATCACTTGCAAATGCACACCACCTTCAGCACCCCTCCAATTTTTATTTCTTTTGATTGTTTTTCTAAGCATCACTCACTTGATTCCCATGATGTTTTGAAGAAGTCCCTCCTAGGATTAATTGCCATATTAGTTCGGAGCACTAGGTCGGCCTCTCTTCTTGGCGCCAGAAGGAGACCAAGTCCTAGTGCAAAAAAGTCCAAACTGAACAAAGAAATGTCTCGCCCCTCGCAATCGACAATGAAAGGCTCTGAAAGGAACCACAATACTAACAAGACATTTAAAAACTCCATCTGCTTTGTGTTTTTTTATGCTTTGGCACATTCCTAGGTTACACGCCAACGTTGGCCCACACGAGACGGCCAACGAGTGGATTTTCCTGTTCTTTTCATCCGAAAACTCAAAGGGCAAAGAGACAAACTGCAGAAAAGTGACAACATCTTGCCGATCCTAAGGATACCATCCTTGGCTAATTCTCAGAGTAGCTTCTGACTTGGTAAAAGCTCCCATTTCAAGACCTAAAGATTTGCATGTTAACGATACAAGCTAGACCTTTTGATTTGAGTTATCCTGTGAAGTATAAAATGATGGCTCAACAGAATCATAATTTGCAGATGAAGATTGATAAACTATGCTTTGACTTTGCATTTAGTTTTAGGGGAACTTCTAGATGCCTAGGTTCCAAGGTTCTTTTATCACCAGAAGGCTTTTCCTCTTCGGCATTTTATGTCTAAAATATATGGGCTCCCTTGTGATTAGTGAACCTTTAGGTCTAGTTTATATATCCCTAATTTGACAAATCTCCATTGTTGATTCTCAAGCAACCTCCCATGGCTGACCTCCAAGGCTACATCCTCCTCTTCCTAGTGTGGGTAGGCTCTTTCACCCTAGTCCGAGCCGTGCTAAACCGATACCGAGCCGCCTCTCGTCTCCCTCCGAGCCCCTGGTCCATACCGATCCTAGGCCACCTCCACCTCCTGGCTCCAATCCCCCACCAAGCCCTCCACAAGCTCGCCAACCGCTTCGGACCCCTGATCCACATCTGGCTTGGCTCCGTCCCCTGCATCGTCGTCTCCTCCGCTGAGATGGCCAAGGAGTTCCTCAAGACCCATGAGGCCCGCTTCTCCAACAGGCCTCATAGTGCCGCGGTTGATTACCTCACTTACGGGTCACAGGACTTTTCATTCGCACCGTACGGGCCATACTGGAAGTTCATGAAGAAGCTGTGCGTGTCGCAACTCCTGGGTGGTCGGACGCTGGACCTCCTCCTCCCGGTCCGTCGTGAAGAGATCAACCGATTCATTGCGTCAATGTTGAAGAAGGCCGAGGTAGGAGAAGAAGTGGATGTGGGAGCAGAGCTCGTCAAGGTGACCAACAATGTAATTTCAAGGATGACCATGAACACGCGGTACTCAGACAACGACAACGAGGCTGGCGAGGTGAGGAAGGTGGTTCAGGAGACGGCTGAGCTCACTGGGAAGTTCAATCTGTCGGACTTCATCTGGTTCTGCAAGAACTTGGATTTGCAGGGGTTTGGGAAGAGGCTCAAGAAAGTGAGGGACAGGTTTGATGCGATGACAGAGAGGATCATCGAAGAGCATGAAGAGGCCAGGAAGATCAGGATAGAGAGAGGGGGAGTGAAACGGCCAGAGATTTGCTTGACATTTTGCTTGATATATCAGAGGACGAGAGCTCAGAGATAAGGTTGACCTGGGGGAACATCAAGGCATTCATCCTGGTAAGTTGAACATTTCTTTTTTTAATTCCCACAAGCTCAGGTAAAGTAATCTTTAATGGAAAATACCTTCCCATGAATCATGGAATATAAAACTAAGTTAATTAGCTGACTTTAGCACCTCTAATTTCTTTGTAATAAAAACCGCATTGACTGATTAGCCTCATCAATTCGACCATAAATATATGAAATACGAACTTGCATATATCTTTTTCAATTTTTGAAGGACATATTTGCGGCGGGGACTGACACGTCAGCAATCACCACGGAATGGGCCCTAGCGGAGCTAATCAACCACCCCGAGGTGCTTGAGAAAGCAAGGCAAGAGATTCACACCGTGGTCGGGAATGCCCGGCTGGTCCAGGAATCGGACTTGCCCGATCTCCCCTACTTGCAGGCAATAGTGAAAGAGACGCTGAGGCTCCACCCCACAGGGCCAATCATCGTGCGCGAGTCGTCCGAGGCTTGCACTGTTGCGGGCTACGAGATCCCTGCGATGACCCGGCTCTTCGTCAATGTGTATGCAATCGGGAGGGATCCTAAACACTGGGAGGACCCCCTCGAGTTCAGGCCGGAGAGGTTCCTGAGAGAAAACAACGCACATATGGACGTGAGGGGTCAGCATTTTCAGCTGTTGCCCTTCGGGAGTGGGCGGAGAGGGTGTCCTGGAACCTCGCTGGCGCTTCAGGTGGTGCAGACGAGTTTGGCTTGTATGGTTCAGTGTTTCGAGTGGCGAGTGACCGGCAAGGTGGACATGGAGGAGGGGCCCGGGCTTACTCTTCCTAGGGCTCATCCCCTGGTTTGTGTCCCCGTGGCTAGGCTCGATCCGTTCCCATCGTTCTGATGATCTAGTCGGATCGAATCAAGAAATTGGATTGCCTTTCATGTTTGCTTGTTTTCTCATGAGATTGTTGGTTTAGGAATCTATTTACCGCATACCTTGGGTTGCATGCTGCACATGGAATGCTCCTAAATGTACTGTCAATAGTAAATTACAATTATGGCAATGACAAGTTATTCAAGTAATAGGCATGGTGACCACTTCAATTGTATAGAATCACTTCCACTGCTTCTTGAGTGAAATTGTTGATGCAGAAATAGGTGACAGAAGTCGACATGCATAGTGTTCCAAGATTTGGTCCACGAGCAAGAAATATAGAATTTGGAAAAAGATCTTTTCCTTTGAAAATGAAGTCAAAGTTATAGGGAAATCAAATTGATGCACATCATTTGCATTGATTTCCCAATCAGAGAATACATAAAGGAATCAACCAACGGTGTAACCTAGGCATTGGAATTTTTAGAAGAACCTTCATATATCACATTTCCTCCAGTCCATATTTGCAAATGTCGAGGTTGCCTATAATATCTGCATGACCAATCCTTCAATTTATGAGATTTGGGAGGTTTGTAAGCGGGAAATTCAATTTGTGTCTAGTGAGTTTTAGTATTACCATCAGCACTACACTACATTCTAATTAGACTTCTGGACAACGCCTTAAACCACTTAGGGCCTAGGCCCATTTCCTTGGTTGGGCTGCCCGAAAATGAGCCCCAATCCATTGTGTAAACTCTCCGAATTAGATTGTCAAAATGTCTCAGCAAAAAAAAAAAAAAAAGAACAAAAAGAAAAAGGATGGGCAATCACTTATAAAGCAACTCGAACTTTTAACATGGATTTCACTTCCTGTGTAGGTTAGCTGTCTATAACAAATACGGACACTGAAAATCACAAATGTTAATTACTGTCAATCTTATAAAACTCAACAATCCCGGTTCATGAAAGAACTTGTCAAAAAGTAATCTTTTTATCAAAAAAAAGAAGAAGAAAGTAAATGGGTTTTTTATCCATGCAAATTAGATATCGGAGCTGTCAAATCTCGTGGGACTGGGAACGGGTTTAGGTCGGGCCGATCCATCGGCACAACAATGGGGATTGTGGAGTTCACTCGGTCAAATGGACAGCCCAGTTAACGCAAGCAAAGCATGCTCTTCCCCTCACTCTCTATTCATTCCCGAGTGCTTTGCACTTTGCAGGACCTCTGTGACAATTACGCATCGCCCTGGGCTCGGGTGCGCGTCGCGTCTCGGGTGTGTGTTAATCCGACGTGGGGGTGCGGATGGACCAGATGAACGACAAAAGGACTGGACATGGATAAATAGGGGCCCACCGCACAAGCTGTAGAGAAAATATCGAGTGGAGCTCTGACGCAGCGTGTCATGTTGGGCCCACCGTCAGAAACCCCACAACTTGTCTCTCTCTTCAATTAATGTTTTTATTTTTCTTTTTCTTTTTTCGTTTTTTCGTCTTCTTCTTCTTCCACCTTTCCCTCCACTTCTTCTTCTTCCTCCTTCCACTCCGCCGGAGACACAACACCTCACCGTCTCAGTCCACCGACTAACTGACTGAGTCCACCACCTCACCACCTCACCGCCTCAAATCACCAGGCGTAGGTGGTCGTAGGCAATGGACGAGGCGAAGGCGGAGGCGACGGCATGATTCGTCGGCGCGGCGGAGGGCCTCGAGCTCCTGGCCGACCCGGCGCCGACGGAGAGGCCGCGGGAGGAGTTGGACAGGAGGTGGCGCCGCTAGAGGTTGGAGAAGAAGCGGGCGAACATGGCGGCGAAGATGGAGGCGACTTGCCGGAGGGGGAGAGTCGGAGGGCTTGAAACGAAGAACAGAGAAGAGGGAGAGTTGTACAATTGAAGAGAGAGAAGATGAAACATTCATTGAGGAGAGAGATAAGTTGCAGGGTTGCAGATGGTGGGCCCAAATTGCCACGCTGGCGTCAGAGTTCCACTCGATATTTTCTCCAAGGGAGCTGTATGCCAACATCTTCGTTTTGCTCACCTTCGACGACGGACTCAACTTGCCCGTTGGTTTGACTCCGACCCCTGTCTTGGCCACCCAAATTATCCATAGCCCTCCAACCCATCACAGAAGAGTCCAAATCTGGAATCAACGTGTGTTTTTCATCGCTCTAAATCTTGAAGGAACGTGTTGGTCATGCGCGAGCATGAGTTCGAATGAGATGGAGTTTCAGTTCGTCCTTCTATTATAATAGGAAATTTCGAGGTCGAAAGCTAGCAAGCTTGCGCCTGATGCGGGACGCTGGAGTTAATGCACCAAGGACTTAAGAACCAATCATGAGGATGTAATGTACTATAGACTTGAAAGAGATATCCCAATTCAAAAGGCATTTTATTTTCAATGTCCGATCAAGTCACGGTAATTAACACGACCGAAGTGGACAAACTGGTTCGCTCAAACCTTAGAGCATCGGCTAAGCTGAGTTCTGTTTTTCACTTGCAGCTATCGAGAGGAGCACCGCACAAGCATCGGTTGTGGAAGTACGCCGTGTAATCGAAGCTCTGCAGTCGGCCGCCCACAGGGATCTCCCCGCACAGCCGGTTGTAGCTCACGTTCAGGAAATGGACATTTTCCATGGCCTTTGGAATGGACCCGTAAATCTTATTATGGTTCATGTAGAGGTACGTCAGGCTCTTGTTAAACTTTGCCTTCCACAGGTCGAACTTGAACTGGTTCCTTGAGATGTCGATGTAGTACGTGCTCTTGTTCCTCCCAAACACCAGCGACGCGTCCCCCTGAAGCCTGTTCCAGGAAAGGTCCAGCCTCACGAAGTCGACGCCGGCGAAGGTCGCCGGGAGCTCGCCGGAGAGATTGTTGTGGGAGAGGATGAGGTAGAGGTCGTTCCCCTTGAGGTTGGCAAGGGAAGCTGGAATCTTCCCAGTGAGCTGGTTGCGGTCGAGGCTGATGTAGCCGAGGGCGGGGATGGTGGAGAGGGAGTCAGGGATGCCGCCGGTGAGCTTGTTGAAGGAGAGGTCGAGGTAGGTGAGGTTCTTGAGCTGGCCGAGGAAGGAGGGGATTGGGCCGGTGAGATTGAGCAACTTGATTCTCAAGAATTTCAGGTACTTGAGCTTGGTGAAGGACTTTGGGATCGGGCCGGAGAAGTTCGAGACCTCATTGAGGTTGATGTATTGGAGGTAGGGGAGGTCGCCGATGGCGGAAGGGATTTGGCCGGAGAGGTCGGCTTGGAGAAAGAAGATGGAGATGACGCGGTGGGTCTCCTCGTCGCACTTGAGGCAGTACCAGGAGCAGCAGTCGGTGTCCGGCTCCCAGGAGGCGAGGTGGTAGGGGTTGTGGAGGGCGGACTTTATGCGGAGGAGGACCTCCTTGTCCTCCCGGTGGCAGAGGGTGGCGGAGGTGGGGCGGAGAAGGGAGAGGGCGAGGAGGGGCAGGAGGAGGAGGAGGCGGGCGGTAGGCATAGTGGAAGGCGGGGGTGGTGGTGAGTTTTGGATGAGCGAGGAAGGAGGAGGCGTTGGAGAGTAGTATCTATAGGAGGAAGTTGTGTGTGGCGACTCGGGAAGGGTGTTTTTGGTTTTGGACCTACTTTTGATTTTTTATTGATTTATTTTGGCTGTAAATTTGTTGAATTGATATTTTGACTATTATCTCATGCAAAACACGACATGTTTTAAAATATTTCATATATGGACAAGTATATATGGATTATTTTCAATATTTTCACAACTTAGAATAACTTCATTTTCAATTTCTATAGTGAAAAGCATAGTTATGAGTAAAAATTATCTGTCCAAGACAGTCAATTCCTAAGCCGTTTTAATGGAAAATGAAATAAGTACTTGTGAGTTGTGATATCTAACATATTATTGAGACAGCGTCTTGCCAAACTTTGGTTTGATTCAATTTTGTGCGTGGAGGAAGCCCACGAGAGTTGTTTCTTGACCCCGACTCTCTCCCTAGAGTTGTTTCTTCTCTTCCTGTTCACTGAAAGAGCGCATTGATCAGACTTTTAGGGTTCGAGAATTTCAAAATACAAGGATTCAGGATTTGGCAAAAGGTACACTGAGTTAATTTATTTGAAGAAGCTACATACGCAATGACAAATTCAACCTCAGCTCGAAATCAGGCTCGGCTCTAAGATTTCGGACTACAATTTTTCTAAGCTCGTCCCTGCCGTCTATCATGGAGCTTTCTTGTCCCTCGCACATCAAAAATGCTATTGTGCCCACAACTTTAATCATACAAATGTGGTTGAAGACTTAAACGGCAACTTGTCGCCTTCAGACCCTTCGACTCCAACACCTTCTCCCACTCAAGAGCAACGAACGCTAGGAAGCACAGACATGAGATGGTGCGATCCACATATCGTTGCGAAGAGGACATCCAGACCGTTCCAAAAACCCAACCTCGCCCCGAACGGAGCCGTCGTTCGTCCGGTACGCCGTTTTGAAGTTACCGCTCGCCGGTCCGTCGGTCCGCTGGCCTGCCGCTGTTTCGCGTTTTCGGGCATTTTCTCCCATTCCAGCCGTTCCTTTGCCCATTCCATCCACCCACAAGATTCCCAAGACCCCGGGAGCCGCTGGTTGTCGACCAACCCCCTCGCCGGAGCTCCGGCCGGGCCGTTCAGCTCGGTTTCTCCTCCTCCGGCAGGGCTGTTTTCGGTGTTTTCGGTGGGAGTCATTTGTAGTTCTTGTGTTGAGCTTGGGACCGCCTTGGATCGTTGTGGTAGGGTTCCGGTGCGTAGCCACCGTCGTCGCCGCCGCGTCGGTGTCTCGGCCCGCTTAACGGGTGAGTTTAGCTCTAATCATTCGATTAGTGCCTAAACTTGCTTAGGGTTGGTTTAGTTAGATTTAATTCTAGTTTATGTGATTTAATTAAGTTGTATTAGCCCTAAGATAGGTGGTTAGATTAGTTTAGCTTAATCTTGCTTTATTTGCTTAATTGTGCTTATGTGTTTAATTAAGCTTGTTTTGTAATTACTTGTTTGATTGTTTTAATTAATGATTTTAATGATTTCTGAGTTTAATTTATCAATTATTAAATTTTGGAAATTTCTTATTCACGAAGCACTTTTGCTGTACTTGTTCACAAAACAATGTTCACGGATTTTGTTCGCGAGAATTGTTCACGAGACAAATTTGTTAAATCCCAGGAATGCGAAAAGTTGTCCAGAATGCATTGTGTGTTGATTTTATGAAGTGAATGGATGTGTAAATGCATGGGCATCCGCATGAATTGAATGCGTAATTAGCAAGTAGACATAGTCTACTTATTTATTTAGGGTAGCCGGGAATTTTCCGACCCTTTATCGGAGCTTGAATTTGATATTTCGGGCCTAAGTGGAATTTTTGGCATTTAAATATTATTTTTCGAAATTAAATTAAATAATTATTTATTTTCCGAAAATTCAAGCGTGATAGCCGGCGATCGAAATCTCGTGCGATTGTCGTGGCGCGGCCGTTTATTTATTTGAGCTCTACGTTGCTTGGAATTAATTAAATTGTGTTATTTTAGGGATTTTACCCTAAATTGTTTGGGATTGATTGAGATTGAATTGTTGTTTGGAAATTGGCCAAGCTTGTTTATTTAGCATTCTTATGCTTTGGCTTGAAGCGAAGGGCGAACAGTTCAAGCCACCCACTACCTTCATTCATTTTCAGCTATCAAGAGTAGCACCGCACAAGCAACGGTTATGGCGAGTAACCAAAGTTCTACAACTGCTCTCCCGCCGGAATCTCCCCGCACAACCTTTTGTAGCTCACGTTCAAGAACTGCAGCAGCAGACCATCGCATCCGTCATCCCCGCCTTAAATCTTGTTACGGTTAATGTCCAATCAGCCACGTGTTGCTCTGGATTAGCTCCACCTTCGACAGGTTGAGCTCAAACAGGTTGCTCGTGATGTCAATGTAGTTGTTCAGTCTTGTTCACCCCAAACAACCACGATGTATCTCCCTGCAGCCTGTTCTAGGACAGATCGAGCTTCCCCAAGTTGGTCCCGGCGAAGGTCGCCTGGACCTCACCGTACAGGTTGTGGGAGACCGTGTGACATTTGTTGATCGGGGTTAAAAGCAAGTTGGGAGGATCTGGCTTTGACCTTAAAATGAAGTTTGATCTGCAGATTCTAGGTTAGAAATTTCTAAGCTGGAAATGAAGCCTTTCTCAAATCAACAGCCATCGGCCTAGACGGGATCGTTTCATCTGGGTCATCACATGAATTTTATTTAACAATCCAAAATCCTGCTTCATAAATAGAAAAATTTCTATTTGTGTGATCGAAGATCCAGCTCTTCATCTACGTGTGAGCGATCGGGAGGGATCCTAAACCCTGGGAGCATCCCCTCTAGTTCAGGCCAGAGAGGTTTTTGTGAGAGAAAACAAGGCACGGATGGACGTGAGGGGTCAGCATGTTCCAGCTTTCGCCCTTTGGGAGTGGGAGGAGAGGGTGTCTGGAACCTCACTGCCGCTTCAGGTTGTGCAGACGACTTCTGGCTTGTATGGTTCGGTGTTCGAGTGGCTAGTGACCGGCAAGGTGGACATGGAGGAGGGGCCTGGGACCACTCTTTCAAGGGATCATCCCCTGATTTGCGTCCCTGTGGCTAGGCCCGATCCGTTCCCATCGTCTTGATGATCTAGTCGGATCGAATTAAGAAATTGCTTGTTTTTTAATGACATTGTTGGTTTAGGAATCTGTTTTCAGCACACCTGGGGGTTGCATGCTGCACATCAAATGCTCTGGAATGTCCTGGATAACCTCTAGCAGATTGGGTCAATCGTAAATTACAAGTACGGCATTGACAAGTTATTCAAATACTAGACATCGTGATCACTTCCGTTATATAAAATAAGTTCCATTGCTTGTTGAGTAAAATTGTCGACGCAGGAATGGGTGAGAGAAGTCCACAAGTGTAGTGTTCCAAGATTTGGCACGTGACTAAGAAACACAGAATTTGGAAAGAAAATCTTTTCCTTTGAAAAACGAAGTCAAAGTTATGCGAAATCAAATTACTAGACATCATTTGCGTAGATTCCCATTCAGAGAACACAAAGAAATCAACCATAGGTGAAGCCCTGGGCATTGGTACTCATATGAAGAACCTGCATATATCACGTTTCCTCGAATCTATGTTCGGAACTTTTAAAGGTTGCCTATAAAATGTGCATGCTCATTCCTTCCAATTTGTGGGATTTGTAGGTGTGAACTTCAATTTGTGTCTAGTGGGTATTAGTATCATCATATAAGCAATGCGTTCTAGTTGGATTTCCTGGACTACGACTCATTCCAACTTCGGGCCTAGGGCTATTTCCTTGGACAGATTGCTCCAATTCAATCCAAATTGAAAAGGGGCAAATTTCTTTGCTTCGGTTGGAAGGGGAGTATGTGTAAACTCACTATCTTAGATTGGCAATTTGGCATCAATGTCGGGTCCAAAGTGAGAATAAGAAAAAATTAAGTGTAAGTAATTCACTTGCAAAATGCATCATGATATTTTTAACCACACATACCATTACCAACACAAGTTAGTAAATGATTTGTCCGGACAATTTAAAATAGATATGGAAAATGGTATATCATAAGGTTATTCTCATAAAATTCAATGAGCCCGATTCATGCACGATATAATTCAAATGCTTACCTAATTTCTAAGAGCATTTTAAAAGTAATCTTCCCTTTCAAGGAAAAAGTAAAAACATTGTTATCCAGCCACATTAACAATCGGGAGATGTAAAATTTCTTGGGATTAGGGTCGGGATTACGTCAGGCACGATCCATCGGTACAACGACCGGGATTGTGGAGTTTACTTGGTCAAATGGACATCCAAGTGAGCCCAAGGCAAAGCATATGCTCTTTATCTCACGCCACATGTGGGTAGCTGTTGTAGTTGTACTATCCATTCCCGAGCAATTGCGGGACTTCTGTGACGGTCACGCTTCGTCCTGTGCTGGGCACTGCGCGGCGCGTGGGTGTTTGGACGACGTCGGGATGTGGAGGGACCAGCTGAACGAGATGATAA
This sequence comes from Eucalyptus marginata, assembly GCA_014182565.1. NCBI lineage: Eukaryota > Viridiplantae > Streptophyta > Magnoliopsida > Myrtales > Myrtaceae > Eucalyptus > Eucalyptus marginata. The sequence continues at coordinate 34,250,219 of CM024585.1, forward strand.
TATCGACCCAAGGCGGGGTCCGGAAACGACAGGAGAAAGTTGTCTGGTCTGTGGAGAGGAAGAGCTTTCAGGGGGGAAGCACCAAAACAGAACCACTGAACCGAAAAAGGAAAAGATTTAGGCTGATATGGATAAGGATATTACGGGGGCCCACCGAGCAAGTTGTATGGCAGAACCTTCTTTCGCAAAATGAGAAAAATAAGGAAGCACACGTTTGACCAAGGACTCAACTTGCCTTATTGAGAAAATATTGGCTGAAGCTGCCATCTCAACAAAAAACGAGTCCTTTTGACACGTGTCATAAAAGGCCTCACAACTCAGTTTCCATCTCCCCTTCTCCCTCCCTCACCCTTTCTTCTCTCTCTGCACGTCTTCCTCTTTCTCTCTCTCCTCCGCCTGAACCCTTTTCTCGTTTATTATTATTATTATTATTATTATTATTATTATTATTATTATTATTATCATCTTCCTTTCACTCCGACGAGGACGAGCACAAACACGACCACCACCTCCTCACCGCCATTTTAGTCCACCACCTCATCGCTGTCTCAATCCTCCGTCATCGAGCTCAAGCTCGAGCTCGACCGGCGAACTTGAGCCTCAGATTTTGAATCTAAGTCGAGCGAGCTCTAGATTTGTGATTTAGAGCTCAACTCGACATCAAATTTGGGTTGGTTCAAGGTTGTGACTCAAGGTCGCTAAGGTCGGCTTAGGCAACAGTGAGGTGAAGGCAACGGTGTGGTTCGACAATGCGCATAGGACCTCGATCTCCTGATCAACACGGATGCAAACGCAAGGACGCAGGAGAAGTTGAACAGGAGGCGATGGCATTGGAGGTCGAAGAAGAAGCGGGCGAAGAATGGAGGCATAGATGGAGGCAACGTGTCGGAAGCAATGGCGGTGTGTTTGAGATATGGCTTAAGGTTTAGGTCAAAGAAGGGAAAATGGATTAGGCGGAGGAGAGAGAGAGAAGAGAGGGTGAGGGAGGGAGAAGGGGAGATAGGGACTGACTTGTGGGGCTTTTTACGACACGTTTCGCAAAATAAATGGACTCGTTTTTGGCCGAGTTGGCCTCAGAGCTTTGGCTAATATTTTCTCATCTATTAGTCCCCAAGAAAATATTAGGTAGGTGAAACACTCCAAGTAGGCGAATGGAAAACCATACAAAAGTCGACATGTGTTGTCCACGTGTAATTCGGGTCCCACTTTCAGCAATTTTTGCTCTTCCCTCTCCTCTATTCTCTCTTCCATAGACCCTGGCCCACTGCACACGCTCTGACACTCTCTCTCCTCTGCTCTCCTCTGCAAATTGTCTTGCTCCTCTCTCTCTCCTATCTCTCCCCGTCCTCCACTTCGTTGCGGTGAGAACAAAATCACAAAGGGTTCAGAGAAAAAAATAAAGGTTGAGCCCCTCTGCCTTTGCCTCTGCTGGTTGCCTCCGTTGCCCTCGACCTTGACGCCGATGCCGCCAAGGCTCCTCCGTCTCCCTCTCGCGACCTCCGCTCTGCTCTCTCTTTCTCTCCCTCTCCCCCCTCCGTGAAGTCGTGCCTCTCTTCCAGCGAGCCATGCCGACGCCCCTCCACCTCCGCCTCCGCCTCCTCCGCAGGTTGCCTCCATCACCCCCGACTCCGACGTCGACGCCAACGTCGCCGACGCCTCCGTATCCGCCTCCATCCTATGCCCTCGAACCCAACGCCAACCCCTCCGCCTGCGCCTGCGCCCCTTATGCTGATGCCAACGCCCCTTTGCCTCCCTCTCGCGACCTCCGCTCTACTCTCTCTCTCTCTCTCTCTTTCCTCTGCAGAGCGCCCTTGCTAGCCAACCCCGACACCAACGGCCCCCTGCTCACTGCAAAGGAGAGCAGAGGAGAGAGAGCGTCAGAGCATGTGCAGAGAGGTGGGCCAGGGTCTATGGAAGAGAGGACAAAGGAAGGGGGAGAGCAAAATTTTGAATTGCCGACATGGACGACATGTGTTGATTTTTGTATGGTTTTCCATTTCGCCTATGTGGAGTGTTTCACCTTCCTAATATTTTCTCATTAGCCCTACTGGCAGTGAGCAGCGGAGTCCAAATCTTGAAAGGACGTGTTGGGAATGCACATGCATGAGTTTGGAGTTTTAACTCCGCCTTTGATTATACTCGAAATGGACGTGTTAAGCTATATTACGTGGAAAGTCAGTCAATCATTCTTTTTCATAGGTTTAAAATTTGAATCTTTTTTTTTTTTTTTCAGGTTTAAGATTTGAACTCCATTTTTTATAAAATACTCAGGCATATCAGGAATCCCAATAATGTCCAATGGCCACAAACCTAAGGGTATGAACAAATGCTACGGATGAAAGAGTTTTTTTTTTTTAAAGAAGTTTCTTTACTTCCTACATTTTGTAATGAAAATATAACGAAATCATATTTGATTTTATGGACAAAGCTGTTAATTTGTGGTCGTAGAGTTCAATAAAAGAACAATCAGATCATCAGGCCATGTTTGTGAGTCGCGTTGTTTGCATTGCAAAATAAATCAGCTTGAAACCTGTTGTTGAGAGAAACTCGCTTGCTCTGTTCTCTATTTATATTACATGATCTGATCTAAAGAACAGCCAAAGGTAGTTTTACAGTTCATCTAACGGAGAAAACAAACTAACAGAAAACAGAAGAAAATGAAAGTAAAAAAGAATCATAGTTCTCAATCTGTTGCTCATTCTGTTAAGCGCACAAAACAGAGTAACGGTTCTGCAGCAGGAGAGCTCCACTCATAGTTGGACACGTGGAGCTGGAAGTTTCACTACCGACTTCATCTCTTTCCTTGCTAGTCGAATTAGCAACACCATGTATACGCGTAGCTGACATAGCCGACAATTCGCTCACTTTACTTCTTCTAGTCTTTGTTACAGCAGCAGCATCTTCATTTCTTTTCTTTGTTGAAACAGCAACAGAGTGTGCTTGTGCAGACAGTGCTTTCGCGAGATGATTCTCAACACCACTCACGTGGAGTTAATGCACTAAAGACTTGAAAGAAATATCAGGATTCAATAGGCAGCCACTTTTCTTTTCTGATAGAAGCATGGTTATTGAAATAACGCAAGTTTACAAACTGGTTCGCTCAAATCTTAAAGATCGGCTAAGCTCAGTTCTGTTTTTCACTTGCAGCTATCAAGAGGAGCACCGCACAAGCACCGGTTGTGGAAGTACACCGTGTAATCGAAGCTCTGCAACCGCCCGCCCACCGGAATCTCCCCGCACAGCCGGTTGTAGCTCACGTTCAGGAGCTGGAGCTCCAGACTTGCCATGGCCTTCGGAATCGACCCGTATATCTTATTATGGTTCATGTCCAGCCGCAACAGGCTCTCGTTATACTCCACCTTCGACAGGTCGAACTGGAACTGGTTCCTTGAGATGTCGATGTAGTACGTGCTCTTGTTCCTCCCTAACAGCAGTGACGCGTCCCCTTGTAGCCTGTTCCGGGAAAGGTCGAGCTTCCCGAAGTCGACGCCGGCGAAGGTCGCCGGGAGCTCGCCGGAGAGGCTGTTGTGGGAGAGGATGAGGTAGAGGTTGTTACCCTTGAGGTTGGCAAGGGAAGCCGGAATCTCTCCGGTGAGCTGGTTACGGTCGAGGCCGATGGTGCCGAGGCCAGGGATGGTGGAGAGGGACTCAGGGATGCTGCCGGTGAGCTTGTTGAAGGAGAGGTTGAGGTAGGTGAGGTTCTTGAGCTGGCCGAGGAAGGAGGGGATTGGGCCGGTGAGATTGAGCCAGCTAAGTCTCAAGAAATTCAGGTACTTGAGCTTGGTGAAGGACTCTGGGATCGGGCCAGTGAAGTTGGAGAGCTTGTGGAGGGTGAGGTCTTGGAGGTAAGTGAGGTCGCCGATGGCGGAGGGGATTTGGCCAGGGAGGTTGGCGGTGAGGAAGAAGAGGATGATGACGCGGTGGGTCTTGCGGTGGCACTTGAGGCCGTACCAGTAGCAGCAGTCGGTGTTCGGGTCCCAGGAGGGGAGGATGTAGGGGCTGTTGAAGGAGGACTTTATGCGGAGGAGGACCTCCTTGTCCTCCGGGCGGCAGAGGATGGCGGAGGCGGGGCGGAGGAGGAAGAAGGAGAGGAGGGGGAGGAGGAGGAGGAGGAGGAGGCGGGCCGGAGACATTGTTGAAGGTGGTGGTGGTGGGGCATGAGTTTTGGAGGGATGAGTGAGGAAGGAGGAGGCGTGGAGAGTTGTATTTTTTATAGGAGGAAGTCGTGTGTGGCAACTTGGGGAAGGTTTGCTGGATTTGGACTCATTTAAGACTATTTCTACTTCTAATTCTATAATTTCTTATATATATATATATATATCTCTTCGCAAATAATCAAAGCAATGTATACGCTCTTTTCCCGTTCTGTTGAAGAATTGCTCGTGGATTTACTGCTCTATAATTTAACATGCAGATCCTTAGCAATAATTAAGAGTAAATTCTATCAGTGGACCCACGCGCTAACACGACTTTGAAGCAAGAGCCATTTTGGATATGGGAACCCCATCTCGCTCGTCATGTCTCAAAACACTTTGAATCCATTTTGCCAAGCATGGAAATTCATCTCAATATCATCACCCATTCTTATATCTTTACTCAATAATCTTAAGGCAAAGACGTGAAAATTTTTCATTTGTTTCATTGTGTGGAGAGTCTAATTATCAAACTTAGTCCTCATCGTCTCAACCCAACGTGGATCAGTGGCAAAGGTACTAACCATCCTTACGTTGAATTCATGATTTTCTAAGATATGGTGTTAATTTTGACTCTCACACTTCAGTTATTTGTTTTGTTTTTTTTCATTCATGCTAAATTACATTCACGATAGATAGAAAGAACACACAAGTTTTATCATTTCGGTCTAGGAAAGGAAAAGGTCTTCTGTGATTGAAAGAGAACTTTGATTTGATGAAAGTACAAAGAATTCAAGATAGAGCAAGAGGTTTAGTGACTTAATATAAGTGAAGACACACACATAATGACAAAATCAACTAAATGTGTATATACAACTTATTATACGTCGGTTAATTCAGTTTTTAAATCTTTTGATAATTTGTCAATTAGTCTTAAACTTTTTTACTGTATTAATTAAGTCTTAAATCTTATGAAATTTTTATCTATTTAGTCCTAAACTTATTATGTAGATAATTAGTTGGAAGGATTATATCGACAAATCGTTGATTTATTTACGTTGAACAACTTTCCATAGTCGGCGTTACTTGGACCGGTCAAGAACGAAAACTATCTCTCCTTCAACCTTATTTACGGATGCCATTCATTCCTCCACGTGGCTCGGCATATCCGAAGCGGCCGGCATTTAAAGATCTGTCCATAGTTGACTGTCGGAAGGGGCCGCCATCATGTTAGAATAGAATAAAATAATTGCTTCGTTTGAATTCCCATTAACGAATCTGGAGACGATTTTTTTTCCCTTCCTTTCAACTCGAACGAGCAACTTCTGGGAGAATACAACTACAAAGTCAGTCACTAAAAGTTAACCAAACATGACACCGTTACTGCAGTGAGTCGAGTGATTTGAATTCGGTTTGGATGTTGAAGATCATAGATTCAATTCTCCAATTTATCATCGGTCTCAAGAAACCTTGATTAGTTTGCGAGATCGGCATGAATTTAGGTATATCAGTCATGAGTTCTCGTTCTCATCGTGATGGGATAAAAATCATGGACTCACTTAATCTCACTTAATGGATAGTGATACGTAAATTAATACAAGGCCTTAAATTCTATGTCTCAAAAATTACTATGTATTCTCCATTTAGTCAACTCTCTTGGTAAGATTTCCATGAGTTTAATTTCTTTAGTCCAATCCTCGTAATTAGTTTAGAGCATCACCGCCTTCGATCATGTGGCTTTCTAATCCCTCGCGCATTAAGAATGCTAATGCCACGCCACTATGCCTAATGGAAGACATTATTGAAAGCTAAATAGCCTGGAAGATACAAGCAAAAACAAAAAACAAAAACAATTGAAGAGAAACATTCGCTTGTGGAGAGTCGAACGTGGTTGAAGACTTAAATGTCGACTTGTCGCTTTTGCCTTTGAATCCACAACTTCTCCCACTCAAGAGCACTGAACACTATGGAACGCAGACATGAGATGGTGATTATCAGTCAGTGGCCGTGAACAGTTCAAGCCACCCTCCCACCACCGCCATTCACTTACAGCTGTCAAGAGTAACACCGCACAAGCAACAGTTATGGAAATACACCGAGTAACCAAAGCTCTACGACCGCTCTCCCACCGGAATCTCCCCACACAACCTGTTGTAGCTCAAGTCCGAGAACTGCAGCAGCAGATCCTTCACCGCCTCCAGCATCGCCCCATCAATCTTGTTATGGTTAATGTCCAGCCACATAATGCTCTGGCTCAGCTCCACCCTCGATAGGTTGAGCTCAAACAGGTTCCTTGAGATGTCGATGTAGTCGTTCGTCTTGTTCACCCCGAACAGCAGCGACGTGTCTCCCTGCAGCCTTTCCCAAGATGGGTCCTTACAAAATTTACGCGAAATCATATTGCTGGAGACCATTTGCCCAGATTTCTCATTCAGAAAATACAAAGGAATCAACCATTGGTGCAGCCCAAAGCATTGGAACTCATTATTAGAGCCTCTGCACATTATATTCCCTCAAGTCTATGTTTGCCACTTTCAAAGGTTGCCTATAAAATCTGCATGCTCATTCCTTTCAATTTGTGAGATTTGTAGGTGTGAACTTCCATTTTTGTCTAGCGGGTATTAGAATCACTGTATAAGCACTACGTTCTAGTTGGATTTCCTGGACAACGCTTTAATCGACTTTGGGCCTAGGGCTATTTCCTTGGACGGACTAGTCCCATTCAAGCCCCAATTCAATCCATATTGAAAAGGCAAATTCCTTTGCTTCGGTTGGAGGGGGAGTATGTGCAAACTCCCAAAATTAGATGGGCAATTTGGCACCGACGTCCGGTCAAAAGTGAGAAAAAGAAGAGAAAAAAAAGAATAAGTAATTCACTCATAATGCATCACAATTTTTTTAACAGGTATGCCATTATCAAGTTAGTAAATCTTTTGTCCGGAATGTTTACATAGATACGAAAAAGGGTAAATCATAATTGATAATAACGTCATTTCCATAAAAAGTCAATTGCCCGGTTCATACACAATATAGTTAAAGAACTTATCCAATTTCAAAGGGCATTTTAAAAGTAAAAGGTTTTATCATCCAGTCGGTTGGTATTAGGCCGGGCTGATCCATCGGTACAACAATGGGAATTTAGGAGTTCACTTGATCAAATGAACATCCAAATTAACCCAAGCAAAGCATGCTCCTTACCTCACACGCCACATGGGCTGTCATGCTATCTATTCCTGAGAGTTTCCAGGACAATCACGCATCGTCCTGTGCTTTGTACAACGTTGGGATGCGGAGGGCCCAAATGAACGAGAAAATTTCGACCGGAGGCGTGGCCCGGATACAACGGGAACGTTATCTGATCTGTGCAGAGGAAGCACCAAAACAAAACTGCTGAACCAGCAGCCCCTTTGTTCTGAACCGACAATGGAAAAGAAGAAGGCTCCGGTATGGATATGGATATGTATATACGGGGGCCCACCATGCAAGCTGTATGCCAAAACCTTCTTTGCACAATGAGAAAGATAAGCACACGTTTGACCAGGGACGCAACTTGCCTTCTTAGTTTGACTTTGACCCTTGACCCCACCCATATTATATTGTCTACAGCCCCCAGCGACAGCGAGCAGCTGAGTACAAATTTTGAAAAAACGTGGTTTTTTGTTTTGTTATATAGGTAAAGCTCGAAGGAACGTGTTGGCTTCTGATTTAATAGCTTCTTTCCTTCGAAAAAAACTGCTTATTATGGCTATGTAAAGGGACCAATGGACGTGCACGAGTTTAAATGAGATGGAATTTAATTCTGCCTTTGAATATACTAGGAAATTTAGAGGCCAATGGCTAGCTAGGAAGAGAGTGCTTAACGAGTTTAGTTGATCAGTAACTAGTTAACGTATTAAGAGATATTACATGAAAAGTTAGTCAATCATTTTTCTTCATATAGATTTAGGATTTGAACTCTTTTATTTTTTAAATTAAAAAAAAAACTCAAGAAGTGTTAAGATATATTACATGGAAAGTTACTCAAACATTTTTTCTTATATAGGTTTAGAATTTGAACTTTTTTTATTCGATAGAACACTCAAGTTGTGTCAGGAATCTCAATATTGTCCGATGGCCATGAACCCAAGAGCATGAGCAAATGCTAGAAATGGAAAGAGGCGTTTTTTTTTTATATATATATAGTTTTTTTACTTGCTAAATCTTTTGATGAAAATATAACAAAATCATATTTGATTCTATGGACAAGGCTGTTAATTTGAGGTCGTAGAGTTCAACAAAAGAACAACCAAATCATCAGCTTGAAATATGACGACGACCCACGTGGAGTTAAAAGAAGCATCGGGATTCAAAAGACAGTCCTTTCCTTTTCTAATCAAAGCATGGTTATCGAAGGAAAAAACAAGTTTACGAGCAGGTTTGCTCAAATCTTAAAGCATCAGCGATGTAGCCGAGGTCGGGTATAACAGTCTTTTGGTTACTGTAAGAATAACAGTTTGTCGTGAATCATAAATTTTTAAAAAAGTGGCCCCACATCAAGATTTATTCCTAGACTTTGTTAGTATAACAATCTTTGGAGTTCTTATAAGAATAACAGTTTGTTGTGAATCACATATTTTTAAAAGAGTAGCCCCACAATAATTTATAATTATTTGTTATTTGATTTTTTGTGCTCTATAATAAACTGTTATTTTAATAATAGATTAAAGACTGTTACAGAATCATTTCTCTTTGTTCTTATTATTGCTAATGATTTGTATATTAAAACATGGAACAATAATTCCACCGACAATTCTTCTATAGATGGAAAAAATGGCACATGCTTCTCTTTTTAGATTTCTTTTTTTTTTTTTGTAATATCTATAGACATAAGAAATTATAAAATAATTTGTTTCATTTGCCATCGAAATGAGCAGGCAATTGGCCAACTTTAGGCAGATGATTTTCACCCATAATTTAACTTAAAATTTTCACTCTAAAATTTGAAAACAAGATAAGGCATTTTAAGTTTCACAATTTCTATATGTCAAAGGATAAAGTCGCCAGATTTACAAAAGAAAATTAAAAGTACAAATGATCTTAAAATGAGTACAAAACCAAAAACCCCTCCCCCGGTTGCCACACACAACTTCCTCTTTTAAAATACAACGTTCCATGCCTCCTCCTTGCTCACTCATCTAAAACTCATCCCCCGCCACCACCACCTTCAACAATGTCTCCGTCCCGCCTCCTCCTCTTCCTCCTGCCCCTCCTCTCCTTCTTCCTCCTCCGCCCTGCCTCCGCCGTCCTCTACCACCTAGAGGACAAGGAGGTCCTCCTCGGCATTAAGTCCTACTTCAAGGACCCCAACGTCCTCGCCGCCTGGGACCCGAACGTCGACTGCTGCCACTAGTACTGTCTCAAGTGCCACTACAAGACCCACCGCGTCATCTCTCTCTTCTTCCTCAAATCCGACCTCCCCGGCCAAATCCCCTCCGCCATAGGCGACCTCACTTACCTTCAAGACCTCACCCTCCACAAGCTCTCGAACTTCACCGGCCCGATCCCAGAGTCCTTTACCAAGCTCAAGTACCTGAATTTCCTGACTCTCAGCTGGCTCAATCTCACCGGCCCAATCCCTTCCTTCCTCGGCCAGCTCAAGAACCTCACCTACCTCAACCTCTCCTTCAACAAGCTCACCGGCAGCATCCCTGACTCTCTCTCCACCATCCCTGGCCTCGGCTCCATTGGCCTCGACCGTAACCAGCTCACGGGGAAGATCCCGGAGTTAAATGCACTAAAGACTTGAAAGAAGCATCGGGATTCGAAAGACAGTCCTTTCCTTTTCTGATCAAAGCTTGATTATTGAAATAACAAAAGTTTACGAACTGGTTTGCTCAAATCTTAAAGCATCAGCGAAGCTCAGCTCCGTTTTTCACTTGTAGCTAGCAAGAGGAGCACCGCACAAGCATCGGTTGTGGAAGTACACCGTGTAATCGAAGCTCTGCAACCGCCCGCCCACCAGAATCGGCCCGCACAGCCGGTTGTAGCTCACGTTCAGGAACTGGAGACTCTCCATGGCGGTTGGAATGGACCCGTAAATCTTATTATGGTTCATGTCCAGGGTCTGCAGGCTCCCGTTAAAATCCACCTTCGACAGGTCGAACTCGAACTGGTTCCTCGAGATGTCGAAGTAGAACGTGGTCTTGTTCCTCCCGAACACCAAACTGGAACCTGTTCCGGAAAGGTCAAGCTTCCCGAAGTCGACGCCGGCGAAGGTTGCCGGGAGCTCGCCAGAGAGGTTGTTGTGGGAGAGGATGAGGTAGAGGCTGTTACCCTTGAGGTTGGCGAGGGAAGCCGGTATCTTCCCCGTGAGCTGGTTACGGTCGAGGCCAATGTAGCCGAGGCCAGGGATGGTGGAGAGAGAGTCGGGGATGCTGCCAGTGAGCTTGTTGAAGGAGAGGTTGAGGTAGGTGAGGTTCTTGAGCTGGTCGAGGAAGGAAGGGATTGGGCCGGTGAGATTGAGCCAGCTGAGAGTCAGGAAATTCAGGTACTTGAGCTTGGTAAAGGACTCTGGGATCGGGCCGGTGAAGTTCGAGAGCTTGTGGAGGTGAGGGATTGGAGGTAAGTGAGGTCGCCGATGGCGGGTGGGATTTGGCCGGGGAGGTTGGATTTGAGGAAGAAAAGGGAGATGACGCGGTGGGTCTTGTAGTGGCACTCGAGGCAATACCAGGTGCAGCAGTCGACGTCCGGGTTCCAGGAGGCGAGGAGGTAGGGGTTGTTGAGGGAGGACTTTATGCGGAGGAGGACCTCCTTGTCCTCCGGGTGGCAGAGGACGGCGGAGGCAGGGCGGAGGAGGAAGAAGGAGAGGAGGGGCAGGAGGAAGAGGAGGAGGCGGGACGGAGACATTGTTGAAGGTGGTGGTGGCGGGGGATGAGTGAGGAAGGAGGAGGTGCGGAGAGTTGTATTTTATAGGAGGATGTTGATTGTATTTTAACTGGGGGAGGGCTTTTGGTTTTGGACTAATTTAAGATCAAGATCAGTTCTACTTTAAATTTTCTTTTGTAAATCCGGCGAATTTATACTTTCTATTATTTAATCAAAACACTTGACATCATTCAAAAATTCAAGCGAAACTTAAAATACCTTATTTTGTTTTCAAGTTTTAGAGTGAAAATAAGTTTAAGTTACGGGTAAAAAATCATATGCCTAAAGCATGCCAATTCCTATTCATTTTGATGGCAAACGAAATAAATACTGAAGAAACCAATGAATTTGCCGCAGTTTGATTTGATTTTGGTACACTAATTCCATGACTTTATCTATATATATCTTCACAATTTTTTTTCTAATAAGCGAAGTATACACCCCTTTTTCTGTTATATAGAAGAATTGCTTGTGGAATTAGTGTTCTACGTTCTAATATGCACATCATTAGCAATAGTTAGAGTAAATCTTCTCGGTGAGCCCCGCGCTAAACACAACTTTGAAGTAAGAGCCATTTTAGATAAGGAAATCCCACCACTTGTCATGTCTCAAAACACTCTAGATTCATTTTGCCATGCAGACGATCATCTCAGCGTCATCACCTGTTCGTATTTTCCTCACGTGGAGAGTTTAACTATCGAACTAAGTCCTCGTCTCAGACACTGCCGAAGGGAAACGAACGCTGTGGCCGACTGGGCCGCCAAAGCCCATGGCCAAGACCTCATCCCATCCAACTGGGCCGACTCCCCCCATCCTGCTCTGTTTGATCTGTTAATTTCTGAAGCTTTAAACTGCTGTAATGTTGCTGTTTCGTGAAATGAAATTTCCTTTTCCCGACCAAAAAAAAGAACTAAGTCCTCGTCATCTCAACCCAAGGTGGATCGGGAGCGCAAGTCCTAATCCATCCTCACGTTGAATGAAGAAACACATTTCTAGAGAAAGTTTTTATATTCTCTATATTTTATAAATCGTTTGTTTTACAATGCTTTTGAGTACATATATACAAAGAATAGAATCAATCTTATCAATCCTCCTAATCATGAGACAACATAGGAAATAGATTGACTCAGATTCCTATATTATCTCTAATTGACAGCCCAATATTCCCTCTCAAGTGGGTGAAAAGATAACTTTGATACCCAACTCGGCAAGTGAGTTGTGAAAGGCTTTGCTTGACACAGCCTCAGTAAGTATGTCCGTCAATTGATCTTCAAAATTGACAAAAGGAAACTGAATCACCTTAGCCTCTAAATTTTTCTTGACAAAATGTCTATCAACCTCAATGTGTTTGGTCCGATCATGCTAAACTGGATTGTGGGAAATTAATTGCTGTTTTATTATCACAAAACGATCTCATCTTAGACTTCGGTGGGAACCAAGTTCTGTCATTAACCTCTTAAGCTATAGTAGCTCACACAACCCTCTAATGTAGCTGAGGCCGGGGATGGTGGAGAGGGAGTCGGGGATGAGGAGAAGGAGGCGGGACGGAGACATTGTTGAAGGTGGTGGTGGCGGGGGATGAGTTTTAGATGAGTAAGCAAGGAGGAGGAGGGGCAGGAGGAGGAGAAGGAGGCGGGCAGGAGATATTATTGAAGGCGGTGGTGGTGGGGATGAGTTTTAGATGAGTGAGCAAGGAGGAGGCATGGAACGTTGTATTTTAAAAGAGGAAGTTCTGTGTGGCAACTGGGGGAGGGGTTTTTGGTTTTGTACTCATTTTAAGATCATTTGTACTTTTAATTCTATTTTGTAAATCTGGCGACTTTATCCTTTGGCATGTAGAAATTGTGAAACTTAAAATGCCTTATCTTGTTTTCAAATTTTAGAGTGAAAATTATAAGTTAAATTATGGGTGAAAATCATCTGCCTAAAGCAGGCCAATTGCCCACTCATTTCGATGGCAAATGAAACAAACTATTTTTATAATTTCTTATGTATATAGATATTACAAAAAACATTTCTAAAAAGAGAAGCATGCGCCATTTTTTCCATCAATAGAAGAATTGTCAGTGGAATTATTGAATTATCGTTCCGTGTTTTAATATGCAAATCATTAGCAACAATAATAGCAAAGAAAATGATTATGTGACGGTTTTTAATCTATTATTAAAATAACAGTTTATTATAGACAAAAAAATCAAATAATAAATAATTATAAATTGTTGTGGGGCCACTCTTTTAAAAATTTGTAATTCACAACAAACTGTTATTCTTACAATATCCCAAAAACTATTATACTAACAAAGTCTAGGAGTAAATTTTCCAGTACTAAACCCAATGTTGAAGTAAGAGCTATTATGGATATAGGAATCCCACCGCTTGTCACATCTCAAACCCTTTGGATTCATTTTTCCATGAATAGACGTTAATCTCAACATCACCACCTATTCTTTCTTTTTTTTTTTTTTTTTTTTATTATCTAAAGATGAGGACATGAAAAAATTTAATTTTTTTCATCACGTGGAGAGTCTAACTATGAACTAAGTCATAGTCATGTCAACCCCATGTGGATCAATAGTATGAGTACTAAGGGCATGCAACTGGACTAGTTCTATCCAAATATTGAATTAGATTGCTCGAAAAAAAAGTTTGGGAACTTGCTCTTGGATCCAAAAACTTGAAACTAGTGGGAGCTGGACTCCTGATTTTGGGTAAAAAAACCATGTGAGAACTGGACCGGTTTTGGAATTGATTTTATAAACTAAAAGTAAAAGCCCTAGTTTCTATTTCTAACCTTAGGTCCTCAGCCCACTACTCGTGTTGTCTTTCCTCTTCCTCGCATGGCGACCCCTCACTAGTCACCACCATCGTCGTTCGTCAATCCTTTATCAGTCTCCAACTCTCCCATTTACACCCATGCTCGTAGCAACCCAACTCAACCTCAAGCCACCATCATCGCCCGTCAATCCTCTCTCAGTCTCTGTTGTCGCCTCTCTCTCCTTTTTTTTCTCTTTACCCACGACAACCCTAGCTTTGCCTCTCTCTTTCTGTTGTGGCTCAGCAACTCCTTGGACAAACAGGGTAGGTTTCAGAACCAATTCCAGGACATATAACTGGGAATCGGTTATAACAAGGTAGGTTCCTACCAACCCTGGAACTATTCACCTCTAACGTAATCCATCCTTGCATTGAATTCAAGTGTTAATTTCGACTCTCTCACTATTTTATTTTTCATTCCGTTCATCTTAAGTTAAGTTATGATGTTGATATACAGTAAGACCGCAAGAGTTTTATCATTTGGGCCGAGGAAAGAAAAAGGTCTTGCTATCATTGAAAGAGAACTTTGATTTGATATATAGATTGAGAATACAAAAGCACGAGGGTTTGGGACATGGCAAAGAGGTTTACTGACTTACTATAAGTGAAGAGACGCCCGTAAATTATGACCCGTAATGACAAAATCAACCTGAAGTGTAGGTACAGATAGTTGGTGCCGCTTGGACCGGTCAAGAACGAAGGCTATCTCTCCTCCAACCTTATTCCACGGATGCCACGTTCATTCCTCCACGTGGTTCGGCATATCTAAAGGGACCAATGAAGGGAGGCCTGCGCCGGCATTTAAGATTTGCATTAGAATAGAATAAAATCATTGCTTCGTTTCAACTCGCATTAATGAATCTGAAAGATGATTTTTTCCCCTTATTTTTTTCCTTCGTTTCAACTAGAACGTGCAACTTCTGGGACAATATTTTTTTGCTGCAACCACAAAGTCAGTCGCTAAAAGTTAACTGAACATAACACCGTCGTGGTGGTCGGTTGGGTGATCCGAGATTTAATTTGGATGTCGAACATCATTGGTTCAATCATCCAATTTATCCTTGATCTCAAAAAACGTCGGTTGGTTCGCATGGATGGGCATAGGTTTAGGTATATTGTCGGTTTTCGATTCTCTTTCTCATCATGGGGTAAAGATCACGAGCTCTTTTAATGGACAGTAATGGATAAATTAATACGAGGCCTTGAGTTCTATCTCTAAAAATTTGCTATGTATTCTCCATCTATTCGTAAGGTTTCAATGAGTATAATTTCTTTAGTCCAATCCTCATAGTTAGTTTTGCGCGGCACGGCCTTCAATCACGTCGCCCTCTAATCCCTCGCGCATTAAAAATGCTATTGCGCACGTCACCATACCAATTGGAAGCGAAAGTAGTGTGTATATCCATTAACAATTGAAAACCATCTTCTGCGAAATGCAGAGAGGTAGACAGAGAAATTATTAAAAGTAAAGGCCATGTTTATTTCGGGACAAGTCAAGCTTATCAAAGTCGATGCCGGCGTAGCCGGGACCTTGCCGGAGAGGTTGTTGTGGGAGAGGAGGAGGTACATGTCGTTCCCCTTGAGGTTGGCAAGAGAAGCGGGATGCTTCTGGTGATCTAGTTGTGGTTGAGGCGGATGTAGCCTAGGCCGGGGATGGAGGATGTAGCAATTTAGTATTGACGTCTAGTCAAAAGTGAGAAAAAGAAAAAAAGAAAGATAAGTAATTCACTTGTAATGCATCACGATACTTTTTACATGTTTATCATTATCAAGTTAGTAAATCATATGTTTAAATTGATTATAATAGATAATGAAAACAATTCATCTTAATAATGTCATTCCTCAATTAGCTATGTTCATGCATGATATAATTAAAGAGATTATTTTATTTCAAGGGGCATTTTAGAAGTAAAAGGTATTCTCATCGACTCGGATCACATATCACGAGCTGTCAAATTTCCCTGGACTAGGGTCGGAATTAGGTCGGGGGCGATCCATCGGTACAACGATGGGGATCGTGGAGTTGATTTGGTCAAATGAACATCCAAGTTGACCCAAGCAACGCACGCTCCTTGCCTCACGCCTCAGGGTCGATATCTTCTCGTTCATCTGGTCCCTCCGCATCCCAACGTCACAAACACCCACACGACGCGCAATGCCCAGCCCTGGACGGTGCGTGCCTGTCGCAGAGGTCCTGCAAACGCTCAGGAATAGATAGGAAAACAGCCCATGAGCCCCAAAGCGTGGCCCCGAAATGAGGGAAAAGTCGTCTGATCTGTGGAGAGGAAGAATGAGAAAATATTAGGTGGCTGCGGAGCGTCAAGTCAGCGTACTCTCCCCAACCAATTAGAAAGTTCCGTATGGCTCTGTGTCAGCAAGTGGTTCCCACTGCTGTTCCCGCATTTAAAATATAAAATTTCTCCTTCTTATTTAAAAATTTTCTCCTAATTATAGGATTGCGCACGATTACCTATGAAGTACCGACACTCTCCAAGAGCCTACGTGTCGTGTCGGACACTTCGACACGTGTCGGACACTTTTGAACACTTTTGGACACTCTCCGATACTTGGTCAACACACACTTGGTCAATTTCTCCGACACTCTTTGACACTCGAGTCGGAATTCGACGTATGAGTTTTTGACACGTGATTCGATATCGAAGTCAATTTTAAAAATTCAATAAATTTTTGACATATATCTGAAAAAAAATAAAATAAAATAATAAAAATAATAAATGGAGAAAAAGAAAAGCATAGTCTTCTCTTCTCTTCTGACTCTCACTTCCTATGATATACAATTCACCTCTTAAGTTTATTTTTTTCCTTTTCCAACATATCTAACATGCAAGTTCAAAATATAGATCGCTTGTTTTTCTCCAAATTTTATGAATTATATAGTTAAATTTGTCAAATTGAAAGAATGATATTAATAAATGGCGGATTAATATTTTTAGTGTATATTCATTATAGGCTTTTTTAATTATTTATTTATTTATGAATTTGATTCAAATTAATTTGATTGAAATAATTATAAAAATAATAATTTATTATGTTATATAAAAATATATATTTAATATACAACGTGTTCCAACGTGTCGGAATTCTCTGTTTTTTGAGAAACGACGTGTCGGCATGTGTATCGTGTCGTGTCGCGTGTCAGGTGTCAGTGTCGGTACTACTTAGACGACTACTTGCTGCCCATTTGCTGCGGAGAGATAGAGATATTTCCCTGTCTCACTCCTCCTTTTTCTCCTCCTAAGGAAGGAAGAGCAATGTTTCCTCTCTCCTTCCTCTCGTGAATTCAAAATTTCAAGTTCCCTTGCCTTCGCTCTCTTTAGTGCTCGCTCGCTCTCTTCTCCTGCGCTCACTTGCTCCCTCGTTGGGTGTCACTTCTTCGCTCTCTACTTCGGCGCTCGTGCTTGTTGGGTCTGACTCCTCTCAATCTCCATCAAGAAAAAAACCCAATAGCAAACCGCGATAGTTTTTTGCGGAGGGGAAGAGAGGGAAAGAGCCCGACATGTCAAAGTTCATATCCGTGCTCACGGCGGGAAACACCGCGCAGCTCATGGTGATGGTGTCATGTCCCCGCCAAGTTGCCGCCACCATCGAGGACTCGTCACGGCCGTGCACCAGACGGGCAGGCAGTCATCCATGTCTCGCCGGGGCCAGACGAGTCGAGAGCCTCCAGGGATGCGCTGGGGGCTCACGGCCGGCATGTCCACATACAGTTCACTCTCCTGTTTTCTCCTTGAGCAAAAGTTAGTCATCTGCCTATATAATCGCATACGTAGTCCGTTCCCTTCTTATTTCATTTCTCACGTTGAGCTCAGCTTGCTGTGTTTGCTTCAACCTTGATCACAACGCTTGCTGCAATGTTCAACTTCAATGGCGCCAAATCGAGAGACCCCCGTCGGATCGTACCCTAAAGCCGGCAACAACATCTGGGACAATCCTTCGAGACTTTCCATGGAGACCCTTCAGAGAACCATCTCTGACATCACCTCTGACCTTAGCAAAGAAGCCGCCCACGAGGCGAGGCTGCTGCCGCCGATCTATGAGCTGGAGGATGCAAAGTGCGAGTGTTGCAGAGCGTCCGGGAGAAGTTCTGGGGGAAGATGGTGTTTGGGCTTTGGGAGGAGGCGGTGCGCGTGGAGATGGAGAGGAACAGCGGGAGGAGCTGGGAGGAGGTGCTCGATGAGCACATGAGCGCGTGCATGTGGTTCAACCGGATCGGGCGGGCGTACCCGGTGCTCCACCAAGCAGAGGCCATGAGAGCCATCTTGAAGAAGAGCTCGAGCGGCGGCTGTTCGAGGGCTAAGTCCATCAGCCCTAGAGACAAAGGCGGACCGAAGAAAGCGGCCATTGCAAGGAGCTTGAGCTGCATTCCAGCTATCACGAGAGACACCAACTACGACAGAATGACGGTCAATTGAAGCAGGCCGAATACTCATGCGGATCAGGTTTATCGTTGATGAGTCTGAAGGCATAGCGAATTAATGATAGTAGGCCTCGAACGGATCTATATATCGCATTAGTCCATATATACAAGCTTCATCTTCGATTGAAGAAGTTAGACACTTTCGATTGGGAGAGACGAGGATTATCATCGATGGTTAGTCATGTATGTTTGAACAATATATCTTAGGATCTTATACATCTGCGAATGTAAATAAAAACTTGAAGGGTTGCTTCAGTTGCAGAGAGGCGCAAGCGTATTCAAGCATAAGTATCAGAAGTAATCAGTTCTGTCTTCGTTTTATGGCTAAGAAAATAAGGAGATTCATCCGTACTCGAGTCGCAACAGAAGTTTAGTCTCTTGTTATCTTGCTGCGATCCATAAATTTCACTGTAAGAACCTATAACTAGACATCAATCCATGCGCACGTCATGCGGAGATGATAGGAAATAATCAAGGTTGTGGTGGGGAGAGAGAACACGACTGCTAAGATCGCTCTTGGTCGATGAAAGCACCATTGAAGTTTACCACGAATTACCGAGCAACAGCTAACCATCTGTTTTCTACAATGCATCAAATCTCTCTTCACATATGTAACTCGCGTCGTCACAAAGAGGGCAAACTTTAACGCCATCTCTATTGTTCATCAGATGAACGACGTCATTAAAAATATTCGGCTAGGGCACGTACAAATTGCAGGATGTGATAGCATATTGTGATCCCGACAAAGAGAAGATATAATTAAGCAAGCGCATAATAATTCATAGACGGGAACCCGAACAAGGTATAAGAAAGGAGTACAAAAATTTCTCGACCAAGTGTTGCTTCTAATACCATAATACTACAGTGAGAGTGGATCGCCATGTCGAATTCCTCAGGATGGTCGGAGGTGTTGGAGTGATTCCCCATTATCTTTCTGAGAACGGTCATCCGACGCAGAGCGTCCTTTCACGCTTCCTTTTCTTCTTCCTGGGACGACCCTTCTCTTCTCTTTCGTTTGGGCAAAGACCAGTGAGAAGAAATTTACAAAGAAAAATGGATGGCAATGACAAAAACATGAATCCTCAACATCTAAGGAAGAATCTGGAGAACCAGATTGCCAACCATACATTATGGAAGAAAAGAATGAACTATTTTCTATTTTTAAGTCTAAGGCACAAAAAAAGAAGAAGGAAAAGAACGAGTGAACCCCCAGCGCGTCCCTGGAGGCTCTTGACTTGTCCGGCCCAGGCGAGACGTGGACGACCGCCTCCCATTTGGTGCGTGGCCGCAACGAGCACGAGCCCCATGGAGACGTCCTCGGCGGCTGTGGCGGCCTGGCGTGGACACAACACCATCACCATGAGCTGCGCGGTGTTTCCTGCCGCGAGCGCAGATATGAACTCTGCTCTCGGGCTCTTTCCCTCTCTTCCCCTATGCAAAAAACAATCGCGGCTTGCTGTTAGGTTTTTTTCTTGATGGAGACCGAGAGGAGAATGAAGTCTCGTTGGATTTTTGTAGAGTGAGACCCAACGAGCACGGTGCCGGAGCAGAGAGCGAAGAAGTGATACCCAACGAGAGAGCAAGCGAGTGCCGGAGAAGAGAGCGAGTGAAGACCTAAGAGAGCGAAGACGAGGAACCTGAAATTTTGAATTCACGACAGGAAGGAGAGAGGAAGCATCGGTCTTTCTCCTTCAGAAGGTAAAAAAGGAGGAGAGAGAAAGGGAAATATCTCTATTTCTCCCGGCAGGTGGGCAGTAATTAATGTGTGTAGGCCTGTAATTAGGAGAAAATTTTTTAATAAGAAAGAGAACTTTTATATCCTGGTACAGCGGTGGGGATCACTCGCTGACATGGAGCCACATGAAACTTTTTGATTGGTCGGGGAGCACGCTGACTTGGTGCTCCGGACCACCTAATTTTTTCTAGAGGAAAATAGCGTCGTCGGAAAGCACCAAAAGACGAAACAGCCAGACCAGCAGCCCCTTTGTTCCGAACCGAAAATGGAAAAGAAGAAGGCTGATGTGGATATGGATATGGATATGGATATACAGGGGCCCACCATGCAAGCTGTATACCAAAACCTTCTTTGCACGATGAGAAAGATAAGCACGCGTTTGACCAGGGACTCGCCTTGCCTTATTAGTTTGACTTTGACCCTCCACCACCCTTATTATATTGTCAACGGCCCCCTGACAGGGGACAGCGAGCCGCGGAATCCAAATCTTGAAGAAACGTGGTTTTATTATTATTTTTATTTATTTTTATGTATAGGTAAAGCTTGAAGCAACGTGATGGGAATGGACGTTAATGAGTTTGAACGAGATGGAGTTTAGCTGATCCATGACTAGTTAATGAATTAAGCTATATAACATGGAAAATCAGCCAATCCTTCTTTTTTATAGGTTTAGGATCAGAACCCTTTTTTTTTCCCCATAAAACATTAGAGTTGTATCAAGTATTTCAATAATGACTGATGGCCCTGAACCCACGAGCATGAGCAAATGCTTCGGGTGGAAATAATTTTTTCTTTTATAGGTTTTTCTACTTGCTAAATCTTTTAACGGAAATAGAACAAAATCATATTGATATTATGGACAAGGTTGTTGGTTTGAGATCGCAGAATTCAATAAAAGAACAACCAAATCGTCAGCTTGAAACGTGACAACCGCTCACATGGAGTTAAATGCACCAACGACTTGAAAGAAGCATCGGGATTCGAAAGGCGGTCCTTTCTTTTTCTGATCAAAGCATGATTATTGAAATAACAAAAGTTTACGAACTGGTTTGCTCAAATCTTAAAGCATCAGCGAAGCTCAGCTTTGTTTTTCACTTGCAGCTAGCAAGAGGAGCACCGCACAAGCATTGGTTGTGGAAGTACACTGTGTAATCGAAGCTCTGCAACCGCCCGCCCACCGGAATCGGCCCGCACAGCCGGTTGTAGCTCACGTTCAGGAACTGGAGACTCTCCATGGCGGTTGGAATGGACCCGTAAATCTTATTATGGTTCATGTCCAGGGTCTGCAGGCTCCCGTTAAAATCCACCTTCGACAGGTCGAAATCGAACTGGTTCCTTGAGATGTCGATGTAGAACGTGGTCTTGTTCCTCCCGAACACCAGCGATGCGTCCCCCTGGAGCCTGTTCCGGGAAAGGTCGAGCTGCCCGAAGTCGACGCCGGCGAAGGTTGCCGGGAGCTCGCCAGAGAGGTTGTTGTGGGAGAGGATGAGGTAGAGACTGTTACCCTTGAGGTTGGCGAGGGAAGCCGGTATCTTCCCGGTGAGCTGGTTACGGTCGAGTCCGATGTAGCCGAGGCCGGGGATGGTGGAGAGGGAGTCGGGGATGCTGCCAGTGAGCTTGTTGAAGGAGAGGTTGAGGTAGGTGAGGTTCTTGAGCTGGCCGAGGAAGGAAGGGATTGGGCCGGTGAGATTGAGCCAGCTGAGAGTCAGGAAATCCAGGTACTTGAGCTTGGTAAAGGACTCTGGGATCGGGCCGGTGAAGTTCGAGAGCTTGTGGAGGGTGAGGGATTGGAGGTAAGTGAGGTCGCCGATGGCGGAAGGGATTTGGCCGGGGAGGTTGGATTTGAGGAAGAAGAGGGAGATGACGCGGTGGGTCTTGTAGTGGCACTTGAGGCAATACCAGGTGCAGCAGTCGACGTTGGGGTTCCAGGAGGCGAGGAGGTAGGGGTTGTTGAGGGAGGACTTTATGCGGAGGAGGACCTCCTGGTCCTCCGGGTGGCAGAGGACGGCGTAGGCAGGGCGGAGGAGGAAGAAGGAGAGGAGGGGCAGGAGGAAGAGGAGGAGGCGGGCCGGAGACATTGTTGAAGGCGGCGGCGGCGGGGGATGAGTTTTGGATGAGTGAGGAAGGAGGAGGTGCGGAGAGTTGTATATTATAGGAGGATGTTTTTCGTGGCAACTGGGGGAGGCTTTTGGTTTTGGAATAATTTAGTTTCCTTTGTAAATCCGGCGAATTTATACTTTCTATTATTTAATCAAAACACTTGACATCATTAAAAAATTCAAGCGAAACTTAAAATACCTTTATTTCTTTTCAAGTTGTAGAGTGAAAATTAAAATAACTTAAAATGCCTAAAACATGCCAATTCCTATTCATGTTGATGACAAAGAAATAATTTTCACAAGATGATTTTCAAGTTGCAGCACATCATTAGCAATAGTTAGAGTCAATCTTCTCGGCGAGCCCCGTGCTAAACACAACTTTGAAGTAAGAGCCATTTTAGATAAGGAAATCCTGTCACTTGTCATGTCTCAAAACACTCTAGATTCTTTTTTTTTTTTTTTTTGGTCGGAACTCTAGATTAATTTTGCCATGCGTAGACGATCATCTTAGCGTCATCACCTGTTCGTTTTTTCCTCTCGTGGAGAGTTTAACTATCGAACTAAGTCCTTGTCATCTCAGCCCAAGGTGGATCGGGAGCGCAAGTGCTAATCCATCCTCATGTTGAATGAAGAAACACATATAGCTTTCTAGAGAAAATTTTTATATTCTCTATATTTTATAAATCGTTTGTTTTACAATGCTTTTGAGTATATATATACAAAGAAGAGAATCAATTTAAACAAACCTCCTAATCATAAGACAAAATAAAAAGTAGATTGACATGGATTCTTATATTATCTCTAATTGACAGCTCATGCCAATACTCCTTCTCAAGTAGGTGAAAAGATAACTTTAATACCCAACTTGACAATTGAGCTATGAAAGGCTTTGCTTGACACAGCTTTAATTAGTATATCTGCCAATTGATCTTCAGATTTGACAAAAGGAAACTAAACCACCTTAGCCTTTAAATTTTTCTTGACAAAATGTCTGTCAACCTCAATGTGTTTGGTGCGATCATGCTAAACTGGATTGTGGGAAATTAATTGCTGCTTTATTATCACAAAATGATCTCATCTTAGACTTCGGTGGGAAACCAAGTTTTGTCATTAACCTCTTAAGCTATAGTAGCTCACACAACCATGTAACTACCTTATGCTTCTTGCTCCTCCATGTAACTAAGGCCCTGTTTGTTAACGTTTCTTGTTTCTATTTATAAACAAAATTTCTGTTTTTTTTTTTGTTAGGGGAACAAAAAAAGAAGCAATGCGTTTGTTTTCGTTTTTGTTCCAAATCTATTTTTTTGTTTCGAGAACACATTTGGAACAGAAACAAGAAACAAGAAAACGTATTTCTTGTTTACGGAACAAAATTTAAGAACAGATTTTCTCTCTCCTCTCTTTTTCTTCTCTTTTTTTCTTCTTTTCTTTTTCTTTTCTTTTTCTTTGGCCGGTCACCGGCCTTGGCCATGGCCGGCGATTGGCCGTTGAGGGCTGGCGACGCCGTCGAGGGCTGGCAACCTCGCTGGAGCGTCGCCGGCCCCCGGTGAGGCTGAGTGTCACCGGCCCCTAGCGAGGCTCGGCCATGGGCGAGGCCGGCGACCGACCAAAAGAAGAAAAAAGAAAGAAAAAAAAAATAAAAATTTTAAAAAATTTTAAAAAATTTTAAAAAAACAAAAAAGAATACAAATTTACCAAACATGTTTCTGTTCATTTTTTATTCCCGGAACAAGTTTACCAAACGTGTTTTTTTATTCAAAAATTGTTCCCCGGAACAGAAACATTTTTCTATTTCTATTCCCTAGAACAATTTTTAAACGAAATGTTACCAAACGCATCCTAAGTTTCCTCCCACAAATGTGAAATACTCCGATGTAGACCTCCTATTCGATATGCTTCCTACCCAATTCGTATTTGTAAATCCCTCCATCTCAAGATGACCATTCTTCACAAAGAATAGACCTTTTCTTGGAGCCAACTTCAAGTAGTGTAGAATTCAACTCATCACATTCATATGATCTTTACTTGGGGCATGCATAAATTGACTCATGATTTTATAGCATATGCGATATTGGGGCAAGTATGTGACAAATAGATCAATCTCTCTACTGACCTTTGATATCTATCCTTGTTGGCTAGCACCTAATCCGGATACTCTTTAAGTTTATAATTTTGAACTATAGGGATGTCAACAAGCTTACACTCAAACATTCCAACTTCAGCTAACAAGTCCAGCACATATTTTCTTTGAGATAATAAAATACCTCCTCTGGATCTAGCCACTTCATTGCCCACGAAATACTTTAACCTTCTTAGATTTTTCATCTTAAACTCTTTTGCTATCTTCTCTTGGTTTTTTTAAATCTCTTCACGATCATCTCCTGTGTTAATCATATTATCCACACAAATGATTAAGGCCCGTACCTTTCCTTGACGTCGCCTCAAGAATAATGTATGATTTGAGTTGCTTTGAGAATATTCATATCTTCTCATTGCTAAGTCAAAGTGACTAAATCAAGCACGGGGTGAATACTTTAACCCGTCTGATGAACATTCTAGCTTGCACATCATGTTGGGTTGAGTGGGACAACAATACCTAGGTGGAATTTCCATGAAGATTTCTTCCTCCAAATCCCCATGAAGAAACACATTCTTCACATTAAACTGATGCAACGGCCAGTCTAGATTCATTGCAAAAGACAACAAAACTCTCACAATATTAAGCTTCACCATGGGGGAAACATTCCTTGGTAGTCTACACATAAGTCTATGTATATCCCTTTGCTACTGGTCGCGCATTGTATCTCCCAATAGAGTCATTTGCTTTGTATTTGATAGTGAAAATAGGAAAACGCTTCTTGGTAGTCTACACTATAAGTTTGTGTATATCCTTTTGCTACTAGTTGTGCCTTGTATCTCTCAATGGAGCCATCGGGTTTATATTTGATAATATAAACCCACTTACACCCCACTACTTTCTTCCCTTTTGATAATTTTACAAATCTCAAAGTCTTGTTTTTCTAGAATGATTCCATCTCCTCTTTCATTGCTTGACCTACTTAGGATCCCTCAAAGCCTCTTACACCTCATTAGAAACTCGGGTTGCAAAAACATTTGATATGAATGTTATCTCCCCGTCAAAATATAATTTGCAATAGGGTACTTAGATTTCTATTCCTCCACATTTGGTGAGTACTGACTAGGGGGCTTACCAAGATTATGCCTATCATGTAATTTATATCCAATAACCACATCAGAATCATCACAAAAGTCAGGTGTGGTAGGAGATCTTACCTTAGGAATATCCTCAGGAGAATGATTAGGTACTACATAGGGATAATTTCAAGAGAGGGCCATTCTTGAGGCTATTTGTGTGCACCATGTATCGGTACAAATTGATGATCATCTTCTATTGGGACATGACTATCCTTCTGCGCAATTCTTGCCATCGGCCCTCTCACGGCTTGATCCACCACATTTTCTATTGATGGCATCATTGGTGGGGCTTGTCATGAGTTAAACCCAATCCTAGTCCCTACCAAAACACCAGCCTCCCACCAATTTTACCTTTCTCGATGTATCTCCTCTTGAAAGGGATAATTAATGTCGGGGTAAAAGAATTTAGACTCAACAAATGTTACATTCATAGTGACATGTGTCTTCATAGTGATGGGTTGTAGTAGTGATAGCCCTTTTGATAGGTTCCATAGCCAATAAAAAACACATTGCATAGCACAAGGATCAAGTTTGATTCGTTGGTTCTTGGGATGATAAACATAAGCTACACACCTAAACACTTTAGGAGGAAGTGTCGAGATCAAGGGAAGATAAACATGTTATGAGAGAACTTGCGGCGTGGTCTAAAATTTTAGCACATTGGAGGGCATCCCGTTCATCAAGTGGTTTGCAAGAATAGCAGCATCCCAAAAATGATTAGGAACATGACCACCCACCAAGAGAGCCGGTGTTGTCTTGAGAATATGACAATCCTTTTTTTTTATGATGTCGTTCTGCTAGGGGGCCTAGGTGCACGACGTCTCATGGATAAGGCCGTGTTCTTGAAAGTAAGCCGTGAGATAGTTATTAACATATTCGCCCCCATTATCAGTATGAAGGACACATATTTGAGCCCCAAATTGTGTTGCAACTAAGCGAATCGACCGTCACAATGGAACTTTGATAAAGTCAAGTCCTTAAAAGAACAATAGAAGAGAATCTCTCAATTTTTTTGTTCCTAAAAAATAAAATCTGTCCCCAAAGAAATTGGATCTAACACATGAAATATTTAGAGACCTCATCCCTATGCTTTATCAAATACAACCATGTCATCCGTATATAATCATCCACAAAAGTCACAAACCAACGAATTCCCAAAAAGGTGGTAACAGGTGAAAAACCCCACACATGGGAGTGGACTAATGAAAAAGGCATTGCATTTTTATTGAAACTCAATGGAAATGAAACATGATGACTTTTTGCCAAGATGCATATTTCACACTGAAATGCATAATCTGATAAATTACTGAACAACCTAGGAAATAAGTGCTTCAAATATCCAAAAGACAAGTGCCCTAATCGATAGTGCTATAGCTAGATGTCTTTCTCTTTACCACTAAATTGATCGTGGGTGTGATTCACTCTGCTAGTGTTAAAATCATCCATGAATATATCCCCTCCCTCTTAGTATCACATCCAATAATCTCCTTTGTGAGGATATCATAAAATAAACAAAAATTGGGATACATAAGAACATTGCAATTTAATTCATCAGTAATTTGCTCAACAGGTAGCAATCGGTTAGATAAAGTGGGCACGGGCAAAATGTATAATAAGGAGAGGGAAGGCATGAGAACAACACTTCCAACCCCGATCATTAGATAGCTATGACCATTTGCATTATAGATACTTTGTCGATGTGGAGTGATATGGCATGTGAGGTCACCAAGATTAGGTGTCATGTGATTGGTAGTGCCGGAATCAATAATCCACCCATTGCCCTCACCCTAATGAGTACTGAAAAAGAACAATTGTATTTACCTTCAAAAGCCGATACGGAAGTATTGGTGGAGTCTACTTGCGAAACCAAGGAGAGAGGTGGCCAATGACACTTTTCCTTTACCCCTACTTGTTGCAATCTCAGTCTTTTTCTTGACTTGAAAATTTTTCCACCAATCGAGGTACCCACGTAACTTGAAACCGGTCTCCTCGATATATTTAAGATTTCCACAATGGGTGCATCCTTTTGCTGGTTGCGGCTTATGCTTCAAACCTGCGTTGGACTTGCCCCCTCTTATCATAGCACTCATGAAGGCCATCTACAGAGGTTATGGTTTTGGGCTGCCGTCAAGAAACCGCGAACCTATCTTCCCCCCATGTGACACTAATACAGCATCAGCAGGAGAGTCCATGTTAGTCAACATCAGATGCACATACTCTCGCTGAACCCATGTGTAAGCTTGTTCAACAATAGGAAACGATTGCATCTATAAGACATCCACCCTGACCTTGTCAAGTCAATCATCAAGACCATCAAGGAATGTGTAGACACAATCTTCTTGGATAACTGTATTTTAGCATTCGATATCATTGGGACAAACCATGGGGTTAAGACAGGGAAAATCAATTTCCTGCACAAAGTCCTTGAAGATCATTGTAGTATTTTTCGATAGGACCTCTTGCCTACTTTAGCCGAGTAACTTGGTGCTTCAAATCATGTACTTGGGAGACATCGTTGTTGTCAAAAAATGTGATAGCCATTGAATCCCAAACTGCTTTTGCGGTTGGGAATCGGATAAAATTGCCAATCAACGTGCTGTCCATGGAGTTGATTATCCATCCTATCACTATGGACTCCTCATTTTTCCACTTCCAAAAGCTAGTATCGATTGAATGAGATTGGGAAAGATCCCCATTAATATATCCCAACTTGTCTTTGCCTGAGATGTACATCTCAACAACTTGGGACCAAAGGCCATAGTTGTTGACATCCAACTTGTTAGCAATAAGTGGAGCCAATGCCCCGACTTAGGAAGGTGGTGTATGATGTTTGGTTAGAAGTTGCTTCATTGCTATTATCAAATGTTAGATCCTCATCAATTGATTGTAAATCAGTGTGTTTAGCTATGTTGAGATCAAGTCTTAGGGTCGAGTTGCTCTAATAACATGAAAAAATGCATATAGCTTTTGGAAAAGTTTTTATATTTTTGTATTTTGTACATCGTTTGTTTTACAATGCTTTTGAGTGTATATACACACACAAAGAAGAAAGTTACTCTTAATAATCCTCCTAATTATGAGACAAAATAAGAAGTAGATTGATTTGAATTCTTATATTATCTATAATTCAACATTGAATTCATGATTTTTCTAACATTCAGTGTTAATTTTGACTCTATCATTTTAGTTGTTTCTCTTTTGTCCGTTCGTGCTATGTTAACGATCACGATGGACGGTAAGAACAAGAAAATTTTATCATTTCTGACGAGGAAAGGAGAAGGTCTTCTGTCACCGAAAGAGAACTTTGATTTGATATCTAAATTTAAAAAAAAAAAGTACAAAAGATTCGGGATATGGCATAACGACAAAGTCAGCCAACGAAGGGAGGCCTACGCTGGCATTTGAATATTTGTCCATGATTGATTGTCGAAAGGGACAGCCATCATGTTAGAATAGAATAAAGTCGTCGTCTCGTTCGCACTCACATTAATGGATCTGAAGATCGAATTTTTTTCTTTCCCTCCGTGTCGAACTCGAATGTGCAACTTCTGATACAATATATATAAGTCATTTGCTATAAATTAACCAAACACAACATCGTTATGGTGATCAATTGAGTGGCTCAAGATTTGATTTGTATATTGAAGATAATAGGTTCCATCCTTCAATTATTCTTCAAAAATCTTAGTTGGCTTGCGAGGATGGATATATATTTAGATGTATCATTGGTCTTTGACTCTTGCTCTTACCATGGTGGGATAAAGATCACAAGCTCGCTTAATGGACAGTGATGGGTAAATTTTACGAAGCCTTGAATTCCATGCCTAAAAAAATATGTATTCTCCATCTAATTGACTTGCTTGGTAAGTTTCAATGAGCTTAATTTCTTCAATCCAACCCTCATGATTAGTGCCTTCAATCACGTAGCTTTCTAATCCCTCCCGCATTAAAAATGCTAATGCCACGTCACCATACCAAATGGAAGTAATAATAGAATGTATATCCATTAACGCGTGAAAACTATCTTCCGCCCACGAAATGTAGATAGAGAGAAATTATTAAATGTTAAGGTTCGTTTGTTTTGTTAAAAAAAATAAATAAAATTATATATAAAAATATCTTCTTAAAAAATGCCTAATTTATTGTTCGAAAGAATTAGCTAATAAAAATATTTATATTATCGATAAGTTATATCTAAACATTTAATGTAGCTCACGTTCAAGAACTGCGGCAGCAGTCCCGTCATCACCGCCGGCATCGCCGCGTAAATCTTGTTATTGTTAATGTCCAGCCACGTAATGCTCTAGCTGAGCTCCACCTTTTTGAAAGGTTTGAACTGGTCGTCTTGTTCGCCACGAGTAGCAGCGACGCGTCTCCCTGCAGCATGTTTCGGGACAAGTCAAGCTTCCCAAATTCAATGCCGACAAAGTTCATCGGGACCACATGATGTAAATCATACACGTAAATTACTTCGCTCACGTGTATCGGGTAAGGTTTTTACCAACAAAGGATATGGCCCCTGAAATATTACTTCGTGGAAAGTGAATAATTTAAAAATATTTTCTTTAAAATAATTGATTGGTTTGCTTACAAAAATACATGAATGAAAACAATTTTGTCATTCTCGAAAAATGTTTAAACATAAATAGTTATCGATAATAAAAATATTTTATGTTGATTAATTATTTCAAATGGTACAATTAATTGTTTTTGAGAAAATCATTTTTAAATTATTTATTTTTCCGAAATAAATGAAGTCTTAAGTTAGTAAATATGATTTGACGACATGATGTCCCGCCTCTTAAGTAAATGCTTCATTTACTCAGCTCGCGTAGACAAGTTCAATTAGTTATGACAGAGAAAATTTAATTTGTCTTCTCAAATTGTCCTTTTTCCGAAAATTCAGTGATTGATAATTCCTATTAGTCAATCCATCCGCATAATTACTGCTCCCAATCAGCTTCTTGTCCGGTGCACCTTAAAAATGGTAATGCAACGTTACCCACGAGAACAAGTAGTGCATAAATTCAGGCTATTAAATTAAATTGATTTCAACCAAAAAAAATTAAATCGATCACAATTAAATGCCCGTAAAACAATCACATTCTAAGAATTTGTATGACCTATAATACGCTCCAACAAACAATAATAATTATTATTATTATTATTATTATTATTATTATTATTATTATTATTATTATTATTATTATTATATACAATTAAAAAAATCTGTTGTCGATTAATAACTACATAAAAAGAAAAAAAGAAAAAAAGGCCATTTGCATATAGAGAGTTCAATGTGTTTGTTTTATTTTATTTTTTGGAAAAAAAATAGTGCATATATTGCAAAAGGAAATTTGACGTGAACTTTATTCACATTTAATTTTAGCATAAGACTTTATTAGTATAACAGTCTTGGGATATTGTGAGAATAATAGTATATTGTGAGCTATAAATTTTTAAAAAAAGTGAGTCTCACGATAATTTATAATTATTTGTGATTTAATTTTTATGTTGTAAAATTGATTATCATTTTCACATTACATTAAAGATTATTACGCAACCATTTCTCTCCTCTTTTTTTCTTTTTCGTGAGAAGAATGGAGCATCACTCGTAGCCTTCAATCTCTATTTGACTCCAAGAGAAAGAGAGTCACCGTCGGTCTCGAAGCCGCCCACCACCACCACGCACGCGACCGATTTCACTTGCAGCTCTCAAGAGGAGCACCGCACAAGCACCGGTTGTGGAAGTAGGACTCGTGGCCGAAGCTCTGCATTTGCCCTCGGCCTGAATCTTCCGGCACAGCGCGTTGTAGCTCAGGTCCAAAGACTCGAGCTCGGCGGAGATCCTGTTGTGGCTCACGTCCAGTCCGGTCAGGCTCTCTTGTAACTCGACCCTCGATAGGTCGAACTCCAACGCATTCCCCGAGAGGTTGATCTTCTCTGCGGTCTTATTTGCCCCGAAGAACACCGACCCGTCCCCCCGCAGCATGTTTCGGGCCAGATTCACATACCCGAAGTTGGACCCCCGGAATGAAGCGGGGACCTCGCCGGAGAGCCGGTTGTCCGCCAGGACCAGGTACGGTAGGTTCCCGTCCAGCAGCTTCAGCGACTCGGGGATCGTCCCAGTGAGCTGGTTGCCGTCGAGGCCGAGGTACCGGTGCTTCGGGATCCGCGAGACCGAGCTCGGGATCGACCCGGTGAAGTTTGTTGGAGGATAGGTTCAGGTACGTCAGGCTCTTGAGGAGGCTGAGATAAGAGGGATGGTCCCGGCAAGGTTGATGGCGGTGAAGGTGTTGAACTTGAGGTCCTTGAGGTTGACAATGGCAGGTGGGATGGGACCGGAAAGGCCCGTTAGGTCCTCGAGGGCGAGGTCCTCGAGGGCGGCGAGGTTGCATATGCCGGTTGGGATGGGGGCGGTGGGGGCGAAGCCACCGTCGGTGATGAAGAGGGAGATGATGCGGTGGGTGGTGAGGTCGCAGTAGATGGAGGACCCGTTGCAGCAGTCGGTGTTGGGTCTCCAGAGGAGAGCAAGGGAGGGTCGTTGAGGGAGGTCTTGATACGGAGGAGGGCGGCTTTGTCATCCGGATGGCAGAGCTCGGAGGAGGCGGGGCGGAGGACGGCGGAAATGGAGAGGGAGAGGAGGAAGGGAAGGAGGAGACGGGGGTGGTTCAACATTGTTGTTGTTTGAGGATTTGTGGAGGGTTGTGGATGGGATTGCACTTGCATGGACAAGATTGGATAACTCCATTTATAAGAAATTGCGATCACTCTGAAATTTCTTCAATTATCAATTGCTAACACAGTTTATTTTGGGAACGTTTAATCAATATACTTTCCAAAATCAAATTTATCGATATATTATATATATTTTTATTTTTTATTTAATAACCGAGGATCTGCCGGGCTCGCCTTTCGCTTACGCTAATCGGCAATCTATGGTCCGTACAGTGCACGGTGCACCTCGGATCAAGCATCAATACATCAGGGAGGCTAGCCCAAGATCCCCGCTTAAAACACTTTAGTAACAAGAGGGTTCAAACCCTCAACCTCTGCGGTAAAAGGGAAAACGTACACTAACTATGCTGCCCGTGGTTGGGTGATATTATATTACTTGCTTAGTAAAATATAAAAAATAAATCAAAGTGTCGAACACATACATTCCGAAAAAACTCCAGTGGCATCAATTCAATCAATGACAGCACGGCATCCAAGTTCGAAGTCAATGTCAGCCCATCTTAGAAGACTCACTTTAACAAGTTGCAGCTAAACGTCAAATGCAGCTATGCCTCCCCGCAAGGTAGTGAATGAGGAGATCAGCCATCGCGTTGGACTCCACTTTGATTGTAGACCAAATGTGATTTTGTATTATATATCTTTAGAGTTTATATCTTCTATTTAGAGAGCAAAATTTGTATTATTTTGACCATCTTTGAACCACCCTAGAGAAAGTGTAAACTTTTATTTTTTTATTTTTTTTTAAAGATGAAGCCTTATGACCTCTGATTCTCTTCTCCATTTTTGGGCTAGTCTTGTTTTGTCTGAACCCTCGATTTCCTATAAATAGAAACCGAATTCCCTCACAAAGAAAAGAACATCAAACTCGATCAGAAACATCATCAAGCCATACATACACACACAGAAAGCACCGAAGCACCAAAGCAATGTCGAGCTTCCACTTCCACTTAATTCTCTTCTCCCTCCTCGCCTCCTCCGCCGTCCTCCCCTCCTTCTCCGCCACCACCGAGCTCTGCAATGCCGACGACAAGAGGGCCCTCCTCCGGATCAAGAAAGCCTTCAACGATGCCTACGTCCTCTCCTCCTGGGACGCGGCCACCGACTGCTGCGAGTGGAACAACGTCGAGTGCGATGGCACCACCCACCGCATCGTCACCCTCAATGTCCCCCGTGGCGCCTCTCTGGCTCCATCCCCTCAGATGTGGGCGACCTCCCTTACCTCGAGACCATCTACCTCCACAAGCAGCCCAACCTCACTGGAAACATCCCCCGCTCCCTCCTCAAGCTCAAGAACCTCCAGTACTTGACCCTCAGTTACAATAACCTCTCCGGCTCCATCCCGGGATTCCTCGGCGACCTCACCAACCTCATCTTCCTCGACCTATCCTACAACCGTTTCTCAGGCCCGATCCCAAGCTCCCTCTCCAACCCCCCGAACCTCCGGTCCCTTCGGCTCGACCGCAACACCCTCACTGGCTCAATCCCCGCCTCGCTCAGCCACATACAGGGCAGCAGCCCTTACCTGTACCTGTCCCACAACCAGCTCACCGGTGAGGTCCCCGCAGCACTTGGGGACGTCGACTTCACATACATTGACCTCTCGTGGAACCAGCTTTCTGGTAACCCCTCGGCGCTCTTTGGCATGAACAAGAGCGCTCAGCAGATCTACCTGGCGAGGAACATGTTCGAGTTCAACATGTCGGAGATGGAGCCGCCACAGGAAAGCCTGATTACTCTGGACCTGAACCACAACAAGATCTTCGGGGGAATTCCAGCAGCAATGACCGGGGTCACGTATCTTCAAATCTTCAACGTGAGCTACAACCGGCTTTGTGGGGAGATCCCAGTCGGGGGGAGGCTGCAGAGGTTCGACACCACCGCGTATTTCCATAACCGGTGCTTGTGCGGCACTCCTCTTGATAGCTGCAAGTGATGACAATGATGATCATCAAGAAAGTTTGGCCATGGATGTGATTGTGTGTGGGGTGTGCCTGTGTAGTGGTGATCCTTGTTAAACGTGACGCATGCTAAATAATGTCGTTGTCTCTGTTCATTTCGTTATTCTTTTTTCGTTTTTTTACTTCCAATAATGTGAAGCTGCTCACAGGTGTGAAAGCGTAGGAGGAGATCAGACCGTGTATGGCATGGCTAATAAGGATACGTTACTTTTTCTATTTTTCTTTCTTCCCAATTAGATCAAGGATCTCATTGTTTCTTTCAATATAAAGGAGCATATATCATTTTAGTTACGTCAAAAACTTTCTTGAAGTTATCAGTATCATTTCAAGAAATAGTAGCGTAAATGAAATTCATGAAAAAGAAGCCACGAATCTTTCATTTTACGCACATTCTAATTTTATTTTGCCTATCACATAGCTTGACTAGGCTCCTTAACTTTGGTGAAACGTTTGCTTCGCATTGAAATTGGATAATTGCAATTAATTTTAAATTGTCTTTCTCGAGCTTGGAAAATCGCAGCTGACGGATTAGCATCGCAAGGTTTTGTCGGTTGTCTTGTGTGGGTTGGCATGTTCGGGAGTTCTGAATTATCTGCTCTTGTCGTTTCCGCTTGGGAAAGCCTTATGATGGCTACTGTTGCTGAGGTTTGCTCTTGACTTTTTGAACAAAATTATAATATACTTACAAAAAAGAGAAATTGGCTTATTGCAAAAAGAACATCTTATTATGCCAAAAAATTTCATGATTATGTAGAAAACTTTATCTTGCAAATGGATCTTATAAACATGCCAGTTCTAGTGTAAGGATTTTTATTTCTTGAGGAATTTATCCATTTACCAACTTGAACTAAACGGGCTTAAAGAAAATTTAGTAAAAAGCAAAGCCGATAGATAAAGTTGAGAAAGGCTAACGATACTAAAAAACTATTGGACAAAATCGTGACGAAAGCCAATCACTGTTTATTTCTCTTATTGCTCTTTAAAGATATAAAACAGGAGGTAAATATTCAAGAATCCCATCTTTCTTTATTAATTGCCAATCAAGATAAGTCCGATACTCAACCGAAATAAAAAGAGAAAAAAGAAAAAGATATATCCTATAGACAGCCAAACACCACCAGCTTTCACGGTAGCGAGCATTGCGACTCTGAGCTTTGTTGAAGTTAACCTAACGGAGGGAAGTGAAATGGCGTTGACTTTCAGCCAGTTCAATATGTCTCGTTAAATTGATAAGGTAGATCTTGCGTTCTAGGAATATTTTAGGCTAAATTTTTTGCTTGTTTCACAAAGGTTTTTAAGGCACAAACTTGAATGCTGGGTCGTAAAGTGGCCTCGAATAGCTTTAAAAGATAGAAGTGTTGTAATCAACTGCAATTTTTATTTCACGCCAAAATACACCTTTTTGCATCGTAAGAATGCTTTTATTCTCTTTTTGTCATGTGTGAACGCAACCGAACGTCATCTAAGGAAATAAAGAACAAGCAATCCGACTTCTTGTTCTTATGGAACTCCGTTACATGAATATAGACTCTGGCGTTATTACATTTATTCTCTCGCCAGTGTCTTTGCCTAGCAAACCTTTAGTAACATGTCCATCGTTTTGTCAATTTAACAGCTTGGAAGCGGAGCTCCACACAAACACTCGTTGTTCGAGTATGATGATGCATCAAAGCTCTGCAGCTTGCCACCGACAGGAATCTTACCGCACAGCTGGTTGTCATTCAAGCGGAAGGTGTCGAGGTTATTGAGTGAAGTGAGCGAACTGGGTATTGATCCGGTGAGGTCATTGTGAGAGAGGTCCAGTAAAGTGAGCTTGGAGAGCTTGCCGAGGGAGGTGGGGATGGGGCCCGTGAGGTTGAGGTAGCTGAGGCGGAGGAAGGTGAGGTTCTGGAGCTTGCCGAGGGAAGAGGGGATCGGGCCGGTGACGTGGGAGAGGCGGTTCAGGTCGATCATCTGCAGGTAAGGGAGGTCGCCAACGGCGGCGGGGATTTGGCCCGAGAGGGTGCCGTCGAAGATGGTGAGCTGGATGATGCGGTGGGTGGTGTCGTCGCAGGCGACGTTGTACCAGTCGCAGCAGTCGGTGTTGGCAGTCCACGAGGCCAGGATGTAAGGGTCGTTGAGAGCTGTCTTGATGGCCAAGAGGACCTTCTTATCCGCAGGGTTACAGAGCTCGGAAAAGGATGGCGATACCAGGAGGTTGCAGAGGAGAAGCGAGAGCAAGAAAGCTGACGAGAGAATTGGACTTGCCATTTTTTCTCTTGGATGTAATGTACTTTCTGGATGTGAAAATTGTGGTTTAGCTAGGGACTGTACTTATAGGGATGTTTGAAGCTTGTCGGAAGGAAGAGAGAGGTTGATTTGATTAGAGGGTCAAAGACGTTTGGGGAAAGTCAAATTTGAGAAGATTTGACTTTGACATTTTCGACTTGGTGGTGTTTGATTTGATAATGAGCAGGTGTTGCATGAACAGCTGGGTTCGATAGTCCATGATGGTATTTTGCAGTCTTCGATCTCGTCTGTCTCATCTGATCTTTGAGATCGACAAGTTCTCCCCGTCTATGATTTATTGAAACATATATGCGCTTGTACGTTTGAAGTTGTCGCCGGACGAGTCGAGAGGGATTTAATCAACTTAAGAGTTTATTGTGGCCGTGTTGTGATTGTGTTGGATCGTGTAACTATATATAGTTAATGTGTTTGGCGAGTACTCATGTGAGGTTGCCAAGTAATCAAAATAACAATAAAGATCTCTAATATTGTTATAGAGTCATTATTAATATTTATGTGTGGAAAAGACATATGGAATTGCCTTAGTTGTTATCATTGTCTGTGTAAGTATCATTTAAACTTTTATATAATATAATTTTCACCGTATTATAATAATAAGAATGATAATTATAACAATAACAACAAAAACGACATTACATGTTCTGATCTTATAATTATTGCTATTACAAACATTGGAACATAAAAGATCGGAGGTGATGATGGAGGAGTTGAAAAAAGGAAAAGAAAAGGAAGGCAATTAGGAACGTATTTTTTTGGTCAGAAATTAGGAACGTATTTGATGACAAGAAAAATGTAGGGTTTTTTGTATGGGTATTATTGTCTTAAAAATTTAATTTTTAGAAAGTTTAAAAGTTGCAGCATCTAAAAAGTACAAGAGGCCGTGTAGCTCATGAAAGTCACTTATGCTATCATCGGGTTTAGGCTTAGAGGGTGGAGACTCGGGACTTGAGCGGGGAATCGATAAAACCTTAATCATACGATGAGTTTAAAAATAAAATGAATCATAATTTGTGAGTGAATAAATTTAAAATATAAATTTATCATTTTAAATATAAAGGATCGTAATCCTTTTCTCAATATCCTGAAAAAGGAAAAGCTCGTCACGACACTTCTCTCCTCAAACGGACAATGTGGTCTACTTCTTTGGACATGGCAAAGAGAGAAAGCAAACGAAATGGATAAGAGTTTTGCTGTCCCTCCGCCGCTTTACGCATTGCACCCTCGAATTTAAAAATCTGGTCAAGATCGAGGGGCTCCTTAAATTACAAATCTTATCTTCTTGATGGGACTTGGCATCATTCCCCCGACAAAGACGGGTTGATCGCCATCTCGAATTCTCCGCATGTAAAAGCTGCACCAGATCAATCGATGGATACATTTGTAAACGACTACTTGATATTGACGGGCACCGAATACAGAAAGAAAAAATATATAATTCATTTGCCCTCATTTTAAAATTCGTGTACATATTATTTGTTATAGCGATATTAGGATGTTTACTTACCTTAGAATTAAGTAGATATCTTATTTGATTGTACATATCTCTTATTAATTATAATTTATACTTTATTTATCTTATTACCTTAAATACTTATATGCTCATGTACTATTTATTAATAAATTGAAATATAGTAAATTTTAGATCTCTTTGTTCCGCGTATTTCTTATCTTTGCTAGTTACTAGAACGACGTGCGTTGTTCTTGTTTTGGGAGATTCCCTGACTTTAAAGAGACGTGCCTGTCCTTTGTATTTATCGGGGGGCTAAAATGGTGTGCGCATTCATGTCAAACCCACGTGACCTGGGATTAACATCAAAAGTAGGAGTACTCATTGGCTCAGTAACGAGAATTTCCCTCGTGCATGACTCGTCGAAATTAAGGAGGGAGAACGGGTTCGATGTAAAATTGGAAAGCCATCATGGAATCCGATCCAATTCCCGATTATAAAAATGAAACTAATATTGTTCCTCAATAATAATTGAACGGGAAATCAAAGAATCGGATCGTAAATCGATGAACCAACTTTTTGTTTATTTTGTGTGTGTTCATCTTTCATAAATTATTGTTATTTTAATTGCGTTCACTTTGAACTAAAAATAAAACCAAAAAAAAAGAAGAAAAAAGATTTGTGATTTACCGAGTAGACCCTAGAATAGATTAATAAGGTAGGTTCTACGTTCTATTTTTAGAATACGCAAGATAGATTCTAGGTTCCAAAAACTAGAAAAGCGGTTCCAACATGGTAAATTTCAGGTTTCTATTGTAATTTGGACCAACCCTGTAACTGTTCATATTATGTGGAATTACAATTCCCATCGTCATTTCTTTCAATTAATTGATTATCTAAACAAAGAATAGTTTCCAATTTTTTATTGAACTTTCGAATGTGGTTTTAGAGCTAGGTTTTGTCCCTTTTGCGCGTGCGTCTGCCCCAACTAGTCAAACTTTCATGGGACAATCCTAATCTAGCCTGCATATGAAAGAGGATGTTAAAATATTATACATTGCTCGGTAATGGAATTTATTATGCGTCATCAATAGTTGCATCGAAACTTGTTACACCGTCAAACCTTTGAAATTGCGTCAGCGAAATAATATACTCGGTCTCTGTAATTGCCTCCAGACAAGCAATTACATTATAATATGATCTTTAGAATAATGAGAGCGAAGTCTTCGCTCCTTGACACTATTGTTCACGCAACGATAATTAAGATACGACCCGATTTCGTTGACTATCTCGACGGCGCCGCATCATAATCCCAACACATTCACATAAGAGGACTCACAAGCATGAATTCTCCAGACTTCTTGCCACATTGCGTTTCTATGGAAACAAATCCAACGAAGCGTCCGATTCAGCATTTGCCCTAATCGAATTATAATTTATTAGGTGGTGCTCGAGAGCTGAAGTTGCTGCAAAAAGGCCATACCGGGTCATATCCATAGCAGCATTAATGTGTTCTCGGCACTTATATATAGTCGAGTGATTCGCTTAGATACACTTCACCATTCATCGAAATTGTATGATATGCGTAGTACAAAGCGTTGTTTAAATTTCGACCAGTATAATAAACGTTTAACTTTATGGATGAAGTATGCTCCTAATGGGAAATTCACAATACGTTTTACCTTCCTGAGATGTCACGGAGCACGTAATTTGACTTTATTTACTGCAAAACACTTTAAAATTTTGCAAAACTTCTATACATTTTCTATCTCTATTGAAGGTCAAATGATCTTTTTGTTCATCAACTAACCCAGGGCCCAAAAAATAAGGCCGTTTATAGCAGGGCCCGTTGTCTTGTGTGGGTTGGCATGTTCGGGAGTCCTGAATTTTCTGTTCTTGTTATTTCTGGTTGGGAAAGCCTTATGATGGCTACGGTTGCTGAGGTTTCCCTTGAGTTTTTGAACAAAATGATAATATACGTACAAAAAAGAAAAATTGGTTAATTACAAAAATGAACATCTTATTATACCAAAAACTTTCATGTTAAGGTAGAAATCGTTATCTTGCAAATGGATCTTAGAAACACGTAAGCTCTAGGGTCAGGATTTTTATTTCTTAAGTAATTAACCCATTTACCAACTTGAACTAAACAGGCCTTAAAGTAATTTTAGTAAAAACCAAAGCCGAAAGATAAAGTGGAGAAAAGCAAAAGACACTAAAAAAATATTGGATAAAAGAGTGACAAAAGCCAATTACCGTTTATTTCTCTTATTGCTCTTTAAAGATATAAAACATGAGGTAAATATTCAATAATGCCATCTTCCTTTATTAATCGCTGACCAAAAATATATCCGATGGACAGCCAAACAAACACCAGCTTTCCTAGTGGCAAGCACAATGTCTCTCAACTAGGGGTACAAGGCTAACAAGTCGGTTGAGAGACACTGTACAAAGCATAAGTCAAGCATGCAATGAGTGTTTCACCTACCCCTCCACATTCGTTGGCACAGGCGGCTACTATACTGACCTACCAGTTCCTTAAATATCCCTTACATGGTGCGGTGGAGTCTACTCTCCCCACCTGAAGGGTCCCCTACTTCCCTAGTGTGATTTTTCCCTAAATGCCTCCGATATTTTACATCCCAGAGTTCAAATAAAGCAGTTTTAGGAATACTCAGGTCCGATCTTCCTTTATTAATCAAGGATCAAAATATATCCAATAGACAGCCAAACAAACACCAGCTTTCCAGCGGCGAGCATTATGACTCTGAGGTTTTGTTGAAGTTAAGGGATGGAAGTGAAACGGCGTTGACTTTTAGCCAGTTCAACATGTCTTGTTATATAAATAAGGTTGATCTTGCATTCTAGGACCACTTTAGGCAAAATCTTTTGCTTGTTTCACAAAGGTTATTAAGACACAAACTTGAATGGTGGCTCGTAAAGTGGCATTAGACCTGTGCATATTTTGGTATTTTTGTTGACAACCGGTAGCTCTTGGATCCAACCTAGCCTCGAATAGCTTTAAAACAGAGAAGTGTTGTAATCAACTGCAATTCTATTTCATGCCAGAGTACTCTACTTCGCAGTGTAAGAATGCTTTTACTCTCTTATTGTCCTGCGTGAACACAATCGAACATCATCTAAGGAAAGAAAGAACAAGCAATCCGACTTGCCGTTCATATGGAACTCCATTACATGAGTATAGACTGTGGCGTTATTACATTTATTCTCTCGCCAGTGTCTTTGCCTTGAAAATCTTCAGTCATGCGTCCACCATTTCATCAATTTAACAGCTTGGAAGCGGAGTTCCACACAAACACTTGTTGTTTGAGTATGATGATGCATCGAAACTCTGAAGCTTGCCGCCGATAGGAATCTTACCGCATAGCTGGTTGTCGTTCAAGCGGAAGGTGTCGAGGTTATTGAGTGAAGTGAACGAACTCATTATCAATCCGGTGAGTACATTGTGAGAGAGGTCCAGTAAAGTGAGCTTGGAGAGGTTGCCGAGGAAGGGTGGGATGACGCCTGTGAGGTTGAGGTAGCTGAGGCGGACGAAGGTGAGGTTCTTGAGCTTGCCGAGGGAAGAGGGGATCGCGCTGGTGATGTGGGGGAGACGGTTCAGGTCGATCATCTGCAGGTAAGGGAGGTTGCTGACAGTGGCCGGGATTTGGCCTGAGAGGGTGGCGTCGAAGATGGTGAGCTGGATGATACGGTGGGTGGTGTCGTCGCAGGCGACGTTGTACCAGTCGCAGCAATCGGTGTTGGCGGTCCACGAGGCCAAGATGTAAGGGTCGTTGAGGGCCTTCTTGATGGCCAAGAGGACCTTCTTGTCCGCAGGGTTACAGAGCTCGGAAAAGGATGGCGACGCCAGGAGGCTGCAGAGGAGAACCGAGAGCGAGAATGCTGACGAGACATTTGGACCCGCCATTTTTTTTCTCTTAAATGCGTTGTACTTGCTGGACCTGAAAACTGTGGTTTTGCTTGGGGCTGTACCTATAGGGACGTTTGAAGCTTGAAGCAGGAGAGCGAGGTCGATAAGAGAATCAAAAACGTTTGGGGAAGTCAAATTTGAGAAGATTTGACTTTGACATTGTCAACTTGTGGCGTGAAATTTGTTAATGAGTTGGTGTTGCATGAAGAGCTGGGCT
This sequence comes from Eucalyptus marginata, assembly GCA_014182565.1. Taxonomy (NCBI): domain Eukaryota; kingdom Viridiplantae; phylum Streptophyta; class Magnoliopsida; order Myrtales; family Myrtaceae; genus Eucalyptus; species Eucalyptus marginata. Next base: position 34,292,137 of record CM024585.1, read on the forward strand.
CCACAGTCGATCTCGACTTTCTGATCTCATCTTTAAAATCGACAAGGTCCCTCCGTCTATGATTTATCTAAACATATATGCGCCTAGTATGCTGGAAAGGAATTTAATCAACCTTGTAGAGTTTGTTTTAGCTGCATTGCGGGTGTAGCGTGTCCAAGCACATGCTCTTATCGACACATTTTTGAATGGTGTTTTATTACCATAAATAATCATCTGGTGAAGCTTATAAAGAGGCTAATCTACTCTTTATCAATAAATCGAAATATGCACAAATTTCAGATTCCTTTGTTCCGCATATTTCTTATGTTTATTAGTTACTGGAATGAAGCGAGAAGTTCTTGTTTTGGGAAATTCTTTGACTTGAAAGAGAAGTGCTTGTCCTCCGTATTTATCGGGGGCTAAAATGGTGCGCGCATGCATGTCAAACCTAAGTAACGTGGGATCCACATTAAAAGTAGCAGTACTCATAATAGGCTTAGGAAAAATAATTTCGACACAGGACAGCGTTGAATATTAAATATATATATTTTTATATATACATAATAAATTATCATTTTTATGATCATTTCAATCAAATTAATATGAATCAAATTCATAAATAATTAAATAATTAAAAAATCCTAGAATGAATTTACACTAAAAACATTAATCCGCTATTTATTAATATCATTTATTGTTTTAATATGACAAATTCAATAGATATGTTGGAAGAGGAGAAAAAAAAAACTTAGAGGTGAATTGTGTTTCATATGAAGTGGGAGTAAGAAGAGAAAATAATACTAAGTTTTTCTTCTTTCTCCATTTATTATTTTTATTATTGTGTTTTATTTTATCATATATATATGACATCTCATTTATTGAATTTTTAAAATTGACGTCGATATTGGAATCACGTGTCGGAAACTCGTATGTCAGAATTCCAACTCGAGTGTCGGGAAAGTTGACCAGGTGTTGGATTTTCTGACACGTGTTAACCGAGTGTCCGAGAGTGTCCGAGAGTGTCGAAGAGTGTCGGACACGTGTCGAAATGTCCGACACGAGATGAAAACTCTTGGAGAGTGTCGGTGCTTCGTAACTCATAATAGGCTTAGGAACGAGAATTTCTCACATCCATGTAACATAAGTAGCATCGACACGGACACGCGACACGCGACACGACACGACACGATGCCGACACATCATTTCTCAGAAAAAAAATTTCAACACGTTGGGACACGTTGTATATTAAATAAATATTTTTATATATACATGATTAATTATTATATTTAAATTAATTTATTCAAATTCATAAATAATTAATTAAAAAAAAGCCTATAATAAATCTATACTAATAATATTAATAAATTTATTCATAAAAAAATGGAAAGACATTTTTTACTTTAACAAAAGTTATCGATGAAATAAATAACTAACGAGATTTAAAGTCAAAATAAATTTATATTTTTCTATGATGATCAAAATTTATCATTATTTAACATTTAGTGATTTTATTTTTCGAAATAATTTTTTAACCCGCCTATTTATTTATTTTTTAGCCTTACCATGTATTAATAAAATTATTTAACATTCAATATTTTTTTGGGGCTAAATGGATCCCACCTATTTATTTCACTCTCTGTTTTCTTCCCCCACTCCACCCACCGCCTACGCCTGTCACTTCCCAAGATTGAAGTCACGTTGCACGAGGCTTTTGTTTCTTCCCCAAAAGCCGTCAGCCCGTCGTCTCTCCCATTGCTCTTCTTCCTAAAATTGAAAAAGCAATCAGTAAAGTAACAGCCCAAAGGGCAAAAACCCTAGCAATCGCCTTCTCCTCTCCCTTGCTCGGTCTCTACCTCTCTCGCTGCTACCTCGCCTCCGTTCCCTCCTTTGCCGTCATAGCCTCGCGTCCAGCCCTCCATCGCGGCATTGCGGTTCTCCATCTCGCATTGCAGTCGGCAGTCGCAACACTCCCTCGTCGTCGCTCGCGGCGTCACCTCGGCTCCCTCACCCTTGCCTCCACCCTCCATCACCTTCTTCCCTTTGCACTTGCAGACCCGCCCACAAACCTTCGGACACGTGCATCAGAGCGTGTCAGAAAGAGTTGACCACGTGTCGGAAACTCCGACAAGTGTTGACCGTGTGTTCGAGCGTGTCCAACACGTGTCGGGGTGTCCGACACAACACGGAGGCCCTCTGAACATGTTTGTGCTTCCTTGCATGTAACTTGTGAAAGTAGAGGTAAGCATAAGTTCAAGCTAAAAGTGGAAAGGACTAAACTAGCCATAAAAATGGGTCCGGTTCTCAGTTTAAAAAACAAAGTGGAATCGATACTATTTTTAGGTAATAATTGAACTGGAAAAACCGAAGAATCGGATCGAGAACCGATGAACCATGATTACATATTTTGAACTTTTTATTTTTTATTTTATTTTACGTGTTCATCTTTTATAAATTATAGTTATTGAGAAATGGAAATTTTCATTAGTGCGTTCACTTTTATTTTGCTCAACAAAAAGATGAAACAAAAAAAGGAAGAAAAAATGAAAGAAATTGGTTACCAAGTAAACCTTAGAACAAATTGATTGGGTAGGTTCCACATTTCATTTTTAGGGTACACATGATGAGTTCTAGGTTCCAAAAAATAGGAAACTATTCCAACAGGATATATTTCAGGTTCCAAGCATAAATAAACCAACCCTAGAATCGTTTTACCTTACTTGGACTTACAATTCTTATTGTCATTTCTTTCAATTAATTTATTATCTAAACAAAGAAGAGCTTCCATTTGTTAATTAAACTTTCGAATGTTGTTTCAGACCTAGGTTCTAGCCCTTTTTGTGTGCAACCGCCCCAACTAGTCAATTTTTCAAGGGTCACTCCTAATCTGGCACGCACTTGCAAGAGGATATTGAAATATTATACAGTGCTCGGCAATAAATTTTATGTATTCTTTATATACGTCATCAATCGTTGCTGTTGAAGACTCGTTACATTGTCAAACCTTTGTAATTACGTCAGCCAAGTAAGATACTCGGTCTCCGTAATTGGCTCAAACAAGCAATTACGTCATAATTTGATTTTAGAGTAACGAGAGCGAAGTCTTCGCTCATCGACACTTTGTTTCACGCGACAATAATGACTCAGATACGACTGATTTCGTTGACCATCTCAACGGCGCATCATCATATTCATAATCCCAACACATTCACATAAGAGGACTCAAAAAGCATGAATTCTTCGGACTTCTTGCCACATTGCATTCCTATGGAAACATAAATCCAACTAAAGCATCCGATTCGGCATTTGCCCTAATCGAACTATAATTTATTTGGAGGTGCTCGAGAGCCGGAGTTGCTGCAAGAAAGCCGTACTAATTCATACATATAGCAACGCTCAAGTGTTTTCAGTACCTATATAAAGTCGAGTGATTCACCTAGATATACTCAACCATCCGTTGAAATAGTATGATCTACATAAAACAAAGCTCTGTTTAAATTTTGACTAGTATAATAAATGTTTAACTTTACATATGAAGTATGCTCCTAATGGGAAATTCACAATATGTTTTACCTTCTGGAGATGCTACGGAGCACGTAATTTGACTTTTATTTATTGTGAAACACTTTGAAACTTTCAAAACTTCATGAGCTACATCCATTTTCTATCTCTATTGAAAGTCGAAAGATTTTTTTCTGTTCATCAGCTAAGCCAGAGCCCAAAAAATAAGGCCGTTTATAGCAGGGCTCTGGCCTGAAGCATTGTAATTTATGTCTCAAAGGCCCAAGAAGCAACAACCTAACATCATCATTGAGGAGGAAGAAAGCATCTTTCTTGTTAAGGTCATATGCACGTCTTAAGCTTTTTCTCTGTTACCCTACCCTAGGCCTTTGCTTTTTCGCTTGAGCTCGCCAGCACTTTCTTTCTTTCCCATACGGGCTTCTAGCTGAGGTCTGAAACAAAAGAAGGTGAGAGCAAAAGCCACTTTCGCAAGCACTGTCCCACTCCAAGTTTCTAAAAGCACCCATGTGTCCCCTTCCTTCCCGAGAATCTCTTTTCTTTTTTGCTTAGCCAAAGTCAAAAGGAATGGGGAGGTGCTAAAGATGGAGGAGCCCTTAAAATAAAAAGCAATTTCTTAGAGAATATTGTCTCGGAAAGCACGGAATGGCATCTACAAAAGCTTGTGTTGCCTAGTTGCTCTGCACCATATTCCCAGAAAGATCATCTTCGTTTTTTTAGGGCGGGGAGTCCTGCCGCTTTTGCTTGATTTCGGTGAGAAAGGGGGCTCACACAGGTTAATCAAATCAGTTAGATTCGATTCTTCCCGGAAATCACAGCCACGTATTCAGCTAAGGCAAAATATTAGTGCAAAGTTACGCGCTTATGCCGTGTTCATTGGCCCTAAACAAACAAGAGCTTTGGGTTCTTAAATGAGAGGTTGATCATGCGGCTGTCTTCCTCAAAAGAATGCTAAAGCAACTTGAAAAGGTGGCATTGAGCTGGTAGTGCAGGTGATAGATGCTCAGCATCTTTGGCCTAAAGACAGAGTAGTCAAGCTTAACTCCCGGAATTGGAGAGCCTAATCCGATAAGCATCCAAACCCCTGGAAGCCAGCAATTTCCCGACATCGAAACCTCGAAAGACCTTTAGACTTGCAAGCGTAACATCTGCATATGAAGGTAACAAACACTTACCCACTAGTAGAGCGCTCGTTCTATTGCTTGTTGGTACGTTTTCAGCCTCTTGTTTACGATTATGTTAATGTTGTCTACTTCAGAGTTCGCATGGTAAGGTAGCTGATGAATATTTAGTGCTATTGTAGTTGCCTAACTTCAGCTAAACACGCCTACAGCATCACCGACAGCTCTAAACTGGCAGTGGTTCTGAGGAAAAATATAACAGCGCGATGACTTCGCCAGCCCCTCCACACACCCAAGAAGATTATAAGTTGAAGCACACGAAACCTCAGCTCGGGGAACGATGGCCCCATGGAGGTGTCCGAGGTGGGGGCGGATGGATCACGAGCGAAAGAGCAGCAAGCACCTACGACCTTGTCGAACAGATGTACTATCTCTACGTGCGGGTCGTGAAAGCCAAGGATCTTCCCCTGAATCCTATCACAGGAAACTGTGACCCGTATGTCGAAGTGAAGCTCGGAAATTACAAAGGCAAGACGCGGCACTTCGAAAAGAAGACAAACCCTGAATGGAAACAGGTTTTCGCCTTCTCCAAAGAAAAGATCCAGTCCTCAGTTCTTGAAGTATTTGTCCGAGACAGAGAAATGGTCGGGCGAGATGAGTACTTGGGCAAGGTGGTGTTCGACATGCATGAAGTGCCGACTAGAGTTCCACCAGACAGTCCTCTGGCACCCCAGTGGTACAGGTTGACAGACCGGCGAGGAGAGACCAGGGTGAAAGGAGAAGTTATGCTTGCGGTTTGGATGGGAACGCAAGCCGACGAAGCCTTCCCTGAGGCCTGGCATTCGGACGCAGCATCAGTCCAAGGAGAGGGAGTATATAATATCCGGTCCAAGGTTTATGTTTCCCCTAAACTGTGGTATCTCAGGGTGAACGTGATTGAAGCTCAGGATGCCGAGCCCCTTGACCGGAGCCAAGTCCCGCAAGCTTTTGTGAAAGCACAAGTCGGAAACCAGGTACTCAAAACCAAGCTCTGTCCTACCAAAACAACAAATCCATTCTGGAACGAGGACCTGCTATTTGTAGCAGCAGAGCCTTTTGAAGAGCAGTTGGTGCTAACAGTCGAAAATAAAGTGACCCCTGCAAAGGATGAAGTAATGGGCAGATTGATATTGCCGCTAACCGTCTTCGAGAGGCGCCTGGATCACCGGCCAATTCATTCGCGCTGGTTCAACCTCGAGAAATTCGGTTTCGGTGCCCTGGAAGCAGATAAAAGGCACGAACTCAAGTTTTCGAGCAGGATCCATCTGAGAGTTTGTCTTGAAGGTGCTTATCATGTGTTGGACGAATCCACCATGTACCTCAGCGACCAGCGGCCAACAGCACGAGAGCTGTGGAAGCATCCTATCGGAATACTTGAAGTGGGTATTCTAAGCGCTCAAGGGCTTCTTCCCATGAAGACAAAGGATGGCCGAGGAACCACCGACGCCTACTGCGTCGCCAAGTATGGACAGAAGTGGGTGAGAACAAGAACTATCCTCGAGAGCTTGAGCCCGAAATGGAATGAGCAGTACACATGGGAGGTCTATGACGCCTGCACTGTGATCACAATGGGAGTTTTCGACAACTGCCACTTGGGTGGGAATGAGAAATCGGCAGGTGGTGGTGGGGCAAAACCTGATTCAAGAATTGGGAAGGTAAGGATTCGGCTATCGACCCTCGAAACGGACCGAATATACACTCACTCCTATCCGCTGCTCGTCCTCCACTCGTCGGGGTTGAAGAAAATGGGAGAGCTCCAATTGGCGGTTCGATTCACCTCTCTTTCGCTCGCGAACATGATCTACCTCTACATGCAACCTTTGTTGCCCAAGATGCACTATCTGCATCCATTCACAGTGAATCAGCTTGACAGTTTGCGGTACCAGGCCATGAACATCGTAGCAGTGAGGCTCGGCAGGGCAGAGCCGCCGCTCAGGAAGGAGGTGGTGGAGTACATGCTGGACGTGGATTCCCACATGTGGAGCATGAGAAGAAGCAAGGCTAACTTCTTCCGCATTGTCTCGCTCTTCTCAGGCGTCATATCTATGGGCAGGTGGCTAGGCGAAGTCCGCCACTGGAAGAACCCCGCCACGACGGTCCTGGTTCACGTCCTGTTCTTCATATTGATATGCTACCCGGAACTAATACTTCCCACGATTTTCTTGTACATGTTCCTGATCGGGATATGGAACTATAGGTTCCGGCCGAGGCACCCGCCTCACATGGATCCAAAGCTATCCTGGGCGGAAGCGGTCCATCCAGACGAGCTAGATGAAGAGTTCGATACATTTCCTACATCCAAGCCTCAGGATGTGGTGCGGATGAGGTACGACAGGCTCAGGAGCGTGGCTGGGAGGATCCAGACCGTGGTGGGTGACATGGCCACGCAAGCGGAAAGATTTCAGGCCCTTCTCAGCTGGAGAGACACGAGAGCTACCAGTCTCTTCATATTTTTCTGCCTCATTGCAGCTGTGGTTCTTTACATAACTCCGTTTAAGATGGTGGCCCTGGCCGCGGGCATAGTCTGGCTTCGGCATCCGAGATTCAGGAGCAAGCTTCCCTCGATCCCGAGCAACTTCTTCAAGAGGTTGCCATCTCGGGCCGACAGCATGCTCTGAGCTGAGGAGATCGCTGACAAACAATCAGGGCCAGTAGTCCACATTTGATGTCCACTCCAAATTCTACTTCTGAGTCGTACTTGTCCAGTTCAATAACATAATGTTTTCATCATATACTGCTCCTCACTCTTCAGTGCTTTAGAAACAAACGCATTAGCTCAAAAGTATGTTTGCACCCTTCAGTAATCTCTCTTACCATGAAATTCATTGCCATCAAGAAAGGATGAATGCGGGGCGCGATACGTATGACTTGAGGTTGCAACTTCATTTGAGAAAAATCAAATGCGCCTACCCGTGTTGATGGCAGTGAACTTCATCCTTTCGGTACTCGACGTCCTACGTGCAGAACTTCAATAATCTTTTTTGACATGCGACGCAATTTCTTGTGAAGAAAACCACATGTTTAAGCAGGAAGACATTTGTCTTCCAGAAATCCCATATGTAACAAAATACAGATTCTTCCTCCCCAGTGTTTCCAACTGCTTCTAAATCATACAGTGAGCGCAACAGTCCAATGCTCCAGCATCCAAGTCACTGTTCGAGCTGGCCTCCGTCGTCGTCGCCGTCGTCGTCGCCGTCTTTCATCGTTCGTTTCCGGTGAAACTTCCACGTTTTCGTCTTGGCGAGGCGGCATACGGACGGACTCGAGGGACGGTGTCGACTCTTGGGCTTAGACAAAGGACCGTGTGTTAATGGGCCGACCATGGATCCACAAGTTTTCCTAGGATGCTGCGGGGAGATGATCTACTGTAGTCAGCCTTTTCTGCTACTAGATGTAGATGGGCTTTCTATTACCCAATTGTCAATTTCTTTTCCTCTCTTATAGCATTTGAAACTTGTCTTTTGAATAACACCTAACACCTATAATCTTTCAAAATATATCTACAATGATATATGAGTTCATATCTATATTTTTTTTGTAATATTTTAATTTTTTTAGACTAATTTTTTTGTTTGTTTTCAAACTTTAAAAAAAGAAAGCATATTGAACCAAATGAGGAATAGAGAGAGAGAGAGAGATCATTAGAGCCCACAAAACATATAGCACTCAAGGAATGTCACTGGTAAAGAATTTAATATCACTTATCTGTGGAATTTCAGTAGAACTCGTATTTATGTAATATCCCTCCACCAATCAACTTAAAATTTTGGATTATATATTTTAAATTGATACTTTCTCATAGATTTATTTCACGTGTAAAGCTTTCCATCCATCAATTCCGCGTGTCTCAATTTGATTTGCACATCGATGGATCTTATTTTTATGCAATCTCCCTCTCCCCTTTAGTTTGAATTTTCCGTTTGCCCTTTCTAGATAGTCATATTTGACAAGGAAAACTCCACAAGCAAGCGAAAAATTACTTTAAAAAAGTAAAATTAACTTTCATCGCTTGTATGAATTGTCCATTGAAAATTAATGGAGAGGAAGAGCTGTCACGTTTCCATGAGTGTCCATTTGACTTTCTATGTAGTATGTGAATATTACACCTAAATATTGTATGTAGATAACTGCCCTTTTCTCTACCAGCTGCATCACCTAATGATGGAATCTTTGGTTGCATGATTTGTCCGAACCAGTCCATTTTAAGTTGCCAGCGGCTTGCTGAGATCACCTAATCATCGATTATAAGTTTTCCTCGATGTCTGGCGCGATGTTTGAATCTATCCTGTAGAGTAATGCATCTTCTTGAGATATAATTTTACCAAATCCCGGAGAAAAGTCTGGTTTGAATTCCCCTCAGGAAGCCTCGTTAGTCAATCTCTTCTTCTTTGAGAGATCTATTGTTTTCCTTGCTTAAACAAGATGGTTTTAAAAGGGATTTCTTTTGAATGATGTATCTCCTTGATCCTATATGGATATAATTTAGTGGGTCAGAGCGAATAATGGTTTTAGATGGAAGCTGTTGACTCTGCCTGCATTATTCATGGCCAAATAATCTTTTTAAGGCCGATTAGACATGCCACAAAAGAATTTTGTACCTAGACCTCTAAAATCCATGATGAATCGCTTGTCTAGGCTAGAACCAAAGATTGATGACTTAGTCCAATTTTTGTAACCAATGGCATAACTCAGACTTTGTAGGACAAAGGAATTTGTATGAACATCCAAAGAAGTCATATTGTATAATTTACTAAATCAATTTTTAGGGAATTTTGTGCTATTTCTTATATAATCACCACGAGGAAGCATCAAGCATGCGCATTGTCACAATGCACAAAAACGATATGACCACATGCTTTTAACCTCGCATCCATTCTTCCTCAATGCCAAGGAGTATCTTTCTAGCTCACACAAAACAAATAGAACAGACAAAGCAAGGAGAAAATTAGCCAAAATTCAATCTCTGCTACAACCACCAATGTCCTATAATTTCTACCTCCTTTCTATTAGATTTTTCACTTTTAGTCAGCAATGGCAGCGAAATCATTGCCACATCAAATTTCCTTCCTCAAGTAGCGATAGGGCAAATGCAGAGGATGAAGCTGATTTCCCTTTCCTTAGAGTCAAATCTATTTATCTATCTTCTATGTATACATCTATTTCGCAAATGGAAGTATTTAAACATCGTTGTAACTACTGACTAGGCATAACTTGGTGAGGTTGGTGGCATGAGAGAAAAAAAGGGGACTCTACTAAAATATGGCTAGTGAAAGGTCTTCATCATTCTTGCCGAGGACGTGACAACCATAGGGAGCTGAGAGCTCGGAGACGATGGAAGTACTCAGAGATCGCGAGCAAACACCTCGCGGCTTGGCGAGTCGTAAGAATTTGATGCATCCGATGAAGTGTCTGGAGCCTCAAGTTATCTGCCTGTAAGTATCATTTTTTGTATTGAAAAGGAATTAATGATGAAAAGTATCTATCCGTGCTGTATTATGCATCCGATCTAAATAAATTGAATAGATGAAAAGTAAACAAGATATGAACATTGTAGATGATAGGCCAGTTGGGTCGAATTGCATATCCCCGCTGTTCATGACCAACCTTTAAGGATAGCATTTTCCCTTTATTTTTGACAATATGGATCTTACCATCCAAATGGAGAATTAGAATATTAATTGCCATATGCATCAAAGTAAGAAGAAGTCTCAAGAAGGCGGTTGGTGGTGAGTCGGAATATTGTGCGGGAGTATTATTCTTGTAGGACATGCAAACCACCACCATTTTAGTCAAAATTTGAACAGAAAACAGAAAAGAATTTAGATCATAGTGGCTGGAATGACAGCAATAGAATGATGCAGCTTGACTTCAAGAAAGATGTGTGCCCAGTGGGTCAGTTCTAGGCCCCGTTTAAACCACAAAATGGTCAACTAATGAAAAAGGACAAAGCACATCCACGTCCATGAGTTCTTCCCTAAAACCATGATTATCGTTCTTCCTATAGTAATCAAGTTTCTTTACCATAGTCTTCCTAAAAATTCAAACTGTGGAAACGTGCATCTCTAAAAGAAAACCCTACTTCATCCACGAGTTACAGCATCAAAAGGGCTCGAGGACAACGACACCCACGAAGAGCTCAGTCAAAGAGGTGGAAAAAAAGCACAACAATTCCCTAATCGAGTGAGAAATCGTCATTAGAGAAGAAAATCTGACTTAACCATCAATTGAAAGTTTGGCTAAATCCTGAGTTAAGGGGGGTAAGATCTAAATCACATCAACATTTATCTCGTTGAAAATATTGTCTTTGATTTACATGAGAATCCCAACTTACACCCTGCAAGTTAGAGGGGGCGACGGCTTCCGTCCGTTGTCCAAAGCAATTGCCCTCTGTTTGCACGTGAAATTCAAGTCGACGAGCAAGTTGATGGATATCTGGTGTATTCTTCTTATGATTTACGGCTCGAAGAAATTTTGTGTGGTGAGGAAAAAAAGAGAAGATCATTTAGATCTTTTTTTACGGCTGAGTGATTGACCCTGATGCGCAGAAGCCTGATACGGCCACAATTAAAAAGAAATTGAAAATAAAGGTGGTGGAAAGGGGCATTAAACCAGATAAAATATGGATGCGCCTTCGGATCTTCGTCTTCGTTTGGAAAAATTAGGGCAGGAATGGTGGACAAAGGTGGTCTCGAGAAGAAGGGTCAAAAAGGGCAGTTAATGCAAATTTGGTCGTCTCTGTGTCTTCAGGGTCAAACGGTTATGACCGTGACATCATGTCGGGGGATGGAGGGCATGGACATGGGTGAAATCGTGGGATACGGATCATGGATGCACGTGGCCCACCCTCAGTAATACGTGGAGCGTCACGTGCATCGGTAACTACCACTTTGAAGAAGATATAGACGATATATGCGATCATATACAGTATAGTTCTCGTATAAAATACTTTCTTATGCTAGACATGCAGGGTATTTCATTTCTTAGACATTGGATTATACTATTGTCATCATTTTAAGACAATATTATCTTATCATTTACCGATCTGTATCTCCCGAATGAAATGCATGTGTCTTCAAATTCAAAAGTTAAGGACATCAAACAAAGAATTATATACTTATCTAACTCTTTCTAGAATAGATACGATTTCTTTTTTTCTACGCTCAAAGAGCACCTGTCATGCACTTGACCCGTCGGTCTGAACGGTCGTTTAGTCAGTCCATTTAAATGATTTCGTGTGGATTTTGTATGGGGTTAAAACTTCTCTTCACGTTGTCCTCCAGTAGAATGATGGGAGGAAGGAACTAGGAGAAGAGAGAGACTTTCGACACGACCGTGCGGAGGACTATACCCGTCGCACCGAACTGATGAAACCTAATGATTGTCAACAACTTATTCCTATAATTGACTCAACCAAAAGGCCGTGCATATTTTAATTTCGCAGAAGATTCTTGAGGCTTGCGCACTGTCGAATTATATGGCAGATATCTGATGCGTTAGAGCAGAGGCAGGGAAATATAAAGTGCGGAAGATACGCTGTAACCAACCAGCATCCGGAGAGGGGATGGTCATGGAGTGGTTCAAAGAGTTGGGGGTTGGTTTCCTATCCCAAAACAGAAGCCATATCTTTTCCGATGCTTATTGCCCTAGGGACCACCATGGAAATGCATGACATGACTCAGAACTATGAATCTCTAGACTCAATACTTTATTTCTTTCCCTAATGTGGTGGGTGGAAAAAATCACGATTGAGAAATGCATAAGATCCATTTTCTCGAAATAGAGTTTAGTATATGTCGGTAGGAAAGATGGATCAGGCAAAACCTAGCTAGACAACCGTTTTTTAATTAGATGCATGGGGAGAACATGGAAGCGACCAAAGTGCAGACAAATTAATTAAGGTGGACCGCGATTAGGGCATACCTGTCTGACAAAACCTTCGAGGGTAGAGAGCTTGTTCATGGCGACGGCCATCTGGCCCATGTAGTTGGCCATGTTAGGAGGAGAGATCAGTGAATCGGAAGCGATGGTCTCCGAAAGCGAGTGGTTGAGGGCTTCGAGCCCTTGCGACAGAGCCTCCTCGGCCTCCTGCGTCGACTGTTGCAACCCGCATATCCCTAGAATCTGTTGCTCCGTCAAGGGCTCGATGTGGTTTAGTATAACCTGCAGTGGATTAGGTAGGTACATGAAATCACTCTAGGACTATAGTCACATCTCTACATGCTTGATCGACTCATCCGGAATTTCAGTGAGAAATGTCATTTTTAGATCCTCCGAGCATCTATTTAAATTCTTTGGGGGTTTCTTCACACGTGTTAGAAATTCATCAGCATCGGCATCTAGGTTTTTCCACTTCTTTCTCGGGGGGTTACGTACTTGAAGACAAAGGAAAAGATGAACATGAGAACAAAATCCTTGTAGACATCAAAAGGAGAAGACTAGAGAATAGACGGACAATATCGGAGATCAAGATTTGCAGCTCTCTGTCTTTCCCTTTCGAAAGGCAACGAGTCTTACTTAGTAGGAAGAGACATCGCTTTACGAGTATAGAAACCTAACTTGGCCATTTGGTGGAAAAAGCTTCACGAGCCCCTTTCGTCATTTATCTTATCTTCATGTAGGGGCATCTTTTTCTAGCGATCACCAAAATTTTGCCCCCAAAATGAAATGTCTCCCTACGCATCGATGTTCCCCATACCTTCCTATAAATAGCTCCACACTTTATACTATACACCCACTCTATTTTCCAACCAAGAAACAGTAAGTATCGTTTGAGATTTTATCAAATCGATCAGAAACTTGCCTATTACACACACACACATATATATATACGAACTGAAGGTCGGTAATCAAAGTGAAAAGCTGTTAAAACTTTGAATGACCTCTTATGGTAAAAACCCTAAAGGACCTATTTCAGATGAGATGAACATTTTGGGATTTGAAAATTCTAATCATGATTGTGCAATTTTCTCATAAGCCCATAGCAACAGACGCCAGTCTTAAATCATAGTGAGGAAAAAATTAATGTACCTTGATGAGCTCGGAAGGACGGAAATCGCCCATCCACATGAAGCATCGCTCAGCCGGGGTCCTCCACATTCCCGAGACGAGATGAAACACGTCCGATTTTGCCACCATACTCCTGAGGTTGATCATCTCGTTGTAGTGAGCCAGCGTGTTGTCCACGAACAGCCGCAGCTCGTTCTCCGGCAGATGCTCCTGCACCGCCGCTCGGAGCTCGCACAGGAGACGGTGGTGTTCCTCGAGCCACCTTGCATACTCCATGTCGAACACCGCAGCATCTGCATCGAAATTTTTTAAGAGCACGCCTGAATGATATAGTGAAGTACAATTGCAAGGCAAACTTATTTTGTATAGACACCGCAAGCTACGCCCAGTAAAATACAATTCGGTCATTATCTTAGGTGTAAGATCGGCGAAAGCGGTCAAGCGTAATACCGGTGCTGATGTTGCTAATGCCCACTGGGAGGCCTTGTTCTCCCTAATACTGCTCCTCCTCCGACATATATGCCCTAATAACCAAAAAGGAAGCTCCTCAATTAGTCTCAGTCTCTTTTTTCTTTCTTCTTTTTCCCCCATTCTTTTATCATGGGCTTTAAATATTTCACTCTGAGTTAAAAAGGAAGAACAAAAATGAGGTGCTTTTTCTGGGGAAGATCGTTTTTGTGATGAGAAATCTCACTTGGGATCGAGCTCTTTGCAGTTCTTGTTCCAGCTGTGAGAGCTTCATCCTACTTGTCTCCAGTTGCTGAATGTACGCCTGAGATTTGGACAAAAAATAAACAAAAGACGAAACAAACTTGAGCAACAGCTTTTGTTCGATTCTCTAACTCAAAGTACATGAAATGAACCCTTTAATAATCTCGTTCGTGTGTCACCTTCTTCCTCAGCCTGCTCTTCCTTGCCGCTTCTCTATTCTGCGCGAGCCTCCTCAAGGTCTGCATGTAAAACACGGCTTCATGAAATTATTCATCCACGTACAACATACGTGTCAGACCCATGAACAAATGGGTGACAAAAATTATGAATACGAGGAATCTAAAATAGGAGGGAGATTAATATGTTACTGCTACAAAAAGTAAAATCGTTTTACATGCCTTAGGGTCAGGAGTTCTAGGACCTTCTTGTTGCTCTGAAGCGGACGATGCGCCTTTGCGGTTCCCTTCACGCTGCCCCCACAACAAAGATCACATTACACCATTTTTTTAACAAAACAAGTCGATTACTAATATATAATTCGGAATTAAGAATAGTTTATCCTCATTTCCGACTCAGCCCAACTAACTGTACTATTCTTTCCTCGATTATAATCAATTGTATAGTCTCTTTGTATATTCAAGGACTTGGGCGAGGTTATGTATGTGTAAGGTCATTATGAATGGAATACATGTCCTACCTTCGTTTTAGGTGGTTCAGTAGGAGCAGATGCAACTTCAGTTCTTGCGTTGGCTAACTCCATGGATGGCTCCGGCGGCCTCTTCGAACCGCTTGCCTGCGGCAAGGCCAGTCCCATGTTAACCTGTCTCGACAAAATGCCATCTATAAATCAACAGCTCGACAAGAAGATGATGTAGGCAGTGGCAGTCGTGACAAGGTGGTCTTCTGATGAGATACGATGTGTGGGTTTCTGTTTACCTTTGGCAATGGGTCGACGTGCATCGGCTGAGATGGGAAAATGTTAAGAGTTGGAGGTCTCATCCCAGAATTCTCTGCACACACAAGCACACAGATGTAATTACACAGACAAGGATGACGAGCAATACCCCTTATATCTTGGTAACTCATGAGAGAGAGAGAGAGAGAGAGAGAGAGAGGGACACAATCATTGAAGGATGACCCAGAAAGTGAGAGACCTCATGCATTCGGTAGCTCTCTGATAATCCAAACAGAAAAAGAAGCAGGAGTATCACAGCACGGAAAAGCACAACAACCCATGCCCGTTCTTTGTCACCCCCTGACTCATGATCTTGGATTTGTTACGGGTGATGGACCCCAACTCACAAAATAACATGAACCATTTGGCAATCAAGACGGGGTTTTTTCCTTTAAAGAAAAAGAAATGGTTTTGATTTTCTTTTCCTTTCTTTTCTTTTTCTTGTGGAGTTGAGATCTTTTCTCGATCTTCTTTTTGGTAACGATTCGGTCAAAGGAAAAGTACCATCAGATTCAATCCGTTTGGGCATGGCATGCTTTTCTTGTGAACCAAAAGGGAATACGATCATGAAATTCTGCGATGGCGAATGAGATGATTGAAAGCAAAATAAAGATACCCCTTCAAAATTTCTGTTTCTGTCAGATAGAGAGAGAGAGAGAGAGAGAGAGTTCACGTTTTTGATCTTGAACATTTTGTTCATGCCCATCGAGATAGAGAAAAAGGGCTTGATCCAGCTCGCCCAAGTCATAAGCTCCTCCTCCTCCTCCACCCCCGTCCTTGCTTCTGCCAACAACAAAAACATATTCACCTCCAAAACGATGAAACCGCTTTGCGCAGAACCAAGAACGCGAAAAATCTCAGCTTTCTTGATGCAAGGGTGGATATAAAAGGACACTCGGGGCGAGAAAATGCATCGTGGGGTAGTGACAAGTGAAATTACAAGCAATTATTCACGGTGATGGAGGACGATGGTGATGATTGCATCATCCCGTGAGGAACTTGCTGCTGCTGCTGATGATGAGGATAGTGGTGATGGCGGTGATCCTGTATGAGGTGCTGCTGATGCTGGTGCGGATACTCCAGTTGACTTGCGTGCTGGCCGGCGATGATGGCTTTATTGGCATCCATGGCCAAGAAAAGTATAGGGACTTGCTCCTTTTCGGATGTGAGCTGAGCTCTTTCTGCGGCTAGCTGTCTCCCTCTAACTCAGTAACATCATCTTTCTCCATCGCCAAGACCCCGTGACGATAAGTTTCCCGAGAGAAAACCCATTAATGGCGAAGAGAGCTAATCCCTCCCTCTCTCTCACTCCTTTTGAATATCATTTTCTCCCCCTTTCGGCCTCTGTAATCAAGAGTCGGTTATAATCTGTAGGCGAGAAGAGAGAGAGGAAGAGAGAGAGGAAGGAGGAGGAGGAGGGGGAATTGAATGCAGAGAAACAAAAGACAAAGTCTTTATTTTGAAGCGTTCTCACACTCTCTCCAGACAAGAGCTTCTGTTTAAACAAAATTTTCAGACAAGGCGGTCGATGAGGTTATCTTTTGTTCCTCTCTCTCTCTCTAGAATAAATACAACAGAAGACTGGGAGAAACCACGCTTCCTCGTCAAACAAGAGGAAAAGCACCTTGTAAAAAGCAGGGTTTCCCTTCCCTTTCAACTCGCTCCTAGTTCCTTGTCCGAGCTTCTCATCATGCCGCCACCTGCAATTACCGAAAAGGGCCCGGTGGATGCAGATAATTGCCATCGGCACGCGCTCATGCAGGCCGAAGAGCCAGCCCCCGAGGGCTTTTACCTACTATACCGGACCTGTCATGACATCGTTGTCAGCGTGAAAAATAGGATGCATATGCCTATTTGTTTTCAACAGGTGGAGTCTGAGCGAAAGATGAAGTGATGCTGTATGTTCCATGAGGAATTTTGGGTTTGTTTCTTGGCGTGTTAGAACAGGAATTAGGGGGGGAGGAAAAGCTAATCACTCAGTGCTTCTCGGACCTAATGTTTAGGCTTGATTTCTCACTTGGGACGTGAAAGAACATGATGAGCTCCGCGGACCTAATGCTTAGGCTTGATTTCTCACTTGCGACATGAAAGAACATGATGAGCTTCGTGACCTCGACAGGACACATCGGGATGACATCGATTTTTTCCCCTCTTCATGTCCAATTGATTTCATGCTTTATATGTACTTCAACAAGGCATGGGGACAAGTTCTTAGAATCCCCGCATGTCTTTAGGAGCAAAGTTCAGAGTGCACAACTTTTAGACAATAAAATTGATTTATCAAAAGTTCTTTGAAAGAGTGAAAATTAGACGATACTTATACCTTAATTTTCACTTGATGACCACTTTCATATCTCTATTATATAACCAAGTTATTCACTTGCAAATCACTTTGCACTCCTTCGTTTAAAAAAAAAAAATCCATATATCCCTATTTACAAGGATGTCATCTTCTTTCCAAAAGTACCTCTCAAATCTCGAATTTTCAATCCAAAATATTTGAAACGAATTTTAGATAAAATCACCCCAACTCCATGTGAGATATTAAAATGTGTTCTAATTTGATCTTTTAAATGTGGGATTTTACTTAGAGGCATGTGAATTGGTATTAGCAAAGATGGAGATATATGTTAATGGTCGTTGGATCAAAAGTCATAATTGCGCTTTCCCTCCAATAGCTTAAAATGAGTCGATGACGAGGTCTAGTCTAACCCCCCAAAAGTCATAATTGCGCTTTCCCAAAAACAATTCCTTAGGCATTGTTTTAGGTCAATTAATATAAAAAAATTGAAAGAAAAGGAACAAAAAAACGTATCAGGAAAATTACACGCTTCCTCCACACTAATGTATATAAAATCAGGGACGAAGCCCCTGGATATTACTTAAATAAAATAATCCGGGGATTGAAAGGACCAATAGGTGAATATTTATCATAACCTAGCATGCACTAAATGAAAAATCCAAGCCATGCGCGAGCCTCTTCCTAACTAGATAACTTTAGAAAAAAAAAACTAAATTAATTGTTACAATATTTAATACAATTACTCGTTCACGGTCAAATACATCCGAACCATTGAATCTAATCAATTCAGAGGATTTAAAAATGGGATTAGGGTTTGGAAAAAAATTTCCCAGAAACTGAAGATGGTAACGGTTTGGATTTAAAAGAGTGCGTGCTGGCAGTTGAAAGCAAACCATAGTTTTCCCTGATTGAGAACATTTTTCATGAAGAAAATGAACGCCACAGTTAGAAGCGGGCCGTCTATTGGGTTAGAACGTTGACCATACGGAACACGTGTCGCTATTGCCTTCCAGAATTGGTCAGGGAAGTTGCCGCGTGTGGCCCCCCCCACACGGAGCATAGTTTAATCTAATTTCGTAATTATAAAACTAAAGTCGTTCGGTCGAATCGTGAGAAAATATTCGACGAAGCCGGGGCCTGGGTCCCACCCCCTCAACCAGCCCCCACCATCCTCGCGATTTCTTTATTGTTCTGCCCGTGTTTAGTCCTCCCAACAACACCAAAAAAAAATGAATAATAAGGCCCCGTTTTTTGACGAAAAATAAGCGATTTGAAAATATATATAAATTTTCAAAAGAGATCATTTATATCACTTACAATAATTAATCAATGAAGAATATTTTATTATGGATAATAATTTATGTCTGAATATAATCGTGAGAATGAAAATATTTTCCGTTCATTCATTTTCGTAAATAAGATGAGCCATCACTTTTAAGAAATTGTTTCCTAACTTGCTCGTTTTTTTATGAAATAAATGGAGCCTTATGTAGCTAGCCCATAAAATTTGGTCAATGCACAATATTGTCCCTAGATTTTTTATTTGTACAATGTGATCCTTGAATTTACGTCTCACATGCAATGTCATCCATGAACTTTTTATTTGATTAATGTGGTCCTTAAATTATTGGTAAATATTTAATTTAGTTCATGAGCTATTGGTAAATATTTAACAAAATCCTTTTGTGTGTTTCGTTCTCACATAATGTAGGGACTAAATTGAACTATTACTAAAGTTCAAGATCAATATTGAACAAATTAAGAATTCAAGAACAACATTGCAAATTAAATCAAAGTTTATGGATTATTTGTATCATTTTTTTACGGATTCCTTGTCCAAAATATATATACAAGTTAACCACCCCATGTGGTGGCGGCGTTGGTTCAGGCTTTGTCCTCCTCACGATGGGGACAAGTTCGAATCCCAGCGTCGTCATTTGTGGACTTACTTGTGGCGTCAGGGTTTATCCGCCGGCTGCCGGCTGTATGGAGTTCCCTGGGTCACCAAAAAAAAAAAAAAAACATATATACAAGTTGATTCTTTGGGTGAATCAATGCTATCGGTTTACATTAGGCTATTACACTCAAGTGAAATTAAGGTCATTTCATCTGACTCTTGCACTTGAAATAATGCAAGATAACTTTTATTCCATTAGAACTCACTTTTTGTTTCCAAATAATTCATGCAACGTTTTCAAATTACAACATAAAGAAATTAATCAAGACTCGTATCACGAGTTTGGACATTATGATTATTGAGATTCACAGATTGTGCATATGCACCACATTAAATCTTGTAGAGGATATATAAAATTACCTTTGCCATCTATTCGGCGTCCCTCATGCCGATTGCCATCGATAAACAAGCTGAAAAACGTTCCCCATCAGGTGTGCAGAAGACTCTCTGACAACCTCATGTCTAAGACATGTTCAATGCATTCAGATATGTCGTTCACCAATCATCATGCGTACTTGTCTTGTGGTACCGATAGATTATGTCGCTCTCTCTTTCTCTCTGACCTTGCACTGCCTGGATTTCTATATAGATATATTCGCCGCACCATATCTTTCCCAATTTATTTTAACTTGGGTCAGCAAATTGGTAGGAGAACATACTCGATATACAAAAATGGAATCTCAAAGACTCAAGCTCGATATATGAAAGTTTCCCCATATAATGACACAACAACTCTGCAAGACTGAGACGACATCTAAACTTTGATGAAGGACTGCATCACTAATGCATATGTCAAGGGGGAAAAGAACAGATTAACCAGATGTGCGCATTAATGAGAACTGGAGCTTTACTTAATAATTGTATATTCATGTGTACAGATTTTTCCCTTTAATATGGCTACTGGTGTTTGTCAAATCAATGAACACTAAACGCTCAAGATAACTTGCCACGCAATTTTACGTATTAGTATATTTGTCTTCGGAAGTACTTTTATATGTAGCAACTCCTTGTCAAAGGAGTTTTTTCGGTATAAGATAATACTTTATTAAGCAATAAAAAAGAGAAGGTCCTCTTGCATATAATATATAGAAGCTGGATTTGAGTTCAATATAGAAGTCGAGTTGCCTTCTTCCCGAATCCCACTTCAGCCCTTTTCCTTTTTCCGAAGGACAATTGCGCATGATAAAATAATGGCTAGAAAACAAATGAATTTGGATTAGGTACATCAGAACACGTCTGCTAATGTAATATTATTTGATTATTGGGTGATTAACTAAGGTTTTCTTAATGCCATTCAAGCAGCAGCTAGGGTTTTTCCACCAACTCCTATTGGCCGAGCGGACTATTCGAAACCTGACAGAGATAACGATGGCGGAATGAAAAACCCTAACAATTTCAGATTCAGAAGCGATTGCCCTGATCCGATGATGGCCGACCCATGTATTTATATTTTTACGCATCCGAAAAATGAATTTCACACGCGGCGCGGGACATAATAGCATGCGTTGACTTCGGACAATAATTCAACAAGAGATATAGGTTAATAGTTATTGTGGCGGCCAAAAATATATATATATTTTAGACACTTCTTGCCGATGGCTTTTAAGATTTCAATCGGAAAACATGGGACTAATCAATATGCATTTCCTCATTAACTCTGTCGACCGGTTTTTACATGCCACAAATAATTCAACAATCTTTTTTATGGTTTTGCTCATCAGCCACTCGCATTTTTACTAGATAATTTATTACGAAAAATCTCTTGGGGAACCTTACTTGAGTTTTGGTCTGTATTTTATCTGATCCATGATATTGGTAGAATACTTCATATTACTTCGCACTTACAAAGTATACTTAGAATCATCTGAAACAAAAACGTTGTCTAAGAAAGAGAGAAATTGTTGCCATCTATTTCATTATTTTATATGAACCGGTCTGCTAGATGATAGATCTCTCTCTCTCTCATTTTTCTATTTGGGTGAGTAAGGGAAGTGATGCCTAAATTGACAGATTAGGTCAGCCGATTCTTGCCCAAATGTTCTAGAGACCGAATCGTTTGGTTAAAGAAAGAGCATAAGCAATAAAACTCAATACGATGCATTAAATGTTGTTCAAAAATGCAAGCAGTTGATAGGAACATATATTGCACGTTTCTAATGTCACTTTTTATACTAATCACCACTTATCAATATTGCCATAACCGACTAAAAAAAATATTGCCACAGAGTTATATCATTTTTCCACTACCAAAAAACTGATATCGAGATCAAAACTATGAGAGCATTTGATTTTCGAGTTCTCTTAAAACAATAAAAGGTCAAAAACAAAGGCCGATAGTTGTATACCGTGATTATCCGAATCAATGACAACGTCCTAATTGTGCTACATATTTACTCTCTCTCTCTCTCTCTCTCTCTCTCTCTCTCTCTCTTAACAACATCATTGAGTCATCTTGAGAGAGAAATTGGAAGGCGAATATTCGCGTCGATAGGTTGAACATATGATGTGGGAGTAGAGTAAGTGTCTCATCATCCACGCAATACGTGGTCGTATAACCACCCTTGCTGCATATAATTAGAAACGAGGGATTTGATTTATGCCCTGTCCATTTAGATTTCTCGCAAGAAATTGACCGTGCAACAAACGAAACAGTCAGGTTCAACGTACAGACCTTTCTCTGCTCCTGACTTTTTTTTTTTATCACTTATTTCCTTTTGATCCAACCCCTCACTGTTTTACTTTATTTATTTAGTTGACTTTAAGTTTCGAGAGCACTTGGTCGGCCCTCTCCCTCAGCTGACTCGTTGATTAATTAGTTTGTGCTCCCGGGCTGGGATTGTTGATATCACTGGCTAAAAATAGAAAGTTTTGCAAACTCTATTCATAGTTTATCGCAATATTATAGACCGATCTCAACCGGAATATTCCCAGAAATTTGCAGAACCAGGATCTTGTACGTGCATTCATTTGGACGAATCGAATTGGTGGAGAGTCAGACATCCTATGGACGGTTGGACTCTTCAATGTTGTAATATGTCTGCAATTTATCAGGCATGAAAACACATCGTTTCTGCTTCTTCTTCTTTTTTTTTTTTTTTTTTTTTTTGGCATATTTAAGAGATTATGAATCTAACTGAAGGATTTATGCTCGTTAAGTCAAATGCATTATGCGTTTATTTGGACAGGAAACAAGAGAAAAATGAAATTAGCAAATCGGACTTCATGAGTCCTCCACAAGTTCACAGTTTATTTCATTGGAGAAGTAAACGAGAAACACGTTTCTTTACATATTAAGAAAAGCTAGCTCTAGTATCAAACTAAATGACACTGACCTACTTATCTCCAATGAATTTTGGATGTCAAATGTGTTTACGTGTGTGAACATCGGCTCGCACAATGTGTGTGTGTGTGTGTGTGAGAGAGAGAGAGAGAGAGAGACTGAGGTATGAACATCGATCTGATCATTGGAAATTCCCTCAAATCAGAGAAGCTGACAACATACTACATAACAAAACTCTTGACGAGAACTCGAGCTGCACCTAAGGACAAGTTATGTGGTTAAGAAAAAATGACTCTAGTCACCTGCTATTTGAATTATGTCAATGTTAGAGCAATGGCATGAAAATCATAACCTGACAATGACTCGAGTGAACCCACCACACATCCCTCTGATCCATGCTTTTTAGCTCGACATGTAGTTGTCTTTGACTTTAATCGAACATAATCTTCATGATATGAGGTTGGCACAATTTCCACTTCTCTGTGAAAAGGACCAGAGCCCATCCCCTTCATGGGTGAACTGCGAAATCTCCCCGAGGAAAACTAGGGAATGAGAGAGAGAGAGTTTCCATTTTCTGATGCTCCATTTCTTGCCAAGTTGCTGGCTAGTTCAGGTAGGCTATCTTTATGCCCTAAACGGGCATGTTTTGGTCGTGCCAAATGACTTGAGAATTAAAAGCAAAAGGCTAGAGAAGGAGCCTATTGGAGGATGGGGACTGATTAGACAAACATCACATCTTCATCCCTTATCATTTATGATCAATATGAACCCGGTTTTCCATGGTTGCCAATTCGGGAGGGAGAGAGAGATTGGGGGTGAAACTCATGAAAGCGGGCATTGAAAGTGATCCTTGTTGCGTGCATTAAATTTCTTTGGTCGGGATGGAGATGAGATTTGCAATGGCCCTTTTCTTTTCGCAGAATGGGCGCTCAAAATATGTTTTTTTTTTTTTAGTGGGGTGGGGACCCTATTTGGATAGGTCTCCAATCTCCATGATCTTACAGCTAGAAAGGAGAAAATAGCAGGTCCAAAAGAGGGTCATGGAAAATAGAGGTGATCAATGGACAGATCTAGTCAAATTTCTGAAGAGATTTTTTCTTCATAATGGGTTTTTCTCCAAGCCTCGATTGCAAGCTAACAATGTATTGTTCAAGCTCGTTCGTTTCATTAAAAGCAACTACAAAAGAAAAGGGGGAGAAAAAGTTTGGGTGAGATGGAGTCGGGCTTGGCCGGCTTAGTCAAGCTAATGCGGGCTCCCTTCTAGAGAAATTGTTTCCCAAACCTGTCCAAGTGCTTGTCGGGCTCGACGGGCCGGATAGGAACGAGTTGGTCGAAACGATGGGCACGCTAAATCTGCTAATCGGGCTAAAAGCTCCATGGACTGATCCGACCGGGAGAATCATAGGCAAATGCATGTAAACGTGCGTCTTTGGTCGCGCGAGTTGTACGTGGTGGGATGTATTGGTTGGCATGCATTAATTGGATGCAAGTGTCAAAATCTTTTGCCATGAAGTTCCATTGTAATCCAAAACGGCGAAAGCGTAGACAAAATCAAACAATCCAAGTGAGGAATAAAGCGCTGAAAGTAAATTTGATTCACAAGATTCATGTAATTGAATAAGGCATGGTTATATTGTGAAGAGAGATCAACGAGATATTCAACTAACTCAATAAGAGGAGATTACAATTGTTTGAAACCCATGATGCTCATGGGTTTCCTAGATCATAACTCAAAAATTCTCATGAATTCGGATAAAAAAAATAATAAAAGTTTACCTCACATACTCAGACATCTTGACTACTTTGATGTTCTGTGCAAATTAGGCGCACACCCCGACGTCCACTTACAGTAGGCCGAATATTTGGATATTCTAGCTTCTCTTGGTATCCAGATTAGATGTCTAACCATGTCTTACTTAGACATCCGAAATCCACTTTTGCTCATGTCTGGGTGAGTCAAACATCCAACTAGTCCAACCCAAGAAAAGTACCAAAAAAGTCTTAAACCTATTGCGTTGAGTGCAATTCGAGCCCTAAACTTTTTAATTGAACCAATTTAGTCCCTAAACCATTTTAATATTGATACCAATTCAGTCCATCCCGGCTAATTTTGGCCGGCCGATTGACTTGGATGTTGGTCGGTGGCCGGATGTTGACATGGCAATTTTATAATTTTTTATTTTTTTTCAAATTTTTTATTATTTTTTTTTTTTTTTCCTTTTCTTTTCCTTTTCTTTTTCTACCTTCTTCCGGCGAAGCCCTCGTGGCCGGGTCGCGAGCCGGCCGGCCGCCGGAGCGGCCTCGCCACCGAGGCGAGGGCCGGTGCTTCACGGCCCTCACCTGGGCGATGGGCGCCATGGCATCGCCGGCCACGGGCGGCCGCCTCCGCCCGCCAAGATCGCCTACCACCGACGAGGGTCGCCTCGCCCCTCGCCTGGGACCTCTGAGGGCCACGACCCTCGGCGGCCGCCGCCCTCGCAATGGAGGCGAGGCCATGGCGGCCATCGCCGGGCGAGCGAGGGTCACGAAGCCCTCTAGGCGAGGCGGGCCCTCGGGCCTCCAGGCTAGCGATGGCCGCCATGGCTCGGCCGCGACCCCCCCTTGCCACCGCCAAGATGGCGACCTCACCCAAATCCGGGCAAAGCCAAAAATTAATAAAAATTAATTAAAAAAGAAAATTAAAAAAAAAATCATTAAAAAAATCTTAACAAATAAAAATTGCCACGTCGCGTCCGGTCACCGGTCCGATGTCCATGTCGGTCGACGGCCAAAATTGGCCGGATGGACTGAATTGGGACCAATATTAAAAGTTTATGACTAAATTGTTCCAATTGAAAAGTTTATGACTAAATTGGTCCAATTGAAAAGTTTAGGACTAAATTGGTACCAATATAATAGGTTTAGGACTTTTTTGGTACCTTTCCCGTCAAACGTCCAACTAGTCCAAAGCATGACGTTCAATCCTACTCCGGTCTGAAAATGCCAGTTCGGGACCTGCAGTAGCTACTCATTTTTTGTGATTCAATCCAGACATTCGCCACATAATTAAGGATGTCCGAAACTTGTCCTCGCGCACTCCAAAGTAATTTTCATCTTGCTCAAGACATTCAAATCAAGTAAGTTATACATCTCGAGCCACATTTCAACGTCCATTTACTAAATCTAAATAATTTATCTTGTTACGAAGTAACTCTCCTTTGTTTCACAAGCCTCTCATCGCAACTACAGATCTCCACTCTAGATGATAGTTCTTTCGAATGATTACTCCCACCAGCCACTCATGCTACCATAGAAACAAGTCCATCACATAGCACAAAATTTCACGTGCTTTTTCTGCGGAGCCGGATTACTCAAGACGCTTTTCTAGCAAGAAATGATCGGTTATCATACATCTATCAAATTATTCCATGATAATGATTTCTCCTTTGACTTGGCCTCGGTTGCCATGGAAGATAGGGCCTTTCCTGTCGGAAGCAGCATCAAACAGAAACAAAGTAGTTTGTTTTGGTTCTGATTAGTTTAGACTTGCATTCACCGTGGCAATGTTGTAGCTCCTTCTCCTTTTCAGACCATTTTTGTTTCCAAAATGTCCTCTTCTTCGCCTTATTAGTTTAATCCAGCATTGACCGTTTAACAAGAATTCTTCAAAGGTAGAATGTCCCTGAATGTTGTCACCCCCAAATTTCCGAGAGGTGGAAATGACAATTTGCTAAAGTTGAAAATGATTATAATTTGATGCTTTCGATTCTCGAGTCTCATCAACTAAGTATTTGTGTAACATCTTATAAACGATTTAATTTGACTACAAATGAAAAATATGTGCATCATCTCGTTATAAATCAATAAATATGTTAAAAAATCTCTTGCCATAGTATTGACGTCGATCCAACTAACAATATATCAATGTACTTTATTTTAAAACTTTTTCAAACGCAAAACCCTGAATGACGCTCATAATCAGTGAAAGTATCTATTATAATGTTGACATTCCAACTTCTTGTAGAAATTTTTTAATCTTTTCTAATTTAGATATTTAGGACTATCTTCTGATAATTTGACTCATGTATGAAAATTATGGGCTTGTCTAATTAGCATTTGGTTGTGCATGGTAATGGGTTTGGCCCATTATGACTCGTGCATCTCGACTTAAGAGCCCAACAATAAGCCCACATTTTCCTCTAGTTACATCCCATGTTTCTTCGAGTGGAATTACATTTCGCCCTCTGTGTTTTCGGGGTCGTTGCAAGTTTACCCCTCAACATTTCAATTATTGCAATTTGCCCTTGACTTTTTTAAACTGACGGCAATGTGCCAACTAGCATTGAATCCAGCCAAATTTTCCACGTATATGATCATGTGATTGTGTGATTAGTCGGGGACGGCAAATTGGTCATATATTTTTCTGGATAATTATATAAATGATCTATAAACTTTGATCCATTATGAATCGTCATTCCTAAACTTTATATTGTTCAATGCGGTCTTTATACTTTTAATACATGTTTAATTTAGTCCCTAAATTATATGAAAATATTCAAATATGACTATATTACATATATGGCTAAAGTTAAATAACCACTTATGTCATTTTCCCTATATTTTTTCTCTCGTATACAAAAAAAGAAAGGGAAATATCGAAAGATGTATTCCAAATATCTATGTGCATATAGTCTCAACTCAAATCGATTTGTTGACATAACTTTAATCTCAGGCTCTCACATGTATCATATTTATGAATTATTCTTCAACTTTATATATGGTTGC
This sequence comes from Eucalyptus marginata, assembly GCA_014182565.1. Lineage (NCBI taxonomy): Eukaryota > Viridiplantae > Streptophyta > Magnoliopsida > Myrtales > Myrtaceae > Eucalyptus > Eucalyptus marginata. The sequence continues at coordinate 34,319,767 of CM024585.1, forward strand.
ACTTTGGAACTCACATGTTGTTACGCGGTTGAAACTCCAAGTGACATTTGATTGGAGTCAACCCATGGGACACGCAACTGATTTCCAAAATTTAAGGGGGGTCAAATTGCAAAAAGTAGTACATTAGGGGCCGATAAGTAATTTGCCCTTTCTTCAAGGAATGTAACTTTTTCCTCGTGCAATATGCGGAAGTCAACCCACAATGGACGCGATGGTACACAGTGGGCGGATTTGACGTACACTTAAGCAAACGCTTTAGTTCTTTTGGGGTCAGGAACAGGAAGTAAAAGTTAAAGCTCCATCTCTAGTTCGAGGCATTTCCTCGGGGGCGACTCGTTTAGTCCAAAAGGCTGACCTAAATCCCGATCCAAAAGGTAGAAAAACCCTATATTATATGTATATATGGTCGTGACTGATTTAATGTATATGGGAAAACTAAGAAGTGCTAATTTCCTCGACATTAATTAATAGAAAAACGCACGAAAAGGAGGATAGGAAAAAATGTGTAGAAGACGACGCCACAATCCTTGAAAAGGGTCAATGGTGGGGGCCTCACCAAAAGAGGAGGGTGCTTTTGATGTTTTGGCGGAGGTGATTTCGGTATTAGATTTTGTTCAAGATCCACTCGTTCCAAGTTTCAAAAAGTTAGAGGTGTTTTCGGGTCAAGAGAAAATCACCATGATAGAATTAAAAAAAAGTTATCAAATATGAAGTTAAAAATTGAAACATCGCCTCAAGCAAAAGACGTATCTAGCTATAGCAATTAAACTCCGGTGGATGGACCGAGTCACCGAGTATATCAAACAACATGTCGAAGCCAGGTCGGGTCGGGTCGGGTCGGGTGGCAAGGAGGCAACTCCAAGACGTTTTCTCCTACAAACACAAGAGAACATACCTTCTAGTTTCTACCGCTCTCTCTCTCTCTCGTCCCAAAGAGTGAAACGACAAAAGAAGAGGGAATAGAAAAAGTGGAGAGGAGCTGTAAAGCGGAGAGGTCCCCCCACGCCATCTCTCTGATGCGATTACGCCACATACATGCACACAAGGAATCGATACATGGGATCCTAGGCGAATTATTTGAGGCTCAGGTCGTGTCTCCGCAACGCTCCAACGCACGCACACAGGACTCAACCCCACTTGGGTTAGTTTCATCAGCCGGTCGAGAACCGACAGCAGCCGCAGCTGAAATTTACCTGACAAGTTCCGCCTTGGATGGCCGTTGCGCTTTGTCCAACCCGGACATGCAATGCCAGAGGTTGTATGGTTGTATATGGAATAATGGGTGCAAAAACACGGCACGTTTGGAGTACAATTTCCGCCTCTCCAATTCACGTTCTACTGCTGAGAAAGGCCAGAAATTATTGTCCCGTCCGGCATTGGATCTGGAGATTGCGGGTTGCTCGACGAGGACCCGCCGGCGTGATTGAGATTCACGATTCCATTCCCTAAGCCCACAGAACTCATAACATAGAGACCCATTTTTACAGATTGGGAAGATGACACAAATGATCAATGTACAATGTGATTCGTGAACATTTTATTTATTCAATACAATATCTAAACTTTAGCTTGATGTGAATGTGGTTCCTGAATTTTCAATTTATTAAATATGGTACCTAAACTTTTGGTACATGTTTAATTTGGTCCATGAACTCTATACAAATGTTTAATGTTGTCTCTAAGAATACATTAGACATTCTCATATAATTCAAGAACTAAAAAATATGTACCCAAGGTCCAAAATTCACATTGAACAAATTGGAACTTCAATGATCATATTACATATTAAGTTAATGTTTATTAATCGTATTAAATAAGTTAAAAGTTTAGAGATCACATTACACATTAAATCAAAATTCAATGATCATTTGCAACATTATCTCTTACAAATTAGCTAAACCTTGCCAATTCTAGGCAAACAGCCACGGCCCTATCCGTGCCTATGGACATGGCAGAAAGGTCTTTTGGCTTCTGATACAGCAGGAGAAAGGGAAGAAAGATAGGAGATATAGAAAGGGAAACAAGAAAACACGAGAACGAATCTCAAACCATCGAAGACGCGGTCTACATTGTTATGCCGATCTACAATCTAATATGTCCATTAAGATAAGTCGCGTACCATTATCCAATTCCAACCCCCTCCGCTTATCTCGCCGTTTTATTCTTTTCAGTAAGAGCGCGGATTTCAAAAGACAGCACCAACCCAAATAACACACATGTGAAAGCGAAACGACCCTCCACCTTCAAGCAAAGAAGACCCCGTCCTCACAAAAGAAAAATTGAAAAAATTTACTTGGAATCATGTCCCCATTGAGCTCACATGGGACGGACGACAACGACAACGATTCCACACCCTCCGTGTCCCGCTCCATCACAACCCTTTTTTTCTCTAAACAAAATTAAAATTCTCTAAGTGACAAGCATTGGATATGACCCACCAATTTAAATATCGACCCGCGCCACCTCTCTATGCATTTTGCGGTTGATAATTTAAGAGATTAGATCCCACCCGAGGCAAGGTCGATCGAGAAAAGGACTCCACAGATTTGCTTAAGGCGGGTGCCGTCATTGTCCTCGGGACCTTAGTACAAGATAAATTAGCAAAGACCCTACACGTATTCCCTTCATCAAGTCACCGCTAGCCTACCATATAAATCACTGTCGCGGAGATCCCCTTATGACCATCCACCACACGCAACGGAAACTACACTATCTAGTATTCATAAATGCTAAAAAAAAATGCCCTCCAAGGATTACCCTGACATTGATGAACTCCAGCATCTGTCACTTTCCTCCCTACTACAAAGGGAAACGTCAGCATTTCCAGCCCGGATTGACGACTGGCTAATCTCGTAGTCGTGCCAATGACATTCTCAATCACCACTAGAGAATGGTAAAAACCTGAGGCTTCAAACATTGCAATTCGAAATGCAACCTGAGCATTCCTCGTTACGTCTATTCATTCGGTAAATAGCTGGCATATGACATAGTATACTGCCCTCCACATGCATAGACACATCAATGAATTACTAAATGAGAATTAAAGTGCGAGGGACACAAACGTTTCGGAGAATTTGAGGTTTCAGGTCAACGTGATTCATCAGTTCATTTCAGGCCACCCCACCTTTATCTGTAACATAACATGCGTTTGGGAATTGGGTCGGTGGGGCCTCCTTTGTACCAAAATGGAAGAGATTTCGAACCAAAACGATCTGAGAGATTTAACAACCAGGAAAACCTACTAAATTACACACGAGAACATGAAATTTATCAACGGGATAGTCGGTTCTTTCCATGAAAATAACATAAATTTAGAAAGAAAAATCCGCAAAATCTAACCACCTTCAGGGAGAAGGTCACCTTCAGGAGAAGGTCACCCATTTATGACATTACCACATTCAGCTGCCAAAGAAGGAAAGCAAGAAAGCTTTAACCCGCGAGTCGAAACTCCTCCTGCCGCATCACGAGAAAGTCGGCCACCCAGAGAAAGTGTCTTCACAACATACAGTCGGTTCTCGCTGGTAGCCTCCTGAAGAAGTTGAGTGGCACGGAAGGAAGCTTGTGCCGGAACCTCGGGTGCCTCAACACGTAGAATCCTGTGAGGAGCGCCACGACTTGGAAAGGAGTGACATACAGAACGATGGCAGCGACCAAACAGAATATGACAAACAGAGCAGTCGCCCTTGGGTCGCGCCAGCTGAGCAAGGATTGGAGCCTCTCCCCCTGAGTAGCCAAGTCCCCAACAACCGTCTGGATCCTCCCAGCAATGCTCCTCAGGCGATCATATCTCATCCTCACAATGTCAGTTGGTCGGGAAGTGGGGAAAGTGTCAAATTCTTCATCAAGCTCATCGGGATGTGCAGAATCCGCATGCGAGAGGCGGGTGTCCATGTGAGGTGGATTCCTCGGTCTCCATCTGTAGTACCACACTCCAATCATGAAAAGATAGAGGAAAATCGTGGGCAGGATGAGCTCAGGATATATAACCAGTATGATGAACAGGATGTGAATCAGCACGGTTGTTATGGGGTTTTTCCAATTGCATATCTGATCAAACCATTTTCCCACAGCAATTAGACCGCTCAAGACCCCCATGATTCTGAAAAAGTTGGCCTTGCTTCGCCTCATGCTCCACATGTGCGAACCCACATCAAGCATGTATTCCACGACCTCCCTCCTCAGTGGCGGCTCCGCCCGACTCAGCCTCATCGACACGATCTGAGTGGCCTGGTGCCTCAAGCTATCTAGCTGACTCACAGTTAATGGATAAATATAGTGCATTTTGGGCAACAGTGGATGTGAATACATGTGCATCATGTTGAGCAAAGAAGAGCAAGTGAACCTCACGGCTAGATGGATTTCGCCCATCTTCTTCACTCCATTCGGGTGCAGAACAAGGAGCGGATACGAATGGGTATAGACTCTATCAGTTTCAAGGGTAGAGAGACGAATCCTCACCTTGCCAATCTTCGAATCCCTTGCAGGCCCATTCTTATCCCCTCCATGCAAATGGCAGTTATCAAATACGCCAATTGTGATGACAGTGCAGGGATCAAAAACTTCCCAAGTGTATTGCTCATTCCACCTAGGCATAAAGCTGTCTATGATGGTCCTCGTCCTGACCCACTTCTGCCCATATTTTGCCACACAATAAGCATCAGTCGTTCCCCGTCCATCTTTGGTCTTCATCGGCAACAGCCCCTGAGCACTCAGAATTCCTAGCTCCAATATCCCAATGCTCGACTTCCACAGCTGTTTCGCAGTGGGTCGAAGATCACTACTGTAATGCGTCGACTCATCCAAAACATGATAACCACCCTCCAAGCATATCCTCATGTGAATCCTGCTTGCGAACTTGGTGTCTTTCTTTTTCTGCTCTCCCTCTACAATGATATACCTCTCGAGATTATGCCACCTTGTGTTCACAGGTTTGTGATCCAATCTCCGGTCCACATACTGCAGCGGGATTCCACATTGTCCCAACACCTCATCCTTGTTGGGAGCAACTCGATCTTCCACACTCAAAATCAGAGGTTCCTCAAACGGTTCGGCCGCAACAAACATCAAATCCTCATTCCACATTGGGTTAATACTCCTGCTCTGAGAAACTCTAGTTCTCAAAACCTGATTTCCAAGCTTAGCCTTGACATAAACCTCCGGGTATCGACCCTTGTCGCTAGGCTGGAGATCCTGAGCTTCGATAACATTAACCCTCAAATACCAAAGCTTAGGAGAAAGATATACCTTTGAACGGATATTCGCAAGGGCATCGGTCCCGCTAACTGTAGCTGCATCAGAATGCCACGCTTCTGGGAACGCTTCATCAGCTTGAGTGCCCATCCAAACAGCCAACATTACCTCTCCCCTCACCTTATTCCCATTTCTGTCCTCCAGCCTGTACCACTGCGGCGCTAGAGGACTATCCGGCGGAACCCGCTTCGGGACCTCGCTCAAGTCGAACACAACTCGACCCACGAAATCATCTTTCACGAAATCCTTATCCTTGACAATGATCTCCAGCAACGAGGCCTGAAGCCGATCCTTCGAGAAAGCGAAAACCTGATTCCACTCAGGATTCGATTTCTTCTCAAAGTGCCGGGTCGTGCCCTTGTAGTTCCCAAGCTTGACTTCAACATAAGGATCCAAACTCCCGGTGAGGTCTTTCCCAGGCAACTCCTTGGCCTTAACAACGCGGACATAGAGGTACTGCATTTGCTCAACGAGGTCATAGGTGCTCGTGAGCTTGTCGCCGGAGACCTTCCCACCACCGAGATGGGGCTTGGTCTCCTTAAGAGAGAAATCTTCATGAGGAGGAGGCCTGTGCATCATTTTGGCTCAAATGGGGGAAAACACAGTCAGCCGGACAGCGTGAACTTATAAGGTAGCCAGATGGCAGTCAGTGAGCAATGACCGAGTTCGAATTCGAAAAGCTCCCAAAAACCTGAAAATATGGCTGCAGATCTTTTAGCCGTTAACAGTAAGCAAAACAATATGTTACCTAAATCGTCGGTGAACTCAAAATGAGAGCAAAATCAGGATATCATCAGTATCAGAGAGAGAGAGAGAGAGAGAGAGAGAGAGGTCAATATTCTAAGAAATCAATAAAAAGACATAAACCAGGATAAAGAAGGCACCAGACCAAGCAGCTAAACGTCTCCATTAAATGCAGAAATTCGAAAGTCATCGACAATAAATTCCAAGAATGCGAAAAAAATCGCTCCATTTACCTTCAGATCTGAAAGACCAGACCCTTTTCGAACATAAGCAAATGTAGCTGAACAGAACATGTAGTACCCTTCGACTTTCAGCTTACGCAACGCATCAGTCACCGACGTCGGACGACCGGAAATAACCCAAAAGGAAGGAGGAGGAGGGGGGGAAAAGACGAACCCCGAAACCGATGAAACCCCACGGTCACGGCCTTCACGAGAAAGTAAAAATCAAGCACTTTAAATGTGCTTTGAACGACTGTCTGGGGGTGCAGTCAAAAGGGTTTCTCTCTCTCTCCGAAGCTGGAAAATACCATACAACTTCCGGGTCACAAAATAATGAAGAGTGAAAAAAAAACCCACGAACGTTTTCTCGGAAACCAAGCAGAAAAACCAGAGCTTTGCTCAGGTCTCTCTGCGCATGTATAGTATTTTTTTAAGCACTTCAAGAATATGCAGGCACATTCCAGAATTTGCCGAACTTAAAAAAGGTACGGCCACTATCACGCAACGAAAAATATATAAAATTGAAAAGGGACCAGAACCGTTCAGCTTAAGCCCACGAAAAGGTAAAGCGAGAAGATGAATCTCGTCCAAACAAACAGAGGCAGAGGAAAACGGAAGTACCCAGAAGCCGCAGACGGAGAGACGCAGACTCCCGGACCGAGTTACGCAACGCAGGAACTGCTGCAATGGAAGTGGTTCCCGTCTTCGTCTTCTTCTTCTCTCCTTTCTTCTTTTTATCTTTTTTTCCTTCTCCCTTTAGGGAGGTAAAAACGGAATGCTAGAGAGAGAAAGTGAAGAGCTTTGAAGGGATAGAGGTGCTCTTTCGCTTTTGGTGTGGGTGGAGGTGGGATCTGAGGGATCTGCAGGAATAACACACAGGAGGAGTCTCTCTCTCTCTCTCTCTCTACCTTCTTCCCTTTTCTGGTCCCTTGTCTCTGCTGGGTTACAGGGGAGGTGGGTCCCACCTCGAGCGTGCGTAGGACCACGGTCGGGCCTCGGCACGTGCGAGCCCCCTGTATCGGTGCGCCCTTTGGTTGCCGAAAAAGCAAAAAAAATTATTGAACGAAGGAACTGTACACAGTGGAGAGAGAAAGATAGAGAGAGAGAGAAGGGACGAGGAGAATATCTGCTCTCGCCTTTTGCACCGGAATCCCCAAATTGCCCCATTCCTCTGTTGCTGGGAATCTCGATTCCCCTGCCTTTCGCTTTTGTTTTTCTGTCCCACCGCACACGACATTTTTCCCAAACCAGACGATGCTCTCTGTTCTATCTGTACTTATCTTTCGCCCTACCTGGTGGCCCTGAGAATTCTGGAACTCGAGAATCGATCGTCTTAGCGAGTTTGATGTTTTCAGTGATGTCAACCTCTCGTCGATAAGAGTTCGGCTCCACAGGTTGGGGTTTCTTTATTGAGTTCGAACCATGTCATTGGTTAACGATGTATCTGGATTGAGGGACACTGCAAACTAACATTTGACTAGCTATCGAAATGCTTTTGGAGCCCTCCCTGCATCGGTCAAGATCGCGCGACTTTAGCAAACGCAGAGGGAGCAGAGTCTTGCACGGTAAAGAGCCATCTTCCTTGTACCCGCATGGAATAAGTGTCGCTCGATGGAGGTCGCCTCCTGCAGACATTTTAGCTTTAGGTCGCGCCTCGAGTTCGAGGAAATTCCACGCTCGAAGCCGTGTCCGGTCTTCGGTCAAGAAGTAGGCGTGCGCACTAAATTCACTTCGCTTAGGGTCGTAATGACGTCGAATGAGCTCTTGCAGAATGCAGTCGCATGCACGTCGTATGAAACGGGGAAAGCGGAACATTCCTCGATATAATAGCACGTCACGACGATTAGGTACGAAGTTTCCTGGCCTCTGTACAGCAGCCTTGGCCTGCTTCGGTGCTGCGAAAGCCGAACTAGATTGACCGATTCAAACGGTAAGTCCAGTAACTCGTCCAATTTTTTTTATAATTATGCGTGGAATCCTGACACTTATGTCCTCGAACGGACCAAAAATATGACTTCCTTAAGGAGAAGGAAAAGCCCCTCTTATGCAAGCACGGGACCATAATACCATTTTTGCCCTTCCCGGGGAGGAACGAAGGGTTCCGGGTCCTAAAGGGCTGCTGCCTCGGGAGCGAAATGAGATTTCATTGCTCCAATCGATGCGCTCTTCTTAATAATAAACTCTGCCCTCGTTTTGTCGTCCCTTCGCGATCGCCAATTTTAGGTAGCGGGGTCGGTGGCGGATGGATCATCCAAACCGACCGGCACGTGTCGGCCGGGTCGGGTTCGGTGACCGGCTCCGCCATCGCCAAACGTTACGTGGCAACCCGGAAGGGCTCGTACGTGGGACCCCAGCAACGGGACAAAAGGCCAAAAAAGGTGGAGAAGGGTCGGTGGTTCCGTTTCCTGCTCCTCCTCCTCCTCGGCATTTTGTATTTTTGTGCTTTTCGCGTACCGTCGTTTGGGCTTTCCCCGAAAAGAGAAAAATAAAAAAAATAAAGAAATCCTGAGCTGGAACGCACTCGGAATCGCCACCCGAATACCCGGATCCGAAGGCCCGGTTGCTCAGCCCGCCCGGGTTTGGATTGGATTGGGATCGGATCGGAATTTTTAATGAGATGTCAAATCCTCCGCATGTGGAAGAAAGCTACCGAATGTCTTTGTTCAGTTAATTACCGAACAGAATAGCGATGGATGCATGGCCAATTCCAATCCCATGGCGTGTCCGATGAATCTAGAGTGGGATTATGACGCATGAATTGAAAGATACATATTTTGTTTGTTTAGGTGGGGTTCGACGGCACATGAATACTAGTATTTATAGCTTTCACAACATAACTACTTATATGCAATGTTTCAGCAATTTCTTTTAATTTAATATCTTCATGTCACCACGAACTTATCATATCCACATAATTATTAAATTCATATAAATAAATGACATCCTAATCATATCTGCGATTACAATGAGTTACAACGACACTTAACCCACAAAAGACGGAAATATCAAAAAATGTCTTATCGAATAGTTATAACATAATGTTGATGTTAATGATTTCATTTTAGATGTCAAAACTCTTTAAGTTGCCAATATTTATCCAAATAGCTTTTATAATAGCTTTTATATCAAAAAATATCGCTACCCATTTGGTTTCCGGCGATCCTTTTTTCATCGACGCCTTCTACTGTTTACCGAACTCCAATCTCATTGACTAAATTTATCAATTTATCGATTTGTCCATAGGTAATCAAAAATTGGTCACTGGTGAACAGACCATAAATAAGTTCTGACGAAAGGAATCTTTGCTGTCAACGAGGAACTTCTCTTTTCTTTTTTTCGAAAGGGGAAAATGGGTAGAAGTGCTAGCGTTAGGCGGTGGAGGATGTTGTAATTAGCAAAGAGGTGTATAGCACAGCATATCAAAAGTGAAAAGAAGTCATTCGGTCCATTATTGATTATTCCGCACGGCGCTAGCAGTTAAGCTGTCCATTTCATCCTACGCTATTTTCGTAGTTTGGTAGCATTGTCCTAACATAGAAAGAGTACAACTCGAGATTGTCAAGTGACCTTTGAATCAAGAACGGATCACATTTCAACTAAAAATGCTACCGTCGAAATTAATCCGTAACCCCCGAATTCGTAAGTGAATTGCATGAACTAATCGATTTTTTACCCTTCTTCTGCAATCTGCATGTTTTAAATGGAGTCTCGGTACATCTTCGGCGAGCTACCGGCTGGTTTTCCCAGGCAAACCATTAGGTGCGCTTGGATATATGTAAGCCCAGCATGCACAAGATCGGTGGGATCGACATCGTGGGACCCCACGTGGGACCCACATGGCCGATCGCCTCATACGGCGATGCCGCGATGGATGTATGGTGGGTCCATCTTCGGGCTTCTAGCTAGGTCTACTTGGGCCTGGGCCTGGGCCTGGGAGATATAAACCAGATGGTCTTTGAACTAGACTATTACATGATTCTGGACTCGGCCCACATCAGTTTCCATTCTAGGCACTTCCGTTCTATGTTGTTACAAAATCAAAACCAGGCATCTTCTCGATAACTCTAGCATCACAGAAATTTTAGTGGGATTTACGTTCTGTCCAATGCATCGCCCATCGGAAATAAGAAGCTACTTTTTTTTTTTTATTTCAAATTTATTCACCAGTTACTTTTCTATTTCAGGGAATATAAAAATTAATTGATGATTTTTTTTTCTATCCTAGGGAGTAAAAACGCAGAAAAATAAAGGAACAAAAGCATTGTCAAACGGAGTCTTAGAATCTTGATTCCCTACCTTTTTCTCTTTCTCACTTTTGTTTTTTTGTCCCACCACACACCACGTTCTCCCAAATGAGAACGATGCTCTCTTTTCTAACTACACTTGTCTTTCGCACTGCCTGATTGTGAGAATTCTAAAACTTGAGAATCGATCGGCTTAGCGAGTTTGGAGTTTTCAGCGATGTTGACCTCCTATCAAGAGAGTTCGGCTCAATGGGTTCGGATTTCTTTATTGAGTTCGATCTCTGTCGATGAGGTACCGGTGTCGTAATTGGTCATCTGATAGATATGTGAATCGATAGAGACTGCGAACTAACATTTGAATAACTGTCAAATCTCAAACGACGACGATGTCGAAATGGTTTGGAGCTTTGTACTGGTCAAAATCGGTAGGTGCACGGTAAAGAGCCATCATTCTTTTAACCTAATGGAAATAAGCGTCGCTTGATGGAGGTCACCTATTTGCAGACTTTTAAGCTTTAGGTCGCGCCTAGAGTTGAAGGAAGTTCGACGCTCGAAGCTGTGTTCCGTCTTCGGTCAAGAAGTACGCGTGCGCACTAAATTCACTTTGCTTAGGATCGTGATGACGTCGGATGTCCAAGGCCTCTGTCGTCAAATGTATCGCAAAATGAAATCGCATGAAACCGGGTGAAACGGGGAACGCGGAAGTCCTCGATATGTAGCATGTTACGATCAGGCATGAAGTTTCCTAGCCACCTAGCTGCCTTGGCCTGCAGCGATGCTTATAAAGCCGAACTGGATCAACCAATTCGATCGATAAGACTAGCAGCTTGTCCGATTTTTCAATACGGCGTTTTAGCTGGTTTTGTTGAGATGCTTAAAAAGGCTCCACACCAGATAATTAGTATAGTGTTAAATAATTTATATATTATAGTAGGCTCATAACTCATTGACTTAAGTTTTTTAGAAAATGATTCGACCAAATATGTTAACAGGCTTGAAATTTGCCGTCCTTCCAAGTGGTTTTCTTGGATGAAGGCCAAGGTGATTTCGAAATACCAGCCTTATAATTGAAGCTATATTTTAACGGTAGTTTAAGCTTGAACTCATGAGTAACTACCAAGTATATATATGCTTTCTTTCTCTTGTAATTGAGAATTGTAACAATAATGTTCGAGGTGTTCATTATAGTGAAATATTCTATTGAATGTAACCCTAGTTTAACAATGATCTAAGATAAAATATTGTCTCTCGAATTCTTTCTCTTATTTTTACTGTCAATTTTATTGTGATTGTAGGCCATATCCTAGTACTTCTGTCCTTGGACATGGTCGGAAAGATGGACTTACTTAGGGGGCGTTTGGTTGGGCATTCCCAAAGCCCCTTGAGCCCCCAAAGCCCCTTGGGGGAAATTTTGGGTGTTTGGCGAGGGCTTTTGAATGCCCATTTGCGAAATGTGGGCATTTTAAATGCCGAAAGCCAAATGGGGGGGGACCTTTGGCATTGGGCATTCGGAGATGCGATTTACTGTTCATCGGGGTTACTGTTCATCGTCTCCTCCGCCGTTCGCTTTCTTCTTCGTCGTTAGTCTTCTTCGGCGGCGCCCAGCCGCGAGCAGCCAGATCTGGCCGCCGGGGGGCCAGATCTGGCCGCCGGGACCCCTCGCCTGAGGTCGCACAACCTCAGGCGACGCCGCCTGAGGTCGCCCGACCTCAACCGGCGCCGCCCGGGTCTCGCGCGAGCGGGCGACCCGGGCGAGGCCGATCTCGGCCGTCCGACGGCGGATTTGGCCTCTGCGACCTCCGGCGGCCGATCGGCGGCGGCCCGGCGACGGCCAGATCTCGGCCGTCCGGCGGTGGCCGGCGGTTGGCCGGCGGTGGTCGGGTCGCGTAATTTGATTTTAGATTTTAAAAAAAATAAAAAATAACAAAAGCTACTTACAAATGTGAATTTTACCAAACGGTGTTTTTGTTAAGTTGCATTTCAATGCTATAATTTACCAAACGGTCTCACATTTCCGAAAGTCCCTTTACCTCAAAGGTATTTGCATTCCCCCAATGGCATTTCCCCAAAGCCGAACCAAATGGGCCCTTAAGGAGAAGGAATGGCTCTTTCTTTAACACCCCGAATTTGATGCAGCATGTGTAGGTCGCCGTTTGCCACGACTGACGACGCATTTGAGTCGCAGACTTCGGTTGTTGCCAAAGAAGTCATTGTGTTGTCATGCAATATTGGTTTATTAGTTCTTGGCAATCAAGAAAAACACTGACGATCCACATATATTTTTCAACAATCCAAATATATTTTTCGCTGAATCCCCTGAACAAAAAGCCAATAATCAAGAACAACACCGATAAGATATGAAATTCTCCACATGTGGAAGGAAACTATCGAATGTCTTTGTTCGGTTAATTACCGAACATAATAGTGATAGATGCATAGTGAAATCCAATTCCATGTTGTGTTTGGTGAATCTAGAGTGGGATCATGTAAAGAATGGATAAGAGTTTTGAATAAATTATTTGAAAAAGCGATAAGGAATTTAAATGACGAGCTGCGATGTTATCTAATAAGTTAAGTTTTCAAAATAATTGAGTTATCTAACAAAATTTTGTATAAAAAGAAAATATTATTGGAAGTTTGGAATGACCGCTGTTGCCCTGATGATCTTTATTGACGATTGCAACTACCGCCACAGTGGATCGCCTTGGTTTATGTTACAACAAAAAAATCCACGAAGATAGAGGGGACAAACAGAATCGTGACTGCCGCACTGTGTTGGTTAGGGCGATGGCATGTACCTTTGGTCCGCCATGGACTAGGTGGGTTGAGGTCATTACGCAAACGCATGATGCAATAATGTTTTGTCGGAATTTGCCTCAATGGTGAAATACCTTTCATCGAAAGTCGTTTTTTGGCTTTATTAAGAGAATATAGTTTCTGTGGCGATTTCGAACTGAAAATATCACGGATGCACAAGGAAACCGATAGACGTACTTCAATGGAATTTAATCGATGTTAAAGTATACAAGATATAGATACAATGTTGGAATTTAATTGATGACGAAGTATTCATAAACTACAACAAAGATACATGTCATAATTTAACCAACAATGAAGTTTCCAAAAACTATAGCAAAGATATGCGGCAAAACATAATCGACGTCGAAATCTGAAAACTATAGCTAAAACTACGATGCAATAATTAAATGATAATGTTTTGTGAGGTTCCACAGTATAAAAACACTAATATTTATAGTGTCGACTACATAACTACCTACATGCGACTCTCCAGCAGTTACTTTTGGCTCCATATCTTCATGTCGCCACGAACTTTTCATCTCCGAGTGGTTACTAAATTCACGTAAGTGAATAACATCCTAATCACTTTTGCAATTACAAGAAGTTACAACAAAACTTAGTTCACAAGAAACTTAAATATTTGATAATATCACTACTAGGCAATTACATCTCAATATCGATGACTTCATCTTAGATAACTAACATATGTTGTTGTTAACTTCATTACTTGTTGATGCTCTTCAAGTTGTTGACATTTATTTAAAAGAGCTCAGAAAACATTGCCACTTATCAAATTGTCGACCGTTCTTTTCATCGGTGCCATTTACTATTTATTGAACTCCGCTGTCACCGACTAAATTTATCATATGTCCATGTTTATGAAAAATCGGTCGTTGGTAGATAGACGGTAAATAAGGTCTGACGAGGCGAATCTTTGCTATTGACGAGAAACTTCTCTTTCTTTTTTTCAAAAGGGGCAATGGGTGGGAGTGATAGTGGTTGGCGCGGGGTGGGTAATTAGCAAAAAGTTGTATAGCATAGCAAAAGAGAAAAAAGTCATTCAGTCCATTATTGATTATTCCGCACGGCCTGAGTAGCTGCGCCGTCCATTTCACCAATGCCGTTTTCGTAGTTTTGTCCTGGCGTAGAAAGGATAAAAACTCGAGGATTGTCAAGTGGCCGTTGGCTTGAAAGCGGATCGCATTTCAATGAAAAAGGCTACCGTCGATTTTCATTCGTAACCACCGAGTTTTGTAAGTGGATTTTGTGATCCAATCAATTTCAAATCACCGAGAGTACCAGATCTTTTTTTCCTTCGATTGGGATCTACATGCTTTAAAATGGAGTCCAGATAAATTTTGGATAAAAGTAGGGTGCGCGTAGTAATGTTTTCTACGGGGAATAGTTTCTTTTTAGAAATAGTTTTCTATTTCTATTAGAAAAAACAATTTCTAAGTAAAATAAGGTATTTGGTAACTATATAAAATTTATATTCTTGAAATAGAAAAAAATAGAAATGTGTTTAGTATGATTTTTTTATTTTTTTTATTTATTTGTTTTTTATTCTTGCTCATGGACCGCCGACCGCCGTATGTCGCCGCCCGTCGCTCGTTGCCGCCGCCACCCCGACCACCGTCGCCGTTAGCCGCCGCAGATTGCCGCCCGCCGACCGACCGTTGACCGTCACTGCCGACCGCCACCCATAGCCCATCAGCCGCCGACCGCCGTCAGTCGAAGGCCGGCGGGGGCGACGATCATGCGGCGGCAGTTGGTGGGCTGTGGGCGGCAATTCATGCAACGGCGGCCGAGCGGTGGCGACGATGGGCCGGCGGTCTGCGGGGCAAAGAATCGGTCGGCGGCAATGCTAGCCAATGGCTGTCATCACGGTTGAGGGTGGCCGATGGGTGTGTGAGCAAGAAGCGACGATGATCACACGACAAAGAACGATGATGGTCGCCTGTCGATGGGTGGGTCGGCCGACGATGGCTGGCGGTTGGCAGGCAGCCACCCAAGGCCATAGTAAGCAAGAAAAACAAAAGAAAAAGAGAAAAGAAAAAATTGGCTTATTTTTAAAAATTGTTCCCAGAAATAAGAAGCTAGTTTTTTTTTTTTTTTTTTTTATTTCAAATATATTAGAAACAAAAAAATAGATTTTTTATTCTCGGAACAAAAGTTTTTTACCAAACGGATTTTTTGTTTTTTTGTTAAAAAAAAAGAATAGAAATTGGGAGAAACAAAAACGTTACCATGCAGGCCCCTACTGGCCGGTAGCTGTGCTTGGGTATGTAAGTCCAGTGTCCATGGGATCGGGATTCGGATCGATCTTGTGGATTCCATATGGGACCCACATGACCAATTGCTTTGTACAGCGACGGATGTATGATGGTCCATCTCTGGGCTTCTAGCTAGATTAACTGGGGCCTGGGCCTGGGCCTAGGAGATATAAATCGAAATCCTTTGAATTAGACTATTGCGTGATTCTGGACTCGGCCCATATCAGTTTCCATCGTATGTTGTTACAAAATCAAGGCCAGGCATCTTCTCTATAACTCCAGCACCACAGAAATTTTAGTGGCATACAAGGTTTGTCCAAAGCACCCCCGATCGGTTGACTTGACACTTATCAAAAGCAGTGCGTGGACAACTCTGTTTCAGATCCAAAGGCATTTATATATATCTTGGATCGAGACTACCGATCGACAAATTTCCTTTTCTTTCCTGATGATGAGAGGACAATAACTAAATTCCAAGAATTTTTTGAGAATTAGGACATTGCTTTTTCGATTTTTTAAAAAAAAATTTTACATAGAGGAAATTAGAACATCTACTGTTTAGGAATTATTGAAATTAGCATGATCTATATTAGTAAGTTCTATTTCAATATTGCTAACAGGATGATGTGAAAGTCCTCGTAACCATAATGCTACAGCTCCTCTCATTAGATATATCTTCATAATGTGACTTTATGTGGTCCACTTGCCACGACTCTAGTAATCCTAGAATAGTAATTGATGGTAGAAAACATTAATCCGTCTCTAAGTAAAAAGAAGGAGATCAGGTCCCTAGCCTCACCCATATATGTGCTTGTGATTCTCCCGTCAATCTAACACTTTTCGTAAGTTCCACAAGCTAGAGACTAGAAGACACCAAATACCACATTAGGGCACTGTTTGTCTCATAAAAATTGGTTGTTCAAAAGACAATTTCGAAAAAGTAATCTTTCATATCACTTATGAAAAGAAACGAACAAAAAATATCTTAATCATCCACAAAAATATTTAGACATAAATTGTTATCGATAATGAAACATTTTTTCATTAACCGACTATTTCAAGCCACACAAGTAATTACTTTTAGAAAAATAAATTTTAAATCATGCATTTTCTACGATTGAAGATGTCCATGAAGTGAACTCACGTAATCGCCTCACTAATTTTCGGTTGACCTACAGTTATATGTCGGATTCAATACCAGCGTCAGCCAATTTGACTAAACCCACTAGTGGCATTCGGATTCTGGGATTCCACTGCGGCCAGACAAGAGCCCACCATGATCAAAAGATAGCGAGAGAGAGAGAGAGAGATTAGGGAGCGCCATGCACCGGTGGTGATGATGACTGTTACTCCATTAGTCAATATCGCGTGCTTTGAATAAGAAACGCCACTGCATCAAAGTCCATTCATCCTCAATGAAAGAAAGACGAAAGACCAACCAGCTCGGGTCTTGAGCGACTTCATGTTTCTTCGGACCTAGTCTTACGTTCGAACCATTTTGGATGCCCTCAAGAGATACTCGAACAGAGAGAGAGAGAGAGAGAGAGAGAGAGAGAGTACATGGGATTGTGGTCGTCGTTCTGCTGCTGCTTCTACAATCCTGTTCGCGTCTCCAGCGATGTAGGCGACTCCGAGACGGAGCCCCTGAGAGCCTGTTTCCTGAAGAACGAAAGCCGAGCGACCATACTTGTTCCTCACTTCCCCACCAAGATGAATCTCTCTCGCCTGTAGTCGATGTCGGAGACGACGAGGCATCCGCCTCTCAGATGCCTTAATTTCTTCGATTTTACCCTTTGTTCCAATTCGGAATAGGTTCGGTAGGAGGATATGTGAATTTGAAACTGTTTGTTGATATTGTGTCATGCTGAGATGCTTTTCTCGGCTTTTCTTTCCCGCTCCTCATCTACTAGTTCATTTCACGGAATCGAGCCTATTTCCCATTGGTAGCTACGAAATTCACCGCGAGTTTTTCTGTCCGCTTTGCCTACAGGTCCATGTGATGCTCATGCGATGCGACTTGCACGCATGATGATTAAAATGTTAGTCCTTTATTTTCAAGCAAATGATGATAGAAATGTCATGGCATGATCACATGACTCAATGATTCTAACTAATATGAGGGTATCGAGCTTTTGAACTTCCTTGTGAATTGCAATTGATCAAAGGAATCCAGGGGTCCGCTTTCAGTCATTTCACTCTCCTTTGTTTCGTAACACTGATCCTGCAGCTCTATTTCTTGATCAAATGATTGAAGAAACTCCTAAAATTGCATTTGGTCATTCGGATAAAAGCCAAGATATGAAATGCTTACTATATCCGGTATTTAGTTACTGTTTAAAACGGGACAAAATCGGATATAAACCGGATAAAGGCATCCTAGTAAAGAAGAGATAGACCCGACTAAGATTTCTCTTGTCCATCAATTTTTCAAAAAATCCCCAACTAATACACCCATCAATTTATAATAGTAGTCCATCTGCCGACACTCATATACATAGCCGGAAGTGTAGCTCCATGATGAATCGCATTTGGTAACATGCTTCCCACTCCACCGATTCTAGGTAGTACCGAAGCCCAATGGTCTAGTGATCGCAATATCAGGAGGTTTAAAGTCTTCAAGGCATAGATTATATCAAAAGCTTCTAGAATGAGATTTTCAAGAAGATGCTGAAATATGACACTATTAGATCCAAAGTAGGCATTGAAAGCTGCGCCAAATGTTTCCAAGTTATCAAGGTTAAACAACTCTCAGAAGAAAAAGAGCATATTTATTGGAAAACATTCATACAGGCTTGGCGACACACAAAAAAAAATGGCTAAAGAGTATGACATTACATCTCTCAAAGCAAAGATGTGATCGAGTAAATTTCCACCGACCAGCTATAGTCTCCTCTCCAACGGCAGAATCAATCAACAAAGTCATGAATCAACAGTTGATTTCTTCTTGGTGGTGTACGGGTAGTACTCCTTGCCAGTATCTACTCTTGTGGTCTGGCCACCAACGTCTAGCAGAGCAGATGTGACTGCCAAAGCGGATCCAGCAGAAATGGCTGAGGAAATGCTCTTTCCTGCAAATGCAGGTATAAGATGGTCACCGCAAGGACAGTAATAATCTACATTTCATTTTCACAATCAACAAATGAAGTTACTATATCATGCAGCTGACTGTAATCTTGCCAACAAGGAAGTTGCATAGCACCATAAATGCAGGAAAGTAATCAACCCTCCATAGATCACTGTGAGTGCTACCTTGTGCATAAAATTCAGAAAAACAATTCTGAGTTTAAGGAACAAAAGCAACTGCCATGAGATTATAATCGGTGTAATATAGCTTTGCTTGTTTCTCCCTCAGTAGGTACCACAGAGTACATGCATTACTCATGTCATCTAATAAATGATATCTGATGGCCAGAATAGGATGCTCTAACATCATATACAGAGATGGTTTAAATTTTGGTGTACAAAAGTAACATGTTAACTCCATATGAGGGTGTCCATATAATCGTAACAGTCTGTCCATAAAATAGAGTCATCTACTTCCTTATTCCATTAACGACCTTGCATAAGTAGAATTTAGGCTGAAGTAAAGAGCAGTATTGAAAAATGAAGAAGACAAGTGGTTGTTTTTGGCTTAAACAATGATGAGTGTTCTTTCTCAACTCACCAACAATGATGAGTGTTCTTTCTGAACTTGCCAACAATGATGAGTGTTCTTTGTAACTCTATGCAGAAGACAAAATAGCCCTAAAACCAAAAGCTTTTAAAGAATAGAACTTGAGCATGTGAATGAACAGAACAAAGCTACTTGCGCTTACTTAAGAAGTTGTTTTTGTCAACAAGTACACAACATCAAACTAATGCTCGTGTTATGAAACTAGGATACCAAGGAGCTTAACTGGAATGTTGGAGTCAAACCCAATAAGGAACTTGCCCCTAGGTAAGATCTTAAAAGCTGATGACCAAGCATATACAGACAAAGGGTGGAGGAAGTGTCACACATTCAAGCCACAAAGAGCAAAGACTTTCTTTATCAGTAGATGACCCACTAACATTCACCCTTCACAGTTTTCCTCCCCACCTAGTGAGATACTAACTGGGACTGGAACAAGTCATCTAGGCTTAGTTTAGAAGTCAGAACAGTCCAGTTGATACTATTCTTTCTAGCTCTATATCACGAGAAATTTACTCAGGCCAAACATTTCTGCTCTAGAAATACTCAGCAACCATCTGCCTGACAGCTATTTGGGAACCAAAGGTCATGAGAATTGCACAGACTGCATAACGAGCCTCGCTTTGTTGCCAAAGGCATTGCTTATCAAATTCACCAGCTTAAAAGCATAAGGGCAAGCCCACTGCAAGAACATTAAATCTTGCCACCCATGAATACATTCACATCCTTCTGTCACACATTACATGCACAAAGAGGAGGAACTAAGTTGTTTAGGGGGAGAATTAAGTCAGCATTTCAATTCATTGACCAACCATATAAAGGGGAAAGTATAAGTTGACAAACCTAAAAAGTCACAGTATGTAAACTTCAGCATAGACAGTAAAAAACTGAGAAAGCATTGCTTGGAAAGCAGCACAAAAGGCTCATCAGTCAGCCCTGGCATGAGAGAGTTTGTGCAGGTGACAATATATAAGAGCACTAAGATCAGTTCAACAATCTCATTGATCATTATTTTAGAAGGAATGGCTCAATCATACCATCAACAGAGAGCGAAAAATGCATAATCTACACATGCCGACATGAAAAATGGTCCCTGATTATGTAAGTGAATACAATCCCAATGTTGCTTCAAGACTCCACATGTATTGGAAGCAGAAGTGACTGAAACAGATAACATGCCAATGTGACGCGCGCACTTACCTTTATAACCAAGGATAGTAGCCCCAGCAACGAAACCGCCGACAGCTCCATTGATGAAGTCCCTTTTCATCCTCTGATTCTCCAGCAACTGTTCTACCCCGATGTAAACTCCACCGATAGCAGCAAACGTCATTCCATAATTACCCATCATCCTTAACGTCCTCAGTAGCCCGGGAAGAGCAACATTCCTCTCGACACGAGGCACGTCGTACCAAGTCGCGACGATGGTCCCCCAGATAGTACCGGCAGCGAAACCCGTGGTCGCGCCCTTGATCACTTTCATCATAGGAGTGTCCTCATCCTCCAAGTACCTACGTTCCGCAGGGTCCATGACTTTCTTTCAACTGCACATCCATTCGGCACACGATAAGCACAGCAAGAGAACCGCACCATAAAGGAAACAAGGCTAAAACAAACGATCCTCACGGAAGATAAACAAAACAAAAGGTCCGGCAAAGAAACCGTTCAATCGCCTTTGACCTAATAACAAAAACCAATAAAAGGTTAAATCTTTAGCGAACACTAACAATCCCCATCTCCATTTTGTCGCAACAACGAACGATTTCTTCTCCAAAATCAACAGACCAGTGATTGCACAGTTCGAATGACGAATGTCCCCAGCCAAGCAACCAAATTTTTACAAAACCGAAACTGGGAATGTCGATCGGGATGTTGGGCTTCAAAGGGTTCCGTTCGCTTTTGCTAGGAACCACGGAACGATCGAATCCAACCCCAAATTCAAGCCAATCTAACCTAGAAATGCCATTAGGAAAAAAAATAAAATAAAATCCGACGGGTCGATTTCGAAGCTAAGACGGGAGCGGCGAATTGGGCACGGATCGAATAGGCGGCGGAGGGAGCGTACCTGCTCGATCGGAACTCCGGAGAGAGCAGAGCACGCGCTGGGCACTGCGAAGAAGACGGAGGAGCAGGAGGAGCAGCAGCAGCAGCAGCAACAGCTTATCAAATCTCTCGAGGACTCAATTTTACACTCACGCTCAGGAGAATGAGCATTGTGCCTAATGACAATTATGCCCTCCTCTCATTTTTTTCCTTTTGAATAAATATTGCGGATAAAAATATTTATGAAGCAGAAAGTGAACTCGTCATGGTAAAAATATTTTCTTTAGGTCGTGATAAAGAAACTCGTAAATTTTTACTTCTGTGAAAATGTAGTTTTTCGGAAAGTTTTTTTTTTCTTATTTTGAAGGCATTCATCCAATGGATCCAAGAAAATTGAGCATAGAAAATGTTCCTTACACTTTATTTTGAAAAGGATGGTGGTGGATGGCCTAAAATAATATGTACGGTCATTATAGTAAAATACTAACTCCGTAGGAAGAATAATTATTTTCACGACTCAATCAAATATATTTTGAAAAATTAGATTAATACATTTGTTAGTGTAAATAAATTTAAATCAGGTACCTCATCCATTTTGAAAATGGAAGCAAACATCTAGGCAATTTGCTTTGGGCAAACCGGCCCTAAAACGACGTAGTTTCTGAAGAATACTAACCTAGTGTGACATTATTTATGCCGGAATCAAACTTGCATCGCCCACTTAGTCTATAGTCTATTCTCTCAAAATAAGCAGAAGGACATGAATCTTTAGTCTTCCTGATGGAAAGAACCGTGAGCAGTTATCCACGATGAAATTTGTCCATGGCGATTCCTACATTAAACCTGATGAAAACATTGGTGGAGGAGATCGTAATTGCAGACTATTTGTGGTTATTGAATAAGAGAAACCCACTTCCTTCACCACTCCATCCTTCTGTTTGCACGTGTGTATGTATGTGTTCATTAGCCCGAGATAAAAAAAGGTTGTTGTGTTGTTTCATTGAGCTTATGCACTTGCACGAGTTGGCATCAAGTTCTTGCTTTCTGAAGTCTTTGTGCGGGTAAGTTAGTCGAAGCAAAAAAAGTAAATCTTTAGCTTGTGATGATGATCCTGCTCTCACTTAGTATCTTGATAAACCACTTCGCGGAAGTCTACATGAAGAGAAGAAGATGAAAGGGAGGTCCATTCCACATTCAAGAAATGTCGAGAGGTACATCTCTAGGCTGTCCTTTGGTCATTAGCAGTTATCAACCGTCCAAATGAATCTCGATCCTATCGATGATGACACTGGTGCCAATACAATCCTGGAGAAGCAATCCCATTATCCATTGTGCGATTCTGTACAAGAAATATTAACTGTGAAAACCTATGCAGAACTTGCCCGGTCTTCCTTTTTTTTTTTTGGGTTTTGCCGAGGGAAATTCATTCTAAGTGGTCTTGACACGTGATGGACCAAAATGAGAACAAAAGAACGGTTTTTGTCAGCTCATTGAGAAGCACGATCAGATGACCAGCTACTTGTTGTAGGTGAGGCCAAGAAGCGCGTGCGGGTTGAGCGGAAGGATCTTTCATAGGGTTCAAGGTCACTGCTGTATGTGGCATTGCCTTCTGTGATGTTGATCCTTTCCAGCAAATACAACAGAGATTCCACTACTTCGTGCATTGGCGGCCGGAATTCCTTCTCATGCTGTTCAGAAGATACACAAAGGCAAAACGAAAGTTATTCACTACTTGAACTACGTAAGAATTGATGTCAGAGCACCATATCCTTGGTTCTTTCCTTCATTTAGAATACAGAGAAACTGGCTCCTGAACTATATATCTAGTGCAAATTAATTTTTACGGGGACAGACTTCACATTGTTCTATAGATTTCCAATTGCTTGAGTTAGAAGCATGACACCTACCCGGGTGCAGACGGATATGATATCAGCCAATCGGGATAGAGCCCGAAAGCTGAGTGTTCCTTCAACGCTTTTATCGACCATCTGCTCCAAGCAATC
This sequence comes from Eucalyptus marginata, assembly GCA_014182565.1. NCBI lineage: Eukaryota > Viridiplantae > Streptophyta > Magnoliopsida > Myrtales > Myrtaceae > Eucalyptus > Eucalyptus marginata. Next base: position 34,343,014 of record CM024585.1, read on the forward strand.
ACGGTCATGAAGCTGGGATGAAGCCCATTTCACCAGATATTTTTCTTCCCTTGGTCTTGAACTGTGCGAAAAGAGAAGAGACAACTGAGAACTAGGAGTAAAGATCCGTTTTGGCCCCCCTCCGAAAAAAAAAAAAAAAAAAATTCACCCCCTTCACCTGTCGAAAGGTCTCCTCCCAGTTAACAGCTCCAGAAGCAGCACCCCAAAGGCATAGATGTCACACTTAGTGTTATCAATGCCTGGTTGACCGTGTTCAGGTGCAATATAACCAGTGTCTCCAATAGCAATTTCAGAAGCCTAGTTGCATTATCTTCCAGTTAATAAAGAGAATTTAATTTCTATTCCAGTACTCTGATTGCAATTCTGGTCAATGCATTTGCAGTAAATGAAGAAGATTTCCACTGAATCCCTAAATTCTCAAATTATGTCAAGCACAAGTAAATCTGCCAAAACCTCTGATCCCATCCTTTGCTATGAAAGTATTCATTGGATGCAATGTCATATCAGTTATGCACGTACCTTAAGCTTGACTGAACTGCTTGTGAGTGGCCTCAGAACAGAAATTCCGCAATCACATATACGTGGCTTGAGTTCCTCGTCAAGCAAAATATTGCGAGCCTTTAGATTGCCATGACAAACAGGAGGTGCAAATGTGGAGTGCATGTAGCTGAAAAACCATAGACCACAAGAGAGAGATCACTATTTAGAATGAGATGTACAAGGCCAAGCGGATGTTAATGTCCTAGACATCACAGAATCCTGAAGCACTCTTCACATCATTGATTAATCAGCTGCATGACTACTGAACAATCCTCAAGGGCATGGACTAGTTGTTTAAAACTCATGCTTTCTGTGCAGCAGTCAAAACTTTGAGCTTCCAGGTTGGAAATCTTTTAAGGCCATAAGAAATACTCACTCTGATGCCTGAGCGACTCCAAGGGCAATCCGAACACGTGAACTCCATGATAGAGGCTTGTACTTTCCGCTATGCAGAGCATCTTCAAGGGTCACATATCTCACGTACTCATAGACCAGCAAATGCAGTCCAAGTCCTGTGCAATAACCTAGAAGCGGAATGATGTTTGGGTGCCTCAATCTACAGACAGTGCAGATCACATCCAGGAATTGTTCTTCTTCGTGGAGAGACAGTGATGCCATGTTGACATTCTCCACAGCCAATATCTGACAAAAGAAAAGAAATTATATTCAAACTTCCATTGGTGCTATTTGGCTACTACAATCATGTGAATTTATGGGTGGTTTGACCTGGCCATCAGGTAGCTTAGCCTCATAAACAGGGCCAAGGGATCCTTCGCAGATAATGTTCTCTTCGCTGAAGCCTTTTGTGGCGAATTGAAGTTCTGCAGCATTGTAAATCTTCACACATTCAAGGGCTTCACATTTCCTGGAAAAGCTTTTTCTATTTCCTCGACCCGCAAGGAGAGCAAGAGGTACAGGCCTTGCACTAATAGTTGATGGTGGGATACAAGGCAAGTTTGGTGGGATCTCTTCTGTCATGGAACAGTTCATTATCAATAGGGAATAGAAAATTGATGTGAATTTTCAGGAATTCATCCATACATAGCAGAGATTTCAAAACGTTAAAAAATTTCTGAACTTCACTAGTATATTCTTGAAAGTTTAACAGAAGTTCACCTCTGACAGTTCTGATGGACATAGAATGAAACGAGCTATTGGATCTGTGTAGGAGTTTATCTTTCTGAGCACGAGCCCGATGGATATGGATTGCAATTATAAGAGCTGCACAGCTTACTACTAGAGTGCCTCCACCAACCATGCATGCAATTCCACCAGGGCCCAATTTTCCCTTCTTGTGCAAACGTGCGTAAAGAGAGGGATGGTTCTCAACAGCACTTGACTGTGTTGTTGGAGGACTACTGATGTTACTTTGGAGAGACATATTTTGAAAAGGAAAGTTCCATGGTGGAGATTCAGCTCCATGGAAGTTATTTCCGCCAATCCTTACAAATGTAAATGGAAAAAATCGATTAATTTTGTCTCTCACATGCCACTGGTGCATAAAGAGAATGATGACTGAACTGAAAGTTTGATGACTCACCATAGATTTGGTATGTTCTGGAAACTCTTAGGAATGACACCACTGAAGTGATTGTCTTGTATATCTCTGACAACAGAAGCGGGAACAAGAAATCAAGGAAATGGCAGCGCAAGGCAGAAAAGACATCAAGGGAAGGCTGGGAGGAACCTACAGGTCGATTAGAGGAAGGTTAGCCAGTAAGATCACTGCTCCAGTAAATCTGTTATTCTGCAGGAACCTGTGAATTAAACCATAATGTCATATGAATACAAACTGATAAATGGTGAGGCATGCATCAGCTGAAAACATTGTATGGAATGATAATTCTCACAGTCCAGTAAGATTTGATAGAGACTGGAACGAACTTGGCAGATCCCCAGTGAAGTTATTGTCTGAGAGATCCCTGTGATTGTACAAATTACTTCCATTAACTACAAAAGGGTCGATAAAAATTTCAATCATTAGTGAGCATTGAATCTTTGTTGCTCATGGCAGGGGATCATGCAACCAGAAACACAAGGAGAAATCAAAGATTTATTAACAAATTAGCAGAAAGATGAATGGCCCCAATATGGCATTTTTGAATAAGATAATCCGTTGTGCCAAATACTGTCAGGGATAACCTAATTACTTGTGTTCCAAACAACACGAAGAAAATTGGTTAAAAAGGACAACACAGAGACGAGAAAATCAGGAATTCAGGATTAATAGGCAATTCGAATCTGAATTATTGAAAAACCTACATTTCTTTTAGATTCAGCAGTCCAGTGAAAACATTGCCAATAGGTCCAGAAAACAAATTGTGGCTCAGATTCCTGCAAGGACGGACTTTGAAATAAGGATTATGCAAGCATGAAAGAAAGCTTGTTCTAAGCTGCCAGTTTAAATAAGATCATACAGGTGCCGTAGATTTTTTAAGGAAGGTAATGAATGTGGAATGCTCTGGGTCAACTTGTTGCATGCTAAGTTGCTGCACTTGCAAGGACAGACATCAGTGCAGGAATTAAGAAAGCAGCTGTTCCATTTCTAGTGAGGCCAATGGCCAATCAATCATACCAAATTTAACGGGAGAAAAAACTGTAATCTTACAGATGAGTAACGTTAGGAGGTAAACCATAGGGAATATCACCCTGAATGTTGTTGGAGCTCATATCCCTGGCAAAATAGCAGACAAACATCTTTTATCATGGCTTCTGTAGTAAAACCTAACTTTTATTTTGCAAAGGCTGCTTACAGTTGCTTCAAATTGTGGAAATTATGAAGCTGGTCTCCCAGAGAACCGCTCAGGTTTAGTCCATCAAGTTTACTGCACAAAGGAGTAACCAATGTGAAATCAAAAACACTTTCTAAAGACAAGATAATGTTTATATGATCCACACGAGCCAGAAAGAAATTGTATCAACTATAGAGTAGAGCTGCGTTACAGGTAAATCACAGACGACCCGGAGCATGCCACTCCCGTCCATGATTCCTCACATGGATCCCCACCATCCGATCTCCAGCCCTCAGCTGTGCAGGGTGGTTCAAGGCTGCATATAGCCCATGAAGCGTCGTAGCTGCATAGACAACAGAGAAGGAAAAAGCAACCCAAAGACAAAATTAACTGAAATTCCATGCAAAGAGTTGAAAGCATAATGAAGTCAAAGAAATAACCGAGACTATTAGGGAAGCAATCAGACAATCTGTAATTCTCGTCACTCATATCTCCGAATACAAGAAACCCAGTCATCTTCAGTCTCAAATAGCATCAGATGTCCCCAGCAGGCTCATAATTTGCTGAACAGCAACTACTTGGGAAGCTTAGGTCGTATGACAGAAGGTGGTGATTGCTATTGAGGCAGAAAGATCCAACCCATAATTTGATTCGATTCAATGAGGGCCATATGATCATTTTGCAGTGGACTTGAACAGTCTCAAAATGCAACTATAAAGTCCACCGAAAAATAGGGAAAGATAACCCAAAATTCATGCTGATCAAAGGGCACATCCAGAAAAGACCCGTGACTTTAAAATATGCACCTTGCCTTCAAAAGTCTGCGTCCCTCAGGGCGCAAACGTTACTGGTCTGTTCTTCTTGTAAGATTAACGAAACAAAAATTTGACACCTCTTAGCTCATACCTTTGCAACCAGACGGAGGGATAACGCCATCGATGCTAAAGCAAGATAACCACACAATGCGAAAAACAGTTCAAGATGGATCATCGAATAATAAGTACCATCAAGAGGATCTGTGAATGCAAAAGCCTGCAAATCCAGCGACGCCGAAAACACAGCCAAGACGAGAAACGTAATCAGGTGGCGCATCGCCATTCCTTCCAGAAATCAAGTCCTCTCGAGCCAATACGCAGCAGGAGCGTCGTTCTTTGTTCGTTTCTTGGAAATTCCAGCAATCTTTCGAGTGGTCAGGACCTTCAAATGCACACACAACCAACCCGATGAACAACAAGATAAGTCGCTCTGCCACACACAGCGGCAAAAATCGCACTAAGTCTCACTATCAAATTCTTGTTCAAGAGAGACGCTTGAAGATAGGAGTGAGGGATGCTGCAATGAACAGCTCAAACATAACCCGGAAGAACTCGAACCGGGTGATCCGCGAGAAGCGGCGAAAAGAAGTGGAGGAAGAAGATGACGAAAGAGAAGGGTCTCACACGTACCGTGATCGAAGAAGCTAAAAGCTCTGTGGGTCGTCAAGGATGGAGAGAGAGAGAGAAGATGAAGATGAAGATGGGAGAGTTCGGTTTTGGAGAAAAGGAGGGAGTTTTGAAGTCACTTCTCAGTTGTTTCTCGCCTGCGCTGACTCGCTTAGCTTAAAACGGTTAAGGAGTTCGGTTTTAGCAGTTGCGCGCCAAGGCGGTGGGGTTTGTTTCCGGTGCGAAGCCTCGCACGGACCTCACCCGTACGTCCACAATTTTTTTATTCATATTTTTAAAATATTTGCGGGAGAGAAAATTGTTACAGGGAAAATAAAAAGAAAAAGAGAGAAGAAAAGAAATAACAAGGGGGTCGATTCTATCCAAAGATCCGAAGTTGGCGAGTCCGTCAGTGTAATCTTACCAAGATACTAGCTTACCACCTAACCAACCATCTCCGTGGTCGCAAAGGTGTCTTCTTAACCAACGCATTCTTAAAAGCAAGTTCGAGTCGAGTCACATCCAACTCCGCTTATTGTAAAAGCTGGTACCCAGCCCGCAGTCCCAATTCATGGGCTATATCATCTCCTCCATCGCCGTACATCCTAGTGTAAATCATCACTCATCATTTGCGAACGCCGTCATCGTCATCGATATCATCTCTTGCCATCCAATTCCTATTTCTCTGCCTTTCAAGAAACCAATGCCACCATGTTCTATTCAGGCTGATCAGGTGACCGATGAAGAGCAAACCAGACGTCTCCTCAACTTCAGCATGTACGTGAAATCTCTCGCACGATACATGGATGACATCACACAAGGTTAAATCCATTTGCTCGTGAGCACAAACACACGCTCGCCCTTCTCCAATGAGCTGTACCAAACACATTTAAATCGAGAAGCCGAGGCGGAAGTCGCTGAACATTCAAGCTCAACAGTTCAAGCCGAACGCTGTGCCTCCTGAAGGGCCAAAGTCGAAACAGATCAATCACAACTCCAGATTTTCGGGACCTGGAATGATAAAAAGAACCGCTGGCCGGCAGCGAAATCATACAGTAAGCACAACAAGCAACGTGGACACATCACTACCCATGCCCAAGGATAAATCCACTCGCCGGCACAAACTTGCACCACACAGCATGTACTAATGCTGCCATGACAAACGATTTCCCCCACATGGAGAGCGGCACTACAAGATAATCACAGCAGTTTGTGACTGCATATTTAATACACAACTGGGAGTCTAATCCACATCCGACAGCGAAGTGTTCAAGACAAAAGCGGAGTCCTAGTTCAAGTTAGGGCATATTGCCTTAACAAAGTACACGTCCAGCGAATGATAGACACCGAAATCACATCAGGTGTTCATCAAAACTAAAAAGGACATGCAGTCTTATGCGCAAAAAATATTCAAATGCAGCAATGCAAGAGAACCCAACATAAACATGATGGGGTCACCTAGAGCGACCAGTGCGTCTGGTGGGTGGAATCATATGCCCTGGAGGGATCAAGCTCCATGAATTGCCTCCTGCTCTGTTGAGACAAGTCCATGTCACCAGAGAACTGATTGTTCAGTGGCTGTGAGAACTGGCCCAAGCCCAGGTCAGCAGCTAGCCCAATGGAGCTCCCACCGGCATCGTTGCCCTTGAAGGCCCATGCAGAGCCAGGACCAGTGAAGTGAATGGCCGAACTATGAGGAGGCATCGACTGAGCCAGGGTCGAGCCCTGGGGGTGCACCATGTGGTTCGTCCCGAGAGGTGACGGCTGGTTCGTGGAGCCCCAGGGTTGATTTGACAGAAGAGAGAGAGCACAGCTTGAGTCAGCTACTCCAGTGAAGCATTCGCCAGGAGGAATTCCAGGAGCAGGGAAAGCTGTCGTGCCACCGGATGAGCACTGCAGGAAAAGGTCAGAGGGAGGGTTCTCAGGACTGCTTTGCCATGGATGAGTATAGACCTTTCCTGGTCCGGGGACTAGATCTCCAGGTGTTGTGCGCTCAGAAAAACGTGGCGCTGACCATGCATGCTTCGGGTATGCCGTGAAATCCATCAGAAAACTACCCACTCTGGTGGTGTTCTCTGTCCAAGCAAGTGTCAGAAATTTGTACTCACATCACCAACACAGCCATTTAAATACAGGAGTCTTCCTATTTGTGACAAATGTGCACCAAAGAAAGAAAAGAGAGGGTCGTGAAGGGGATGATGGCTAACCAAATATAGAGGATTGCAGTCGGCCATAGCGAGAGGATAGTAGCGACCCAGGTGGGGGCTTCCTCCGGCGCTCATTGTGACCAGCCAAACGTCTACGACAGCTTCGTTTTCCTTGGTCAAATTCAGTAAGCTGATGGAATCTGTGAAGACACTAGTAGAGGAGATGTTAATGCATAAAACATGGAAAGCAGTATGTAATCATCTTCGATAAGCCAAACATCAAGTAGAACGAAAGCAAGACAAAAGCATGCTGAATTTTCTATCCCACTTCTCAATAGGTTACAGCAGAATCTACAAATACTGGTCACACTAGCAGTTAAATTAAGTCAAGGTTTGCTTATAGCAAAGGAAAAGCTGGATTTCTTAACTTAAGCACTTAATTATGCTGCCCCAGGAGAGAATCTTCTAGACAGAGAAAGTGTTAAGCATTCAACCAGGCATATGTTGCTGACTAAAATGTTCAAAGCAAGTGCAACCGAGCAGTAGAAACAGCTCACTACAAAACAGGCACAACCCATCAACTTTAGAGGACATACATAGCAGAGTACTAGCTCAGAAAAAACTTGCTATTTGGTCCAAGAACCTACCATAGCCAATCCAAAGTTTAATCAAGGTTTATATATGATACATGTGATCAAGACCGTAACCTAGATACTGCAGGCTTAACATAAAATTGAATTTTAACTTTTAACACCAAAGCACTCTGACAAAGCCAAATGCTTTGTAAGCACACGAACCTGTACTCCATCGAAAAAACTGAAAACATGAACTTTGCAGCATTAGCTTTTCTAATTGATTCTCCTCATACATAACTCACTCCAAAAATGCCCATAGCATAGCCAGCGGAGGAACCAAGACTTCGACCCATTGGAGAGATGCTTTTGGCACCAAATATAAAACAACAATGAGGATTCACCTATTTATTATTGTTAAGGGTGCCAATAGTTTCCCAGTTTGACATTCCTATATATGAATTTATTTTTTTTATCTCACCACTACTCAAGTTGCTTTCACTTTTACAAAGCAAGTGAATCACAACGAGAAAATGTAAATGCAATTTCTACTGAAAAATGCCATATCAGCACATGAATCTCAAAAAGACGGGCCATAATGCACCAGGTATAGAGTGCGGCTGATCTGAGCCCCTTGTTGGTTGCATTAAACTGATAGTACGAGCCAAAGTCTCTGGTCTAACATTATCCATGGCCTCCCAGGGAATTTTCCAACTTAGCACTTCTTGCAACAAACTTACGGCTTGTTCATTCATAACCAAGCAACACTTGAGTTTATCACCAATGCGAGAGTTTATTTATCTTGCTTAATGAATCAACATGCGGAAGCTTTCACTCACAATCTTGCATCAAAGCCTCTTAATATATATACAACACCACCTCCCCTTTTCTTTGCTGTAATTTTCTTATTAAGGAAAAAAAGAAAAGGATGTTGTAACTAGTGTGGGCATTTCATCACAACAGATTGCTGCTCAAAAGAAGAAAGCACAAAAAATGTATTTCATACACAAGCAAACTGACAAATTATAGGAGACAATACAACAGTACTATCCACGAAAACAATGAGTTCAATCAGACAATTGTTTGCTGCTATTTCAACAGAAGCATACTTATAAGAATTTGTTGGACATTCTATCTTCACATGGGAATGCATTGTTTGAAATTTATGTAGCATCTAGCAGAGAATTTAACAATGCATAACACCATTCCTGGATATCGGCTGCCATTCTAGTCAGCGCAGCCAACTAAGATATGGTAAGCCAAAAAGCATTCTGCTGGAATCCGATTAACTAAATGGATAATACTCATGTCGACAGAGAATCCTTAAGGTATATACGATCAAATCCATTTCAATTTTCTTCACTGATTCTGTTAATGACAGAAGTAACACTCAGTATAGTGAGGGAGCTGCTTATTGAGATGAGCTTTCCAATCCACACTTATAATGAAAGAAAAAAGAGCTGCTTGTTAAGACCAGCTTTTAATCCGCACTTATAACAAAAGAAGTCCAAAATATTAAGGAACTATATGGAGCTCCACAACACATCAAGACAAGGAATCAAATTCACCTCAAGAAAATAGCCGAAAATGCCTAAGTTATTCCTTGCTACACACTTCATTAATATGGAAGAAGAGACTCCAAAGATGTTTAGCAAAACAACAGAACTAAGGTTAGTAACGAAACAATGACTCCCACAATCCCATCAGAGGAGCGGCAAAGTGAATTCAGCATTTTCTGCTCTAATTCTGATGTTAATCCTTGTTACCCACTTCATTAATATGGAAGAAGATACTTCAAAGATGTTTAGGAAAACAACAGAACTAAGGTTAGTAAGGAAATAATGACTCCTACAATCCCATCAGAGGAGGAGTGAAGTGAATTCAGCATTTTCTGCTCTAATTCCGATGTTGACATTTCATGAAAATAAAATTTCCAAGAGGTGAAGTTGCAAAAGAGCAGGGAAAACGGCCACTAGTAATGGACACGGCAATGTCTAAGGAGGAGGAGCATCAACGGAAAAGTTACCATAGCCTAAACACCCCAACTAAGGCTGTTTAGAGGTTCTGGCTAAGAAGGAGGGTCACCACATGTCGTAAACAAATTAATTCTCGGTCTAAATGATTCAAGATTTCATCATGCTCATCAGATTGGTTCTAGACCGTTCGAAGTGTTTCTCATTAGCGACAAAAAGGTTCCAAGGACTAGTGGAATCTTAATGCTCGTGCTCACCTTTTTGAGCCGTCCAATAATCCGACGAGGACGGTTTACATCACCAAAAGATTCACAAAAGGTGTCTAAAGAGGCTTGAAAATGACCAGACCATTTGGGCAGTACCACCAGACACTACCGAAGCAGATGTAATGAGAACAAGCAGACAAACAAAAGGTACTGACGAGTTCCTCCTTTTCTTTATCAGCCTCTCTTATAGGAATACAAAAGTCGCGATAGCATCGTTTTCCATTCAAGAAAAAGCAAACCGCCGAAGCCCAAGGGCCTCATAGCTGCCAAATTTGAAAAGGGAAAAATTTTAGGTGGAGACAAGGAAAGCACCATGCTTCCTTTGATGATGAACAAGATAGCACCTTTGCGCTAAAAGGAAAGTCCATCGCAACCTCCAATCATGACCGACAAACACTCAAACCGAAGATAGGGAGCTGCAATGTCAAGACCAACACCCCGAGTAAAAATTGCCCAGAGCCGAACCCATTGCCAAAGTCTAAGAACACGCAAGCCCCCTAATCAAGCAGATAGCTCGTCAGCAGAAACGAACACCAAAAAAGGAAAACCGATCACGACTCTCGACTGAACCGACACATTAAGCAAGCTGCTAACTTGTGAACAGGACAAGAACCAAAGACGCGAAATCAATCATTGCTCTCCACTAAAACTGAACCATCAATCGAGCAGCCCATCTAACTCCCGACACGCCAACTTCAAGAAGCCACAAGAAGGAGCAAACCCAACATGATATACACTGGAACGAACAAAAAACACCCACCCAATAAGGAGGTTTAGGTTCCAATAAGCGCAAAGACCCTCAAATTTGGGGAAATAGAGGGAACCCAAAATAGAAGAAGCAAAAGGGCAGACGAAAAAGAAATCAAAGTATCGCCTTTGACCTGCTGCACTGCTGGCAGAACCTCTGCTCGATGCCGGCGACGATGACGGTGGCGGACTTGGAGTGCATGCCACACACCTTGTGCCTGGAATAGTAAGCCTTGGCATCGCTCAGATCCACCCGGCAGCCTTCCACCTGGCACCTCGGGGGCTGCCCGCCCTGGATCGCCCCGCAGCCGCCGCCGCCGGCGGAGGCCCTCACCTTCTTCGGGGGCGTGCCCGACCCGGGCGCAGGCCCGGCGGCGGAGGAGGAGCCGGAGCCGGAGCCGGAGCCGGAGCCGTGCTTGGGTGCGGCGGCATTATTACTACTGTTATTATTCTGGAAGTAGATTTTCTGGCCGAACTTGAGGCCGTTGAGGGACTCGAGAGGGGGAGGAGAAGAGGACCCGGACTCCGTCGTCCACGAGCCCGAACCCACGTCCATGAGCGAGGTTCTCTAGAGCCCATTCATTGGAGCTACCCCAGTCGTCATCATCAGTGCCCTCTGCGCGCCTCTGTGCCTGTGCTAGAGAGAGAAAGAAAGAAAGAGAGAGAGAGGAAATGGGGGGTGGGGGAGGGAGGAGGAGGGGGGTTTTTAAGAGTGAAAAGTGGGGAGACGGCAGTGGCCCATGCCAGCCATCTTGTTTAAATGGTGGAGATGGTACAATTACAAAAGAAAGTATGCAGAAAAAGAAGGGGAGAGCTCAAAAAACAAAAATAATTGGGGGAGTTGGAGAGAGTAGAAAGATAGAGAGAGAAAGAAGAGACAGAGAGAGAGAGAGAGAGAGGCAAAAAGGGGCACCAGTCTCTCAGAGCTCCCAGAGAGGAGAGAGAGAGAGGGAGGGAGAAGGAGAGGGACCTGATGTAACGTACTTCATGACTGTGGTGGGAGAGTTTTTTGGTGTTTTCTTGGAGGATAGTTCAGAGCTGGGGAAGAAGCCAATAGGAAATTCACCCCAAAAAAATTTCATTTTGTTCATGCACGTTGTCATGTGGATCAATATCATCGATCGATCATGACACGCCCCGTTTCTCTAATGAATGTTTCGAGCATTTCTTTAGGTGAATATTTCGATGTCTCAAGCCGCCCTAAAAACTGGAATATTTGATAATCCGTGTCTCTCTATATATCGACAAGATCCGTCTCGACTGGTCAGTCGGTAATCCTATTTACTATACGGTAAGTTTCTTCTCTTGATAAAAGAACTCATAGGCTTAGGCCTCGGACTAAATGTGCCTATCGCATCAAGCGTGCATGGAAAGTCTGGTCTGCTATGTAATTTCGTGATTTCGAAAGATGTCTCGAGAAAGACTTTTACATCTGTTAAATTGACTTACGAGATTGATGGAAGGACTAAATTTAGCAATTCCTCTAGCTTTCTTTGCCGTTTCCCTAATTTTACTCCTAGGCTACCTTTGCTATGTTTGGAAAAGGAAGGAAAGTTAGGGGATTGAACATGTGGTTGGAAAATAGAAAAAGGGTAACGAGACAATTTGAGAAGGAGAGGGGGAAAAACCTAAAAGAAATAGCTCATTTTCTCAGTAAACTTTTTCTCCCAAACACAGATTAGGAGTTTGCCCTATTTCCAGACAAATACCCGTTGCTTTCTCACTCTTTTTTTTGGTTTTTTCCCCTATCAGGCAAAAGAAAGATTGCCACCATGTCGGATTCCTTTTCAGTTCTAGTTCTTTCTTCGTCAATCTGTGTCAACTAATCCTAACCTGACGCGTGATAATATTCACTCTGCTTTGCTTAAAAATATCGAAAAACCGTGGAGCTCTCCTTTTGTATTTAAATTGCGAAATAACTTATGAGAAAAAAATCACTTCAATGACTGACTTGTTAATTTTGAAATCAATAAACGCCTTTCACACAGAGTTCTAATTGTGGTCTCTTAAAGAATTATTTCATATTTCATCGGATGATAAAATGAGGATGGTAGAATTTCGATGTTAATTTTGCGCTCGGTTTTAACTTCTTCTTTTTTTTACAGAAAAATGAAAAATAAACACTCACATGGCACAAAGTGGGGCTCGTGTTTTACCGCATGGGGGGCATTTTTTCAGGTGAAGCGGTTGCCAAACCTTAATTAAGTTGCACTTCATATTTACCCTAACTCTCTCTCTCTCTCTCTCTCTCTCTCTCTCCATCTCCAGCTACTTTAAATTTCGTAAAGTCAGCTTGCGAAAGAAAAAGATAACTTTGAGGAATAGTTAAGATACTTCAACTCCAAATTAACCGACTCCAACTACCATCAAGGTGTGCCATAAAGAAAACCTGCCGTCCGAAGAGAACTCCGTCCGACCAATCTAACGGCTTTGTATAAAGCAGGTTAATAATTGATAATTTTCCCATTCAAAGGGAGGCTTATATAAATTTGTGATTTTTGTTAAAGAGAGAGTGCTGAATAAGCCCGTTCTACAGTTTATATGGTCGGCACCATCAATCACAATATTAAAATCATCTCAATTCCATATTTTATGAGAGCCACACCATACCTCTAAAGATGTTTAACACGAAATTCGGGAAGGCGTATCTTAGTAATAATTTTTTATTTTGTGAACATATCTCTCCTTTATTGTAAAGCTAGTAAAAAGGCAGGCATCACCCTAGCCATCGGAATAATTAAATTTTTTACAAGCAAACGTATCTAAACAATAAAATACTAGTATTCTCACCAAAAAAAATTAAAACCATTTATCATATATACATATATATATGAACATTTGGATTAAAAAATTAAATAAACAGTACCATGAGAATGATGGTGAAGCAACCCAATAAAATATTCGAATTCAATCTCAAACTTCATAAAAAATTATATGAAAAGCCCCATGCGTGTTGTTGAGAGTTTAACAATATAGGACCATTAAAGTAATAATGGTCCCTTTTTTAATGGAGGTTTACCCAAATAGGACCATTAAAGTGATAATGGTCCCTTTTTCTTTTAATGAAAGTTTACCAAAATTGGGACCATTAAAGTAATAATGATCCCATTTTTTATGAAAGTCCTCCAATTGCAAAATGGTCCTTTTTTTTTTTTTAATGAAAGTCCATACATTTCTAATGTCAAATGACTATCTTATACACTTCTTGATTACCCATCCCCCCTCTCTCTCTCACGCACAGAAGCACAAAGAGAACTTTAATGTCGAGACAAATCGTAAAGTTACAATTATTCCCATATTTCGAAATTTCTACAAAATAAAGAAAGCTTCTCAGAAGAATTCGAGCTTTAAGATTTGGTGGATCAAGGTCGGTGTATAATGGAGTCCATTCAATGCTCATCGGTGTACTTGAAAGCCTATATTTACAAATGACCATCATCCTATTCAATATTCTCGAATATTCCGTATTCAAACTCAAGACTCAAATTTTCTTTTCCATACAGAAGAGTACGTTCTGCATACTCGATCCACACCCTTTATGAACGTCGCAATGCATCGACGTGACTCGATGGGTTTGGCCATCTCACTACGCAATCTAACCCTATGGTACAAGGTCACCTTTTTGCTCATGTACTTAGCTATATACAAAGGGGGAAGGCAAAAGGCTCCTTTCTTCCCCACCCTCCAACCAAAAACTCTTTTTCTAGTTTTCTTGGTAAACGAACCATATTCTTTTGCCCTATCGAGGCAGGGAAAAATCGGGAAGCCTAAGAACAGAGCCTGTGCCCTAGACTAGACAGAAAGAGGGAAAGAGGGAAAGAGAGAGAAAGAGAGAGAAAGAGAGAGGGAGCTCTAAAAAGAGGGTTCAACGAGAGGTGGGCTTTCGGTCAAAAGCAGAAGCTGGGGGGTCCTGTTTCAGTTAAAAGATTCCCACTAATGGCTAAACCAACAGAAGGCGCAGGACGTCCTCCATCTAACCCGGCGCGCCCCATTTCGATTTACGGCGCATCGAGCTCGATCCAAATCGAGACATCATCAGTACTTTCAGTTCGGCGAAGAGAATTCTCTCAGCAAATTTATGTGGAACCTCCGGATGGATCTCTCCCCCACACGTCACGGTCGGACTGATCGATGAAAGCACGCACGCCATCTGCCATCATCACCATGCCTCCTTCCAGGAAGCATCTCCCTTCCCCGTTTCCTAAAATCGACTCACGATCTATATTTTGCAGGGACGGATTTCTTCTCTTTTTCCCCTCCCCCTCTCTTTTGCATAATTAGCGAAACAGTGCGTTGATTGGCTCCTTCTCGGTGATCCATACGCATCGAGTCCGGTCTTTTCTTTGATGGGGAGGCCCCTGCTTGGTACGAACGCACCGCCGAAACTCATTTTCGTTCGGAAGAGAATTCGTACGTTCTTTCCCTTTTGTTACTACTTATGTTGGCACCGTTAACAGGTTTTTTTTAGATTCCTGTCCTCTCTCTCTCTCTATTTTTCCTCTTTGTTTACTGAGTAAGATTCTCTCCCTTCTCCCGGGGGAGGCAGACTAAACTAAAGTGATTCGCATCGTTTGTTAAATGACCGGCTGGAAAGTGGATAGTGCCTTTTCAAGGTAGTTGGATCGACGGTAAATTTACTAACTTCCTAACCCCGATAAAAGTAGGCCATTGAAATTTCTCGCCAGGACAACATGGACTACCCTTCGTCTTCCCTACTTAGGCACTGAAAAGAAAACCATCGATCACACTTCATACTAATGTATCGATTCAATTAGGGCGGTCCTATCCGATCGTCATGTGGACCATATTGCCGTACTCACTAGATCGGTATGTTTATGTCTCATCAAGTCTAAAAGTCTATGCTGAAGGTGTTGCGGAACATATTGCGCTTTGTTTGTAGAATGATCGGGCCTAAGTTCTTAGGCCCACTCAAAATGTCCTCACTAATTTGGCTGGTCTAATTTTGTTTAGATTAGTTTGTCAATTGTCAAATTTATGCTCGGGTCTATAAATAGAGGACCTATTTATTTGCCCCCCGTTTCTCATGATTTACATGATCACGCTCGCGTAAACCGAGGACAAACCGTGAAAATGGGCACGTGAAAAGGAAAGACAGAAGGAGCATTCCCCAATTTTCGGGTGCAAAGCTAGGACTACTAAACTAGCTATCAAAATCAAAGCAGTCAAATCAAAGTGAAAACTAGCAGTTTCTTTCAGTCACGTTTAGGACAGATACGTCGGAAGCTAAGTTAGCTAACTACCAACATCTCATGGTTAAGCACCAGCCTACGTGCGACTTTGACATTGATTATTTATTCAAAATTGTACAGAAATCGAGGAAAAAGTTAAAGACATTAAGAACTTTAAATTAATATATTAATTTTCTAATATACTCATGCTACATTTATTTTAAATTGATGCACTACTGTCCATTCATCCCAAAAAAATCTCAAATTTATTATAATTTGAAATAAATATAATGTGGAATATCAGTTTGAAGTAAGTGTGATACGAATATACTACTTTGAGAATTTTTATAATATACAAATTAATTTAAAATAAATGTGCCACAGAAAAAATGGGTGGCAGCATCTAATTTCGTTTTCCCAAGTCAGTGCAATTACAAATATAGATGCAAACAAGAGGGATCTGACTGCAATTGATACCGCTGGGTCCATTCCACATTTATGGAAGTACTGTTGAGAAAGCTCCAAAATGACACCAGTATTGATTAGTTAGGGTCCCAGTGCAGACTTCAGTGGGCCCTTCATCATTGTTGCCCATTTTCGACATAATTGTTGTTGGGTGGAAGAAGAAAAAGGTCGAAGTCCTCCGTTGGCCCAAAAAAACCTTTTCCTTTCTTAATTTAAAATAATTTCTAAAATCTAAAAAAAAAGTATACCTAAATCTACATGTCAATATTTGCCCCTAATGGCTACCATTGGAAAGGAAAATGTGGGAAGTTCGATTATTTACCTTTTTAGAGCGTCAAAAGTGGAGATGTTTTGGAGTTCAACTTACTCGCTCTACAAAAAAACATAGCAAAAATTTTAAAGTGACTTAGTTAGAGTAAAACGGACAAAAAAGATTCGCACGTTGTGAAAGTTTCATGTGTTTAGGATTAAAAAGAGTATGCACATAGCAAGATTGAGATCAAGCGTAAAAACTAAGGATGCGAATAATAATCATTTCGACCAAAAATTGATTTTTGAAAGTGAGATATATTTTTCTATTTCTATTTCTAGATGAGTTTATAAGTAAAAATTTCTATATGATAACAATGCAAAATTTTTGTTATTGGAATAGAATTTCGTTTGATAATAACACAAAATTTCTTCTTCCCAAGTGGTACCAAATGGCGACAGCAAATAGTGGCCGATGACCGTGGCAAGTGGGTAGCCGATTAGTAGAGAGGATGCACAATTAAAAAATATATATTTTTCATTCATGTTCCAGAATTAAAGAAGTAAAAAAAAATACTTTTTATTTCATTTGCAAACCTATTTCTAGACCAAAATTTTGCTCTAGAAATATAAAAATGAAATTGCGTCACCAAACGAATTTTTGTTCTAGAAACAAATCTAAAACATAAAAAATATTCTAAAATAGAAATAAAATAATTTTCATGCACACCTTAAAAGTCTATCGAAACACGGCATGAATAAAATAGTTATTGGCTCTTTTGATAGATTTTGTTTCAAATTCTTACCCTTTTTTTCCCTTAAAATAGGGGTGATCGGCTTTTAGTCCAGTCTGATTCCACCTAGGAACCAGTAAATGCGGATCGATCACTTATTTAACATGAAGACAAAATTAAAATAGAAAAAGGGCGAGATTTTGGCTTTTCTTTGTCAAAAAGAAAGAGATCCAACCAATTGATCAAAGAAATCTTCCATGCTTTTTTCTTTGGCAAATTTCGGCTAGCGTGATCAAAGGAATTAATTCCTCCAAACTACATAAAAATGGACAATAAACGTAGGGGAAGCAAAAGAGATTGTCTCCATTTTGTTCTGGCAACAAATTGGCAAGGGAATTTGGTCGTGAGGGAAAGCATACAAAGGATATTCTCTTTGGAAGATAATGGGAAAGGGTCGGTCAACAGGGGAGGAATAAAAGGAAAAATATGAATAATAAGAAAGAGCGTGAAAGATTTAAGCACTAATGGGAGCAAAGCAAATTAGTAAGGCCATTCACACCGCTCTCTTCCCTTAATTTTTTGAGCAATAATATATATTATGTTGGTCCAGTTCCCCTATAATCGAGAATTGGATTGCTTGGACACTGGTTCCACTTTTAGGAATAGGAAATCGAACCGGCACTCTTGGGAATTGGACTTATCGGGCCAATTGATTCGATCCGATCGGTCCATCTTGCTCACCTCTACTTTAGAGTATCTAACGTTACACTGTGAAAGTTTTGAATTGTTACCTTTTTTTTTCCCTCGTGGTATCTAACATTACAGTGTGAAATTTTCAAATGTTTAAATTTAAAAAAGAACACATGCATAGCAAGATTGAGAAATAGAGTAAAAACTAAAAATCAATCGAGAAACATCGTGAATAAATAAGTTTTTGGCTCTTTTGATAGATTTTCTGTCGAATTCTTGCCTTTTCTTTTACTAGAGTATCTAACATTATGCCGTGAAAGTTTCAAATGTTTAGGATTAAAAATGAGTACTTGCATAGCAAGATTGAGATGAAGATTAAAAACTAAAAGTTTGTCGAGACACGTTATGAATAAATAAGTTATTGGCTCTTTTGATAGATTTTGTTTCGAATTCTTATCCCTTTTTTTTCCCTCGGAGTATCAAACATTTAAAATCTCTTGAAACATAAGAACCTCAAAATAATATAATAATTTAAAATGATTAATATCACAAAATATCTCAAACTAGTCTCGAGTCACATTTATGTCAAATTAATTTTTGTGTTACAAAAACTTCCGAACTGGTACACATCCATGCCGCATTTACTTCAAACCGGTCCACTCGTGCCACATTTTTTCTAAACTAACTTTTATTTCAAACTAGTACAACCGTGCCACATTTACTCCAAATGATGCACCCGTATAATTACCCAAAAAAAAATCCTAGATATATCAAAATTTGGGGTAAATGTTACATGGATATATTAGTTTGATATAAATATGGCACGAGTGTACCAGTATGAGATTTTTTGCGACACAAAATGAGTTTGGAATAAATGTGGCACGGTTGTATCAATTTGAGATTTTTTGTGACACAAAAAGTTAATTTTGAGTAAATGTGGTATGAGTATACTAGTGTGGGATTTTTAGTAGTGTTGGTGCTATTTTATACTATTTTCATGATTATAAGAATCTCCGATGTTTTCTATTTAGATTTTTAGGAAGCAACACGTACTTGAAAAAAGACAGGAAGAAACGCAGTCTAAACGAACAAACACAACGGTAATATACAAATAAGACACTGTCCCTCACTCCATAAGCTAATAAGAAATCGAGAGGGAATGGCTTTGACAATCTTGTAAGATTTGATTTCTTATTTTCATCTTTGTAATTGGCATTTTTGTGTACATAATATATAGAAGGGTGAGGAGGGACGACCATCATAAATGTTCCATAAATTCACAAGTCCATTATCGTGCTCTCACCGGCATCCCTGAAGGCGGGAACTAGAGAGTCTTCCCATATGAGGCAATAGCAAACATTCCTCAAGGTTCGCTCCAGACGCGGCTTGAACGGTCGTCTAGCTCTGGACCACTGCGCATGTTACTATTATTAACTCTTATTTTTCAAGATCCATACACGAAAGAATGGCACGAAGATTACGCACACCACTGCTGAATTAAGAATTCAATCTGATCGTGTAACACGACATGTGGAACCACGAACAAAACAGTACAGGCAGCGTGTGATGCAGGACCGTCCGGACAGCATTGTCCACATCGCTCACGTACGAGTCTTGATGAAATCTAGCGATGAATTTAATGACATCAGTCATGACAATTCCCCGCGGTTGTGGCTGAAGGGAAGCAGTCCTGCGGAAGCCGAGTAACATGCATTTGCAGACAGGCTCCTCGATTTGGGCCGGACGGTCCTGCCGACGACAGCGCTCATCACGACGATGGGTAAAAGTAATCACAGCGGCAAGGTCTAATGGGTCTTCGTCTCACCGTCTTCGCGTTTCGCGAGAAACGGAAGAAGAAGGCGCAGGGCAGGAATCGGCAGCCCCGGCGTAAATGAGACGGGAGGCGCGCGAGGACGGGGTCGTTGGCAGTCCCGTGAATGCTCGTCGCAGGGGAATTTATGGCTTGCAGTCACTTGCCGAGCACTTACGCATGTGGCGACGGGAGGACTTTGACCTAGCGTTGACCACCTGTCGGCTAGTTGCTTCCTGCAAGTGAGATGGGAGAGTAGTTTAACTCGAGAAACGGCTATCTGGTCTCTACTTCTGTCGTTACCTTAACATACACGAAAGAACAGTAGAATCTAGTGTCCGCTTAGCCCTGTGTTTAGGAACGCGATGTCTGCTAGATGTCCGCGCCCAGCTAGCTCCATCTATCAACCCGCATATAAAACGCGTGGAGAAATGATATGAGCCTACCGGAACTCGAGTTGTCGTGGAACCTTTGCTAGGATGACCGTTGCTGTCGTTCTTGAAAGCAGAGGAGCCAGTTTCATCCGCAAGATTTTGTACTCAGGAACCTCGAAAAGAGGACAAGTTGCGTTGCTTCATAGATACTAAAGGAACATATTAACCCCCAACAGCATGAAGATTCGACTATCTAAAGGACTTCGGATTACCTTGCCAGTCTTACGAACCAGTAAAATTGAGGCTTTGACTTGTACTAGTGACTCTAATCCACGGCAATCTCTTGACACCGTAGCTAACAATGTCAGTCCTAAAGAGTCAATCCACTGTATCGTTGATGATGTATGATGCTAATTGCTAGCCAACCTATCCTCCACCAATGTGATTGTCCCATTCGTCAACTCCACGAGTGTCATATCTAGTCTTCACCAATCTAGGTGGGGTGGCAAGTGAAAAGAAGAAAAAACCGAATTGGCTTTTGGGGTACGAGGCTTGAACTTATAACTTCAATCGTATTGTAATTACAAGGTTTATCCACCTCATTTAACATAGGGAAGTGCCTCGTCCAAAATTTTTAAAAGGAAAGAGCAAATCTTTATGTGGATAGATAAATTACGCCATGTCTTTAGTTACATCCTAGATCAGGTTAGGCTTGAACCGATTCAACGATTTAAGTTTAATGATGGTCGAAGAAATGTCATAGAATGGAAAGCCCACTTGGTAGTAGGCAACCTTTGCGTGCAATGCATGTCACCTAATTTCTTTTTATCTTGCATACAGCTTCTCCATGGTTATCTTGTACTAGTACCAGTCTTATTGTTGTAGATATTATGCTTACAGTTCATGAAGAATCGTTGGTACACTTACTCGTCACCATGTCATGTGAATAACATCCACCTTATTTTAACAAGAGACTCAGGCATGCCAGTAACCAACTCGCACAAAATACTAGCAGTCAACTTCTTACCTGGAGAATCGCAAAAATCACTCCGAGACTAGGATACAATAATGTATATCAGCAGGAGGTGCCAGTGCAGTTAGGTTGGGTCCTTAGGATGGTCGATCCGGTCAAATTTAATGACAAAACGTAGGCGATTAACTGTTCACAACAGGGCCTGATCGATCTAATTATGCGCACCCGAAAAGGAGGAAAAAGAAGGGCCTACACTCTACAGCGGTATGTGTGTCACGAGGGGACAAGCGAGTGTCATTTAGTAGGAGCAACAATAAACAAATTTCAAGAATAGAGAGGTGTGAGTACAGGAACCAACGCCTTTTTACCGTAATATTCAAATTCCCAAGGGGGCTCTGGCCTGGAAGAACTCTATTTACGACACTTTTCCCAACCTGACCTCATGACCTCGCGCCGAATCCAACGTAGATTTTGAGAATGCGATGTCAATAATCTCACGTCGTTTGTTCAGGACGTGTTTTCCAAGGCCGTGCAGCAGAGGCGTGAATAGAAACTTACCGACCGCTGCAAATATACATTTTTATCTTTTCGGGTCCGAATTGAAAATTAAGGAAAAGCAGCTTTTGGGCGGGGGGAAACCCAGAAAACAAATGAGAGACGTGGAAAAAGGTGTTCGCTTTTCCTCGACATCAACATGGGACGTGCTCATGGAGCGCGTGTGTGGAGATTCTGCAGACTCCTTTTCTATAAAGATGTGGATTCGAAACATATGGTAGTTAGCGAGAGGAATTTCGATGTATTATTTTTTTTCCCTAGGAGTTCGAGGGGGACCAAAGTTGGAACTTTAGGATGCCATATTTCCATTTGCAAAACGGTCCGTCCGAGTTTAAAGCTGTGATTCTCATATTGCTTTTTTAAGTTTAGGGGTAGAATAGCACAATGGGTAGGTTTGGTCCATTTTCAATTTGGACCAAAGGAGTTGAGGGACTTTAACCTATTCATAATGGGTAAAGAGCACGGCTGTGAATGTGTAAAGAATGACTCATTATTAATATCGGTCTCGGGTCGGGTATGAATTATGTATGGGTCACTAGAATTGCATTGTGTAGAAAATAGGTCAAAACCGGTTAAATGAGTCTATTTGGGTTGGGTGTTAGGTCGGATCATTTATCACCCGACCCAACCACCCTGTCCTACCACACCTGATTAACAGGTCTGCTCTTCAGCTATATCCTTGGGTGTGTGCCCAAGCGAATAAGCATCTGAAGTAAGGGAAAATCTTGCATCTAGAAACATGGGGAATCCTGATTTTTCAGAAAGTTTTTTGCCCAGTGATGCCATCCTAGTCAAATTTCATCAGCGGTTCACGGATCGGATGTTTGCACCACAGATCAGCGTTCAACCACAAACCAAAAAGCTTTTGAAAGGTTCATTCTTTTTGCAAGCACGATTCCCAATTACGTTTTAATAATGTTGCACCTGTCTGTCTTGGCTCCACCACCTTGTTGGTGTAGTCACACTGAGTCACTGACCATGGCGCCATGCTCACGCATCCCTCTTCCCCAGCTACAGGGCTGAATGAAGCACGGTCCTTCCTAGGCCCACCGTCTTGCTCGATCACGTCTAGGTTTTTCCAAGGTCCGCATTCCTTCCGTTCGATCACGTCCGCTCCTCGCACCTGTGATTCTAACAACCGACCGCGCCTGTGATTCTAACAACTGACCGCACGACAACAGTACTCCTCCAGACACTTGGCCTGAGTATGCACGTACATACTGCTGCCGGCGAAGCAAATTACTCAAGGCCCGATCATATCGCTAGCCCTTATCATGAGGCACTAAAGATCAATGCAGGTGTGTTAATTTATCCAGTCACGGTGCAATAGACTCGGTGAAATTCATGTGTTCGGGGTACCAGGGGATGGCTATATTTCTAGGAGCAAACTTCGGCAGAAATGAATCGCTTCAGGAGAATCGTTCATTTTCTCGAGACATCACCAGAAAGTCGTGAAGGTTATAGTTAGTCACAGTGCCGTACTTGCCAGTGTTGATTTAGCAAAAACAACCATTTAATCCACACATTTCATCCGCCATACCTGATCATTTTCCGTTCGAGAATGCTTAAATCTGGATCACACCATGCTATGAAGGAGTTTCCATACGTTATCAGGAGCTTACACATAGGGGCAATGTGCCTGCTAAGCCCATCATATAATCCGGGAAGGTCAATATGGCTAATGCGGGCTTAACTCTGTACCCTAAAACTTAACAAGAACATATTTTCATGGGGACATACCAAGATTTCCCTAGTCAACTCCAGATGTGAATGATTATAAAAAAGCGATAAACAGAGATGATGATGGGTCATTGCAAGAATTGCAACATAAAGCAATCGAATTATCAATACTCTAAACAATGACTGCCTGACATCTGCACTCGACGTGAACCAGGACAAGCAACGTCATATGAAGTTCTCATGAATCAGTAGCATAGCATTTCAACCTCAATCAGAGCGCAGTGGGTTGTTAGTCCAACACCATTTGTGTTAAACTGGAGGTCCCTCTTACAGATACAACCAAACAGACCTCATTTTTCAACCAAAACTATTTCTGCATCATACTAATGGTAAGGCCTCTACTGATAAAGAACTAACAAACACAGTAATGCAATTGATCAAGTTTTCCCATCAACGATGTTTCTGTGATTCAGCTTTTCCATGCTTCTTTTTTTTTTTGTTTTTTCTCTGCTGAAAACAAAGTATCCCTCACGAAGCTAGATGATACCACTTCATGTAAATGATGACACCCAGAGAATTTTTGAACAGGTTTTCCAAGTGCAAAGTCCTTTTGAATTCAAACATTGCCGACGATTTGTGAGTAGTTTTTCGAATGAACAGAGGATTTTATGGAAAGAGAAGAGACCAAGGCCCCTAAAAAATGGCATCTTATTCTTCATGCCACTAATGAAGAAATGTATAAATTAGCTTTAGTCTAGAATACAAGATAAACATACACCTCGCTTGCCCACTTGCTAAACTCATTCAAGAAGCATGCACTAGACACTCTGCATGGACAAATTCCTCCTTCAACTTTTGCCAGACTTTCGGGCCACTAGGATGTCGATTTACATACTGACTAACAAATTTTCTATCTGAGCATCCAATGAAAGTACTTAAGGCCAACTCAGGATCAGCTGCTCCTTGGTCTTTCAGCCAATTATACATGGAATATCTAAGTTTGATTCTCTGAATTTTATAACCAATAAAAGCTGGAAATTTAACTAAAGTTGACAAGGGGCAACCCAAATCATTCATGAGAAAATCCACTTTCATCTCAATCACATCCCTTGACATGTTAAGAATTTTGGGACATACTGTCAGCATTTTAATGACATCCTTCCGATCCAAACCAGCGCTCACAAGGCAATCAAACCTCTCCTGAAGATCTTCAGCTTTGCCTCTGAATAACTTGACGGCCTCGCTTATCTTTGTTAAATCATCACTAAATCCCAATCCCAACAAAAACTTAACCTTCAGCAATTTCTTACTCACATCAGGTAGTTGCTCAATTCGTGATCCAAGAACCCAATTCTTCATTTCTGTTGGGTCATCCTTGATGATTTTACAAAGCCGCTTTTTTCCAATATTTAACCTAGCAAATACAGTGTTAGGTTTCTTCAGAGTACATTCACCCAACCATGGGGAATGAGAGCGTAAAATTTTGCTAATGTCTTCAGTCGGCATGTCAATCTCAGTGAGGAACATAAAACACCTTCTCAAATTTGACAAAAACTTTCCAACTTGGACATTTGGAAACTGCAAAAACATTGACCGTATTTCACATACAGAGGACCCAAATTTTAACAGATAACCAATGAGGGAAAATGTCTTGTCCCCTGAACCTTCAAAGAAAATTCCCGGATGGTGTCTAATTAACTCACTCAACTGCTCCTCACTGCAACCTATGTTTCTAAAGAAACAGAAAAGCTCAAGAATCTGACTCCATCTAAAACAATCCTTTTCAGAAATATTCTCTTCAATCATTGTGAAATGAAAGCCAAGATTCTTCAAATTCTCTAATACCTCGACGAAGTCCTTATCAACATCTCCAGTCAAAAGATATGGACTAGCGGCAATAACCCTAGCCATATTAGACCGACTAAGCCCCAGTTTCTCATAGGCACTAATCTTCAACGTCATAAGCCCACGATCATAACGGAAGATTTCAGGAGCCTCCTTGTAAATTCTCCCCATCTTCTCACGTGCAATCCCATATTCACAAAGTACATGATAGTTCTCCAACAACAGCTGATCATCCATCAAAAACATCATCTCTCTTGGAAGAAGCCGAGCATAATCTGCCGGACACAAACCCAGACTCTCAAAAAATGGCTCGAATTCATTTATAGGATGATAGCGTAAGAAACGCGATATCGATGCACCAATGTCCTTCCGGGCATTGACCTTCTGCAGAAGCCTATCGAGGAACTGAGGGGAATTCTTACTTATAAACTCCGCATCCATGAAGGGCAAGCCTCGAGTGAAGTGCAAGTACTCCACAATCGCATCTTGCGCTAGCCTAAGAGTCACACCACCAGTTCTCCCCAATTTTCCATTGTTATTCAGGGGACCCTCTATCAATCCCACATGATAACTTCTTGCCGTCCCGCAAAGATCCGGACTTTGAGCAATCTGAAACAACCCTCTTGGCCAAAACTTGGTTTTGCAAGACTTAACCAGGCTAACTACATAAACCGAACAGACCCTCATCGTACTAGCTGGTGCTCACCCTGAGTTTGTCCTAGACGGGTCATCGCTCGTTATTACTCACAATCGTAAAAAGGGGTCATAAGCAACGAAACCACAATCCATTTTGAGGTTCCACAGAGTCGAGTCGAGTCGCCGATTGTCGTACCTTGCTGCCAAAATCTTGCTGCTTCCACCCTCTGCTAAGCGGAGATTGATGGAGCCTCGACAGAGGGGCCTTCTTGAATGGAGGAAGAGGAAGGAGGGCGAGGCCGCTCGTCAGTTGCTCGACGGAGTGAGGGCGGCTCCCTCGAATTTCACCATGCGGTCGAAAAGGGCCGACGCTATACGAAACCACCGCGCGTGGCGGCGGCGGCGCGCGGCACGAACTGGGCTACGAAGCCAACTGTCTTCCGGGTTTTGCTTGGATCGAGCTCGACGGGAGGCCCGAGCTTAATGCCTAGGGAGCTGATTGGCGGTGAATTAATCAGTGAGATCAAGGATCATGCTCAGCTGCGGCCCGAGGCCGGGCTTGCGAGCATAGCTGCATGAGGCCCGGACCGCAAGCGAGCGGGTTTAGCAAAGGTCGCTGTTCGGACATCCGGACTTTGCACGTGTTTCGGCGCGCCATGGTATGGGGAGACTGCGGAATTTCTGGTGCAAGGGGCTGCCCAGTAGCACCTGTGGACTCGGGCCTTAAGAAGGCGAGAGAATTGTGATAGTATTGATCTCTATAGATGATCTATTCATCACCCGAGATGATGGAAGCAAGATATATCGAATTAGAGCCAATCTCTTTATTTGCTTTCGGATGAAAGAGTTTAGAGAACTAAAATACTTCCTAGGATTCGAGATTTGGTAACGCAAGAAAGGTTAGTCTTATGTCAGCAAAAGTGCATGAGATCCTTTCGAGAAGTTTGGGATGCTTGATCGCGAGCCAATCTCGGGATTCTAAGGTTACTGAAGGAGATCTTTGATCTCGGGATTCTTTGCCTAAACTATAAGGTTAGCATATAATGTCGTGCTAACTATGCTGGTGACCACGACACACGACGTTCAACTACTGGATATGTGTTTCACCTTTTGATTGTGGAAAGTGTCATGGTGCAGTAAGAGGCAATAAAAAATATCACTATCAATCGCAAAAGCTTAGCATAAAGTGATGGCAATGGTGGCACAAGAAAGTACGTGTTTAATGCAGATTATGAAATACCGACATCAAGTAATTGAATATCTTGTAGTGCTCATTTGTGATAATCAATCAGCCATATGATTGGTAGAGAACCCGATCCTCCACGCAAGAACTAAGCATATATAAATACATTATGACTTCTTGCATGAAAAGGTACTGATGGGAGAGAGAGAGAGATGGAAAGCATAAAGACAAGAGATCAAATTCCAAATATTTTCATCAAGGACTTGGGACTATAGGGTTTGAAGAGTATCGAAAGCAACTTGGCATCGTCCCAGATTCACATTGAAAGAAGAGTAGAAGGTGAGGAGTATTGAAGGAAAAGCTCCACCGCCTACTCTATCCATTCAACTATTTAGATTTTTATTGTTGCAAAGTATGAGATATTTTGGTAATAGGGTATAGAACTGTGTGGCTAATAGATTGGACACAAGACACATCTAGTATTATCAGTAGTTTATGTATAACTATATAGGGAAATAAAGCCACCTCCTTCTTACAAGTAGCTAAGAAGTGCTTCAGTTTTGGTAAATGTATGAAAAAAGTATACAATAATAATAATAATAATAATAAATCATTGTGTTGCTCTACTAGGACTCCTGGTGAAGTGTAGTCGATCCATCCGAATCCATCAGCTTCAACATAGCCCTATTAGCGGGTCTTCTCTTTGTCACTTTCGTATGGCACTCTCAACCTATGGCAAAAGAGTCCACCTTATTCTTGTTCTGTTTGAGAACACCGAGCCTGCAGATTCGTCGTTTACGGAATCACATGACTGCTAACTGCTATGTACTAAACTGGATTTGACCTACAAGGCTGCAAACAAGTGGCTGTCCTTTCGAAAGTCTTCAAGACAACCTGGATAATGTTTTAGGAAAGAACATCTTTAAAATAGTAATATGATGATGGAACTTCCAAAGCTTGTGTTCATTGTTGTCATCGCAGGGTATTGAGAGACAACTCCAGACAGGCAGAGGCTGCATCAGCATCATCCCTGAGTGCCGTTTCTTGTCAAAGAATGGGGTGTCACTAAGATTTAGCCAAAAAGGAGGGCATTGCGGTAAATTATCCAAAGATCAGGAGATCAAAACTATGAAGATGCTGTAAAGAGAACAGCATTGATGGCCAGCTGAGGATGATACATAGTGATAAAAAGATCAGGAGATCGTGTTGAGTCCTAAAGTTGTGAAAATCTACTAAACGTGCAATCAAATTGTTTAGAGATGCAGTTGAATCCATTTCAGTAGTGCTGCTGACAAGAAGATCACCGTTGATTTACTTGTATAGAGATAAGCCATTAGGAAGAATCTCTCCCAGAAAATCAAATTTAGTATAAGCTGGTTGATGACGGCATGTATGTGAAGCTCTGATGCAGTAATCTGTTCCTATTCACGTTGCCCCAAAATGTTGTTTAATTTCTGGAGTTGTGCCCACCTTTATTCTGAATTCTCAGGTTACAGTGGCGGAAAAAGAAAAGTTACAAAGGTGATTTCGCTCCTAATTAGCCCAAATTTGTTGGATCTTCGAAATACATCAGCACCTAGGTAATTTGACCCCTAAAAAGACGTCATATAGCTGCAGCCTGGATTTGAGTAAAATCTTCTAAGTTTTCAAAACCTCGCGCTTCAGTATGTCATAGTCAGTCTGTGAATCAAAATCCAATTTTGTTCATAATGTTAATGCTTCTTTAACTACGATATTAAATGACAACAATCAGAAAAAATTGGCCATTTTGACAGGAACTAAAACAGCAGTACCTGTGATACCCCATGATGTGGTCTTAAAGTCTGCCAAGAGACATTAGCATCCAAAGGGTGCAACCCCGTATGTGCCTGTCTGGTGAGCATATACTTCTTGGAGAATGAAACAGAAGAATCACTGAATTGCTTAATATGTTTGAAAACCAAAATATGACTGCAATATTCTTTGGCAATTCATTCTCATTCCCCGACTATTGATACAATGCGACATCAAAGTTATCAGACAAATGCAGATAAATCACACGGTATATTCTGCCTAAAAATCTCACAAACCAAACACTCCAGAGAGACTTTCCCAGCAATTCTTTGTAAGATCCCACCTGTTCGATATAAATTTTGAGACATTATACACAGAGAAACACACTTCCCTAAATCAACACCTATGAGACATTTCATTGGCCTTCCAGAGCTCCAAATTAAGATAAAGCATTTCCTGTTACATTCAATTTATAGTTGGTACACCACAGTAGACCAAGAGTCTTGACAACCATTGTCTTCTTCACCGTAGCAATTGGTTGCACAGACAGTATCGGCAGAAGGAATGAGTCCTTTCATCTTCCTTGTTCCTCCACATTGATATAATTTTTTCTTTATCATGCTGTTTAGCAGCTTCTGATTCACTTTTTCCTTTCTTCCCCAGCTGGAAGGGATTGAGACTGCAGCGGATGGTAGACCAGGAAATTGTGCTACCTGGGCAGCTAACTTATTTTGGATGGGAAATGAGTATTATGAGTATTTTGAAGACCTTCTGTGGCTGAGAAATGAACATCTTCGAGACTATTCACACTTTCACTCTTGGAGGGATCATTGCTTGACTTTTGTTGCTGATCAAACATCATCCTCAGTTGTCTCCCTTGCTCTTCAATTCGCAACTGCAAAGTCCGCTGAATCTGTCGAAGATATCCACAGAAACTCTTGTTTTAGACATCAAACTTCGGAATGATGAACCGCAGGCAAGTTGAAGAAAACAAAGATCGCTGTTTAAGAGGCCAAACTTTCTTTCATTGAATTCACTTCTAAAACTGAGAAAGTGAAAGTAAATTTACGTGATGCCTTTTCAAAGTCTCTCCATCATCTGCCCTTTCTTTACTTTAAGAAAGGTTCAGAACTTCACCTCAAGTTGTTCATGGAGACGCCTTTGCACATCCAACTGCAGTTGTAACGCCTCTCTTATTTGCAGGCTGCTGCCATATGTCAAACTCTTACATTAACACCCAAAGTAATGTGCTCGAGAGGGTATATCTATCTATCTCAAAGCATGGTAAGAAAAATTGCAAATCGCAGAACATATGGACTGAGCCAGGCTTACTTCTTGATATCGATTTGGGGAACTTCATTTGAGCTAGTTCTTCTAGCAGTCCTCCCTATTGTTTAATGAAAATCTTTTAGGACTAATAGCTGAGGGGCAGGAATTAATAAACATCATTAATACTAGATTGCTAGAAAAAGAGGATTAACCTTCTGCAGAATCTGGCATGTATTTTGCAATTCGATACTTCTGCATCGCAAACAAAAAGAATGTAATATCTTTAAGATAAAGGTTTACTGTTAAGTTCATGGCTCATGCGAATAAGAAGTTTCCCAGTTGTACATACCTGCAAATGACTTTTAATGTGAAAAATTGTTAATCCATCTGAATCCATCAGCTTTAAGATAGCCTTTGGAGTCGCCTCTGTATAGGATCAATCATCGGAATATCAAAATGAATCTCTCTTCACTTATTGGTTAAACCGATAAGCTATTTATCACTTACTTTCAGCACCCCCGAGGCGATTTACACACTCTACGAACTTCTCGTGCAAATCTTGAGTCCACCTAATTCTTGTTTTATTCGAGAGAATGGATCCTGTTGACATGGCATTAGCAGAAGGAAAGTTTGAAGGCTGTTTTTCCAACTGAGAAGAGAAGCTGAGTTGTGACAGAAGATGACCCGATGATCTGCAAGAGACCTGCAAACAAAGGGCTATTCATTCTAAGTATTGAGAACAAAATGCCTAATATTAGTCAAGATAAGCAAAAGCAAGACACATAATAGAACGGTCAAACCTTTTGGTCCCTTTTCTCAGCAGAGGGACTTGAGAGACACCTCCAGTCAGAGGCTGCGCTGTCCCTGAGCAATTTGTCTTGTCCATAAGCAAGAACCTTGCCCTGCTGCGAATTGGTGTATTGGAATTTATAGCATTTCTCCGCTGCTCTATCATACTCATTGCTGTAAGGAGACTTTGCAATGGCCTGCCCTTTCGACTCATTAAAGGGGTCAGGCTGATCTCGCAAATTGATTGTGAAACTCTCCCTGGAAGATCTGTACAGAGGGAATTCGGTATCACATGCTTTAGAAGGTTGCGAGCAATCTGATGAACTGCCTACATCATATCCACGCTGCTGAAATCCCATGCAGTGCTCGGCTGCATAGAAAGCAGAAGCTGGTGATTCGAAACAGCTCAACATTGTAGTACTCGATGATTTAGCAGGTCCAAGGTTCTCCAACTGCAAGCATGAACCCCTAGTTGTTGGCTGAGCAGAGATTCCAGCATTCCAAGGCGGTGGCGCACTGAGTACTCGAGAGTGATGAGTGTTGAGCTCAAAGTTGTCACCGCTAGTCAGTTCATGGTTTGACCTAATCGTATCGTGGCTGTATATCTCCTGAGTATACATCCTCACAGGGTTAATCTGAGATCACTACAAGCACGAACAGGAAGCTGATAGATTTCTGTTCAATCGAGAACATAATAGACTGCATCAGCTCTCATGCCGTCGTGATTTTCTTATTGGATTACAAGCTTCACAAAACCTGAACAGAATGGTCATGAAAGAGAGGAGAGGAAGATCATTTGATTGTTATAGCTATGTGGAATTCAAATGACTAGCCTGGATCCCTTCTTTATATTCCTGGAGGCTTCAGCTATAAGATAAGCATAAACATAGATTATTCTATAACCTTTTGTTTATTCCTAAAATGGACGTGAATGAACAATGCTCTGTTGATGCAATCAAAGCGCATGATGCACAGGAAACAACAAATCGTTTAATTAAACAAACAAAGTGGTCTGGTCTGTCTTTGACATTGCGTTGGGATAGGAATCAACAATTCTACAAACTGTGCAAACTAGCAAGGACCATCATCATCTTTACTGCAGATCCTTTAAAATTTTACCCTCTGCCAAAGGCGGCCTAAACTGCATAAAAACATTTCATCTGTGTGGACCAGAGGAATTTGTAGGTCCAGAGGAATTCTTTAAGCTACGATATTTGATTCCAGTGACTTTATTATTTGGTTATATAAATTTTAGAGAGTTCTGTCATGGGCATCTCTAACCTTATTCAATAGGAAACACTGGCATATATTCATAGAGACAAATCTCTGATTATTCTCTCTATAGATACAGATAGCACCAATGTAGCTTCGCAAAAAGGCCAATACAAAATAAAGTATCCGTAAAGGAGATGATAGATCCTCAGCATGTGAGAATCCCTCTTGCTTAGTGGGTGTCTCAAAGTTACCAGAAAATTTTCTGGAGGTGTCATTTCTGATCTAAATCAGGTTACAGTTGAAGTGGCAAGATTCCGCCACATGTGTTCAAAGAACCATTTTGGATAAAAGAGAACCACATCGACCACATGACTTTTGTTCTATACTATATGTTGGCAATCATGCTGGTTGATGATGCAAACACTTAGAAGAGAAAATTATAATGACTTTAAAAATTTCTGATCTTACTTGTAACCTCAAATTGACAAAGCCTCGTTCCATCGACACAAGCAGTTCCTTCTGATGCAAAATGATTTTTAGCACAAGTGCAATGCAGCCATAGGAGTCTCATTTGAGCTTGTCCAGTTCTAGTGTCGTATCTAGATTAAATGAGCCTTCTTGATTTGATTCTTCTCTCACTCAGAACAAGAAAGCACGAGCTGAATGCAAGCGCAAAGCAGGAATTTTACTTGGTGCAGGACTAAGAGGGGATTTCTCATCAAGCCGATCGCGTGGCCACGGACGATGAAGATAACAACAATGAGAGTACCCATCGCCTTTGCCAGAGTAAACGCAACCTGTCTGCAAAACTATCCAAAATCAATCCTAGAAGACCAAACAAATCGTGACAGCAATATGGAATCGTATTAAATGCATTGCAGCGAGAGCTATAAACAATTAAGTCCTGATCTAATCATTGGAATTTACAAACAGCCCATTAGAAGCTCCAGATAAGCTTGGAATCATTAGTCCTAATGATAAATTAATACATAACCAATCATTAATTGTATGAATTATCTGAACATGAACTACAATGCACTTTCTCCATAGATCAATGTGTCTTTCCAAGAACTCGAATCGAAGTGCTTTCCGTGATCTCCTGTTTGAAGGCAGAAAGGCCGATCCCAGATTAAAAATCTTGATATCCACGTTTGACAAAAATATATCAGGTAGCTTTTGGACCTTATCAATCAAAAGGGTACATTAGAGTTGAAACTGTCTTGTTCACAGATTATTTTAATTCCTAGCAAATGAGTCAGCACGGTGACCGCAATTTCATCTCCAAAGAGAATGGATTCAACGGCTTGTGATGCAAATCACTGATGGAGAATAGATGTGGCTGGTTACGGACAGCGCCCCAACTTGCGAATTTGCTAGTAGAGAACCCTGTTCCATTCCATTTCAAGGTCGGAAAAAAGAAAAAATCGAAGGTATCGAAACTAAAGTGGAGACACTTTTCCAATGCATGGATAAGTCGTTTTCTCAACATCTGGAACCTACTCTTTTCGAGGCAACACGTAGAGAAGCTTGGCGTCATTTATTTTGATGACCTACTGATTTCCCACTTCTAGATTCTGTACAGGGTTTAATGGTGTAATTTCGGAATCTGACTACAGGACAATGAACTGTCAAAAGAGGAGGTAATGGCATTGTTGAGGTGAATGTGAATCCAATCCTATCGATATAGCAACAGTTGCCTAATGGTTCTTTGGAAAGTAAACTCATTAGCCTACATGTACCGAAACTCGGCTGCTTTTGCACAAAGCATCTAATTCCTGTGGACTTCTTTCTTCTCCATTCAAATGCGCGAGTTTGATGCGTCTATCCCAAAAAATAAATCTCAGTGGCCATGACCCGTGAGAGGCGGCAAGGCAGGTATCAAGAATTTCATCGTGCATATTGTTAGGATTCAGTAATAACCGTAAAGGCTTTGTGAAAACAGGCAGAAACCCTACATGACAAAGACAATATGGTGTTTCCAGGATTGCCAGGATGAGACTGAATCATTTATGGTCCCCTCTTGTTCATTTAGACAGAAGTAAAAAAAGGGAATTGACAGGCAGATCAGATTGACCTTGTGAGACCATGAAGGGATACAGCCTTTTAGCCGTCGCTTAGGGACGCCTAATCTCACGTACTACAAACTTCAGGTTCTGGCATTTTCCCATGAGGACTACGGCGTCCCTGTCCGGAGTCCAGGACCGCATGGGAGGACACCACTATGGACTCCATTTAGCTTTATCCTGGTGGATTATCTGCAGGCAAATCAGGTTCCCTGGAATGCCACCTTAAAGACAAATTTTCAGGTACATATCTTCCTCGGGTTATCAAAAAGAAAAACCGACGCGAAAATTCGATACGCAGATGAAAAATTGAGGAAAAAAGATATGGGAATATCAAATAAAATCCGATCTACTTGCCCGATCTTAAACTGTGCATAACAAGACGCATTTATCGCACTTATTATGTTCCCTAAAAACTTTAAAAGAGTTTCGAGAAAAAGGTCTATCCTGATGTCTCAAGTATCTCGATCGTGCCCACTTGAGGGGACATTCAGATCTGGCAATTAGAGGACACGAAAGAGATGTCTGAGGCCGCGAGCCCTGATGCGAAGTGCAGCATTTTCTTCCGCACTTTATGGAGGAACGAATAATCCAAAAGGATTGTACTAATCGAGTATTTTATCTTCTGTCATGCTTTTGATAATTGAGCTGAGAATATGGCATTTTCTAATAACCAATGTGCCGATCATGTCAAAAAGGGACGATTTCAATGCACGGAAAACAGAACCTTTTGGACTCAAACTGGCTGAGTGCGGAGCTGGCGGAATTCAAATTCGAGTTTTCTGTTTAGATAGTGAAATTCCTTTCTACATATGTAGATATATTCACAAGGAAAAAAACTGGTCCTCTCAAAATTTCTGATGGAAAAAAAAATACCGCATAAAGAATAGTCAAACCAAATGATCTCCATTTATATGCTTTTATTTTGCTGAGATAACGATCGACAGAAATTCCACATAGAAAGATATACCACATCAATAAATTATCGAGAGAGAATGCAATATAACTATACTCTCTTTCACTCAATAAATAATGAATCGATGATCGACAAGAATGCTTACAAAGGACTTCTTCTTTTTTTTTTTTTTTTTTACACTGGTGCGGTGTAAGTTAATTTTCCTTGAAGAAATGGGTTTATTCTTCTTGCTTTGTGCGCCCGCAATCTTTACCAATTGGAGCAAATACCAGAGAATGTGGAGCACAAACATGTTGGCAGGCAGGCAGACAGGTCCAAGGTAGAATATAATTTAGGTTTGGTTAGGTTTTCAATGACTTTGGGCTTCAATCTGTAGTTCTTGTCAAGGCCCAAGCACCTTGATCTTGATCACCTTTATGTCCGCACGGTACGAGGTCCATTGAATCTTTTGGGCTGGGATTTAAGTGAGCTATTCTTTGGTGTCAGGATAAGGAACGTGCAGTAACCCAACCTAAACCATTCCATTCCATCCCTATCCTATCTCTCTTATCATAAATAATACCGGTCAATCCAAATCGAACACTAATGTTTGGGAGTCGCACTTGAGCATTCGAGCATGAGGTTGAGGTTTAGGTCCGACAGCAGGCTTAGCATTGATGGAGGCAAGGTTGGGCCGACAACTAGTAGGTCAGCTCAGGTAGTAATAGGATTGAATCACCTAATCTACCGATATGTTAGGATGCCTCAGCTACATACATTGCTACACTTTCACTTAAATTCATATGACTTGCAATCAAGAAAAGAATTGCAATAGTTAAATGATGATGAGCAAGATTAATCAACTGTATCCAATTTGACCTATGGACAAATATGCAAGCATATGTTTTATGCTTGTTTGATCACATCTTCTTAATCCAAAATGGTTGGGAAGGAAAAGGTTCCAAAAAAACCTGCTATTGAAGGAAGACCTCTTAGATGGTGAATGCTTGATCGAATTGATCGGGTCATGTAATAAAAAATTTAGGTTAATGGATTGTTCAATTTGTAAAGAAGACATGCCTGAAATGGGTTGGTTCAGGCTATAGACACCTCATAAGGTTGTGGCAAGTTGTGGCCGGGGTGACTCTCCACTAGGGGTGTCAAAAACCAAACCAAATTGAAAATTTTGATTTTTTCAGGTTCGATTTTTATTTAGTCCGGTTCTCATTAAAAATCGAAATTTTTTTAATTGGTTTTGTTTTTATAGGTTTGGTTAACTGAACCAAACCAATAAAATTTAAAATATTTCCTTTTTTATTTTTTAAAAAATTGCTTCTTTGATTTTTTATTTTTTGTTTCTTCTTCTTCCTTTTGATCGCTAACCATTTGATTGGTTGTTGGTTTTGCCATCTTCTTCTTCTTCTTCTTCTTCTTCCTTCGTTGGCCGATCGCTAACCATGGAGGCGAGCTTGAACGTCGCCATAGGCGAGGTTGAGCTCACTTGACGCCCGAGCTTGTTGGCCGATCGCTAACCATGGAGGCAAGCTCGAACGTCGCCATAGATCGGGGCGAGGTTGAGCTCACTTCGAGCTTGATCCTTGACGCCGCGAGCTTGAGCCTTGCCAAATCCTCTTCTTCTTCCTTCTTCTTCTTCTTCTTCTTGATCACTTGACGCGCCGAGCTTGAGCCCCTGCCAAATCCTCTTCTTCTTCTTCTTCTTCTCTTGAGCCACCATGGAGCTGGGCAAGGACGGCTGCCACCATGGCTGCCCAGCCAATGAAGAAGAAGGAAGGAAAAAAAGAAAAAAAGAAAAGAAATAAAAATAATTTTTTAAAAAAAAAAAAAAATTATAGAAAGGGGTGTATGTAGGAAAAAAACAAACACAAAAAGTTAAAAACCAAACCATTTTGGAACTGATTGAATTTCATTTCGATTCAATAAATTTCCCTATTGATTTGGTTCGGTTCGGTTTTCCAAAAAAAAAAAGATCCGAACCGAACCATTTACACCCCTATGTCAACAAACAGCGCATGCCAAGAGTTAAGTTTTGTGAGAAAGATTGGTGAGATTATCTTTGTTTCCTCGTCAAGAAGGTGCAGCCAAGTGCATCTCTTCTGTTCAATTGACACTTGATAAACTTTTTTTTTTTTTTTGGGTCGGTGACATTTGATAAACTTATCGACAACAATTTGTACAAGAAGAGTCCAGATTTTTGGCCAATAGATTGGACGAATTCTAATGGGGTTTGTTGTGCTTCTGAGCTACCAGTCCTGGAAGAAATGAGTTCCCCTTCTGGGAACTAACCACCACTCCGGTCATCTCCTTCCCATCCGGAAAAAGTCCTGAAAATTTTAATATGCCCATTGCCCACCTAACCACCTAACAAAGACATTAAATGAATGTTAAGGAATTTAACTTCCCGCTCGGCGTAACTTGCTGCATCGGTTAAGCTGGTGCGAGGAAGTTTGCACTTATAATAATAGGATTTGCGCCTGGATGATCTATTGATTATATACGGATCGTACGAAAACAAGATGAGTAAGGGTTTGCATTATCGTATGATTGGTCTGTCGGCGCAAGTCTATCCGCGCAATCAATCGCAAAGCACGAAAAAGTCAATTAGAACATTGATTTTCATGTGAAGGATCAGGAGGGAAGAGAAAGGGTATGGGAAATTCGATTTTGCTCTTGAATTGAGGGGAAAAGACGGAAAGGGAAGATTAGGAGGGATGATGAGAGATTAAAGAGGACTTGGTCATTTGACTTTTATGTAACATTCTAAATCTTCTCCCCGAATTTCCCCAAATATAGAGGGATGTGGAGGAGTTTGAGGGACCTGATTTCACCTAGGGTTTGTATTGAAACTCCTAAAACTTATTACAAAAATGCAATCAAGTATAAATTTTTTCAAAAAATTTAATTAAATCCATCATCGTGAAAGTACAAATGAGTTCTAAAAATTTCAAAAAATACAAACAAATCCTGAAATTTGTCAAATTGGTCCAATTAAGTCTTTTCATTGATTGCACTTTTTGAAAGTTTTAAAATTGATTATACTTTTGACAAGTTTTAGGATTTAATTGTACTTTTTAAAGATTTTAAGATTTAATTGTACTTTCGTGATAAGTTTAAAGATTTATTTGCACTTTTTTAATTTTTTTGAATTAATTGCACTTTCATAATAAATTTTAGGATTTCTAGTACACTTACTAATTTATTATTTCTACCCTTATTTTATACCTACTCCTAAATCCGTAAAAAGATATTCACCAAATGCATTTTTTCCTTTCTTTGACCTGCCTCGCATTCGCAACCTAAAACCATCGTTATCCAATCCCTTCCGATCTACCAATTTTTTATTTTTTTTTTTTTTACTTTTTTTCTCTCATAATTAATTCAATCTCCTAAATGTTTTTTCCCCTTTGTAGTTGACATGTTACTTAATTTGTTCGACATTTCCAGTTTATAACATGTTGCTGTAGTATCATTTATAGAAGTGTTATTGTCATCTGATCTCATGTTACCTACCATAGATTTACTATAGGACTTACACGTTAGCAAAAATACATGGTCGACCTTAAATAAGAGCTCGCACCGTCAAAGCATTAAGCTAAATGACCTTATTTCAGCTCCTAAAAATTAAGAGAAAAAAATAAACAATAGTTGAAATTACGTAGATAAATATTTTCCTTTCCGAAAAATCTTTTCCAAAAGTACAACACATCAAAAAATAACAAATCAAGTCCGACTAAAAAAAATAAAAGTGTCTTTCTACGTGACGACCGGATGAAAATAGCTATATGTTGTAAGTCCGTGGAAAATGATGGACCGGCAGCTTTTCTTTTCTCGCCAAAATTACTGTACTTCAATAGTAAAGTGTCTTTCATATATATGGACATCGACACATGGTCGATCGAATTGTGAATTATTAGTGTAAGAAAAAGATTAATTAAAACTCTCCAGCTATCAAGCACCATGCTACACTGCCACCGAAAGCTCTGGCGGATCTTTTACACATTTTTTTTTTTTTTTTGGAGTTTAAAAACAATTTGGTAGCTTTCAATCATTGGAGAATTCGTGCGGCAAAATTATAATTATCTGACTAATTATCTGATAAAGCCATCGTTTTAAGAATAAAATGCAGTTGATGCATATACCGACAGATGAAGCGGCCACGCATCAACTGCACCGATGTCATATGATATACGTAGCAGCAGCAAGATGCCCTAAAAGAAATCTCCAACTTTCATCCTCGCACGGACCCACCAACTTACACCGTTGATCATCTTCCTCGTACGGACTTACTCTGTCACGGCTTCACCGACACTCACCCATCGCTCCCAATACCTTGATTAACGCTTTAGACACTACAGATTTGAGACTCAATTAAAAATATGGGAGCTTTTTTTTTTTTTTTTTGGATAAATAAAAATCTACCGTAAAATTCAGACTGGACCAGAAGAGAGGGGTTAATGGAGGTAAGAAAAAAAAAACCAAATTAATGGTCTCACTTGGACACGTGGTACTCAATTAATGGAGTGTCTCGTTACTAACGTGGAAAGACAATCCTACCTAATATTTTCTCGTTTATCGAATCATAGTACATGTATATAAAATGTTTCGACCATGTAAAATAATATGAATCGATAAAAGAAGAAGGCATAGAGTAAGAATGTAAATTTCCCGCTATAGTTTTCTTCCATTTATCGAATTCTTCATCATTTGCATAGAATTTCCCTTAAAGTAAATGGCTTTTTTTTTTCTTCCATTTGCTCCTCTCTATTTGTACAGATTTAGAGGTGATTTAAGATCATCATCTTCCAATTCAATACATTTCCGTCTTCTCCATCTGTGGATATTCTCTCTAATCTTTTTTGTAATCATTTGATGTCTATTTTTATGTTTTCGCAAGAGTTAAATAGATATCTCATCATCCATCATGTATGGCAAAGAATATCGACGGATATCTTGTAGAAATATGCAAAGTTGAATCTGTACTTTTAAAGGAATGCACGAGCGCGCCCATTGATAATGAAAATTTGCTTGGTCCATCTCATCTATCCCCATCTTGGGGATAGATGAGATGGAGGGAAGAAAAAAAAAACCAAATTAATGAGTCTTACTTGGACACGTGGCACTCAATTAATGGAGTGTCTCGTTACTAACGTGGAAAGACAATCCCACTTAATATTTTCTTGTTTATCGAATCATAGTACATGTATACAAAATGTTTCCACCGTGTAAAATAATATGAATCGATAAAAGAAGAAGGCATAGAGTAAGAATGTAAATTTCCCGCTATAGTTTTCTTCCATTTATCGAATTCTTCATCATTTGCATAGAATTTCCCTTAAAGTAAATGGCTTTTTTTTCTTCCATTTGCTCCTCTCTATTTGTACAGATTTAGAGGTGATTTAAGATCATCATCTTCCAATTCAATCCATTTCCGTCTTCTCCATCTGTGGATATTCTCTCTAATCTTTTTGTAATCATTTGATGTCTATTTTTATGTTTTCGCAAGAGTTAAATAGATATCTCATCATCCATCATGTATGGCAAAGAATATCGACGGATATCTTGTAGAAATATGCAAAGTTGAATCTGTACTTTTAAAGGAATGCACGAGCGCGCCCATTGATAATGAAAATTTGCTTGGTCCATCTCATCTATCCCCATCTTGGGCGGTTGGCAACATTTGGGTTTTTGAGTATTTGACTGAACCACATCATTTCAGCCAAATTGAAGATGATGCCAGCAAGACCGACCGCATTACTCTCTGTCAAAACGACTAAAGGTGCGCATCAATTTAAAAAGAACTTAAAACAATGAAATTTATCTTCAAATAGTAAAGCAAAGGACGTTTAAATTTTTGCCCCTTTTTTAGCGAATGAATTTACGTTGGAAGACCATATAATTTTGATCTTTAACCCGATCGCACACGAGAGAATAAAAGATAGGGATTCAGACTTTTTAAATTTTACCTCCTTTCATCGATTCATATGTCACAAATTTGCCCTCTCTACATGTAAAAGCCTCGCCATGTTCAAGAAATAAAACACAACTTTTAAAACTTTGAACAATCATTA
The DNA here is from genome assembly GCA_014182565.1 of Eucalyptus marginata. Lineage (NCBI taxonomy): Eukaryota > Viridiplantae > Streptophyta > Magnoliopsida > Myrtales > Myrtaceae > Eucalyptus > Eucalyptus marginata. The sequence goes on from CM024585.1 coordinate 34,383,885, forward strand.
TCATTCATTTTTCACGAAATAAATTAAATCCTAAATTTTAAGAAATTTCAATCCTGAGATCCAATACTGTTTTGTACACGCATGAAATCTATTGAGAATCCATTCTCTCACGAAATCCTTTTTAATTAATGCTTGTTCCACCAATCTTATTAACTCCTCGACATCAACGTGTCAACAGCAAATTTCTTGAAGAAACCATGAACCACGGTCAAGCCCCATCTTTGTTTATGCTCAACTTGTGGAAACCCTCTCCCCGTCGGACTGTAGGTATACCTCTACATCAATCGCGTTCCGCTTCGTAATCTTAGCTTGACTTGGGTGCTCATCTCATCTTTTGTTAACTACTTTTCAATGCCAGATGATCGAATTTAACAGACGCCACCATCGTTTTGCCGGTTATTCTAAGAGCAAAATGCGCAAGTGTTCCGCAAGACGCCGAATTAGGTCTTATTCATATATAAAGACTTGACCTAAAAGCTTCGTGCTCTTACGGGCTAGTCATTTTTTATTTATTTCATTTCTTTGTCGTCGTGAGTCTCGTCGAGTCAATAAATGTTTTCTTGATTCCCAAGTCAACAATCATTTTTTTTTTTTAAGACGTAGGTTTGTTGGGTACATGTTAGAGTTTTAGTGGGCATTATCATCATCCCATAGGTATCGCCATGACGTTTCGCATGGAGACGTGGTCAAGCATATCTCCTCCCGCAAGTCTTCTAATCTTTGTCCACTAGTCTTTTTTTAAAACAAGAAAAAGAAAAAAAAAAAACATCGTTTGGTGATGAGTTTTGCAATGTTAAGTGAACTAACATCAGATCCACCATTTACGATATAATTATGCTTCGTTTATTTCGTAGAAAATGAATAATATAGAAATTATTTTTTCTTTAAACGATCACTTACATTGCTTGAAATAATTAATTGACGAAAAATAATTTCGTTATCGATAATAATTTATATTTTAATTATTTTCGTAAACAATGAGAATATTTTTTCATTCGTTCATTCATTCTTGTAAGATATACGGGTGATCATTTATCCGAATCATTCATTTTTTGCGAAACAAACGCACACATCCTTAGTATGTCTTCCCTCCCTTATCTATGCATTAGAGGAAATTAGAAATATTATAAGATGCCAGGCGTGATTAGAACAAGTAGGGGTTTACGCTAATTATGCCAAGTGTTCACATAAACCATTTCAATGGTATATCCCAAGTTCAAAGCAAGCTTTGGCAGATGAGCAGTGTATTCGAGAAGGCGAGGGTCAATGAACCAATTCCTCGAAATTTCCATTGGGTTAGCAATGACTTTGGTTTTCGACCGTGCCGTTTCCGATTTGATTGTTCAACTTTGATTATATTACTCGCGATTCGGTCTTGATCTTGTGTTGACATATGGCGGTTCCTAAACCCCTAACGTTAAGAACGTGACATCAAGCGGACTCAATTTGCCAATCCAACTTAGACTGGTGGCTGAGATCGAGTATTCATGCCTATAGCTCGACTAGGCTTGACTTTCGAAAGTAAACACATTATGTAAGCTTAAGTTAGGCTTGATATATATGCACGAGTTTGAGCTCGAGTTCTGCCAAACCCTCTAAATTAAACACTTAAAAAGGTTACAACATGAGGGTCTAGTATATGAGTGCACAACTACCAATTTGTCTGGCTGCCAAATGAAATAAATAAATAAAAACTCTGTACAAGCAATTTGGAATAGAGATATCCAATTGTTAATTACTAAAAATAAATTAAACCTTTTAATAATATTTTAATATTTTTGAGTTTTTTTGAATTTTTTGAATTTTTTTATTTTTTATTTTTTTTTTTGGTTCTTGTTGACTTGATATATATAATTACAGTGGGAAACCGTAGGCTTTGCGCGGAAAATCCTGTGACTAACTTTTTTTTCCCTCCCTTCTTGTTTGTCTGGTTTGCTGAAGTCGATGATTCTCCTTTTTCATGCGTTGCGGGGTTACATCAATTGTGTCTACGCAATCAACATAATTAAATTTGTGAAATAACGTGTGACTTCGACGGTATATCTAAACAAACGTTAGAGAATCTTCGCATGACTTCAAGAGCCTTGCGTCAACTGTAACATGGGTCTACGCATACTCTATGATTCCTATCAAATGGATTTTAAAGCGTAGGGATTTTTCCCTTTTTGTCGTGGCTTTTGTATTAAGCAATTATATATCGTGGAATCATTTTTTCGATGACTTAAACTTTTGAGATAACGGTCGTATGATGTTAATATCATTGTACGGGTCAAGAGTTCAAATCTCGATATCCCTCCTTTTGAATTTTGTTTGTTATTGTGTTAACATATTGTTGCTCTTTGATGATCCATTTGATATGGGTTTTTCACGTATAATTCGACTTATGTACGAGACAGCGTTTTAAGGAAGGATCGGAGATCTATAAACTTGGATAGTGAATTGATTAAACTTATCCGAATCGCTGGCATATCTGGAAACCAAATAATAAAGGATATATAATTATATGATTTTATCGGAATAGCGCCAAACTTTAAAAATCATGAAGATAAAACCCTAAATTTCCATATCTCTCTCTCCACCGTTGCCTCAACTCTCCCACGCTGCCATCTCCATACTTTTTTGATCTGTGGACGTAGCCCTAATTTAGAGAAATTTGTACGTGGAGAATAAATCTCCGCCATTTTATTTGTATGGGTGTTGATATGTCATCCTCTTAAAGAAATAAATGTACATCCTAAATTTACCGCCCTTAATTCCCGTACGTCATGAAAGAATAAGTTTAGATGCTTTCAAAAGCAAATGGTTTTTCTGGCTCTCTTATTACTATAATAATTAACTCACTAAACCTAATCTATCGTATGTACGCAGTCATGTGATTTATATATTCAAGAATGGTATTTCCCGTGAACGAGGGAGTTGGATTTATTCAACGACGACAACAGTTTCCTTTGTTTTTATCATACCTAATTATTTGGTTAAAAACATAAAAATCCCTGTGCCTTGCATGTCTTCTTCCCTCTATTTTCTTCTTGTCACTGGCCAGCTTTAGATCTAGATTCTAAATTCTCCACGTCGCCTACAGTATTAAATAATTAAATCAATGTATTCATCAATATAAAGGAGAAGAATCCTCTCTATATGTCCATCACTCCCGACTCAGAGACACTTGTAGCTATACACAACCAGAAAGACACCAGCTTTTGTCTCAAAAATGGACGTCAAGAACCTAAAGAAGCCCATGATTCCCAGGCTAAAGATGTCTGCTTCGCCGAGGCACAGAGCTTTCCATCCTCTGCGTCTTCATAGTTTCTCCATGAAGCTTCCACCTTCTCTCTTCAGCTCCATGAAGATGAAAACCCTCCTCCACACTCTCCTCAGTCACCTCCCAAGGCTGGCCATCTGGAAGCCCTCGCTTCTTGAGATCTTCCCAAGGAAAGAGCTTTATCTTGACATCATGATGCAGATGCAAGCTTCACTCTCCAAAGCCTTGATCAACATCAACACCCTCATACACACTCTCATCTTCCCATACTTGAGGATGGTCATTCGCAGTCTCATACCAAAAGCCAAGTCCTTCGCAGTTACAATTGTGAAGGCTAAAAGACACCTCGCGGTTCACTCCCTCAAGTTTCCTGGGCTCAAGCACAACAAGAAGAAAAGCCTCTATGGCTATGGCGGCTCACACAGGTTCTACTTCAACTGGTCTTCGAGGTCGCACGTCTTGCCTGCACCGGCTGCTGTTCTCGCCGGGTGTTACTCGAGCCGGCGTTTGTACTGTGACTTGGCAAGGAACAGTTCAGGGGCCTTGTACGGAGGTCACCATCAATGCGAGGAAGAAGTTACCGAAGAGACAGAGTTGTCGAGGTACCTTCAGTGGCTAGAAGAGAAGGTTTTTGAAGATTCTGGTGATGGTAATGATAATAGCATTAATAATATTGACAAACTAGCTGAGATGTTCATTGAGGTGGGCCACGAGAAGTTCATACTGGAGAAGCAGGAGTCTGACAGGAGTTTCCAAGAAATGATGTCTAGGAGCCTCTAGATTGTCTTTGTAAGTTGAGGTCTGTAGTTTCTTTTTCTTTTTCTTTTTGTCTGGTGTGTTGGCTTTGGTGGAGAGAGCTCGTGTATATGTCAAGATGCAAATCTTGTTGCCCAAGTTTGATCCTATGTACAGACCGAATGCATAGATGGGGGCGTGGTGCCCATCATCATTTTGTTCTTTCTTTTCATCGGTATCATGTCGAACACTATCTTCGAATCAAGCTCTTACGTGCATATATGCAAACTGAGTTCACCTCTCCGATCCTGGGTCCTGCCATCTACGATAAGACAATAGCTTTAGAGAAAAATAGCCTCTTCACGAGTTACCTCAATGAAAATTATACAAAGTCATAATAACGAGATCTTTGATCTGACAAATGTTTTGAGGGTTAGTACTCTTGCTACCGGACAAGCTAACAGAAGTCCACCTGTCCAGCAAAGAACCGGGCATATAAAGAAAATAGAGAAAAGCTAAGGTAGCGGTGGAGTGATGGAGACTTCTGACCAAACAACCCAAGTGTAGGATTCTGGCAACTTGAATATAAGACTCCCAAAGAGGGCCCTTATGCTGTAAAAATTAACCCCACAAACCTGTACCATAAAATAAAGTGTCCATTTTCAAACTTTCGACATAAGTACACTAAACGCCATAAATTATAAAGTTAATTAACTGTCGCTAATGGATGAAAGATTTTCCACATAAGTTGTTAAAATTTGGCTTGTGTGTTCAAATCTTATCATTACACGTGTAAATATGTTTCCGGCCAAAATGGACCAAGGTATGAGAAAAACCCCTAATTATATTAATTAAAAAGGTTCTTGAGGGTCCCGAGGGGCATATGTCCATCGCCCTTCAAGTTAACATCTCATGTACTATTGATTTTTGGTGCATATGAACGGAGGATAGTAACCTTGATACATTTAAACGGGAGATATCAGCAATTGTTGCAGACGACACAAGACATGGCATCTCTAGAATCCATGCTGCTGGTATGGGCTCCTTCTGAGTATTTAAATGTCGTCGGTTCCTACAGCGGCATAGTTAACAAGTTCATATGGAATCTTATTACGTGGGCCAACACTGCCGAAGTGCTAGTGGCTTTAAATTTAGGGTAATCGCTGGCCTCCATTTGTAGTCCAATTTTCTCAAAGTACGAAAATTTTTCCAACGGCGTCGGACAAAACTAAGTTGAGTTGTGGTTGTTCCCTATGCTAAGTTCCAGCCCCCGACTGTAGGGACAGGGAGAAGGAGAGAGTTCTATCCAACGTCATTGAATGACATCATGTTTATAATCCTGTGCATTAACTATACAATAATGCTAAATATTGGTAGTTCGTTTGTAAAATAAATTAAGAGGTACATTGTCCCACATCGAATTAATATGAATGCACACGTGGACAAGATTTGGTATTAATCAAAGATCATTACTTTTTATTTATTAAAATTCGAATTTATAATTATATACGTAACTATTGTGTCCTATTGAAACAATGTGATTGTTCATAATAGAATAACAGCATTTCTTTAATTATTTAATTTTAAATTTATTATTTCTGCCTTACTGTTATTAGGCTCTCTTATAACCTTTGAAAGTTTATGTCTATTTGGACATAATTTTTGAGCCTTTAGAAAGTTGTGTCCGTTTGGATATAACTTCTTAATCTCATTGAAAGGTTATATGCATTAAAAAAACATATTTATCTGTTATATATTGGGTGATAGTTGTGGGCATTGTTTTATGTTTTTGTCTTTCCCAAGTAAGTTTGCAAAGCAAGAAAATATTCATTGGTTTCTCGTTGGCGGTGCTTCCTTGAAGGCGATTGTGCAGGCTTTGGGCATTCTCTCTGTTGCTTTGTTATCATAGTAGTGCATCATGATCACCTCTCTTCTTTGATTGTAACTAGTCTCACCGAATCTAGGTGAGTGAGATTTGGAGATCAAGAAATTCCATGCTACATACTCGGTTTGCTCGATAGTGTTATTCGAACTATTAGATTAACTATTAAGCATTGCTTTAAGGGATGCTAAAATCTTCGACGCAAAGTTATCATTGATTTGATCCGGAAGTTATGCCTTACTCGAGATATTTTTGTATAAAAGAATTTGTTGAAATCTTCATAAGTATTTCAATCTATAAGTTTTATTTTATATGTGTTTTACCATATTTACTACCATTTTTTTATTGTCTAATTTATTTATTTATTTAACTTGATATGAAATTTATATCCAAAGTTATATATATACATGAAGAGATTAGAGTGGGTTAAATAGGTGGGGGTTTTCTTAGGTTAAAATAAATTATGAATGAGTTTTAGTAAGTGGGTCGGGTTGATGAGTGCATAGGTCGATTTGGGTTTGACCATTTTCAACCCGATCCGATCCATCTATTTGACAGCTCTCCCCTCAACATCAATGAGTCAACAACAAATTTCTTGGGGAAACATTAATTGCAATATTTCTGTCGTCTACTTTGCAATCCTAGCTAATATAGGTAGTCATATAACCTTCCATTAAATACTTTTCAATAATAAATAATTGAATTTAGCGAACGCCATAGTCCGTTTTGCCGATTATTCTAGGAGCAAAAGGTGCGAGTGTTCCAAAAGACGTCAAATTAGGTCTTATTTATAAAAAAAAAGACGACCTAAAAGCTTGGTGCTCTTATTGGGTTGTCATCCTTATTGATTTCATTTCTTCGTCGTGACTCTCATTGAGTCAATAAATGTGTCTTAATCCTAATTAATGGAGTTGTGGAGTTTAATGGAAAAAGGTAAAATTAAAGATCAAAGCTTTTAACCCACTGGTAGGCAGCTGAATTGATTCAGCTTTGGGTACTTCATCGTAGAGGTCCCAGGGTCGAAACTCCGCAGCTGCTAACACGTCTTGAGTGAGGGGCCATGGTAGCGGGTCCTGTGCTAGTCTCCCCCGAGGTATAGGGGCCCGGCCCTTCGATGCCGTCCGAGCACGAGGGGCCCGTGATGGAGTCCTCGATCATTAAAAAAAAAAAAAATTCAAAGCTTTTACTGCTAATGATATTTATGTAATTTTCATCATAACTATGTATACCCAAGACTCTTGGGGAAAAGTATCAAAAAAGTCATAAACCTATTGTATCGGTACCAATTCAGTCCTAAGCTTTTCAATTGGACCAATGCAATCCTAAACCTTTTAATATTGGTACCAATTCAGTCTATCCAACCAATTTTGGCTAGTCGGCGCTGACGTGGACGTCGGCCGGTGACCGGACGCTGACGTGGCAATTATTATTATTATTTTATTAATTTTTTCGATTTTTTTATTAATTTTTTTTCTTTTCGTCTTCTTCCAACGGTGGCCGGCGAGCCTCCGGTGAGGCTTGCCGCCACCGGGCGAGGGCCACGAAGCCCTCGCGCCGCGCCGCCGGCGAGGGTCGCACCCTCGCCCGATCTCTCCGGGGCCGCGGCGAGGCGGCTTCGCCCGGATCTGGGTGAGGCCAGCCTCGCCCGCGGCTGGCGAGGCCATGGCGGCCATCGCTAGGGCGGAGGCGAGGGCCACGAAGCCCTCGCTAGCCGCCGGCGAGGGTCACGACCCTCGCTCGGCCTCACCCAAGGCCACCTCGCCCGCAGCCTTAGCCCAAATGCGGGTGAGGCCGACCTTCACCATCGAGCACTGGTGGGATTGCTCGTAGCTTTCTGCTCATGGAAGGAGAAGAAGAGCAAAAGCCGGCGGGAACGAAGCGAAGGAAATCGAGTTCGAGAGCTAGGCTAAGCCGCGGGCGAGGTGGCCCGGGCGAGGCCGAGCGAGGGCCGCGACCCTCGCCAACGGCTGGCGAGGGCTTCGTAGCCCTCGCCTCTGCCCTAGTGATGGCTGCCATGGCCTCGCCAACCGCGAGCAAGGCTAGCCTCGCCCAAATCCGGGCGAAGCTGCCTCGCCGACGGCCCTGGGAGAGGCCAGTCAAGGGCCGCAACCCTCGCCGACGGCAGGCAAGGTTTTCGCAACCACCGCCAGGAAGAAGACGAAAAGAAAAAAATTAATAAGATAATAATAAAATAATAATAATAATTGCCACATCAGCGTCCGGTCACCGGCCGACGTCCACGTCAGCGTCGGCCAGCTAAAATTGGCCGGATGGACTGAATTGATACCAATATTAAAAGGTTTAGGACTGAATTAGTCCAATTGAAAAGTTTAGGACTGAATTGGTACCGATGCAGTAGGTTTAGGACTTTTATGGTACTTTTCCCAAAACTCTTGCTATACATACTGGGGTCGTGTCTTCTTGTAGTTGTAATGCTGAAACTTGTAACTCTGATATTGATACTAATAGTGAAGAGATTGTCCGATTTAGCATGGTGGTTTTCCCTTTCAGAGGTTTTTTTCATGTAAAAATTCACTTGTTTTCTTCTTAATTTTTTGTCTTCAAAGATTCGTATGGCTAATAAGTCTCCAAACATTATTTCTATACGAGATTTGTTGGATATATGTTAAGAGTTTAATGGGTATTATCATCATCCCATAGGTATCGCCATGACGTTTTGGCATGAAGACGTGGTCAATGCATATCATTTTCGACAAGTCCTCTGATCTTTCTCCACTCGTCAATCTTGTTAGATGTTGAGTTCGCAACATCATAGACGCCAAGAATAGTTTAAATAAGGCGGGGTTTGTGCTAACGATGCCAAGTATTCACATAAACCATTCCAATGGTATATCCTAACTTTTAAGCGAGTTCTGGCAGATGGCCAATAAAATCGTGAAGGCGAGGGTCAATGAACACATTCCTTGAAATTTCCATTGGGTTGGCAATAACTTTGGTTTTCAAATTACATTACTATGTCGTTTTTTATTAGATTCCTGGACTTTGATTATGTCATTCGTGATTCGGTCTATTATGATCTTGATCTTGTGTCGATATATGGCGGTTCCTAAACTCCAAACATTAGTGATGTGACATCAAGCAGACTCAATTTCCCGTTCCAACGTAAACACATGGCTCGAGATTGAGCATCATGCTTATAGCTCGACTAGGCTTGAATTTCGGAAGGAAACACATCATATAGGCTTGAGTTAGGTTGATGTGTCTCTTGCACGAGTTTGAACTCGACTCAAATTAGTTTGAGCTCAAGTTCTCACAAACCCTCTAAACGAAACACTTTATAAGGTACAATATGAGTGCTCGAACAACAAAATTGTCTTACCGCCAAATCAAGAAGAAGAAGAAACTTTGTACAAGCAATTTGGAATAGAGATATCCATTTATTAATTACTAGATATAAAATTAAGCCAATCTTGTTGACTCGATATATAAAATGTTAGAGGCAAATTGTTGGTTCTGTGCGTGGAAATCCTATCGCCAACTTTTCCCCCGTTTCTTGTCTGATTTGCTAACATCGCGATCCTCTTCTTTCATTCTTAATAATTTGGTTACATCAATTGTGTCTACGTACTCAATATAATAAATTTGCGAAATAACGTGCAACTTAAACAAACGTTAGAGACTCTTCGCATGACTTCAACGTGCTAACGTCCATGATAGGGAAAATTACCAAAAAAATCTTAAACATATTGCAAATGTGCTAATTCAGTCCTAAACTTATTTTTTTGATCAATTGAGTCATAAAAATTTTACAATTATTCCCGATCAGTCCATCCGGCTAAAATTGGCCGGCCGGCGCCGACGAGCTTTTTTAATAATATTTTATTTTTTAAAATATTTTTTAATTTTTATCTTTTTTTTTCCTTTTTCCTTTTTTTCCCCTTCTCCCTTCTCCCTCCTCCCTCCTCCCTCCTCCTTCCTTTGGCTCCGGGGGCTCGCCCCGCCGTCGCCAGGCGCAAGCTCTCCAAGCGGCGAGGCGAGCCCGCCGGATCACCCAGTCTAGCGACCGGCCAGGCTAGTCGGTTGCCAGAGCCAAAGGAAGGAGGAGGGAGGAGGGAGAAGGGAAAAGAAAAAGATAAAAAAAAAAAAAAATTAATAAAATTTTTCAAAAAATAAAATATTATTAAAAAAAGCTCGCTTAACGCCGCCACCGCCACGTCAACACCGGCCGGCCAATTTTAGCCAGATGGACTGATCGAGAATAATTGTAAAAGGTTTAGAACTCAATTGGTCAAAAAAATAAGTTTATGACTGAATTGGCACATTTGCAATAAATTTAAGACTTTTTTGGTAACTTTCCCTCCATGGTACTAGTAGCATATGCCTGCGTACTCGATAATTCCTTTTAAATGGATTTCAAAGCATTAGGGACTTTTTTGCCATGTCGAGTATTGATAATTACGATACGGTCAGAGAAGTTCAAATGTTAGTTTTCCTCCTTTTAAAACATGTTTGTTTATTATGTTACCATATTGTTGATCTTTGGCAATCCGTGTGAGTGAATTTATAAACTTAGTGGGTGAATTTACATCTTAATTAATTTTAGTTTATCTAAATCACTGGCATTTTTGGCGACCCAAATAATAAAGGATACATAATTATACAACTGTCATAATAGTCCCAAACTTTAAAAAGGGAAAATTATCTAAAAAATTCTAAACCTATTGTGGTGTAGTCAATTCAGTCGTAAATCTTTCAATCGTGTCAATTTAATCTTAAATCTTTTGACAATTCATCAATTTTATTCTAAACCTTTTGATGTTGCTAATTTTGGCTGGAAATCAAGAGCAAATGGTTTTTCTAGTGCTCTTATTACTACAATAATTAAATTACTACACCTAAGTTATTAGATGTGTGCAGTCGTATGATTTATATGTGCAAGATTAATATCCCGGACCGAGGGAGTTGGATTTATTCAACCACGACAGCATTTTCCTTTGTTTTGTCATTCCTAATTATTTGGTTAAAAACATACCGTTCCTTATCACTTTCGTGTCCTCTTCCCTTTAGTTGTTTTCCCGACACAGGCCAGATTCAGAACTGGAAGCTAAATTGTCCACGTCCCCTGCAGTATTAAATTATTGAATCAATATATTCACCAATATAAACAAGCAGAATTCTCTCTATATATCCATCGTTCCCGACTCAGAGAAATTTGTTCAGAAAGACACCAGCTTTTGCCTCAAAAATGCACGTCAAGAACCTGAAGAAGCCCATGATTCCCAGGCTAAAAATGGCTGCTTCAGCGTGACACAAAGCCTTCCATCCTCTTCGTCTTCGTAGTTTCTCCATGAAACTCCCACCTTCTCTTTCCAGCACCATGAAGATGAAAACCCTCCTCCACACTCTCCTCCGTCGCCTCCCGAGGCTCACCATCTCGAAGCCCTCGCTTCTTGAGATCTTCCCAAGGAAAGAGCTTTATCTGAACATCATGATGAAGATGCAAGCTTCACTCTCCAAAGCCTTGATCAATATCAACAACGCCATGCACACTCACATCTTCCCATACTTGAGGATGGTCATGCGCAGTCTCGTACCAAAAGCCAAGTCCTTCGCGGTGAATATCGTGAGGGCTAAGAGACAACTTGTGGTTCACTCACTCAAGTTTCCTTGGCTCAAGAGCAACAACAAGAAAAGCCTCCATGGCTATGGCAGTTCGTACAGGTTCTACTTCAACTGGTCTTCGAGGTCGCACGTCTTGCCCGTGCCTGCTCCTGTTCTTGCCGGGTGTTACTCGAGCAGGCGTTTGTACCGCAATTTGGCAAGGAACAGTTCGAGGGCTTTGTATAGTTGTCGCCATCAACGTGAGGAAGAAATCAGCGGAGAGACACAGTTGTCGAGGTACCTTCAGTCGCTAGAAGAGAAGGTTTTTAAAGATTCTGGTGATGGTAATGATAATTGCATTAATAATATTGACAAACTAGCTGAGATGTTCATTGAGGTGAGCCACAAAAAGTTCATGCTGGAGAAGCAGGAGTCTGATAGGAGTTTTCAAGAAATGATGGCTAGGAGCCTCTAGATTGCCTTGTGAATTGAGGTCTGCAGTTTCTTTATCTTTTTTTTTTTTTTCTGGTGAGTTGGCTTTTGTGGAGAGAGCTTGTATAAATATCATGATGCAAAGCTTATAACATAGGTTTGATCCTACATGTAGACCGAATGTATATAGATGGAACGTTACGTAATTAGGTACTTTTGTTGTTCTTTTTTTTTGTATCATGTCAAACAGTATCTTCGAGTCAAACTTTTACTTGCATGTTCAAACTGAGTTCACCTGTCTGACCTTGTGTCTTGCCATCTACGTTAAAGACGAGCTTTACAGAACAGTCGCCTGTTCACGAGATGGCTCCAGAAACTATACAAAGGTATGGTGATGAGATCTTTGTTCTACTTCTGACAAATGTTTTGAGGTACTCTCGCTGTTCGACAAGCTCGTAGAACTCCACTGTCTAGCGGAGAACCGGGCATAGAAAAGAAGAAAGAGGGAAGCTGAGGTAATATTATGATGCTGTAAAAATTAACCCTAGAAAGCTGGAGTACAAAGTAAAGTTCCCCTTTCCAAACTTTCAAGATAAGTACTCTCAATGCCATGAATTATAAAGTAAATGAACTGTCGCTATTCGGTGACAGATTTTCCACGTAAGTTGTTAAAATTTGGTGGAGTGTGCGGTTTTATTTCCAATGGCTAGCGCGATAAAATCTTTACACATGCAAATATGTCTTGGGGCAAAGTGGACGTATATATTGTTAGGTGTGATCCATACTCCCATCAACCGGATGACACGGGGTCTTGCTCCCATAAGCAAGTAGGGGTCTTAGGGCAAGGGCAACACCTCTCGAGCTACTAGAGGATTTTTATAATTTGAGCCTATATTTTATTAGGAATTTGAGCTTAAATCCATAAATAGCTAGCGTATAAATAATCTATTTCTCTTGTAATTGAGGTATGTAACATAAAGATTCGATGTGCTAATTATAGCGGAATTCTTTACTCAATGTAACCCTAATTTAAGAATAAACCAAGATAAAATCTTGTGTCTCGAATTTTCTTTCTCAATTTTACTCTCTTTTTAATTGTGATTGTGCACTGAATCCAAACACATATAAGAAAAATCCTCAAGTGTATCAAGTGAAAAGGTTCTTGAGGACCCTGACCGGCATATTATATCTATCATCCCTCAAGTTAATATATCATATACTATATATTTGGCGTTGAACCAGTGAGGTCGTGCCTCGCCCAATCATGGCCAAGCTTGCTCAAGGCTGGCGAGGTCCCTCGCCGACCTTGCCTCTAGCTAGTCATTGGCAGCGACCGGCTGGAGGAAGAAGGAAGTGCAGAATAAAAAAAGAAAGACAAATATAAAAATTCAAAAAACATCAACATATTATTAAAAATTATCCACATCAATGTCGGTGGCACCACATAGGATGCCTGACATCCATGTCAACGTCAGCCAGCCAAAATTGATTAGATGAATTGAATTAGCACAAATGCAAAAATTTTAAGACTCAATTAATAAAAAAAAAAAGTTTATCACTGAATTTGCACAATTGCTAAGTTTAGGTGTTTTTTTTTGGGGGGGAAGGGCTAATTTTCCCCAATCCTACTGGAATTCTAGCCCACACCAAACCAACTCGCTCGATATCTCTTTCTCTAGAACAATCAAGAGTCGCTGATCTTCGCCACAGCCAATACTGGCCATCATCACCGCCGCATCTCCTCTGGCCAACGCAGTCACTCCCTCCCTCCTTCCCACTGTCACCGTCAACATCGATGAGAACAGCACAAGGATGAGCTTCAGATCGAAGGCTTGGATTGACAATCGCATTATGAACTAACGTCCTCATGAATAAATATGCGAATCGCCCAACCATACTCTCTATACTCAATGGATGGTCCGGTTCATCTAGCTCTCCACTATCCTAGAAGTTAATCGAGAAATGTACTTTATTCGAGCCCTCTCGCCCCGACATCACTCACTAATCTTGAAATAGTAAGAGATTCTAACGTTCAATCGAATCTACCGTAACAACATTCGGGAAATAGGCTCCCAAACACCTTCTTACTATGTCTAAGGTCATACACTTCATGTCCCTTTTAAAGCCTTTTAATTAGGGTATCATGGGAATCGTGTAGTCAAAAGGCTCATGCTACATAAGTTAAAGAGTGGTGGACGCATAAATTTAGCCAAGGGACGATATCATAATATTTTATAATACCAAGCTCAGTGAAGTGAGATAATCTCATCAGTAATAGCGTATTTTTCAGAAAAATTACACTGAGCACCAAGCGGCAATGAAGCCCAGATAAATGGCATCGACTACTAGACCACTACTACCTGCGCCGGTAAAATATACATCGTACAAAACACATGCTCCCGAAGTGCTTCGACTTTTATTCCAGATGTCTTGTCTGAATTCAACAGACTGTAAAGCAACCAAGACAGAAAGACGAAGTAGTAGCCTTCGAAAGAACTGTGCTGGCGCAGACCGAAGACGAGAGTGTCCAATCCGAGGCAAGATGGGCTAACCAGTAAAAGTGAAAGACCGAGATTTATTTGATTTATATATGTATCCTTCCTTAATCAGTACCTACTTTAGATGTTACTTCTGTTCTGTCGATGGTTGGTTGATGTGCTACTGACGTTAACGTGTACAAATTGCTAATCTGATTGAGCCGGTTTGCTCGTGAATCATGACTGTCCTCGTGCAAATTGCTGGCGAGGCCTAATCGTGTCGGATCCATGGGCCTAGAAGATGGAGATTTGTTCTTGGACCTTCTGTTTCTTGGTTAAGTCCAATTTCGGTCGAGAAATTATTGCAGGTTCTATAAATCATGTGAACTAATGATGAACTCGATCTACATTATCTATAGATCGCACAATAATTTCTCTCTCTCCATTAAGCAAAGCGCCCGCCCTCGTCCTAAAGCTGACCGAAGAATTCCAAATTTACGAAGATCTTGGAAAGTAGATAGGTTCTCTAATCGACCATCAAAATTTGCATCAGATGTGATGTATATACACGAGGAAAAAGAAAGGAACATTACAAGGAGAGTCCAAAATTTGACTTGAAAGAAAGAAAAGGAGCCAAAAAAAAAAGGAAGAATCCCTCCGAGGAAGGACGTTGGAGCTTACGGTTTACTTGTTCTGGGTGGGGTTCGGCCCGCTCTTCGGCGCCCGCCTAAGGCTCGGCTCCACAGCTTTCTTGGGCTGAATGTTCTCGCGGGTCGTCGACCGCTCGTAGCCTGTCGAGACGGAGGCCCTCGTGGCCATGAGCTTCCTCGAGCTCATCACGTTCGAACTCTTCTCCGAGGCGCCCGAACTGCTCCCCGTTCCGTGGCGAGCGGACGATGCGAAGAAGAAGCACGAGACGAGAATGCAGACCGAAAGCAAGGCGATGAGCGGAAGGAGACGATGAACTCTGGAGCTGAACTTCATCGTGTTACCTGCAGCAAGTGTCTGAGTGAGTGAGTGAAAGATGGTTGAAAAGTCGGACGATGATGGGGTTTCTTTTTATATACCAAGAACGTGGAGGCAATAGCAGTGCTTAGTAGTGGCTTCACGTGATCAACGCAGAAAAAAAAACAGTGCGCTCCTTCTAATCTTTTGATTTTATCGTCTGTGGAATGGAAGTCTCTTTCGGTTCTCTCTTCCTTCGATATTTTATGGAGCGAGCTTTTAAAAATGTTCATGTGATGTGGGGGGTGATTTTTCGTACCGTGATTTTTGTATCCGATTGGAAGCGAGGACGCCGCTTCATCACGTGATGGCGAATTGACTATTGCCAAATTGGCACTGCTTTTCTGATACCTGTGAATTGAATGCGATGGTCGAGCTTGGACCGAGCTACCCTGCATCATGTGACTTAGCACATGACGCTCTGATACTTAGAATTCGAATCTTGAAAGCTGAAGCGCTTTACTACATCTACCTTCCTTTTTGTTTTGATCGGTCGAAGCGCTTTACACTACTGTTTGCCACTGTTGGGGTCTGCATCCACCTGGTATTTCTGATCCATCTTTGCCACCCGTAGGATTAACCCTCAAGGGAGGTTGGTCACCAGTGAGGTGGGTAATTTTTGTTGAGTGAAGAGGGTTTGTCTTCCACGAGTCACGAATTCAATTCATCTTACGAGCGAATTTCAGAATAGTTAGTGCCGTGTTGCCTAATTACAGTATATCTTATGTGAAGAGATTTCTAGCGCGATAATGAGCATGCCAACCTCAAATCTACAAATTATAAGGCGCACGAATTGGTTGTGGCTTAATCCAAACACTCCATATAGGTGTAACCATTATACTACATTCAAAAGAAATCTCCAGCGTACCATGAAAGCATGAGTTTTAATCTCAACAAGCGAGATGAACTTACTAAAAAAACTTGTCCACATAAGTTTAAACAGAGGGAGTTGCAGGCTGCGACAAAGAGACTCACCAACAAACCTTTGAGTCACAAGTGGATCAAATTAAACATGTACAATGCGTTTGGAACTTCTATAATAGCTTAAGGGGTTATTAATGTTGATTGCCTTTTTTCTTATTTTGAACATAGTGCAGGTCGAGTTTAATGTCCTTCTCAACCTGTCTCATCCCAACATTTCCTAAACGAGTTTTGGGGGCTCGATTCCCATTAATAATTCATTTACAGAATTACCATATATGCTTAAAGTATATAAAACTTTTACGAAAACATCGATTCGAATCTTGACATTTTTCACATCAACCGTATTTTCAACTCTAACGTCTGTTTTTTTATGATTACGGTACCCCAGCTAATGTTAGCTGGCTTTGTCAGCAGAAAGTTGAACCTCATTCTTCGCGCGATGTACTATCTTAAATTGACCACTTCCTCGAATGCCTGTCTTGATAGCTGGACGACAGTAAACGAGATTGGATTTGGGGGCAAATTGTTGAATTTTCATTGCCACGACATACTGACAATGTCAAGATCCCCATCCACAGATCACACAATATTTTAATCGTGAGTTCGAGAGGAGTGATGCTCGTGATGATGAGGTGATGTCACCGGACCTTGGGGATGATTCGTGCTTATCATTTTGCCATCCAAACACTGATCGAGTTCATCCCAAATTAGACCTTAAACAAAGAGTGGCCAAACTCATATCGCTATATCCCAAAAGTGACCGAGAAGGCAAGAACGTCATTGCACACGATGTTTCGGAAAAACGTACTGAGCCAGCCGATTCAACCAAATTCATCTGGATCCCAGTACGGTTCTTTCGCCGGTATTTTCTGGGTCAATTCAGTCTTGGCTGGTTCAACGTGATTTATCCATGTGCTGATTCGACAGTCCAGGTCGGTCGCCTAATCGCCGTTGCCAACTAAATGGACCAGTCACTGGAAGAGTTCTACCCTTACATGCTGCACTGACGTTTCTAATTGCTGAACAGTGTTATATCAGCATCTTCATGTTAAGCTATATATGAATTGAAGAGCCTAATCTAGCTCAGACTAGAAATGAAAACATGACGGGTTTCCACATGTATCGGCGAAATGAAATAATCTGCAGGCATCTATTCAGCTCGGAAGAAGCCTGCAGGAGAAAGATGACTTCCTTTACCTTCAGGCCTCAATCTATACGCAGTGGTTCCATTAACAGTGACAGGACATGAACTTAAGCTTAATATGCTAGGTTTACGCGTGAGCTGAACTTATACAAACAGATGGAGTCCCTGTTTGAACAATCATCGCTTGAGATTCCAGAAAAATCACCAGATCTAGGATAACCCACTATGGCATTACTCTAAAGTTTCTGCAAATGAGCTTCAGAAATGAAAAGGCCTTCCTTTGTAAGTTTCTGACAACTTAAAACAGGATGGCAGCAAGCAGATAGGCAGAGATAGATAGCAATTGTATCAGCGACTCTAATCACGAGCACTTCAGACGTTTAAGAGCTCAGGGGAAAACTTCTCCCCTCAACCATGACAGTCAGGCCAAAGTGATCTGGAGATGAAAACATTTAACTTGCAAAGCACTAGTATGGAGCCTGAGGGTTTGGCCAATATTTTCATCTTTGAATTTGATCCTCATTTAAACACAACAGATATGCAGGAGCATTTTGCTAATGAAATAGCATGGAGCCATGTCTATACTTGCTCTAAAGGGAGGAGCACAGTGGAGAACAATTTAAAGAGAACAATATTAGCAGGAAAGGGGAGGAGAAGGGATTCAGACACCACTTTGTGAATTGGATTCAGACACCACTTTGTGAATTGAATCCAATTCACAATGTGAATTGACGAGCATCTAAAAGGAAAAGTTCTTGACAAAATGAGTCCACAAGCGCCTCAATCAGAATTAATCAGCTAACAAGTCCTAGAACAGCCTTCAGGTCAGGTCCCAGAATAGGAAGGAGCCAGAGGACAACAATACACACTGTAGGGAGCAGCCCCAGCACAGGATACTGGGGTCTCAAGCAGTAACCACAATCATATATAGTATATACGATGTTTGTCACTTTCCTCCTGCCAATACATTAAAATGAATCGGCTTCATGTCCTTTAGTCATACAGATCATACTGCACAGGATCTCAAGCAGGATGCACACTCTTGTACAAGACAAACAAGATACAGACCGGCCAGCATGAAGAACTCAGGAGCCAAGGAACACAGATTAATCAGCTTAAGCTCCGCCATCTCAACATGCTGCAGTACCAAGACCTAGAGCTGAAGATGTTGGCTCTATGAATGTAACAGGGGAAAGGACACTAAAGAAGGCAGCAAAAATGTTTGGGATGCAGATTGCTTTCTGTCTCTTGCAACATAATTTAGTGCGAGCACAAATCGACAGGAAAGAAAGCAAATAATGCATCATGAGTGAGAAGTGACAGACAAATAAGAAGGGTATCTCATATGCACTAGCTTAAAAACCTTATAAGTTTCACCGTAGTGCTGAAAATCTTTAAGTTTGAATTACCAACAGAGCAAATAGTCTTCTTTCTTAACAATAGATGTATTGCAGATCATGTAGCGATTGTGCGTCATCTGTATACATCGCAACGCCTTACAGGAAAAAAAGGGTGATTGCCACTTATTCCCCATGAACAAATGATGAAGAAGCAACCTGAATAAACAAAAAACATCTATCCAGTTCAACAACCAAAAAGAACATTATTCTAAACCCATTTACAATAGACACTTCCCAGGAAACAGAAATGCTAAAAGCCAATTCATAGACATCTCCAAAAAGAACAAAATCCTGAAAACTGTAGATATATAATCACTGAGCCTATCGTCTTCCATGCCACAACCATAAAGCGCCTTGGCGCTACGAAACTCCCAAACATGTCGACGAATTCAAGGGCCAGAAGCTCCCTTGAATGCCTTCTTCGACTCCTCATCCGCTTCCATTGATTTCCCAGAATAAGCACTCGAATCCATTGATGGTTTCTTCCCATTGCCTCTACTATCCACTCTACCGCCAGAATGCTTGTTTCCATTCCTCTCGAATTCCCTGTACTTGTTCGAATCCGACCCGACCACCGGCGAGCCCGACTTCCTCCCCGAGAACTCCTGCCGGATATCCTCTATCGCCATCTTCAGGGACGAATTCTCGGCTTGCAACATCTCCAGCTGGTGCTTCATCAAGAAGCAAGCCTCCGCCACGTCCATGCCGCTTGCAAATTTCGGCTCCGGGGCCACCTTGGCAGCCGCCTTGGAATCTGTGCTCTCCACGTGCTCAATCCCGATCTTGTTCATCACCAGGAACGGAATCTTCGTCAGCTTAAAGCCCGACCCGGGACGAACGCCCCCGCCCTCCATCTCCACCGGAACCCTAACCCCCCAACGGAAGCTGACGGCGGCGTTCCTCCTCACCGGCACCCTAGTCCTGGCCGCCACCTCCATTCCAGACAGCAACCCCGACAAGATCCCCGCCGGGGAGTCCGGCGTCAGGGCCGTTATCCTCTTCCCGAAGAACGTGACGTTCTCCGGCAAGAACCCGCCGTTCGCCGCGGCGGGCGCCTCCACGACCTCGATCGTGGCGTCCTCCTCCTCCGCGGCGACGGCGCGAGCGCCGCCGCCGCCCCAGAACCCCGGCTTCGCGGGCCTCTCGGAGGACTGCAGCTTCTTGACGGAGAAGTCCCCGAGGGCGGGGCGGAAGTGGAGCATGAACCGGGGGCTCCCGCGGTGGACGAGGTTGAACTCGGCGGACATGGACATGGAGCTGGCCATCGGGGAGCCGAGCGGCCCGGTGCCGGTCCGGACGACGAGGGAGAAGGGGTTGGCGGAGTCGTTGGGGCGGTAGGAGATGCGGAGGGCGGGGCCGGAGTCGAAGGAGGTGCCGAGGCTGAGGGCGAGCTCCCGGGGCTCGCCGGCGACGACGCCGGACTGGAAGGGGAGGCCGAGGATGCTGAGGGGGACCTTGGCCCGGATCAGCGGCTTCTGGTCCTCCCGGAACTTCAGGGAAGCCTTCATTTTTCCCCTAGGGTTCTGCAGGAGGAGGTGGTGGGAGCGTACCCAATTCGATTTCGGACTTAAAGGGGTCGAATTTCAAATTCGAATCGAGGAAAGATTTGATTTTTTTTGGAGGGTATCGAATCGGGACGACGAAGGAGGAGGGGAAGGAGGGATTTGAGCGGAGGAGATTCCGCCAAAATTTTGGAAGTTCACTGTCCAGGAACTCCAGCTGCTCCTCCCATGGGTGAAAGCTTGGGAGGCTTTGCCCTTTGGTGGGTCCCCTGTTCCATTTTTCTTTTTATCCAGCTTCGTTGCGATTTGTAGTGGAGATGGAGGGAAGGAACGGCTGGATGAGGGACGGCCGGGACACGTGGGGAAGTTTTGGCCGTTGGAATATGATAGTGATTTTTTTTATTGGAGGTAGGGATTTGAGAAATTTTCTTTCCTTCCTTTTTTTCTCTTTCTAAAAACGTACTCGCGGTTTTTTTTGGGCATTTTTTCCTTTTGAAACGTGGTTTCGGCGCCTAAGAATATGAATATCTGACGATGAAATTCTCATTTGAAATCAAATTGTTTCGCTTTCAGAGTAATTTCAGAAAGAAAAGTATCCGAGCTCACAAATTTTATGTACCCATTTCATTTGCATTGACACATACTTAGGGTTCAAGATACGATAGCAGTGTGGAAAAGCGGCGACTATAGTTTTCATGAGTCTATCATCTTCAGCAAATCCATCTGATGATTAAAGAATCGATTTTTACACGCGCGAAGAGAAGTCGTCGTCGCATTCTCTAGTTTTGCCTCGCACCTATTAAGAAAGTGCAGATGAAACATCACTTGCTGCAGCTGTTGTCAATGCACGACGGAAGAAACCATGGTTTTTCATATTGATCCGTTCTTCTCATTGGAAGTGCATCACTCTTCAAGGTTGCATTAGAACTTGAAAGCACATGAAACCCTGCTTCCGAAACCCGTGTTCGAGCATATGGTCTGACTAAACTCTAGTGTTGAAATAATGATATGTTATGTGTATACAGCATTTCTTCTTTCCCGAGTAAGATGTAGCAAAGCTTGACCCTACAAAAGTTAGCTACGAGCAATCAAGGACAGTCAATGTAGCACGTAGCGGTGGCGGTGCTAGTTTCCTCGTCCACATGTGTCATTAAGTGCTTCCTGTCTCACCCAGGACCAGGACCACGCTGTTTTAACTGCTTGCCCGACAGAGCACGTAGTTTGGCTTATACTTCCACGAAAGCAACAAAAATGCTGGATGGCTACAGAGCAGTCTCGCTCAGACTGAGATCGCAAGCAGCCCACATCAACCAGACTCGAACAAACTTGGAGACAAAAAGATGGAGAGAAATTGGAGGGAACCATTCAAATAGAAAGAGCGAAATGGCGCAATGATACATTGTCCGAAGAAAAGGGTCTTAAAACATCCTGTGTCAAATGATATTTTCTTGGTTTTAGCATGCCAAAACCAACAACAACAGAATGAACCAGGCGAAACATGCAGATAATCCTGGTTTTGAGAATCGGTGCCAGAATTGGAGCCGCAGGAGGGGAAAGCAAGAAAGGAAAATAAGCTAGAAGCACTTATTTTTGCTATTCCAAAAAAATTCCGCAGAACCCACAAAGCAAATGCCAGGAATGCAGCAGCATTTTCAGACACCCGCCTTACTTAGACTTTGGAATATCAAGATTCTCGAATATTGGGCTGTCAACTCCGACTCCCATTGCGTTGAGACCATTATCGACATAAAGGACAGTGCCAGTGATGGCGGACGCCAAAGGTGATGCCAGGAATGCAGCAGCATTTCCCACCTCCTCTGTGTTCATTGAAAAGAAGCCGAGGAACAGAAATTAGAAATTGCAGTCGACTGGTTTTCTAGATCATACTTGCATTTAAGCAATTTTCATCACAAATGGCTGAAATGCTTCATTGCTTCATGAACATTGTAAATATCACTGTAGCACAAACAAAAAGATAACAATTGTCTTAGCAGTGCATGTGACTCACCAGCAGATAGTTCTTTCTGTAAGGGTGCATTTTCCAGAGAGTAGTCTATCATCATGTCAATAAAACCAATTGCTTTTGCAGCACGACTTCTCAATGGACCTGTTGATGGTTCACACCGCGATCATCATTAAGATAATATCACCGGAAACAAAGAAAGAGAGACCTGCAGGAAAAAGCTACAAACTGTACCTGCAGATATTGTGTTTACTCTTACTTTATGTTTTCTCCCGGCTTCAAATGCCAGCACCTGCAATAATCAAGCAGGAAAGGAAGCACGCATCAGAATCACATGATAAGCTTTTGATTTAAAATCTGCAGATCCCACTATAGATCCATTGAGGAGGGTGAGGAGAAGCATGTCATGTGGGAAAAGGACATAAGGAGGAAAAAAAACCCACTTTTGTGTCACTCTCTAGAGCAGCTTTAGCTGAACTCATCCCTCCTCCATACCTGCCATAGTAGATAAGTCAGCTAGTAATCTCATTAACAGGACTTCACCTAAATGAAGCAAAAGAAGAACATATACCCAGGAATGATCCTCTCAGATGCAATGTATGTCAAAGAGATGGAAGCACCACCTGTAAGATAAACATACCTGTTAGCAAGACCGACTAGTGCTTTTGTAGGACTTCTTGTCGAAATATGAGTATGACAGTGACGACTGATGATTGTATCAGGCAAGAATGCCCAGAAAGTTAAAGGAGCAAAACAGTACAAAAGAAAACAAGGTAAGAAAGTTGCCTGGATTCATAATTGGGACAAAGTGCTTGAGCAAAGATACAAAAGAGTAGCTTGATGCAGAAATAGCAGCAAGATAACCATTTCTCGATGTTTCCAGCAGAGGTTTAGTGACCTGCAACAGAGAAACATAGCATTTAATATAATCATCAGTAAGCCATAGTGCAGAATAGGGAAAAATGAGATTAAAAAATGCTTAACCTCTGGCCCATTAGCAAGTGAGTGCACGAGGATGTCAATACTTCCAAAATCCTGCTTGACAGATTCAGCGACTTCCTGAAAGACGGTTACCAAATGAGTTGGAATGGCTAATGCCGGAATGCAACTCCAAGGATCTGAATTTAATAGGAAAGATGTTCCCTTTTGCTTGATAGGTAAAGGGGAAAGATGTTCATAAGAGTACTAAAAGCATTATAAGCCTCCTATTAATTTCAAAATGAAGGACCATAACACTGAAAAATTAGATAAATAAGTATTTAGCTAGACACTCAGAGATAAGCCTCAACATGGTCATTAGATGGGTTAATAGGGAAAAGTCCCTGTTTACCTAGCAAGCCATTACCAGTTCAGTCTCCAAAAAGTTTCCCGCCAAGGAATCACTCAATTTTCAAAATATTGAAGAAACATGAGATAAAAATTAAGGGAGACATCCCACTTTTTAGGAAAGAAGAGAAGGTCAGAATCTAAATCATCCTGGAATTATCTCTGGACTCTGTTATCGGTTAGAGCAGTTCAATTCTTCCTATCACAAAGCACTAACTTTTTTTATTTTCAAATAGCATGTCAACAAGCAGAAAAATACTTTACAGCTTCATGTTACAGATTCCAACTAGAGCTGGAATTTGGAAGAGGATATACCTGGACAGTCCATTTTGAAGAACCTGCATAGCGCTTATTTGTCCTAATCTGGAGATCACCACAAAAATAGAACATAATTAATGGCACAATTTCACATAGGGAGTTCCGACCAAAAAAATAAAAATAAAAAATAAAGAAAAGAAAACATAGGGAGTAGTTTGTGGAAACTCCAAATGAACTATTACATCTTCAGGAACATCCTCGAGACAGTCGAAAACCGCATCCAATGGATAAACTTTGTTGATTTCCATTAAGGAACCATCTGGCAATCTGAAAAGTCAAAATACAGAATAAATAAACTTAATCAGATACGACTAAAGACAAAATAATGCTGAAAGCACAAAAGGGTCGCTTACACTCGTGATTCATCAAATTTCCCGCGCCTTAGGCTGCTCTCAAAAATATTTAGTGCCTGCAAATACACATCATCGAGTTCAAGTAAACAGTTTGGAACAAAATAGGGACTGATGGCATGGGAACTTGATCTACGTATAAAATCCACATACCGGAACCCATGTACCAACAAGGATTTCAGCGCCAGCAGCAGCAAGAGATTTCGCTATTGCCCATCCATATCCATTGTCATCGGCAATACCAGCAATAAAAGCTCTCTTGCCTGCAAAGAGTCATCATGCCATTAGGAAAGCCTCTTGTACCCCTTGTACCCTATATTCTTCTTCTTCTCTTTGTACTAAACCCAATAATTCAGCTGGTCTCGACGATTACTTTCACATAAGAACGAAAAGGAGTGGCGGAAAAGATGGAAGAAGACCTCTTAAATCAACCGGCAATCCCGGTAAAGGGCCGCTTTCATTCGCACCGGCCATAGCTCTAGCGACGGCATTCCTGAAGGCGACAGGCTCCGGAGCGCGTTTCCGCGACAACGAGTCCCTGGAGGAGATGTGAGAAGAGCTCGCGAGCTTCGCCCACGACGCTTCTCTCCGCTCCGCGCCCAAAAACGCCACGCACGGCTTGGCATGCGATCTACGGAGAGCGGCGCCCGGCTTCAGCGAAGCCACGTGGGTCCCGGGAGTCGCGGTCGCGGCCATGATCTCCGGCAAAATCAAAACTCGCGACGAACCGAGAAAAATTCCCTGCAAATTTCCTCCGCAAGATTCATTTCAAAACGACATCTTTTTCCACCCAGCTAGTTCCGTAAAAAACACAAGCACCTGGCATGCACAGCGCGGAAATCCCAACACACCGCCCAAGACCCAACACAAGACACGCGCACTACTACACACGCACTACCACGCAACGCTCTAAGCACCCAACTCAGGAAAGCAGCACGCAATGCCGACGCATTCGGCGGCAACCCGTGCCGGCGGCGACACGGATCAGACCCGGAAAACCAACGAACCAAGGGGAGCTTTGGATCGGGAGATGATGTAAGGGAGGGGGCGGGGGACTTACCTGAAGGATGGGCGAGACTGGAGACGGAGAGAACAATGTCGGAGAGAGAAAGAGAGAGAGAGAGAGAGAGGGTATGGAGAAGGCGGAGTCGGCCAGCGACGGGGGAGTAAATAGGTAGGAGGGAGAGGGAAAGAGGTTTCGATGAAATCGAAGCTGGGCAGCTTTGGCCGGTGGTTCTGTCTGTTGGGAAAAACTTCGTAATCGCCGAAGGGCACGGAGAGAGAACAGAGAGTCCTTGAGAAGAAAAATGGTAAATTTAAGTACTCAGGAGAGTCTAGTTAAGAGGTGGTTTGAAGGGGAAAATTGGGACAAAAGGGATTAAAAAAAAAAAAAAGAGAGCTGAATTTTCAAGGTGTCGCTCGGCAGTCGGCTCAACCCCCACGGGTTTTGGTAATTTGGTCATCAAGATCGATTGAGCGATCGAAGGGTCCGATCGAGGGTGACACGTTTCACGTTTGACTTACGGTGCTCTTTTCCCTTCGAGTTAAGTCTGGATGGAGCTCAACTTGACGACCTTCAACGGAGCGCGCGGAAAAGATTCATGAAATCGGTAGAAAGAGGAGGTTCGATTGTCTAAGGGGCTGTTTGTTAATGTTCTTTTTTTCTGTTTTATAAACAAAATTTCTATTTTTTTTTAAGGGAGAACAAAAAAAGAATAGAAACACGTTTGTTTGCGTTTTTGTTTTCAAATCTATTTTTTTGTTTAAGAACACTTTTGGAGCAAAAAAAAAAAAACAAAGAAAAACTTGTTTCTTATTTTTAACAAAAATTAAGAAGCGAGATTTTCTCTCTCCTCTCTTTTTCTTATCTTTTTTTTTTTTTTTTCTTTTTCTTTTTTCTTTTGGCCCTCGGCCCATGGCCATGGGCGACCAGCCAAAGAGGGCCGACGACCTCGCCGGAGTGTCGCCGGCCCCTAGCGAGGCTTAGCCTCACCTTGGCTGGGCGAGCTCAGGCTCGCCCAAATTCGACGAGCCCAAGCTCGCCCAACTCGGGGCAAGGTTGGGCGAGCTCGAGCTCGCCCAAATCCGGCGAGCCCGAGCTCGCCCCAGCCAAGGCGAGCCCGAGCCTCACCCAACCATGGCGAGGCTCGGCCTCGCCGGGGGCCGGTTGCTGGCCATGGCCGAGGCCGACGATCGGCCAAAAGAAGAAAAAAAGAAAAAATAAATTAAAAAATTAAAAAATTAAAAGAAAAAAAAAAGAATAAAAATTTACCAAACGTGTTTACGTTCATTTTTTATTAGAACAGGTTTACCAAACGCGTTTTTGTTCAAAAATTGTTTAGAACAAAAACACTTTTTTCATTTACGTTCTTTTTAACAATTTTTTAAACGAAATGTTACCAAACGCACCCTAAGTCGTCCTATCTACTCAACCCTTTTTCTCTCTTGATGGTAGAAAGAGTTCCTGAATTAGTCAAATATATAATGTGATCTGTAAATTTTTAATTTATTCAATATAACCCTACACTTTTTGGATATAGGTTCAATTTAGTATCTTGAATTCTATAAAAATGTTCAATGTTAGACTCAAACATTGAATATTTACATATAATTTAAGGGATTAAATTGAATATATATTAAAAAATCAAGAATCACATTGTATATTTGGTTAAAATTTAGAAATCATATTAAGTAAATTAAAATTTCAAAAATCATATCACATATTAAGTCAAACTTCCGGATGATACATGTCATTTTTGTAGATGTCGAGGGGTTGTGCGATGGATGCGGTTCGCCTCTTCGGTCCAGCCCAATCACTTGGGCAGTTGGATCTAGAGATTTTATAAGGCCTGATTTGAGCCTCTTGGTCCACCGGTGAGTATACTTTGCAGCCCATTAATCGTTTCCTTGCCATTCCGCATGGCGAATTACGCGTCACAACTAAAAGGAAAAGCCCTCGTTTGGGCTTGACCTCAGGAGGATTTTCCAATACTCAAGTCCATGAAGTAGGGACGAATGATGCCGGACAAGATTCTTCACAATCACTTTTCAAGGATTTAGAGAAAGTAAATGGATTAAAAGTATTGTCCAAAAAAGTGATGCTATAACAGGTCAAGCACCCAAGCGACTGCTTGACGGATAATCTTCAATTTGGCTGTGTTCGATTTGGCTTTTAGAGGAAATCTTTAAGAAAATGCAAAGGCCTTTAAATTAAAGAATTTTTTTTAGAAATGCAAATAGTGTTTGGTATATTATAATTTAAAAGTACTTTTAGAAAAAACTTTCGCTTTAAACGGTGCTTGGAAAATCACACTTTAAAAAGCACTTTTGCTTAAAAAAAGAAAATTCAAAACCAACGAACAAGTCGGTAGCTGAACAAAACTCTGTCAAGACCAAATGTGGCTGTCGATGACCCAGATCTAGCGCCATCAACCTATCTTGAGGTTGCCTAGGGTCACATGAACCCAAGCAATGCGACTTGAGGTCTTGCAACCTCAAGCGAGGCTATCGACAAATAGATTTTGCCTCGTCAAAGTCACGTTGGAGACTCACTGATGACCTGAACCATCGCAAGTGACATCGCATGAGATAGGGACATTTTTTGAATTATAAAAGTTTAGAAAAGGCAAAGTTAGAAGAAAAAGAAATGTATTTATGTTCCAGAAATACTCAAAGCTCAAAATATCTTTGACCTTTCTTGGGTTAAAACTCTTTAGAGGTCTTTGGAAATATAATCATATCTTCCCAAAACTCTTCAAAATTTTTAGTAAACCATATTTGCCTTTGCTTTAAAGAGTTTAGAGCTTTAAAGCCCTTTGGGAAAGTAATTCCCAAACGGAAAAGCTTTTCATAATTTTTAATCATACATAATATAATTGAATTGTCAAAACAAAAATTTGATTCTTTTTACGAATTTGATCGTCACCTCGAAGGGTTCTTCTCTTGGCATGAGATATTTTGAGATTCTTGTTCCAAAAGCATGATTGTTTCCATTCAAGCTTATCCCGAAAGAACCTTACTCCACTTACCCATTATCCCAGCTTTATCCCATTGTGTGGATCAACTTTAGGCCGAACCGTGACTTCTCCTTTTGGAAGCCCCTGGTCCACTTTACATTTGCTTTTCGTGCATCAAGATGAACGGGCAGTTCTATGAGAGAGTCAGATCCTTGGACTATAACGGATGATAATTTATTGCTTTTCTTTTTTTTTTCATTTTCTATGTAAAATGCCGTCGCACACAAAAACATAAAGGCTTTTACGATCAACGGGTAACATCTACTCTTTTTTCAATACAGCGGTTATCAAGGGACGGGAATCTGTTTTCCCGTATCCTTATAAATGCACTAAGGCTGTGTTTGGTAGTCCCGGTTTGAGTCCGGATAGGATAATTTGTTATCCTATCCGATGTTTGGAATGTCCATTGGATCGGACAAATCCGAATACATCCTGGATAAAACTAGATAAAAAATTTGGGGGAGGGGGTGGGGTAAGGCCGAATTGGATAAGAATTTTTTTAAGAAAATAAAGAACTTAACAAAAAAAAAAGATATCATAAGCATCTACATCAAATGGATGCCTCCGCCTCTCCGATTCATTATCAACCCTCTTCTCCCATATTCACTTCTCGTACGCCAGCAATTAGGTGCCCCTTCCTTTGGATCATAGACTTGTTGAATCTGATGACCAAGAGTGACTTTTTGAGATGAATAGGGCATAAGTTTTCTCATGGGCATCTGTGGAACTAATTGAAGTATTGCTTGTGCCACCTCAAACATCAGTGGCTGGAACTTTGGCTCCACCTGCACCACTTCATTGACAATGCTAGAATCCTTACGAAGTACATTGGACATTTCAAGGGAATAGGGGAAGATGGTGATGGTGATGAAGCATATATAAATCTTTGGTATCGTTGACAACTTGGGACCTCGACAATTTGAGGCAATGCAAAGACTACTCCGGTGGTCGCCTAAAATTCCCCCACCCATCCTCTCCGTTGTAGTCTAAGATTTACCGATTTGTGTCGCCGTTGCACGGCGATGTTAGCACTCGCCGTTTTCAATGGTGGCCACAAGATCTAGGGTTCCTTTTTTTATGGCCTTTAATTAATTGAATTTTCTATTTTTTAATTTTTATAATTAAATATCATATTTATTTTTTAATTTTATCTTGAAGTGCACCAAATACTTGATAAGATTAGATATATGATATATATGCCTTTATTATTAAGATTTAATATCCTACTTTATTATCCTATCATATCCTATTATAATTATTTTTGACAACCAAACGCAACCTAAAATCAAAGCCTTCCGCATAAGAGTGTACGATACCACTTGTAGAGTTTTAATTCCTAAGCAACATAATATACTTTATGGGTCACACGTAAAACCATGTGTTAGAAATCAGGTTTGAACATGAATCGAGAACTACTACTTACCTCCTTTTTCATGGCAAGGAAAATCATTTTGATAAGTATATTTCAGGGCCCACGAAAGGCCCTCCTAACTTCATGTATCAGGTAATGCTCGAGCCATGGTCATGATAATAATGAGTTAGGCATGAGATTGTTAGAACTTCAAAATACGCGTCATTCACCTAATCAATGCACGCATGCATTATGCATGTATAGTGGGGGGACATGATACGCATGCCCGGCCAGACCACGAGAATCCTCTGTATCAAATGTATTTTTATGTGTCTGTTCCTCGCTTGCATTGATTACATTTAGGTCCACGATGCCGCCGTCCTCGATGGACGTAAACTTCCGGATCTTTCCATAATCAGAACGCAGCTTTGACCTATCTTTTTTAATTATTTGATTCTTTGGATAGGCCTTGAAGATGGGATCCAAATTGGTTCAAGGATTTCCTCCTTTAACATCTAACATCCAAACTTAATGGCGAGAATCAAGCGTCTTTCCTCTCAAGGAAATGGCGAAATTCCAAGATAATACGTCAACACCTTTTCTATATTAACTGATATTGCCTTCTTGAGTCGTTAGTACGTGAGCGCTCGTTCTATGTAAAATTGTACGAAATGATTTCCAAATTTTCTTGAAAGTTTAAGCCGTGTTAAATGAAGATTCAATTTAACATTTTGATGTCGTGACGCTCTCCTTCGTTTGTAGTTTAGGACTCGATCTAAGACTAAAGCGTGCGGAAAAGGCCAATAATGGACTCGAAAATATTTAAATTCAAGACTTGTTACTTCGAAATTATATAAAAATTTGAGGGGACTAATATCATGCGACAATTCTTCAGAGAGTTGCGACTTTTCAATGCAATTGTGTCTAGTCGACCAAGTATGCTCCTCGTGGGCAACTATGTCAAAGATGAACGTATTTTTAATGGTTGAAAAACCACATCACGCCTCAGTCGAATTGGTTAGCCCGATTTATCTTTTCAAGCCCGAAGACGACCATAAATTTCTACGACCCACAAATGCAAAAACTGCATTAAGTCAAGTCAAATATTAATTCCTATTTTCTACGTCAAACATTTTTCTTTGATTTCATTGAGCTGCTATTCATTTATCATAGAAATTTTCGCAGCCTCTTTTGAAACGAGAGATTTTGATTTCTCCATCTCAAGCCGTCGTGACAAATCAATAACGTGACTCCAAATTAAATTGGCGGATTTTCTATTCAATTACGTGGCTCGATGGCGGATTACAAGTTAACCCTTTAATAATAATAATAATAATAATAATAATAATAATAATGCCTCGAGAAGAGAGAGCAGATTCCACGTGCTTTCGGAATGGCGGCGATTGATTCTTTGACCGGCTAGGTGGGAGCCGAGGAGAACTAGTGGATCGAGCTCGATTGATATTATTCCACAAATCATAGATACTTTAATCCCTGTCCCAATCAGAGTTATGTTCTCCTATCCACTGGCTCAAATTTGCACTTAAATCGCGATTAACTAAGATTAATCGAACGTGAAATTCATGAGCAAAATAATCTCTACCTTGGTCAGCATAAAAAATAAAAGGAAAAATTTCAAATAATAATCTAAATTGTCTTTAATTTTCTTGATAAATGTCTGAAATGAGTATTTTTTCAAATAAGAATTTGGAATACTATCATTTTGTCAAATAAATGCCTGAGTTAGTTATATATGCTTCAAATAAGGTTGACTTTTTGGCTAATCAATGGCATATTCGTCATTTACCTTTTTAAAATTTTTTTCCTTATTTATTTCTTCTTCGCTAGTGGCCGACCAGGCATTAGCAATGCTTAGAGAGGGCCGGGCAAGGGTGGGGAGGGCCACCCGTGCTAATGGCCCTCGTTAGCCACAAGGAAGGGAGGGCCTTACCTAGCGGAGGCTGCCCTCGCGGCCATTGGTGAGGTCACCTCACCATCGACCCACAAGGGATGGCCTTGCTTGGGCAAGGCGACCCTCGCCCTAGGGGAGGCCGCCCTCCCCCGATTTGGGCGAGGTCACCTCGCTCACCTGGGCCTAGCAACTCTTGCCTATCTCTACTAGCGGCCAACAAGGCTTACCAATCCCTCGTCAACCCTTACTAGTGGCTGCCAACCTTCTTCGGAAAGGAAAAAAAAACATATTAAAATTTTATTTGGATAAAAAC
Organism: Eucalyptus marginata; assembly: GCA_014182565.1. NCBI lineage: Eukaryota > Viridiplantae > Streptophyta > Magnoliopsida > Myrtales > Myrtaceae > Eucalyptus > Eucalyptus marginata. The sequence continues at coordinate 34,415,759 of CM024585.1, forward strand.
ACCCTTTGATCGGTTGGAATATTTAGTCGGTCGGCGACCGACAAGGTCTAGCCCTTATTGAAAACAATAATAGTCACTTTAGATATTTATTTGAAACAAGTATGGTCTTTTCAGATCTTTATTTTAAATAATTATGGTAACTTCGGACTCTTATTTGACACAAAATTTATTTCAAGCACTTATTTGAAAAAATGAGGACACTTCAAATCTTTATTTGGATTTTTCCTAGAATAAAAATCACGTTAAATTGATTCGAAAGTCTTCACGGCACAATACATTTATTACGTAGTTTGAATTCTTAGCTTACTGGTGTCAAAAAGTTCATCTTAAATCGATCCAAATGTCTTCGTGACGGAATCAATTTATTGCACAGTTTGAATTCACAGCTCGCCGGTGTTAAAAAGTTCGTCTTAAATCGATCCAGAAGTCTTCGCGACACGATCGATTTATTATGCGGTCTGAACTGAATTCGCGGCTCGCCAATGTCAAATCAGGGGGCTGCTAAGTTGTACAGCGGGCCCTCCACCTGAAAAACGAGGGCGACTGGAAACAGTGGGTTTGGCCCAAGCACATATGCACGAACGAACCAGCTTCGACGCTTCGTTCATACCGAACGAAACCTAAGGGCTCGCCTTCGTGGAAATTAAGGAACACATGCGACACGACGCTAATCATATCGATTGGTCTTTCCTCTTTTTAATTTTGCCTTTGTGCAAAAAGACAGCTTGTAAAGCAGAAACGAGTTCATGTCGCGACTCCAATATGGCATATTCCCTTTCCGATGCTTTTAAAGAATTTCCAATGCCGAGCATCTATTATGGAATTATCGAACGATAGTGTATTTTTCGTCATCAAAAACTATGTACATAATAAAGAATGGGTCCTTGTTGAATGAAATTGCAGTTGTCATGCGTTTAATTATATGTGTTGTTTTCGAATCATTAGATCTTAAGAGCGCATCAGAAGAGAGTATCTTTTCATTTTTGATTACGCGTTTTAGGTACTGTCGAACATTTAAATTCAACTGGGTGCAAGAAAACGTCAAATCCCCTTCATGTGCACGTTTGACATCCGACCTTTACCTAATGAAAGAAAAAAAAGGGACCCGCGTTCATTTCCGAGACATTGCAGTCCCCTATGGCCACCATCGAAAATGTGGTCCGTCGCGTGTGTTTCGGAGTTCCTTGCCGAAATTTTTGAAGTGAATTCGATTAGGAAAGATTATTTAGGTGGAAAAGTGCAGCGAAAATATCTCAGCCGGTCCAATGGTGATCAAAGTCATGCTTGGGATTAAAATTAATGTTTTTTTTTTGGGGGCTGTCGATGGTGCGTCGAAAGCGACTCTGCATTGCTCGGTCAGCATATGCCTTCGACTTAGGCATCGGCGGACCGATACCTACCTACGGCAACATAAATATCGCTCGGTACTTTCTTAGATCGGTCAAACCCGATGTTCTTGTGTATCCCTTTGACCGCTGCTGAAGGCGGGTCGGGCGATCTTGGACCGTGCGTGATCGATCCTCGCGGTCCACCTCCCCTGGCACCGTGTATCGTTGTCGTCGATAATTATAGCTCTTTCAACATTAGAAAGAAAAAATAGAAAGGGAAAACACATGATGTTTCCGTATGCCGTGTGGACAAATGTTGCAAAACGCGCAAGTGATGCTTTCAATCGCTTTGGTTGTGTAACGTCATTAGGAATTATAATTATAATAAGACTATATAGGATGTATGAACTTTGCTATATCCTATTTACTATTTAGTAAATCACATCAATAAACCAGACATTTTCGCATCCTATGATATTTGTTGTACGATATGACGGTATATCAACTTAAGTGAATCGAAAAATTGTACAAATGAAGATAGTAAGAATATCTCGTAACATTTTTGTCTACTTTATTATTATTTTTTTCCCTCTCTTTTATTTATTTTATTTTTTATTTCTTTTCCCCATCATTCTTTGATAAAAATTATTTAATAGTAAACCATATTATTATACATAAAATACATAAAATACCTAAAATATGTGATAAATATAAAAATAAATATATATTGAGTTTTATTATGAGATAGACAGAATTTCAAATATATAAATAAAAATATGAATAAAAAAAAGAAATAGTTCTTATTTAAAAAAAAATATTTCAGGATTCAAATATTATTTATTTCTAAAAATTATTTTAATTGTATTAATTTGATAAATTCGTTATTATGTATATTATAAATCGCATCCACATTTATCCTATATATTATGATAATTTTGTTCGGTTATATCCCTATTGTACTATCGTTTTGGGTGGTAATTAAATATAAGATAAAATAAATTTTATCCTATCACGAATTCTAATTCGACTATCGAATGTAGCTATTGGATCCCATGCGAAATGATTTTTTGTTTTTGAATTCTCCAAACTCGTAGTTAGAATATTTTTGTCACTGTTGATTTCTTTTTGCGAAAAAGAAAGCAAATTATATGTACGTATATATACAAATATTTTTTTTTCCTAAAACGGCCGATAATTTTCTAAGAATTCCATCACCACTTGCACTGCGGGCTGGCCGCCACACCACCATGCTTTGACGTTTGGCCCACGGGCAACAGGAAGTCTCCGCCACTCGGTCTCCCGAGGGCATTTGCGTCAAACCTGGAATCCCCCCCGGGCCCCCACTCACGTGACGGGGGGGGGCCCGCAGGAAGGCGATTGGCCAGTTAAGATCAGACTCGGTGTCCGCGCAACGGCTGCGCGCCACGTGTCTCGCCAGGCCGATAAAGTAGCCGTTCGTACGGCCCCTCCGATGGCTGTGAGTGCCCGCAGGCGATCGGACCCCGCAGAGCACTCGCGAGCGGGCGCGGGCGCGGGCCCCACCCGTATCCCCCCACCATAAATACGGGCGGAGGGCGTCGCTATACGAGCCGTCCTCCCCCCCCCCTCACAAAAAACGAAAGAGAGAGAGGAGAGCGCGGCCGGCTTTTCGAACCGCCCGAAGGGTGAGACAGATCGTCGGCGGGGAAGAGCTTCGTTCGTTCGTCAGGTACCTTCGTCTTCTCCGTCTCGTCTCCGGATCGGCTCTCGATCTCGCTCCGTCGCGCTCTCGCATTCCCGAATGGCTCCCGCGCGAATGCGGCTCAGCGCTTCCCCACGCGCTCCGGCGAGAGCTCTAGTGGCGCCGGATCAGGCGAGATCTAGGTCGCATTCCCGCGCCGAGCTTTCGCTCCCGTGTCGAGGTCGAGGCGTGATTGCTCGTCAGCCTGCGGGCGTGTCCGATGCCTTCGCGATAATGCGGCTCTCGTTTGCGATCTCTTTCGTGTTTTCGGAGTTTCGGATCATAGGTTTTCGATGCTAGTTTTTCCCCGGATCTCATGCTTTTCCGATGAATGACTTCGATTCGATTCGCTTCAGGTCCCTTTACTGTTTTTTTTTTCTGTTTCTTTCCTTGCGTTCTCCCACGTGACCTCATTGCCTCCTTTCCGAAGCGCAGAGCGCACCGTTAGTCTATTCCCGCGTTGGTGGGTTTTCTCCTTTTGTTTATTGAGGAAGAGCTGGAGATATTTTTGCGGGGCTCGGATTTGCTTGGGTGGCCTCGGCACGCGTGCTCGCGTGCTCCTCCTCCTCTCGTCGGCTCTGTGCATTTCTTTATTTTGATTTGAGTGGACCGAATCGTCCGGCACGTCCATGTGACCCTCTGCTGTTCCCTGCAGCGGCAGACATTACATCGCATACTGCATCACCACGCACTGTTTTTTTTCTCTCTCTTTTTTTATTTCCTGTCCGATAATAAATAAATAGATCTTGTCCGTTCTGTTTAATTTCCCGTTCTCTCTCTTGTTCATTCTCCACTTTGATTCCAAGTCTAGTCCGGATGCATTTATTTTAACACATCGGTCTTCGCATATCCTGTCCTTCATTTGGAGAGAGAGTTTCTTCATCACTCTTGGGAATACCTTCAAAATTTAAATCTTAATTCAGACGAAATAATTTTAAAACATATTCAGGTATGCTTTTGATTTGAAGTTCAGCTACCCCATTCCTTTTCGTTAATGCGGGTGGTCGGGTCTTTCGTTTTATTTATCATTAGCCCTGTCCTTTGGCTCGAAAAAGGGAAAGAAAAATGGGGCCCCTTTCTTTAATTTATTGCTTTCGTTGGGAGGAAAAGGCGAAGATGTCTTTTGAAACTTTTGAATGGGCGAAAGTCTGATTAGGCGGTTCGCAGTTTCCTGGAAGAAGACGCCAAACTTTCCTGGCTGGCTTTTGGTGTTCTCGCCGGATTTCGTGGTTCACGCAGATATTTCCCTTTTTCCCCCCCCGAAAAATGGGTTTAGTCCACAAATCAATCTTGTTTTTCAAAATCCTTTTTTCCTATTTATAGTCCGCCTTAAATCACTGGGAAAGGTGGCGCCTTTACCTCGTATTTGAAAAGGTCAAACGTCTGGTTTGGATTCAAATTTGACGCGCTTGAGTGGGTAGGTGATTGTTACTGTTGCAAAGCAGTGTCTTTTTTTCGTGTAGAGGGGGTTAATCCATGTGCTTAGGTCTCTGGGGGCGTCGCTTAGTCGATTGATAGTTTCAAATTCTTTCAGTTAAAGCCGAGATGAGAGGACCTTGATTGTGACGTGTCTGCGCGGACAAGTAGAGTCGGGTCCGCCCGAGGACTAAACCGCATGCTTATCTTGCTGCTTAGGGGTGTCCAACGTGTACGCCGGGTTCCCGTTCAAAGTGCCTTTCTATAGTGGCGTGGTAAACGCGTCATTGCCGATCTTCTCGAATTAGGTAGCGTGTTGATGTTCTGTCACTCTGTGATGGTGACCGGCAGTAGACGGCACTTGCACCTCCCACCGATATAGTGTTAGGAAAGTGCTGCTATTCCCCGGTTGGCAGACTGAGGAGAGCACGACCTTTTGAACAGGAAAATTTGGTAACCTGGATTTTCTATTATGTCGGAACTCATTAATTGCAAAACTACGAGTTTACATCAGAAGGAAGCTTTACCCCACCTTACAAAGAAATGGAACTAGTTGCTGCATTTATTTATTTATTTATTTTTAGGTTGAGAACTAGTTGCTGCATTCCAAAGCAAGGATTGGCTCATTTCGTGTCCTGAGCGTAGCGTTAAGTCCATTTCCTAGGGCATACCTTAGCAATCATTGCCTTATTTCTTGAGGTTGGACGGACTCATCACAGGGTAGCCGTGGTTGAGATTCTTTTTCTTTACGAGTGGTTGGGGGGTTTGGGCATGCGAGTAACTCTACTGAAACGGTAATCGGATCGGTGAGTTGCAAGTCGTTCTCGGAATTGAAATGGTAATCGGATTCATGAGTGGCGTGTGTACATGTAGCGTTTTGCGAACATACTCTTGGACTTTTCATGCTGTATGACTTGACATTATTGTGTGGTGGTTAGGTGAGGTAAAGGACTTGGATTCTAGCGTTTAAAAATGGTGCTTCTCCTCAACATTGTTCTGGCATGGAGGGCAAGAATGTGCTACTAGGCAAATGCATGATGATTTAGCATGGAAAAATTGTTTCATAGAAATTAAGAGCTGCTTTGGTTTATATCCTTCTCGATGTGAGAACAGATATCCTTCTCGATTTAGCAAGGGCTTGCTTAGCTGCTGGGCCTCTGCAAGCCTTTGTATTAGTGGTGCCTCTGTGTTTTCTCTTGGTGGGAGGGAACAAGGAGAGGAACCGTGAGAAATAAAAATTTATTAGATGCTTGCATTGATTGAGGCTGGAAAGGGGTGCCTCTGGTATGATCAAATCTTGGTACTTTATTAAAGCATTCGTCTCATGTATCCACTTTCAGTAGAACTTTATTGTCATTGCATTGAATTATTATATGTCGTTTGAGAAATTACAGCTACATCTTTGCTTGATAGTGCATACAATTAGCAATTTCTCTTGGTTAGACAGTTTGTGGCCGTTTAAAGTAACTTCGGTAGAGTTGAAGACATTCATATTGGGGTTTATTTACTCATTTTTTTTGTGGGGTACTTTTGTATATGCAGGTCGTGGAACAATGGGTGCAGGTGGCAATATGACAGTTCGCCCGGCGGTGAAGAAGTCGGAAAGCAAGCTTCACAACCGAGTTCCTTCTTCAAAACCTCCATTCACGCTAAGTCAGCTCAAAAAAGCCATCCCGCCTCATTGTTTCCAGCGATCTGTCCTTCGCTCATTCTCCTACGTGGTCTATGATTTGACCATAGCCTACGTCTTGTACTACATTGCTACCACTTTTTTCCATCTCCTCCCCTCCCCTCTTTCTTACCTAGCTTGGCCTATCTATGGGTTTGTGCAAGGCTGCATTCTGACTGGTGTCTGGGTTGTAGCCCACGAATGCGGCCACCATGCCTTCAGCGACTACCAATGGCTGGATGACCTGGTTGGCCTTGTTCTGCACTCGTGCCTCCTTGTTCCTTACTTTTCTTGGAAATATAGTCATCGTCGCCACCACTCCAATACAGGCTCCCTTGAGCGCGATGAAGTTTTCGTTCCAAAGCAAAAGAATCAGATCCCATGGTTCTCAAAGTACCTAAACAACCCACTAGGCCGAGTGATCACCCTCACTGTCACACTCACACTTGGTTGGCCCTTGTACTTGATGTTTAATGTTTCCGGTAGGCCTTATGATCGATTTGCCTCTCACTATGATCCCAACGGACCCATCTACTCCGACCGTGAGCGGCTGCAGATTTACATATCTGATGCTGGTGTTCTCGCGGTCACTTATGGGCTTTACCATCTAGCTGCAGCGAAAGGGCTTGCCTGGGTTCTGTGCGTCTATGGAGGACCCTTGCTCGTCGTGAACGCATTTTTAGTGTTGATCACTTATTTGCAGCATACTCATGCATCGCTTCCTCATTACGATTCTTCCGAGTGGGATTGGCTCAGAGGAGCTTTAGCGACTGTTGACAGGGACTATGGCATCTTGAACAAGGTCTTCCACCATATAACAGATACTCACGTAGCACACCATTTGTTCTCTACCATGCCTCACTACCATGCAATGGAGGCCACCAAGGCGATAAAGCCGATTTTGGGAGATTATTATCACTTTGATGGGACTTCAGTTTACAAGGCCGCGTGGAGGGAGGCTAAGGAGTGTATTTATGTTGAGCCCGACGAAGGTGACCAGAACAAAGGTGTATTCTGGTACAAGAATAAGTTGTGATGACAATTAAGAGCTCGGTTTCAGGATCTGCTGTTTGGTAATTTCTTCCATCCTCCCCACTCTAGATAATGTATTCTGGTTATTCAGGATGCGGCGCATCCATTTGGAATTTGGGTTTTAGTTCTGCTTCATTTCAATAATTTCGTTGACCCACCCAAAAACCCCAATTCATTGTAGAAGGATATTTGCATAAGCATTCAAGGTGAACTTTTACTGTCTTCCTAGTCTCTTCTTTTTGACAGAGTTCTGAATGCTGTTGTGGTAGGATCGCATTTAAATGATGATGGGGAACTAATTTTGCGTGCTGTTGTGGTAGGATCACATTTTAATGATGATGGGGAACTAATTTTGCGTGCCACTTCTATCCACTTCTCTGAATTTGCCAACCATTGATGCCAATGAAAATCAAAACGTGACGAGTCCTCAACTAGTCTATGTTTTGGTGAAGCTAGAAACATAATTTGACCAGCTGAATTTCCTGGGATTAGAGCTTTAGGCATACAAAGGGATTTGATAATTGGCGTTGAGACAGTTATAACAAATTGCCTATTGGTCTGATGAGTCCTTCTCTAGCTGCGTTATTAGGTTTGGTCAATCTTCGACTGGTGATATAAAGCTTCTGTGATTTGCCTGGACGGTTTCCTTGAGAAACAAGAAAATTGATGATGAGTATGGACAGTTCGACTGGATTATAGAGAGCCCATTCACAAAGTTCGATCCTGAGAAGGTTAAGTCTAATTGCAAAAGCTTTTTCAAAGTATACATGAAGCATGTTTGTCCACACGTATGATTGTCTCGAACGTACAAACAAAATGTGGACGGAATTGAAAAGAAAAAGATTGAAACCAAGCAATCGAAGTCGAAATGGAGTTGAAGGCTGGTCGATTCTTATTGAACACGATATAATGCCTTTATTGGGGTGTAAGCATTGCCATTCCCCGATTACAATAAGTTTGTAAATCTAGTAACTCAAAAGGAAAGAAACGCTGAGAACGGGAGGGATTGGTGCTGTCGTGACTGCTGAATACTCAGTATAATTTTAATGCAATATAAGCTATGATCTATCAAAGTAAATGTATTCAGCGTATGACTATAACTTGATTCACTCTAGATTGAAGACAACCCAAACAAATGCATATTTTCAAGCCACGGTCTGGCTCTTTATAAGGCCTATTCAAGTGCTTTCCAAAGGTTTTGAGTCTCATATTACACATTCTTCTACAAGTTTCATTTCACGACTTGGTTTTTACCAGTGGTTGAATTTGTACATGTTCATTCCATGGATGACATGAAATCGGGAACAGAAATGCACCCGTTAGGCTTTTATGTCTGCATTTCTTGGCTTCTCGTTTCGATGCTACCTGGTGCATGGTTTCACTTTCACCTGCTGTGGTTTTGAGGACTCCTCATGCAAGTTTATAGCGGTCCATCCAACCGTGCTGCAACACAAAACTGTTCGGCATGAGGCAACCGAATTTTTCTTCAGTGACAACGTCAGGTGTTCTTCTTTCAGTGACGGTTTTCCGGAGACATGAACATGGACGGGTCGACCCGCTCGGCCCATCTAACCCCGCCGAAGCCCAAGGCACAATTTGAATGGGCCTGAACAATGGGATTTTTCTTGGGCCTGGACCTATTTAGGCCCACCTAGGCCCGCTCTTTTTAAAAAAAATAGTTATTTTCTTTTACAAATCACTAGAATTTGTAAGTCCAATATCTATGTGAGCCTCGTAGAGGGATCGATTAGTATCATGCCATCACTCTCATTCATTTTCATTTTTTTTCTTTGACCTTAAAAATAGAAGGTGTCAAAATTTGCGTGTCTACATTGTCGCATCGCTATTTTAATTGTGTTGGAATATACCAAGCGATTTCCGAAAAAATTGATAACACAAAAGGGAAAGGGCTTAAAATCATACTCTCCACTAATATTTACCAAAAGTGATATTTCAAAATCTTCTGCTGAAGTTTTTTTTTTTTTTTGAGAAATTAATGATATCCCTATTCCCTACGCTTGGTCACTACTTCATAAAAATGAAAAAAAAAAAAGAAAAAGATGTAAGTGATTTATGGACTTTTATCCAATGTATAATGTCATATTCCGTCATCTTATCGAATGAAAAATATTTAATGCCATCGCTGAATATGAATTAATAGAATAATAATATTTGATATTTTCATATAGTTTAGGGTTACATTCATATTGAACATATTAAAAATTTAAGGATGATATTGTAGATTGAGATATTGAGATAAAAGTTAAGGACTGTTTGCATATTTAATCAAATCAAAACAAAACTTCGAGGGTAAGGAAAAATAAAGAACGGAAGAAAAGCGAGAAAAGGAAGGCAGGAATCCAGCTCAGAATTGTGAAGTCGTGCACCCATCTACTATCCATGATCCACTTCCGTCAGGGGACTCCACGTAGCCACGTGGCGGTTACGCGGGGTTGCCCAGCGACGTGGGACCCGCTCGATGATGACGCGAAATCGCATAATGCACCCAACTATGTTGGGTCCTACCGTAGCATATTTAAACAAAACGAGGACCCAATTAAATGCGCATTTAAACATCAGAGATTTTTTATTTATTTATAAAAAAGATAGTTTCCTAAACAAAATCAGGAACAAATTAAATGCATATTTAAACATCAAAATTATCCTAAACATCTCTAATTGAAGACTCTCCTTTATTTTTTACTGGGCTCAATTCATGTATCGAGTGAATCTTTAAACAGATCTCTTCGTGCTATCTAGCTGTCAAGTGTCTCGCGTGATGAGACTTGCCGACTACTAGTGTCAAGGTCGGTAGTTCATTCACCGTGGAATAACCCATGTGGCGTCTGGCGAGCGGAATTCACCAAACCAACCTTCTTTCTATAATTGTTTTAATAAATAATATAGCAAATAGTTTTTTTTTTTTTTTTTTTTTTTATATAAGATTGTATCACGTCCAACTTAACTCGGCATTTGGTCCATTGAGCGAGACGGCAAATCTCTTTAGGCTTAATAACTAGTTTCGGCCTACCATAACCTCATCAGAGAGAGCGGCATGAGCTCTCGACTAGTTTGTGTACGGGAGGCCAACTCTGCCTTTAGAGCTCTTAAGCAACATAGTCCTATTATCGTAGAATTTCTAGTACTAACCATCCTGATGCCACTCCCACAAATCAGTTGAGTTCATTCTCTTTGCATTCTCATTGTTCAATCGATAATCTCAAGCTTTGCTCTCAAGGGTTCACGGGTATGGGAGAATCACGGACCGTGACAGACTCCCCCACTCAATTCTGCAACACCCTCATTGCGGGCTGCTCTGTCACTTCCATGTGTTTCCCTAACCATCAATGCCACTCCTTTGGGACTTACATAGATGGCTAGAACAGGTCACCCGCTCCATTACTTGCTTCCCTCGATCAAAGCTGTTCACGAATCTCCAGTCACTTGTGCTTCTCGATAAGTGTGGCACCCCTAGCCAGCTGCACTCCTGTGGTAGTACCTTCTTTTTGCCTACTAAGCTCCTCCTGATCTTTGCAAGCCAACGAGAGGGTCCCCCTTGGTGGAAATGTGATCGCATATCTCCTCTTAAGATTCGCCCATTGATCTGGGAATGTTTTCCCCATTCAACAAGAAATTCGGTTCCTTCCTATGCCCCAATTGCCATCCTAGAAGTTAGCTGAGAGCTGCACGTTGTCCAAGCCTCGACGATCACTCTCCGCCCTCACAGGACTGGGAAGACCACAAGCTTTTCCTTGAATCACTCACCTATGGGAGGGATCCCCACTCTGATACCATTTGTCATGGGTTGGCAGTTCCTTGGCCGCGGAATAACTCGTGCGGTGCCTAGCGAGCAAAATTCGTCAAGCTAGCCTTTCCCTCTATAGTTGTTCTAGTAAACAGTATGACGAATAGCTTCTTTCTACAAGATTGTACCACATCTAACATGGCTCGAGCGTCTAGTCCATTGAGCAGGACAATAGATATCTTTAGGCTCAACAACTGGTTTCGGCCTGCTATGGCATTATCAGGATAGTAGTATCAACTCCCGAACAATTTGGGCACAAGAGGCCAACCTCGTTTTCAGAGCTTCTATGTAATATAATCCTACTATCCTAGAACACCTTGTACCAACCGTCCTGACGCCCCTCCCATGAGTCAGTTGAGTTCATCTTCTTTACATCTTCACTTTTCACTCGATAATCCAAAGTTTCACTCCCAAGGATTCACGGATACGAGAGAATCACGGACCATGACACTAGCATCTTGATGGAATTCATGATAGATGATGACATATCGATCTCTAACCTTCGGGTCGTAAGGAGTATAGAACGATTCATGATTGATGGCCTTTGCTTTTTGGCTTCGCTCGATTCATGTATCGAGTGAATCTCTAAACAGATCACATTGTGCTATCTAGCTGTCACATGTCTTGCGTGACGAGACTCGCCGACTGCTAGTATCTTCATGGAATTCATGATGGATGATGACATTTCGATCTCTAACCTTCAAATTGTAAGGAGTACAGAATAATTACGACTCAAATCAAATATATCTTGACGGACGTGATGTGGGTGAAAATTTAAAGCATTATGTCACCGACAAAAAACGTATGTACAAGAAGAACGTTCTTGTGGATTCAAATATATACGGCATCCATCGCCCTATTCTCTCTCGTCGATGAAAGACCCGTGTCCGGACCCAACTTACACGAGAGAGGAATGAATAGCTAAGAAAATAATGGCAAATATGTGCGCATGATTTTCTAGGGTCCAATCACGTTCATGGACTAATCCCGTTCCTATAGATCCTCAAACAAACGACGGAGACCTCGACCTCTCCCATCGCTCGGCGCAATTTTTCGCCAGTACCATACACTACAGCTATTATTATCGACAATGGAATTAATCTCATGCAAAACTTTCGTCTCATGTGAACAGAATCTCCCACCGGATTAGAGGAGATTATACATTGGCTTTCGTAGCGTCCGGCCTCCAGAAATCAATCCGCAGAGAATCTCGCAGCGCCGTGGAACTTGCTGGGGGGGCACGGACGTGATCGCAGCAGATGATCCGAGTTCACGTGCGGATCAGACCGGTTACGGTTCCATTTCAGGACCACAGCCCCCACATGCGCTCGCACGCGTTCGATGTGGTACTCACTCCTCACGTAGTCGTAGCACCCGGAAAGTCAGATCTTCCCAACCTCGCCTGCCATGATGCTCCTCCGCTCTTTCCCTCTCTAGGAATTTGGAATATTTTGCGTTCATGGCAAACTCAATCTGAGAATTTCGGGTTTCGGAGACTCGAGCGCTCTCCTGCTTTTCTTGTTATCTCCGGTGCGATCATCGACTCGTCATCTAACTCGGACGGTCGATGAAGGAAGGGAAATTCCATGATCAGCAGCGCGCCATCGAGGGAAGTGCGCGTCGCGGGGTGGGTTATTAAAAAAGATGAATTTGATCACATGGTGCTATGTAATGTCACATGGGGGTTGAATTCTTCCAAGCTAGGGTGACTGATTGAGGAGGAGGTGGGTCGATTTGGGTGCTGAAAAAGGGGAGTTTTTGCTATAAAGAAAGAGGGTCTTTTCGGTTTGCGTCGGACACAAATTCATGGTCCACTCTTTCTTGGACGGATTATTAGGAAAAATTGGAACGATTGCTTAGGAATAGATCCTCCTGATATTTATTACAAAGAGAATGTTATATATATATGAACTTCCGGATTTCCTAAATAGATAGAAATTACAAGGCTGAGGAGTTCTATGTAAGAAAGGTGACAAACGACAGATGCGGTTCCACAACCACTACGCGGATTCATACGTAAGGAGAGTTGACGATGTTACTCGCATGCACGTATTCGCACGAGTCTTGTATGACCCGCCCTTTTCGCCACCCTATAAAACAAATCGAACAGTGCACGATTGATTCTCTAAAACTTCAGGACATGACAGCGTCGAGAGTCGAGACTTGACTATATGAGAATTCGTACAATACCATGCAGACCTTATAATTTGATTAAAGCTACAGTGTTGGGCTTGTGCAGATGGCTCCGACCCAAAACAATTTGCGCATGGTTATGTGGAATTCGAATGGTTAACGATGTACAACACAAGATTGCAAGAAAATTTCTTTTTCTTTTTTTTATGCAAAATAGAAAAGGCAAGGATAGCACAATTACTCGACGCTACACAAGGTGCTATGTTTTCTTTATAGAATATTGAGTTTGAGTCATAAGTAGTTTGGACCATCGTTTGTGGACATGAGGTCGTATCATGTTAGAGGCCATCTAGTTTGAATCTGTATTGATTTTATGGAATAAGAATGTTGGAATAATTAAGTATTAAATCACATATTTATCTAACAGTTTAAGTTTTTGAAACAGTTGGTAGTGATCTCACAAAATCTCACAAAATCTCACATGGTATTAAAGTTGGAGGTCCTGAATTCAAATTTTTTCAGGTCCTATTTGCCTACCCAATTAAATATGTCCGCGCTTGATACTAGTCAAAAATACCGTATTAGGTGTGAGGGGAAATATTGGAATAATTAAATGTTAGACCACACCTCTCTAATTAAATATGTCCACGCTTGACGTTAGGCAAAAAGACTAAACTAAACGTGAGGGGAAATGTTGGAATAATTAAATGTTAGATCACATCTCAGACTAAGCGTGAGGGGGAGTGTTGGTATAATTAAATATTAAATTACACATCCATCTAACAGTTTAAACTTTTAGAACGGTTAGTAATAGTCCTATAAAATCTCACAAAGAAATTATAAAATCTAGAGTTCGTGTTATAATAACTGCCGATGAAATATATAATGTGTATTTTACCTGTCATTTAGGACTTCACAAGAGCTTTATGGAAGCATGACGGCCAAAATCAATAATACGAGCCGGGAAATTATCTGGAAATTTAGTAGTTTATGGTGAAACATGACGTACATATAATTTAGTAGGATAAGTCGGATTAAAATTCATGCGATCTTCTGTATCTTTGGAAGAGTGTTACCTGAGGCGATCAACAAGTTATATTAAACGCTGTGATGCGATGCGATCTTGACCATCGAATCGAGCATGGGCAATCATTGAGTTACCTTTTAATCTAATTCCCTCCGTCGAAGCCGGCGAAAGTTCTATAGTGCGATTAAACAATTAAACCGTTTGGAAGTCAATTTTGATTTTACTAGATCTTACTTTAGAAGGATTTAATAAAATGAAAAAAAGATTAGGGGATTTGGTGAAGGGAAGGTTCTGATTTCAAGAAAAGAGGGTCGATTTTGTCATGTGATCATCATCAATAAAGCGGACGCTGGATTCTGCTCAAGGCATGGTAGTTCCATCACAATTTTGACTGACCATGTTGCATCGTATAGTCTTGCATTTCTCATTTTATTCTTGTTTTCTACCATTAGAACAAAATGGCTCGATAGCTAATTAAGAAGACCCCGATATCTAGGGCCAAGCAAAGGCCTCTATAGACCCTCACAGAATTATAAATAAGAATTTGAGTTGATGAATTTTATTCGGGTATCTATAAAGGTCACCTAAATATATCCAGTCTGGCGTTAAGAAAGTTTGTGAAATGGATCACAGATCGATTTTCCTAAATCATCGATGGAACGAAGAAAGTCAAATCGTGTTATGAATCTGATCTGTGGACCTCTTTTTATATCGGGGTATTATTTTATGGTTGATCATGGTCCTAGGGCATTTTTTCATTTGGTGAACGAGAGGGGACCAAGGTCCGGTCTGGCTGCGATTGTCAAACTTTTTGCATTTCAAGAGACAAGGATCATCCGATTTCCTGTCATAAAGACAGGTTGTTTTTTCTCCTTTAAAAATGTTAAATCTTTTATCCCCCGATTTCTTCTTTTCCCCTTAAAGAAATCTCTGCACTGTGCACGAACATGTACACAAGCAGACCCTTTCTTCCTCGCAAACAATCTCTCTCTCTCTCTCTCTCTCTAGCTGAGCCATGGAGGAGATGGTCTTCAGGCAAGAGGCATACACCCCAAACCCTAGCCCTTCCCGAGTCGCCATGCACAAGCACTCGCACGCCATCTCCAAGGCGAACGGCAAGCCCAAGGTACGCATCGTCCACATCTTCGCGCCGGAGATCATAAAGACCGACGTGGAGAACTTCCGCGAGCTCGTCCAGCGGCTCACGGGGAAGCCCTCCGAGAGAGACGGCGCGAAGAACAAGCCGAGGAGGGTCGCCAAAGGGGTCGACCCGACAACGACGACGACGACGACGACGGAGGAGTACTGGCCACCGATCGCCACCGGAGTCGGCTGGGACGCGAAGGATCGAGAAGAAGAAGCGCGGGGTCGGGACGGCGATTCGGAGAAAGGAGCGAGGATGACGATGGAAGAGGAAATGCGGAGAGATGAGAGCTATGGCAGCGGCGGCAGCGGTGGCGAACTGTTTGGTCGCCCGTACGAGGGATTCGGTGGCTGCTACGAAGATGACTTCCCTTTGTTAGGCGTGGATGTTTCTCACATGCGCGCCTTCGAAGCTGCTCAACTTGCCTGACGAGTTCAATGGTATTTGCAGACCTTAATCACTTAGGTTTTCTATGTATATCCTCAGAGTAATCTTTAATGAACTCCGACGTGGGTTCCTTCCCTTCCCCCCTTTTCAGAATCTTGATCTCTAGGAGTATGAGAATTGTCTTCATCGATTTAAAATATTGTTAAGTGTAAATCCAGCACAACTTCTGCAGGCCATGCGTCTGTTTCTCCTTTCCCCACTTCGAACTTTGATATTTGTTTAGTTTTAGAATGATCTGGTTTGCTTCATTTTGACGAAGAACTGGTTCTTGTCCCTTCTATGTTTGGGCCGCTCTCTCTCTCTCTCTCTCTCTCGCTCTCTCTCTTCATTGTTTATTAGTGAAAGTGCTGTGCAACACTGTCCAGGAAATCTGATTGATGAACTACTTTGCTTGCAAGAAGACTAGATAATTTTTTATCAAATGTGTAATTTTCTAGATAATCAACAGTTCTTGACCATTATTCGTTCGTATAAACTGTGTGTGTTATGTCCATCTTGATCCTCATCCATTCCGATTACTTCATTTCATTTTCCAAAAGCATACAACACCCTCCTGCAAATCTTCTAATCAAAGAGGCTCCGAGGATCTTTAATTCTCGCAAGCCCGGCGAGAGCAGCAACTGTCATATGCTGAGGCACTTCTTATGAACCCTTAGGCAGTCATGATTTGGATCCTTGATGTATATATTTCGCATCATCACACGTTTATTCGCACACTATATCGCGCGTGGATACATGATCGAGGCACGCATCTCTCCGGCTGTTTCGTGCGCGATTCTGATTAGCGAGAGAGGTGGTTGGGGCGAGAATCGACATGAATCGACAGCAACGGAAACGGCAATAAACGTATCTTTGGCGATCCAGAGCGACGGCTGTGGAGGATGAAGGCTGTTTTAGGATTATGATATTCTCTTGCTGCATTAAGATAATCCCTACCGAGGGTTGGTGTTATAATCATTTTCTTTGACATGCGATCCAAAGTCAACTTCCCGGTGAACGCCATAAATGCGCAAATTGCAATAGAATTTAGGAGGGCTAACGTGTGGATATGATCAAGTGTTAATCAGCCATTATTACAACAATCAAGATGTCAGGGAGACAGGACCCGACCCATTAAAGTTATGATTTGACTGTGGCCTTCAACTTGCTGGGGTTATTGCGTAGTTCGATTGGATCGTACACCTAATTTGGGGAGTTTATATATGTTTGGCATGTGGGTGGGAAAAGGGGGTCTTGTTCAATTCTTTTGTCATTGGCTTTGTGATTTATAATACAACTCTTTAACAGGTGGAGCTAAGCCAATAATGGACTCGAAGAAGGTTGGGGAAATTATTTGAATCCTAAATTTTTTGATTTTATCAATTGAATCATAAATCTGTACGTGAAATTTCAATGTAATCATTCTAATAAATTTTCGTCAGAAGTTGCTAAGTCATTGCTGGCCATCCTACGTGGCATGCCGTCACATTAGTAATTTATGGTAAAAATCGGTAGGAATGAGTACATTGAAAATTTGAGCAAAGATTTGGGATAAAATTGAAAAATTTAAAATCAAATTCGCATTTGTAGATTTAAGATTGATTTGGTAATTTTTCCTTAGAAAGAACTATGATTCTTTTCTAGAGAAGATTTATAATTTTTCACGAGTGAAAACTAGTGTTCTTTTGAGCTTTGAGAGAAGAAATCAATTGATTTTCCATGATGATAACATTCATAAAGAGACATTTGTTTCTATTCTTTTGAAAGCAATAATGAATTTATCACACGAGACATTAACCTTGTGGCTTCCAGTGACCTACAATTCATTGTGTATTTTGGACTTGGGAGCGACTCAATACTTTCCAATGATAGAAAGTTGATTGCGTATATTTGGACTTTGGCGAATGGTATTCAAATTTTATTTGATGTTAAACACTTGAAATGAATAAAACATATCAGTTTTGACAATAAAGGTCATAAATAGTATTTTCTTTCATATAATTTATAAAATCAAAATAATTACAATAACTTTCTCAGACGCCCGTTGATATTTATGATAATGAAAATTTCTGTTGGGTTTCTTCCTTTGATCTTTTGTTAAGTTACATCTCGAAGAGCATGTAGGGTAATCTTTTCTAAGATGACAAAAGATTCTAACCATTGAGTTACAATATTCCAAGTAATTCCACAATGTTTAACTTTCTAAGCTGTTTCGCAATGTTGATTAGATGTCAGAAATGCCGTCAATTAGAAGAACGCCTCCCCTAATCCAGGAGTGCCAATTCAATACACGTTCACCTTGTTGATACGCTCTAACACTATTTAATGGTATTTTCTTCATATAGTTTAGCTTAATAGTCGCACTCTCATCTCAGGTCAACAGTTGCCGTCCCTAAAAGTTGTAAGCAACCTCCACACTAGAATTACATCCCAAAAAAGATAAAAAAATTCCATAGACGGTGCGAGAACCGTTCTGCTTCTATCAAATTTAAGCTCCTTTGATTAAAAATTGAATCGACAGGTATCCCAGACAAAATTTTGGGATGATAAGAGCAATCTTGTCTCTTCATCCAAAAAGATTATAAAAAAATCGAAAGGAAAAAGAGCGATTTTGTCTCTGCGTGTGACGTAAAGGCAAGATTGGAGTCTCCAATTAGCAGCGAAACGACGTCAAATTTTAGTCGTTTTAACTATCTTGCGAACCCCAAAAAGGGGACGATGCTAGTCAATCAACGTGGGTTGCATTCCTCGTCCAGTGGGCTCACACTTCCCACCAACTCCCAAATTTTCAACTCTTTTGCATCCTTTTCTACCAGTAAAATCCAAATGCATCATCATCAATGACAGGAACATGCTACAATATTATCTAGTTGCAAAGCACGTTTTTATCACTACAGCCCGAAAGCATACCAGAGAACATGATAGTTGACCTCTGGCAAGACCTCGCGAAAAGATGATTGCTTTTGCTAATTATGCTAGTGAATCGACTAATGTTACTCTGAATGAATCTTTGAGACAGAGAGGCATTCCCTCTCCGAGGAATGCCACTGAGCAGAAATAAGCCGAACCGTGGACAAAAGAAATGAAGTAGCAGATCAGTGGAGGAGGGAAAGTACGAAACTTCTGTGCTGTGACTATGCTTCGGAAAACAATATATCATTGTCGGTGTCGATGACATACTTTCTAGCTCTCATACTCCACGACTGGCTCGGCCATCGTAGGAAGTACTTCCAATCTTGTGAGGACTTCAGGTACTCCATCGGTACTCCTTATTATCTGCAACAAAATTCAGCACTCTAATGACTGCCAACGCTCTTGTAGCAATTACATTAGGAATCCAAAAAGGAACCTTGATAGGATTGGTCCCAACTTTTTCAGTCCATGTATAGCTAAACATAGATGAATGTGTTAAACCTTTCTGAGAACTGACATTCAATTAGGTGACTAATTCGAAAATCAGGTTCAGACTCGATAGCGTGATACAGGCAGTAGGAAGATAACAAAGAACGATATTCTTTCTATATATTTTTTTAGCTCATAAAAAGGGCAGGGAGGGCAACCATTGTGACTAATTCTTCTGAGCGTCACCATAAGAGTCCAACACCCGCCTCGATACTAATTCGTACATCACTTTAGGAAAATTATGCTAGTAAAAACTTACTAGTATCTCTTCGTCGAGGTAGGATATCATGAAAAGCCTCTGGAAAGTCCCACCTGAAGGCATTAGAAGATAGAGTTTAGTGCAGGAATAAGGACACACGAAGTCATAGAATGCAAATGTTCATGAAAGCATCAGAAGGACAACTTTTTCCTTCTTTTGGCATAAGTACAAGTTCAGTAACAAGCAAGCACCAAGTAGGTGCATCCCATTGCTGTCCAATGTACCAGCACAACCTTCAGCATTTGTTTACTCTTGGAGTTGTCATCATTACACTTATCAAATTAACTGAGCAATGACAAGAAATAGCAGGCGTCACTCCAAAGAGATTTCTAACACTGAAACAAAAAACTCTCCCTAGAAAGTCATAACATGTCACCTGAGCTGAACACAACTAATTCTATTGCCACATCCTAAATAATGTCTTCCCATCTAGTAAATTATGTCAACCACACACATTTTCCCTTACTTTTAGCTTGCTTGATCTCACCCATGATTTTCTGTGAGCCTGTATGGTTTGACATCATACTTTTGACTAATGAAAGGACAGAACAGTATTTGCAGCATAAGCCAGGAAGAACAATAAATTTTTAACGATGTTGATGTCATCTTTTTGATGCTTGAAATCAGAATTGAAGTCTCAGCCAACAGATATAATTGAATGGGCAACAGTACTTTTGGGGTTCAATCGTGCCAAAGAACAAAAATAATGCAAGGTAAAGTAAGAAGGTTAAAGTTAAATTAAGAAGGATAAAAGAAACTCTTAAGCAAATAAAATGGTTAATTTCACTGGATTGCTTACCTAAAGGTACTTTTAATCCACCAGTGACGGCATCTCTAATTGGAACAGGAAGTTGCTGTACTGTGCTAGCTGCCTGGCCCAGTGCACCTTTTAGCTGGTCTGGTACAGTTTCTTCAATAACAGTTGGTGTTTCGACCATCCCTTCCACATATTCCTCCTTCATCCGAAGCGGGCCCTCCACAGATAACTTGGCGGACAAGATGAATTTGCTTTGTAGCTTCATTAAAGAAAATCTCTTGCTATCAAAACCCTCAAACATGATAGTCCAGCCTTAGACATATCAAAATGCAAGTCAACAATGAAAGTAACCACGTTGTTATATCCATATAACCTATTTACTTGTATATCACCAATAAAGACACAGATTCCAAATAGAATTTCCACAAGTTATTTGACATAGTCCATAACATTCATTGAGAAGGAAACCCAGTGTCATGATTTCATTTCCTGGAGGAAGAAAGAGTGCCCATCAAAGAAGTGATGATTGATTTATGAAAAATGGATCATGAAAAGAGTGTAGTTTGTTTTAGAATTGTGAGTTATACAAAGAAAAAGGAGCCTGCTCAATAAGTTTGAAAAAAGAGAAACACAGGAGGAAGAAAACAGAGCAGAAGATGACAACTATAAACTCATCTTAATGTGAACACATTAATATGGGAGCATGTCCAAAGTACTCCTATTACTTAGTTTTTTCCCCTTCCACTATTTACCAGGCTGGACATCCAAGGGTCGAAGAGAAGAATAGTACTCCTGTTGATCACAGAACAAAATCTTAATAGATGTTTTAAAATGATATTGAGATGCACAGGAACAGAAAAGGAAATTCTCTGAGGTGATCTGAACCTGCGAGATAAAGGCCTTCAAATGCTCGAGTGAGGAAATGTGGTTTTGGGAGACTAGGGTTAAAAGGGGCACAAAAGACCCAAAATACACAAGGGAGAGACGACAAGAATATATAGGAATGCTTGGATTTTACAGAAGACTGCTTTGCTGAGACTTGACGTACAGAAGACTTGACATAAAAGTGAGCACAGTGCATAAAATGAATACATAGCTGACCCACTAGATAAGAGAAGATTTTCAGTTGTTTGTTGTTGTTTTTTTTTGCTCTTGTCATTGAGATATGAAGGAAATTGATTGATGATTTATGAGGATGGAATTGTTCTGCTCTATAGCCACTGAGCATATGCATAGCCACGATTGGCATGGAAAGATTAAAGGCAATGAGTGACATAGAAAGACACATGAAGTGAAGGGGCACCTTGATAGCAATAGCATTCCATATAGGGGAATCAAGTGAACATATTCCATTTCAATGTGAAGAGTAGCTCTAATTTAGATCTCTCTTTCAAAGCAAGAAGGGAAAGGAAATGATGGTATTCTACACTCATCTTGCATATATGGAAGTAATGGTAAAGATCAAGTACTGAGAACTCAGTTCTCTATTCCAGATTAAGAAATTTTTTATATGAATCAGATATTTAAATAAACATATCATATCATAAAAGAATATTAGCCTGCATGCAATTTCACAGTCCATCATCGCCCAGAAATTCGTGCAAAGTTTAGCAGTAAACAAGTGCCTCTTGGCTTTCCAGAAAGACTAACTTGGAGAAGATGAGAAGTCCAGAAGCATCTTCATTTCAGTTAGAGTAACGGACAAATATACAAAGCAAAAAGCCTGGAATTACCGAGTTTAGAAACTTCAGATTAGCTGTAATTCTAGCATACCCATCTTTAATCATGATATCCATTTTTGACAGATTAGCCAAAGTTGCTGGAAATCTCCTGTGATTAAGAAATTAGATTATCAAAATTAGAAGCCACATACAGAGACTGATTTCAAAATTCAGCAGGGAAAGCTTACAGAGAGAGAGAGAGAGAGAACTCAAAACTAACTCAAATATCACTTTAGCAGCAGTAAGCCCGGGGCTTCCAGAGCCAAACCATTCAAAGTTCCATCGACCTTCTAAAAAGGGAGACCTGGGTTGCTGAACAAACAAGTAAGATTCACCAGAAACAGGCGATACTAAAAATGATTGAATGAAGCACCTACGTTGTTGGCCTAGGCGTCGGATTAAGTCGCTCGAGACCAATGATCCTCTCATTCACATCAATTAGTTGCATATCAGTCATCTTGCCACTGATCAATGCCTCAAAGCCTCCAGAATCTTTGAACTGAAAATACGGTAGCAAGGTGACTATACAGGAAAAGTTTGTGATGCAGGATTGGAGCTGTGAAGTCCCAACTAGCTCCTACTAAATACCACACATCATGACATCCATTTTCAGCTCATAACATCAGTGACTAAGGCTAATATCCGAACTACAACTACATCATGAGAACGAGGGTTCTCGAGATGTGGAAGCATTTGACATGAAGCAGGAATCCATGACTCCACTCAGCATCACGCTTCTACCACCATAACGCTATAGGCATAAATGGGAGACACGAGGGAAGGTCTGACTATGAAAGACGGTGCACATGCACTTCTCATGCTGCATGCCATCTCGCAGATTCCCGCGAA
The DNA here is from genome assembly GCA_014182565.1 of Eucalyptus marginata. Classification (NCBI taxonomy): domain Eukaryota; kingdom Viridiplantae; phylum Streptophyta; class Magnoliopsida; order Myrtales; family Myrtaceae; genus Eucalyptus; species Eucalyptus marginata. Next base: position 34,438,447 of record CM024585.1, read on the forward strand.
CATGAAATGATGACGGGAAATCATGAGCAAACAGCAGGGCAAACTAAATTTCAAAATTTTCATGGAGGGCAGATAGATTTCCAAAGGTCCTGCACACGGATCGGCGAATTCCGATGAAAGAAACAAAAGTAATGACATGCCCGGACGGGCAGGCCAGAAGTAAAGCACATCCTAAACGAAACAAAATCATGAACGACAGATAATTCCGAACAAGTCCGCCGGAATCAAACGTACTAAAACAAACTCCGAAGACCGCAATCATGTCGGCGTACTGCACAGTCGCGGAATGAAGACGGCGGGAGCTTGAAGCTAAGTAGACGGTGGAGCCGGAAGCGAGCAATCAACTCAAACTCCTCGTCCAAAAAAAAAAAAAACATAACAGTTGACGAGCACATAAGCTGACAAATCAGGTCACAGAGAGCACAATAGAACAGGACGAAAGACGAGAAAATCAACTCGATTCGCCAGCTCGAAGCGGCTTCTGATTGGAGAAATACGGTTCGGGCAATCGACATCATCTGTTCAATCCACAGCGAGCCAATCGACTCTCGAACGGCCGTTCAACTTACGGCGAGGAGGAGCGATTCCTTGGCGGAGAGCCGCTCCATCTCCTTGGCGTAGGTCGCGGGCGCCCCCTGCACGGCCTGCTGGACCATCGCCACGCGCGGGGCGGCGCCGCCCGAGAGCCGCCGCCGGCCGGGCATTCCCCGGCCGACGAACGGCGAGGGCCTCGCCGGGCGCGACGGGAGAAGGGAGGGAGAAGAGGGAGTGCGATAACGGAGGGAGACGGAGACGGAGACGGCCGAGGGAACAACGGCCTGAATCGCAGTCATTGTTGGAGAGAGAGAGAGATGGAGATGACGGAGACTGCGAAAGGCCGGCGACCGGGAAGGACGGAGAGGAGGAGGAGGGAAGGGGCGACGCCGTTTTGTCGGCTTCCGCCGAGAGGGGCAGTTTCGTCCGAAATGTTTGGATAAGTTAGGTGACGAGGACGTCGAGGAGGAGCGGGCACGTTCCGGTCACTGGCTTTTTGAATGGATATTATTAATAACCGTTGCTCAACCTCTCTAAATAAAATAATAATAATAAAACAAACTCTCTCAATAACTCCGTTCCGACACTCAATTATTTTATTGCTAGAGTTGTTTTAAATAATTATTTAGAGATAGCGAGGAAATATTATATAATTCCGGCCCCACCAATAATAGTTTTGTGAAAGCCCCGTGGTATCGATCCAAAGTTTTTATTTTATTTTATTTATGACAGGGAAAGGTTTTTCTTTTCTCTTTTTATTACTTCCATTCTACACAGATGAAGCAGAAGGAGCTTTGGAGACTGAAATGAAACTAAAATTTATCTACCGGATAAGATTATATGTTTTTCATTTCATTCAACTCTAACAAATAATTGACTTTTAATTCTGACCGACGGGATTTATCTATGTAATGCTAGAAAAGGAGCACATTGACTTGCGTACGAAGAAAAAAAAGCATAGAAAATGATCACAGTGAAATTTTGATTTAGCAAATATTTTCAATCAAACTTTATCATAAATCATTCGACTTTATCTTGACTATCGTAAATTACGAGTTTTAATGTAGCCAAAATGCAAATGTGACTTGTTGAGGGGTACTTTCGTCCTCTTATCTATAAAGAGGTTCAAGAAAAAATCAGCTTCCTTTTCCTTCCCTTCCTTCCATCAACTCCAAAATGCAAGCAGTCCTTTTCTCTTCCGGCAAAAAGTACACAAAAAACAAAGTGTGCGGATGAGCTTCAACAGGCGTTCGAACTGATTTTTCACCTTCTTCTGTCAAGTTTCAGGGCCACCCCCAAACGAACGAACGGTCCGGCCACAAAAGCTGCACGTCATTCAAACCGAAGGCCTCGTACGCTTGCACGGCATGGCCCCGCTAAATTAATACGTACGGGCATTGAAACTCTTGCCTGCATTCTTCAACGCTAGCTAGAAAACCTTAGCTGAGCAGACGGGGGACAAAGCAAGACAGCTGGTAGAGACAAAAGGCACATGGCAAGACACACGAGCTAGGATGATATGATGGTGAGGTTGTCCGCTGAGGATTTACTATTGAAAGTTTGTTTGTAGAAATAAACTAATTGCATTTTTTTTGTCCCACGTAAGAGAAGTGGGAGAAAATGGATCAATTAATAAATGTGGAATTTCATTTATGTACTAAAGGAATGATTGAGTGTGTGGGCTAAACCCTACCATATCCACGTGTGGGTGCGCAAATAATTGCGCAATTATTTGACGCACTTAGTACTAATTTAATTAGCACTAATTCCTTTGTTATTTTATTTTTCCTTTCGTACGGTTATCTTATTAACTTTAATCAATTCAAATGTTTTTTTTTTTTTAATTTTCGGAAATTATTAAAAAATAAAATTCGAAAAAATTTATTTATTTAAAAAAAATATTATTCAAATTTTTGTTTGTGTATTTTCAAGACAAGACATTTGGAAAAGATACTCATTCAATTTGCAACTTTTCTCGAAGGGTTGCAATTGTTCGTTCTTTCAATTGCTTTCGAATGGACGCATTTGTTCATCTGGACAATTTTCGAAAAGATACATTTGTTCGCTTTGCAACCTTTCACGAATAGTTGCCTACATTTTAAAGACTGTTTTATATATATATATACACATGTAAGTTTTCAGAAGAACGTGTGTGTAATCATTTTTATCATTTTGAGCATTCTTTCTGAAAATTACAACTATTTTTTTAATCATTTTTATTCTTTCTGAAAACTACAACTATTTTTTTAATTGTTTCTTAGAGAAATAAATCTTTAAAGAAAGTGATATCACACCCAAAGTTTGATCAGCAGTGCTAAAAATCCGTCTTTATTGTTCTACCCAATTCGAATCCATATTTTCCAAACACTTACGCCCAAGAATGTATCCTGGCATAGGCTGCTTGGGGAAGTGTCCAAATTGGGGCAGAAAATTGGCTCCGAACAGTGGCGGAAGCCGACTTTCAAGGAGGCGGTGCGGAGCCTGTGGTTTCCAATACTGTGAAGGTGATCACGAAGAATCAGAAAAGGGCAACGACGACCCGAGACTTTAACGATGAAGCTATGGTTCCACGTCGCCAAAAACGCGAGCCCCTTGGAGATGCTTCTTGTTGAGCTCTGGTATTGGCCCAGGTACCGTGGATTAAGGCCGACGACCGGGGGAGTTGGCGAGATAGGCAGGAGTCCAAGGAGTGAATCTTTTGAACGATCGGTCAGCAGTTGATTGGTTCAAAAAGGAGGAGGAACTAGTGGAGGCGCGGAGGCAGCGCGGGATGCGAAGGAGGTGGTCGGAGGAAACATTTCTTCATCGTTCGAACATCCGATTCTGTCGGAGACGGGTAGCGACAGTGGATTTTGGTTTACAGTCTGATCCACCGGCGCACCTAGATGGGTCTGGGCTGAGCATCTTCAAATTCCTAGGCCTAACGGTCCAATAAAACCTTGCCCAAACTTCTCCGTTACAACCGACCCAAAAAAAGAAGAAAAAAGAAAGCGAACTGCCCCATCACACTGTTCGTGTAGCTCTTAGGACGTGATCGATCTTCCTCAAGTTGGATCTTTTAAGTGAGGCCATTTGCCTGAAATTCATCCAAGTCGTGTTAATATATCTTTGATCAAACACAGGCGGGGCATTGAAAAGACGGGCATGACTCTGGGGCTATCGGCAATCATGATGGGGTTTATTCGATCATGTAATGATTTTATGATGACCCGCTCTTTTGAGTTTTTTAAGGATAGCATATTTAAATGAAGACTTATCCTCACTAGATTGTTCTCAAGCGAAAAAGACAAACTTTTAAGTTTAATTATCCAATATGGAGTTCTATATACATTTATATTTGTGTATTGAGTGTTGGAAATATAGTTGAGGATTATGGTCATGATGTCGATCTCGATTATGATCTGATTGATTCATCTAATCCGTGACTAATCTAGCATTTGAAAAGCGATGATCTTGTATATAAGAAATACTTTTTGTATATCATTTCCTGCCTTTCTTTATTTCTATTCTTACACTATATATACATTAGTGTACTTGTGTACAATTGGATATATGAATACAAAGCATTCTACTCCCAATTTCTTTTGTTTCTGTCATCACAGTCGAGGGTTATCCTCGAAATTTTACCCACACTTGGGATTTTCCATATACCCACAAAGAGATATTACTTTTTCTTTTCAAACGCATTTACCATTGAATTAAGATAGCTGAGCTCGAGTGCTAGAATGCACGGACAACAATTCAAGGAAGAAATGTGTTCAAAAGATAAGCAGCTTTTGTCACGAATAAAGTCACTTCCATAAAACGATGTAACGGATGAATTCAATCCCACTGGATATCGAAACATGGTTAACTTAAGCTTAACTTGGTTAAACATCCGTTTGGAACTCCTCACTCCACTCTCAATCAGATCAATCTTTGTGAGGACTGAGGGTGCGTTTGGGAAGACTTTTGGGAAAAGTCTTTGGGAAAATGTAAAAATCTTTGAGTTAAAGGTGTTTTTCAAAATGCAAATTGTGTTTTGGTAAATTTTATTATAAAAGTCCATTGTAAAGTATTTTGAGTAAAATGGTATTTGGGAAAATTATATTTGCAAAGCCTTTTGTTATTTTAAAAAAAAAAAAAAAAGTTGGCCGGCCATAACAAGTAGTCACCGGCGAGGAGCAGGCAACCCGGCAAAAGGCGGGCAGTCTGATGCAGGCCGTTCGGCAGAGGTAGGCGGTCCGGCGAGGGTCACAGGACCTAGATCGCACGGCCTCGGCGGAGGTCGCGGCGCGTCAAGCGATCCTCCAGCGAGGGTCGCGGCAACCGGATCTGAGGTTGCAACCCATTTGGTTGCAGATGACCTCCAGCCACCTCCGCGATGAGGTCGTGGGTCGCCGGAGGTTGTGGCGAGGTGGAGGAGGTCACGCGCCGTGACCCAGGCGACCTCTGTGACCGCCGCGACCCAGACGGTCGTGGTGAGGTGGAGGAGGTCACGCGTCGCGACCCAGGCGACCTCCAAGAACTAGATCTGGGTTGTGGAGACGTCTTGGGTCGCCGGAGGTCGCGGCGAGTGTGACCGTCATGACCTAAAACCCATATCTGGGTCGTGGCGAGGTGGCGGAGGTCGCGCGCCGCGACCTAGGTGACCTCCGCCACCTCCGTGACCTTTGCCACGTTGCCGCGACCCAAATCTGGGTCGTGCGACTGGTCGGCGACGGTTGCTGGGGTGCCGCGACCGCGCCGGCCTCTCTGACGAAGAAGAGGATGAACAGTGCCCGGGCCATTCCCGAAATCTTTGAAGCCCAAGGTAGCCTCATTTGGAATGCCGCATTCCTTCAAGGTGAGTTTTATTGGGTGTCCCAAACACCCAATATTTGAAGCGAAATGGGCTTTGGAATCCCAAATAGCTTTGTAAAGGGGTTCCCAAACGCAGCCTGAATTTAGTATCTCCGGCTCTAATCATTGGTGATCCAAGCACGAGAGCCTGGCATGATTTGGCTCGCCGGCCGGCGGGGCCGCCTCAGGTGAGGGACGAAGGTTCCTCGGAAATCTGGGAAACGGTCGCTGAAGGCCAGGTCGGAAGAACAGCAGATTCACTGCCACAAACGCATGTGGGTCTCTCCAACTGTTCTGATCTGAAATTTCCCATTCTCGATCTCAACGGCTATATTGCCCCCCCGCAAATGCCGCAAATGCCCATCTCGATTCCCAACGGTCCTTTTCCCTCCACAATTATAACACAAACATTTTCCTCTGAACTTTCCCACCCCGCTCTCCCTTCCCTTCATCTCTCCTTCTCTCTCCCTCTCTGAAACAATCGTCGGCCCTCTTCCTCTCCCTCTTCCTCTCTCTCTCTCTCTCTCTCTTCTCTCCATGGAGGGACCCAGTCCCGATGCCCCCGCCGCGGCAGTCCAGCACGTTGACAGGAAGAGCTCGGACCAGCTCCTCAGCAAGTTCGCCGACTCCGGCGACAAGAGGAAAGACCCCAGGGCGCCGAAGCGCCGGAGGAGGGACCGGCGGGTCGCGGCCGCCAGCCCTTTGTCCCCGGAGGCAGCGTGGACCTGAGCGAATCACAGGTGCTGGGAGAGAGGCGGTCGCTGCTCCCGCCGGCGAAGCGGAGGTCGGCCTTGCTCCGGAAGCTCGGGGTGGTCAAGCGGTCGCAGCAGGGGGCAAGGGACGTCAGGAACAAGTCGCTGCTGGGAGCCATCGAGAAGGTAATCCCGCCACCGATCGCATTGACCTTTTTTCATTCGATTCCCATGTGATCAGCGCGTTCGCGAAATCTTTTCGAAGCGCTCGGAACTGAGAATGACTGACTTGGTGCTGATGTTTGAGCGCAGACGTGGCGGAGGACGGTGGAGGGAGCGTCGCGGGTGTTCATGGAGAAGCATTACAATCGCCACAAGCGTTTGATAAGCGACGCCGTTTAAGTTCCCTGGATCGTGACTAATTTATCCGGGCCGGATTTGGCAGATGGGAGACATCAGACATGGTTGTAAACTGTAAATTTTTCAACGAATTTTTCTGTTTAATTCGTTGAGCATTCTTAGATTGTTTTTGATTTTTTTCAGAAAAACTTATAAATTTTATTAACAAGTTGTCCAAAATAAGAGGAATAATTTACGATGCTTATTTAGTAAGGTTTATTTTCTCAATTCCGTTCTTCTAATTTGTTCCTTTGTTCCTTCAGAAATGATCGGCAGTGTCGGAAACTAAAATGCATGAATGGTAGAGATCATTCGTACGCCGATTTGGCAAACTGCAAATCAACATTTCAATGACAAAACGAGAAGAAGATTAAATCATTTTCATAAACCAATCGAAAAGAAACTTGTAATGCTTTCGATACATAATTAATTATCATACGTTCAAAATCCAGAGAGTCAATGATCTTTGATCACGCATTGAATGAGAGGAAGAAGTACTCTATATGACCGTTATACCACGCGATAATGTTGGTGTAGCGTAATAGGCCAATCACTTGCAATGAATCTCATCTTACTTGGTGTTATTCATCATGTGTGGGACGTGCGGCCGATGATAATTAATTGGTTACACCACGTCATAACTGTCACGTGATATAATTATCACATGAAATATTTTCTCAAATTAGAGGTGGCATTCAAGATTAGGAAAAAAAAACATCAATCCACGTCCTCAAATTTGTTTTTCCACCTTATGCATCATTTTTTTAAGAGTAAGCTTCGGCAAATCAATGATAATCAATTTTTCGACATTTTGAGAACTTTACATTTTTCTTATTAAAATTTTTCGATTGATCAGTGTCTCGAAAACACTTGCTCGTAGTACTCTTCTTTATAAGTAGTCATGTTTATCATCAATAACAGAATAAATTAAAACGTAAAATATGAAGAAGGAGATAAGGGATGAATCATGTTTATGCAAAGGGAAACACTTTTGGGAGGACCTTTTCACGCGTGTCCCATGGGGTTAGCTCATCCATCTTCCCCCGCTTAAAGCAACGATTGCCTCGACGATCTTCCGGAACACATCGAAAAAAGGTTCACGACTTAGGTGAAAGAAAAAGACCATTCCTCACGTGCTAGAGCCGATCGCAACTTTTGACCGAGCCCAAGAAATTTCTGCAACTTTTGCACTTTAGTCCACCTAAAAGGGGCCTTGACTTTAGAGGCCCTCGAGCCGAAACCACTTTTATATCGCCTTGCGGAAAATCAACCACCTTCATCGCCCGCCCAATAAACAATGGCGAGAGTGATGTCGGTGTAGATTCCGCACTCGGTCAGAGAAATTTAGGAGCTCGATTGATCGAGTTGATAAAATGGGCTAGTGGGTCCGCGTCGAGTCGACACCACGCACCACATCAATTGTTATAGTCTAGCATTTAAAGTTTATTATGATACAATGAATCGGGTCTTGGTAAGGTAAAGAGATGTTATTTTTTAGCTTCTTGAAACTTAGAAGCTTAATTGATCTAGTTGATAAAATGGGCTAGTGGGTCCGTGTTGAGTTAGACACCACGCGTTACATCAACTGCTATCATCTAACGTTTTAAGTTTATTACAGTGGAATGAATAAGATCTTGGGAAGGTGAGAGATGTTATTTTCTGCCTTCAATCGGTTCTGGTCACATTGGTTGCTTCGTAGCTAATAATTGTGTTGTTCTCAAGATAAAAAAGAATAATATTTTCCTTGTCGTTTTTATCCCGAAGAAATTCGTGATGTGGGGCCAATGTGGTAAAGAATGAAACGTTGGGAGGTAGATCGAGATGATCTCCAAATTCCAGGGAGGACTGTAGTCAATTCTAGTTTTTTTTTTTCCAATATTTAATTATCAAGTAGTGAAATTGCTGATGCCCGTTCGGATGTAATGCTTTAGAGGAGAATACCAAGTTTGGGTGTCCTTCAACTTTATAAAAAGTCAAACCCAAGTTTTGCGTTTTTTTTTTTTTTGAACGGATTTGTTTAAGCTGCGGGCCGAACGGGTCTTCTTTGATTTGAACTTAGTGCTCGAGTAGCACATGAGGTTTTCAATTTGTCCTCGAAATGTGTTTGTGGGAGTAGTTTGAAATTAAGTAGATTATATTCATAATAAAATGTACTGATTACATATGCAAAAAAAAAAAAAAAAGAAAGTGGTTTTAGGTGCTTCTTCTTTTGGCGTAATGTATAGGAGATAGAAGATAGGTTGTTGGAGAACAGTGAAGAAAAATAAGTCTTGGGGCTTATTTGATAAGCCGATCATGTGCTGATAAATTAAAAACTCGGCATTTAATGAGATGAAGCTCTTTTGATAAATTTGAATAGAATTGACTTAAATTATTCAATTGAGTAAAAAAATCCACTTAATCCGATTGGCAATGGATCACTTGATTCATTCGATGGCAATTGCAATTTTGCCAATATATTGATAAAACCCACCAATAGTGGTCATTACTCTATCTCTAATAAAAGATCAATAATATTCAATTTTCAATTTTCAATAGTCATTAGATAATTTTTTATGTCCGTCTTTAGCACCAAATGCAATCAATACTTAAAATTTTATAATTGATTTTTCAACACTTAATATTCAATTGAATCGGGGTCATCGACTTGTTAGGCTTTGATTTCGTGGGTTTTTGCTGCAAACGCATCCATTACTAAGCAAAGCTCATGGGCAAGTAAGTGTGCCATAAACAACAGAGATGGATCGATTTTTATTGTTACTAATTGATAGAAAAACTAGTAGGATCAACGAGCATACAATTTTTCATTTATGTAAAATCAAAATGTGGATTTCAATATAAATTATTCATTACTTCGTATCCACAAATCATTCCTAATTATCGTTATTGTATGATATGAGACAACTTAACTATTACTTCTCAAATCAATTATATTTATAAGCTCCATGAACTGTAATTTTCACCTCTCATTTTCTCAAGCCCTCTTCTTTTTTTTTCGCCTTCTCGAATTTGCCCGGGGAGTAGATAAATCCACATATAAAGCCTGGACTAGACTGGACTTGGTCTAAAAATTCAACGCCTGCACCAGATCTGCCCACCGTGACGTCATCCTCCGACATTAATGGCACCCCCGTAATTCCGCCCCCGAAAAGAAAAAAAGAAAAAGAAAAAAGAGAAAAAGAAAGAAGAAAGCGAGCATCGCTCACGCGCCTCGTCAACTTTTCTTTCCCCTTCCCCTTCCTTCCCCCTCCTTTCTCTCTCTACCTGCGCCATTGCAAAACCGCTCTCTCTCTCTCTCTCTACTGAAACTTCGCAGCGACTCTGGTTTCTCTCTCTAGACTCTGCGGGGACGCTTCTCTCTATATGCTCTCATTCTCTCTCCTCTTCTTCATCACCTTCTCCACCTCCGCTCCGTACTGCGCCGGCCGCGAACTCGCTCCGATTCATCGGCCGGAGAGTCAACTCTCGCCTCTCTAACCGTCTCTTCCGGGGCCTCCGGTCCGGCGATTCGCTCTCTGAGACGCCGCTCCGGTTCGATTCCCCGCCCCCCGGCCTCCTCCCGGGAAATTCCTCCTCGGCGGCTTTGGTTCCTCCGCTCCGGTCCGGATCCGACCCGCGGGGAAGGGATTCTCCCGCCCGTTCGTCACGCGCTGCGTCCTCGAGGTCTCTAGGGTTTTGAGAGGGAAATGAGGGATGTTCTCGTGGCTGGCAAGGATAGCGTCTGCCTGCTGGAGACCGGTCAGTCGATATGTCCGTATGAGCAAGGATGATGGCGGCGCCGACGACGAGAAGGCCGACCCCACGCTCCAGGACTCTCTGGTCTGGTGCAAGGACCTGGAGAAGCACTCCTGCGGGGAGTTCTCCTTCGCGGTCGTCCAGGCGAATGAAGTGCTCGAAGACCAGAGCCAGGTGGAGACTGGCCGCCACGCCACTTTCGTGGGAGTCTACGACGGGCATGGTGGCCCCGATGCTTCTCGCTTCATCTGTGATCATCTCTTTCTCCACCTGATGAGTGAGTGTCTTCTCTTCTTTTTTCTGTTTCTTGGTTGCGCTTTCGACGAATTCGAGGTCTCTTTCAAGGAAAAATATCAACCAATTGCCTTCCGGGGAATTGCGGTGAATCGTTAGTTTTAGGAATCAGTGCTTTGCAACATGCTGGTAATTTTGGATGCTATTGGTTTGCCTATCTTCGATTTGACAATCTTTGGTAGTAGTGGCTTTTCTATGGCGTTGTTTTCATATCTCTTGATTATATCTGGCAGTAATCTTGCCAAAGCTATATTTTTGTCTTTTTATAATTCTTTGTGATAGATATAGAAATCTTGGCAAGACAAGTTGGTAGAAAGATGATGCGGTTTCACCAGCTTCCAAATCCGAAAGTGTATGTTTGAGGGTAGGAATGGGATTCCTGTTCTCTTAGGTTGGAGGAAAAACTGTTGTCATTGAAATTACTGGGTAGTGCGGGCTGACTCATTAGATAGTCAAAATCCTAGACGGAGGTTAGTTTAGTTTTTTCAGCACTAGCCTTAGTTTAGTTTTTTCAGCACTAGCCGTCTTCTAGTCCAAAGTGGAATTCCATTTTTCTTTTTTCCGTTTAAAATGTGCTTCGGTGAAAATGACACCCATGGTGGACATAAGCGGAACCCAAACTGGATATTTATGATGAATTGAGTCCATTCACCTTCATATTGACTCTAGCACGACTGCACAATGTTCTGTTGATTGGAGTTTTGACTCTTTCCTTAGACGAATCGCTTCTGAAAACTTTTACTTGCATTTTAGTTATTCTTGAAATGATTGGAGTACGTAACAATTAAAAGCTGAGTTTTGGCTACAAATTGACTTTGATCACAAATCCCAGGGTTGGGTATAAGGTTTCTTGTAAGTTAGGGTCACTTTCTGGGATGAAAGTTTGTGACACCAAAAGAGTTCAAAGCATAGCTATTCACTGGCTCATATATCGGGGCTTTGAATTTCATTAGGTTAATGACTGTATTCCAGTGCTTATGAGTCTATGCTAGCATCACATTGGATGCCACTTACTTACAGGACTTGCTCGTGAACGTGGATCCATGTCTGAAGATTTGATTAGAAGTGCTTTCTCTGCCACTGAAGAAGGATTTCTTACTCTAGTCCGCAGGACGTGTGGAATAAAACCTTTAATTGCAGCAACTGGGTCTTGCTGTCTTGTTGGAGTCATATGGCATGGGACGTTATATGTTGCTAATGTCGGTGATTCTCGTGCAGTAGTAGGTTCCTTAGGTAGGTCAAATAAGATAGTGGCTGAGCAATTGACGAGAGACGATAATGCTAGTATGGAGGAAGTTAGACAAGAACTCAGATCCTTGCATCCAGATGATTCTCACATTGTAGTCATGAAGCATGGGGTATGGCGTATCAAAGGCATTATTCAGGTTTGCTTCTTGTGTACTATATAGTATATTGTGCAAAATAATATCCAGAGAGCTGTGTGTGACGATACAGAATTATTGGGTGAAGGAATTAGCAATCTCATATTCTCTTGGAAAGACATATTCTTCTTAAGTATTTGAAACATTTGAATTTCAACTTAGCAGTTTTTTGATTGACATGGGATCATTCTGCATGCATGTTGTTGTGGGCCCTCATGCACTTTTTTTCTATTAATTGTTTTCTGAGCAGCATCTTCTGTTCTTTTTTGTCCCATTTCACTGGTCAACCTCCCCCCCCCCCCTCTTCCTCTCTTCTATTGTGTCTCTACTGTTCGTAACTGTTGTTCAGAAGGCTTGAATGGTTGAATTGAGGTAGCAGCATTCAATTGAATATCACGGTGGGCAATCTAACTACTTGAAAAGCACAGGGAGATGATTGCTATGGTCTATAGGAATGAGAGGGTAACCCAAAAATTTTAAGGATCGATAGATTTGGAATTTAGAACTCACAACAATAATCTTGCTGTTATTGTCCTTTTGCTGTCCTTGTGGTGATAATCTTTCAGGTGTATTGTTGAGGGTAGGATGTCTTGTATTTTAACATTCTTACTTATCAGAAAAAAGAAAAACATTCTTGGAGTGTTTCTGCTGAAATAGTGGATATTCTCTTCAGGAGGCATTTCTTTTGTCAACGTGATTAATGTGATGTATGGTGATGGAGAAGTATAGTGGGGGAACTTGTGTTATGTTTTTCTGAAGTGGTGGCAGTCAGGCAGATTGACATAAATGGTCGTGGTCGATTGCGGTTATTGGTTCACAGCGCATGTTAGCTGTGGTTTGGAATGTAATAGCAACTAATGTACAAGACAAAGATTGTGCAATTGGATGAACTTGACCGTGATTCATTTGAAAAGAGTGATTGGCATGAGAGTAGCATTTTATGTTCACTGTTGCCTGGTGGCATTAAATGTTTGGTGGCAAGATGTGATGAAGTATGTGTTGGTGATTGAGGTAGATAGGTTCATCTGCAAGACAAGTTTCTCTTTGGAATTTCTGGTTATACATTGAACATTTTCTCGAGGATTTTCCCTTTGGCTAGAGAAACAAAGAGTTTGGTTGCACTCCTCAGTTTACTTTTCACTTTTTTTTTTTAATGTGTTATGCTGTACTTGGTGGCAAAGGCCAAGTGGAGGTTTGCAAATGAAGGCAACTTTGATCTTGTTATATATTAATAGTGAAATCCTAAAAAGTTTTGAGTCTGAAGCTAGATCAAACTTTTGGGTGAGTAGGCAGCCTAAAACAGCTTAAGAAAACTTTAATGATGCAGAAATTGCTCAAAGCTTCGTTCTTTGTGTTGCTGCTGTCATAGTGTATTTCAATGATGATAACTATTTTCACCTATCAAGTGTCATTCTTGCTAGAAATAAGTGGTTTTGGGTTCTGCATATTGTTTAAAAAAATAAAAAAACACTCAATAGAAATATGAATAATGGCTTTCTTTCACTTGGTTAAATGAATTTTCGTTGATGTTCTCATGCTGCCTCTTTATCTTCTGGTAATGATGGAGTCTTGGGCTAAACTTTTTATAATAGAGACAATCAAAAGGTTCATCAGGTAGAAATAGCATGATTGTTCGTTTAGTTTTGTTCAATAGACATACCATCTCTTTTGGTTTTTTCCACACCTCTCTCTTCCTCAGCATAACGGGTGAACTTTCTTGCGGTGGCAGCTCGCCCAAATTCTTTTTTCTTTTTTTGACAAAAGGAATTCTGTTTGTAGTATACTCATTATGCATATGTACTTAAGTAAGTGCTGATCATCACTTTGTTTTAGGAGTTCACATCTATTATTTTCTGTGAAACTTTGTCAGGTATCCAGATCTATAGGAGATGCGTACTTGAAGAAGCCCGAGTTCTCTCTTGATCCTTCTTTTCCACGGTTTCACCTTGCTGAGCCCCTTCGTAAGCCCGTGCTTACAGCAGAACCGACCTTATCTTTGAGAACTCTAAGACCTAGTGACAAATTTCTCATATTTGCATCTGATGGTCTCTGGGAACACCTTTCCAATCAGGAAGCTGTTGAGATTGTGCATAAAAACCCTAGATCTGTATGTTGATTGTCAATTGTGGTTTTTCATTTTAAGATTTACACCCATATTGATGTTGTCACCTTCCTTTACTTTTCTTGTATGATAGGGAATTGCTCGAAGACTTTTAAAAGCTGCTTTAAATGAAGCAGCCAGGAAGAGGGAGATGAGATATGCTGATCTTAAGAAGGTTGAAAAGGGAATCAGACGCTTTTTTCATGATGACATTACTGTTGTTGTCATCTTCCTGGATCATGAGATGCTAGGTCAAAAGATATCAGTCCCAGAGCTGTCAGTCAGGGGCTTCCTCGACACTGTCGGACCATCAAATTTCAATATCCTGCAAGGGATTGATGCAAATGCGAGGTCCATTATCTGAAGGTCGTATAAGTTAACTTGCATGGTCAAGCTGGTTTTAGGCATGTTCAGCTTCTTCATTTTGAATAAATCCCATGTTTTTTTTTTCAACAATGAGATCGCTCTCTCTGTTTGACTCTTCCTTTTGAGCTTCTTTGAGCTTGATTCGGTCACTATGCATGTATGGGATGATGTTGATACTTGTGAGCAAGCTGCTTCTAAGTCCATCTTCATAAATTGATCTTTACATAACTGAAGTTCTTCAGTCTGTATTGATTTAAATTGCCCTTTCTTGTTATTGAAATCATACATGAGTTGCATGTGATCACTATCAGTTCGTACTCCCGCATCTCATTTCAAGCCAAGACAGCAAATTTGTCAGGGTTTTCCTTTCAATAAAAAGTTTACCCTATAGAAATTTCAAGTTCTCTGCGGGCAATTTACCTTTCCCAGTTTTAATCATAGGTAGCTAAATAATCGTGCCTTGAGGTTTGACGTCCCAGTCCTCTCATCCTACTGCTGCTGTTCGGTACTTAATAGTCGAGTGTGTTGCTTTTGCCTTTCTCTTGTCAGGTTAGAGCCCGGTTCTCATTTTGACTCCGAGATACACATGTTTGTTTATATGGCTGGCCTTGGTCATGTCGGCCACGCTCGCCCTGCTTCCTCTCTGCAAGCCTACTAAGCGAGTGTCCGGATTGGTCAGCAACTAAGTTTGCGAAACTTCTCAATTGATTGAATAGATCATGTAGTGACACCAGCTCCGTTGAAATTTCAACTTTTTCCGGGTGTTTTCTGGTGATTGTTTCGTGAAGGATCGACGACAACATTAGCTGCATCCAAGGGGTTTTGACTTGCCTTTTATGATTTCATCCCCCCTTGGATCCATCCTTATATCGCAGCAAGCAAATGCCTTGAGGCCTTTCTGGTTTGTGCCTGTATTACCATGCCAATGGCTATGGATGGTTCGAATTCCAGCAAGTAGGATTGTAACTTTGTGCTTCGAGTTTGGGGGCTGGGTTCTGATGTGCATAGTAAAACCGATGCTATTCGAAAGAAGAATAAGAAAAGAAGAAAATGAACCTTCTTAAATTGATCACTTTTCGGATGATGATAAAAACGAAAGTCGTATGCTTTCAAAGATAATGGATTAATTTGTTTGTGTTTTCAATATATAACCATCCAATTTTACGCGAAAAATCATTTGTTTTTCCTGGACCAAAAAAAAAAAAAAGAAGAAGAGGCAGAATTACCAAAAAGTCCCCCGTATGTCAGGAAGAACAAGGCAGAGAAACGAGAACAAAACGAGGGAAAATAGCGAGCGAGCAGAGCAGAGCAGGGCCCGGCGTTTACTTGACTCGAAAGTCTTCCTCGCCGTCATCAACCCGCCGCCCTCTCGCCGAGCGTGACTCCCGCTCGCCGACCGCTCCGGGCATCGCTCTGTGCTCGGCGACTCGTGGGGATCCTCGCGCCTCCGCGTTCATCATCATCAGCCGCCGATGAAATCCGAAAATCTTTGAAAAAGTCGGGGATTCGGGATCCACGCCGCCCTCGGGGCTTTCGCCGCCGAGAAACTCACCCGCTGCCGCTTCCTTCCGTCGGACATGGAAGGAGACAGGCGCCCGGGCCAGCGGGACGGCGAGTTCGGATTGGGCGCGAGCGATCGCCGGCTCGCCTACTCGCGCCAGCCCTCGTTCCGCCAGCCCTGGGAGCCCCACACCCCGATCTCCGTCCGCCGCGACGATCCGGCGGGGCCGCCCCTGCTCTCGCGGAGCGCGTCGAGCGTCGATATCCCCGCGGGGTTCCGCTCGTTGGGCGGGGAGGGCGAGGGCGAGGTCGGAGGAGAGGGGGGGAAGGGGTCGAGCAGGCAGACGGGCGCGTTGCTTTCAGTGGCGTCCTTCCTCGGGGCCGCGAGGTCCGGGAATAGGTACATGAAGAGGCTGTTCTGGTTGATTTCGCTGAACGTGGCGTATTCGACGGCCGAATTGGCTATCGGCCTCTTCACCGGCCGCGTAGGTAATGACATCTTCTCTTGTTGCCTCCATCGGCTTTGAGTATATACAGAAAAATTGGTTTTTTAGCTTACTGCTTTCTTCTTTTTATCACTTATCTTGTAACTATCTAGCCAAGTTCGAAGCTCCCTGCAACGTATTAGGACTTTATGTTTTGGTGTATTTCTATGTGAGCGCCTGTTTAGGACACTAGTTAAATGATTTAGGAAGCTAATTTTTCTTTTCTTTTAGATTTTGCTTCTTCAATTATGTCTTTTGATATTTTCTCAGGTTTGATTTCCGATGCATTTCATCTGACATTTGGCTGTGGACTCTTGACCTTTTCGTTGTTTGCGATGGCTGCATCTCGCAAGAAGCCTGACCGATACTACACTTACGGGTGAGTAATGTTGGACTTTACTCTCACCAACTAGACGAATCTAAAACCCCTCAGAGCTAGCTGAATTTGTGCCTTCTTTGTTATCAGTGAGCGGGCTGAGTTCACTTCACATTGTGAAGGTTGCTTTGGCATAATTCTGGATGAGTCGATGAAATGATTTTTTACCAAAATTTCTTGAGTGGGAGGCCATTTGGTTTCTTTATCAGCCTCATATTTTTTCTTCCCGAAATCGATTAGATAAAACCTTTCATGTTTTTGAAATGATGTATGTGCTTGACTGATCATTGTTTTGCTTCTTGCAGGTACAAGAGGCTAGAAGTTTTGTCTGCATTTACTAATGCCGTAAGTTTGTCACCATGTCCTGACTAAAGTGCATGCTGTGCAGCTAGTTTAGCTCCTCTTCTGGGAACCTATTTTAAGCTGAAGTTTCCAGCCACCCTTCTCCCCTCCGATAAAGGAGAGAAGATATCTGACACCATACCTTTGATATCTGGACAGCCAGTTTTAGAGAACATGTGGGAGGATGCATTTCCTGTTAAGCACCCTTTGGTGTAACCACTTTTTATGCTAGAAAATGCGGCCTTGTTCTGGTTTGCCCTTTTATGTGGTTGTTCCTCCCTTTTTTCCTTGACTTCACTGCACTGGTCATGACATCATTCATCTACCATTTCCTGGAGCTAATTATGTTAGATACACTAACGTGTGATTTCTGCTGCTTGTTTAGACAGCTCTTTCTTTTGTTCATGTCATTTTCCCTCGCTGTGGAAGCCCTTCATGCCTTCATCCAAGACGAATCTGAGCACAAGTGAGTTCCTTATTTATTTATTTTTTTTTTTTTGGGAAAATCTGATGGTTCCATTGGACAGAACATTCTTGTTGGAATAGCTGGATATTTAAACTAAAAAAATACAAAGGAGAAGACAAAAAGAGGTCATTTTAGTTTGATTTGGTGCTCAAGTGGCTTGACATGAGCAGTCAATGCTAGAAGGGACATCTGCTTAGCCATGTCACTTGCCTGTCCAAGTGTTCTATAAAGATACTAGTACTAGGAATTCTATGGCTGCGATCAACTTAATGTCTTCTGGGTTTGATGTGATACATGTAAGTGATAGGTTTTCAAAGAACTCTAGGTTGGCAGTTGGCTTCCTTGTCATAGAAGAAAGCATCTGACCCCTGCCTTACTAAAAATAGGCGTAACATCATGTCAAATCCAGTCAGTGTCAGTTTACAGCTAACCAGGACCCTCTAACTTAGATGTTTTTGATATTAAAGATGGATAATGTTTCATTGTTTTCTGAAGATAGCAGTTGGGGCATTGAGTTGCATCCGTGTTGATGGGAATGATGAATGGCTTTTATAAAAATTCTGGTGCCAAACTCCAATTCCTTAATTATAGCTGAGGTTTCTAGTGAAGAGACCTCGTTCATGTACTAACTAAAATATACGGAGAAAGGCTGAAAGTCATTTAGGTTCAATTTATCAATGGTGCTCATTGTGTCTGTCTTGTGGGTGCATGACTGAAATTTAACTGCCTGGATCGGGTTCAGCTTTTCCTGTGTTACATATCATGGTTGTATATGTCACATATGCATACATCCTTTTGTGATATCTTCTAACTGACTAAAATGCAACTGAAATTATTATGTTATATATACTCTTTTCTAATGGCATCATCTCTCTTCTGTCTTGCTTGTGGCTGTAGGCACTACTTGATAGTTTCAGCTGTTACCAACTTATCAGTGAATCTTATTGGCGTTTGGTTTTTCAGGAACTATGCTCGTATTAATATAGGTGAGTCTGCTTAGTCATCATACTGGTTTTTTTCCCTTTCACTTTTGTAATTTGAATGGAACTGCTTATCTATTATGCATGATTATGCATCCACGTTACACCAGTATTGTTAAAACTAAATCCTACTGGGTAATTGAACTAATTGACTGTACAGTGGCTAAATTAAAACATTGTTCAGTAGTCTCTATACTGTTTTCCAAAAATCAAAATCATCCCTGTACTTTTGTTTGGTTCAAGATGGTCCCTGTACTTTTAAAAAATGTCACCATGCATTGTTGACTGATTTGGCGATGGATTTTTCTGACATGGACTTAACAGCATTACTTTTTTGCTGACATGGACTCTCTCTCTCTCTCTCTCTCTCTCTCATTCACTTGGAAACATGACGCTCCCTCTCTGACTTGAAAACAAGAACCTCCATTCGGTGTTCATGGCTGCTGAGCTCGAGCAACAGTGGTTGTGATTGCTTGCAAGCCTTAGACAATGGCAGCTACCATGTGGTGGTTGTCTTCTTACTCTGTGTGTGTGTGTGTGTGTGTGTGTCCAGCCTAATCTCAGATCTGGTCATCAACAATAGGGAGGAATTTTCAGGTGGCTTAGGTGGATCTTTCACCAGCCCAAAATTAACTCTACTTTTTGAATGGTTTGCTTACACTCCTCTGTGGACTTGATGTTTGATTCAGCTCTCTGGACTTCATTCTAGCTCAACAAATATTATCTTCAGACTGAACCAATTGGAATCTAATTAAAAATCTCATTCAGTAATTTCCACAAACTTTTTAGCTTCATTCTCTTCCTGTAGTCTCTCATCACATGATTCTCACCAGACAAACTTCTCTGACCAGATCACAAGGTCATAACATTCAAGTATATATAGAGGCAGAAACTCTCATAAATTGAATTAACATTTCATCTCATTCAACTAAAGTGAGAGAGAACACCCCAGGAAACTTCTCATGGAAGCTTGAGGGGACAAAGGCCACCACATGGTGGTCTCTGATTTTATTCTTTCAATGCTGAAAACTTTTGTATATAGAGCCTTTACCTGCTTTTTGACCATAGATAGGCTTGAGATTTGAAATTGATGTTATAGTGCGTTTATGCTTGTGACCTGTTTGTCGCATTACATCTAGGTTCTTCTTTATCATCTTGGCTTGGGGTTATTTAATCAGGCACCTTTTTGGAGGAATCACAGCGGTACCAAGTACCTGACTTGGCAATGCTCAACTGAAATAAGCATTCACTTACATTAAAAAGATAGAGGAAAATTTGGCATTTATATATAGATATACACACACACACGCATACTTTGCTTTTCAGTTTCGGGCTCAGGAATATTGTGAGTAGCTTGCAGAGTTGCACAATCTTCTGTTATAGATGAAGTCTGTATTTGTGATCCTTCCTTTCCTCTCACTTCACATTCTAGTGAAGTCTAAGCAATAGGAAGATTTTGAAGGAGGGAGCTGATCAAAACTTTGAACTTGTGAAAATTTTCATTGATGTTCATGGCATCATACTTAACATACCTTAAGCAGACTGATAAAGAGAATGTAGAGCATGAGTATTTATGTAAACATCTTATGTGCTACTTATCTCTCATTCTGTTTGTTTGCAGTGTATAGAAAAGCTGAAGACATGAATTACCACTCAGTTTGCCTGCATGTTCTTGCAGATTCCATTCGCAGGTATAAAACCACTCTTGCGTCCTCTTTGGCCTTCTGTGCATTTATAATTTAGAAATCCATCTTAAGCTTGCACATATCTGTTTCTCAGTGCAGGTTTGATACTTGCATCCTGGCTATTGTCCATTGGGTAAGTACTAATTCCATTCTTGATATATGTTGGTGAGGAAGATTACCTGCTAGTTTTCTTGCTTTTTTCTTTCTCAAGTTTGCATGAGATGACTTTAATCCTTTTGCTCTGCAGGGTTCAGAATGCAGAGGTTTTGTGTTTGGGACTAGTTTCAGTGGCTGTCTTTATGCTTGTTATGCCACTCTTTAAAGCAAGTGGGGGTATATTGCTCCAAATGGCTCCACCTAGTATGCCAACTTCAGCATTGAGCAAATGCTGCAGACAGGTGATTGTGTATTTCTTTATATTTTCTCATGTAGATTGGTCAATTTATTTAACGGTTACTGAAGGTTCAAAAATGCGTGCAGATTACAGCTCGAGAAGATGTAAAAGAGATATCTCAGGCTCGTTTGTGGGAATTGGTTCCTGGTCATGTGATTGGCTCACTTTCGGTACAGGTAACTTTATTATTGTGGCATGTAATAGGCAATGCCCTCCCTTCCTCTTCACCTGATTGTTGTTCTCTTCTGACTTGATTTCTGGTAGCTTACTTCAGTATGGTTTAATAATGATTAAGAAGCTTCGGGTTTTGTCTCATGCTAACAGGTGAAGAATGGCATGAGTGACCAATCATTAATCCAGTTTGTCCATGGTTTATATCATGATTTGGGTATCCAAGACTTGACTGTGCAAGTAGATGATGTCTGAGCTGATCTTTTTGTTGCTTTATTCAACAGTTAGTATTTGAGACTGCATTACATAGATCTGCTTTACATGGATCTGCATTACATGATCTGCTTTTGAGCTTGTCATCAATGACGGCTGGATAGTTGTACTGTTACAGTGGTATCTAATTCTTTACCATTAAGAGTGGCCCTTCCAGTCATCCGAGTCAAGTCTTTAATGCCTGATCTACTTGTGTTCTCTTGATGCAACCGATCATTTGCGTAAGATGCAAATGTTTTCTTGATGAGGTTGCGAATCCCTGGTCTGAGGTTTTTGACACGGGCTGCAATAAATTGATATACTTTGAGAACAATGTTAGCCATATTCAGACAAGTCAGTAAATTTGTTTACTAAGCAATGATGTGTGGGCCGTCTAAATGAGCCTAGTAACATAAATAACAACACGTAGAATGCGACATCACTTTATAAAACTATTTTAGTAGACAGTCTTATTATCTCTACATTGTTCTATTGGCGAGTCCTATTCAATGCTTGGGCTAAGAGTTATTAGTGTGTTCGGCCGGTGGTAGTGCTGCTGCCAGGATTTAAGCCTTCTAGGTTTTGAGCATGAAACCTGACTATTTGAATTCAGTTTGGTTGTTCCGAGAAGATACAAAATGCTCTCTACCCTTGCTTGAGGAAGCTTGGTTCAAGCGTCATACGACCAATCGGTATGTGTATGTACTGCACAGACATACGAGTCATTCAAGCAGTTTTCCAGACTTGAGTGAAGAAAATTTTCAGGTTGTCTGGTTTAACCCCAATTTTAGGAGGCCAACCTGCGGCTTACAAATTTCATTCGTGTTTTCGCGGGAGAAGCGTAAGCATTTTCGTTGAAGAAGTAGCGAACATCCTTTTGTCCCTTTAAATTTCTGATAAGGAAGGCAGAGAGGTCGGACATTCTCCTTTTGACTTGGCGAATTTTATGGCTGATTAGTAGCTCGTGTGATGCACAGAACCGAAGGGATTTGTCATGAAGCGATGAGCTTGTTGACACCAAGCATACCGCCTGATAATTATCCGACATGCGAGAGCTTGACTCGGGGAACACGGTACCGATTCCAGAACTCAGCTCATCCTGAAAGGAGGATTAGCCGACTGAACAATTCCATCTATGATTTACTTCGTTTCTGGAGGTCCAAAATATTCAAATGTTGCATTAGTGTAACGAAGGGAATGGAAGATGGAAAGGAATGCTGAGCTGAGATTTTGACACCATTGAAAGGAGCTGTATTGTCATTGGTGTTAGTAAATCAGTAGGAAGATGCACAGATACAAACAATAAGATAAAAACATGCATATATGATAATGATCTGAAGATAAACAATAGATTCACACATAACTCACCTTGCAGGACAATCAACCCCGTGTGAACTCAAGCACCGAGTAGGAAGACATTTTCCAGGAAACCTCTTGTTGTTTTTGCTTGTCTCACATTGAAATTATCCCGATGTCCTAAAGTAGCCAACGATATAAATTGAGATTCTAGTGACATTCACTGCATCAAACAGAAACTCACTCACACCACAGACACATGAACTCTCTCAACGAGGCAAGGCCAGTTTTGCGGCACTTCAGCCACGAACACTCGTTGGAACTTACCAGCTTCAGTGGAGCTGGCACTGCAGTATGCTCGGCCTGCAACATTCAGCTGATAGCTGGCAAGGATTACTACGCTTGCTGAGCCTGTCCCTTCTCTCTTCACCGTCCTTGCTTCAACATGCCTGAGCTGGTCCAGCACCCAGCCGATACTGGCCATGACCCGAAGCTCTTCCTCATGCCGTGCTTTCACTGCAGAGCTTGTGGACACCAAGGTGCCGGCTCCTCTTATCACTGCCACTTGTGCCAAGTCCAGTACCACTCCTTGTGCTTGCTCATGCCGCTCACAAAGTGGAGTTATTGCCATCCCCATGATCTGCATCTGAAGTTCTCTCCTCCTTATGGTGATTCCCAGGGCTTCTGCTGCGACCTCTGCGGTAACCCTGGTTCTGACCGCTGTCTTTACCGATGTGATGCCTGCGAGTTTGATGTACACCTCAGTTGCTCCTCTGCTGCTTCAGCACCAAATGCTCCCCCAAACCTCCTGCAGTCCCTGCAAGCAACGAGAATCCACATGTCGTCGATCACGGGCACTCAGTTTAAATGATCATCGAATGAGTTATTGGAATGCAATTGTGGTGTCCTATCAGATTGTCTTTTATCTGACTATCTAGTTTCACTACTTATGCGCAAAGTGTACTCAATAAGTGGAAGCAATGCAAGTCATCCAAGGCAGAACATATTTGCTTCATCAGGCTCCTTTTCCATCAGCGAGGCATGATATCCAGTGATCTGATCTCTTCCATTCGTGCCTTTGGACTCTGAATCTTCACATCTAGTATTTGATATCATCATTGAAGAAATGTGATTTCTCCTCATCGAATCAGAACAACCTCGGTGGCGCTGGAATGGGTGGTTTAGTAGTACCTGGGGCTCTGAGTGGCATCGAAGGGAATAGAAGAGTTACCCGGTGTGTCATCCGTGGACAGGGTATATGTCATACACATTAGTCACGGTTTGTAATACCTAAATAAGATGAAAGTCTCTCTTCGACAATAGATAAGCATTTGTGTGAACAAATGGGCCACGATCTCTCCATCTTCTATTCTCTCTCTAAATTTCTCGTACACTTGGTGCTTGAGTTGTTTGCTTTTTTATAGGCAAATGTTCATCGACAACGATGAACCACTCTCCATCACCCAAATGGAAGAAAACTGGCTTTAGAAAGTTCACAAACTGCTCAGGATTTAGCAGGGTTATGTTATTCTCCATAGTGAAGGTAAGAGCCTCTTACTAAGAGAATAAAGCCCTCGGACATTGGTTCCAATTTTCCCTAATGCCGACTACATTAGATGCCGTAGACGTAGGAACCGTGAGAACCTCAAAGTGTGGCCTGCCAATGTCCAAATGCACCAAAAGGAAAGTTTTCAAGATTGTCGCATGTCGTTTGTCTTCTGGTAAAGGCTTCCCTGCACTTCTCTTGTTTTGTCTGGCTTCTAGGATGAAGCTCCACGTCTTGAGATGAGCAGAGAATGAGAAGATATCCCAATCTTTATGCGAGACTTTGGCCATTACAATGTTGTCAACTTCGTTATCTTCAAGTTGGGATTCCGGGAGATGACAAAAGTGCAACTTTGTAATCAAGAAGCACCGAGGCCGGCACAATTCTCCCACTATTCTATATACCACATGGACTCAAGTCCACAAATTAGTTAAAAATGGTATGAACGCCATTTGCACAGCTCAAAGCATTGCATGTTGTTATCTTTCTTTTTCGGTCCGTCTTTTCTTTTGTACTTAGAAACTGAATAGCTGGGACTCGTGGAACAGCTGCTAAAATAGGTTTCTGTGACAAATGATGGACTCCAAGAGGAGCGAGTAGCGATGGAAGTAATGAGAAAAGAAGCTGTTCTTCATCACTTTAGCCATGACCATCCACTGGGACTCACAAACTCGGCCCCTGCGCGAAATTCTCGGTGTTTCGGATGCAAACTATGTCTCCTCCCAGGAACGGACTACTACCACTGCAAGAGCTGCCCTTTTCTCCTGCACCGGCTCTGCTTCAACATGCCTAGGAAGCTGCAACTTCCAGCCCATCCAGATCACTGCTTGACCCTGCTCGCACCGTCCTCATCCTTCCAAGGCAACTCAACTTGCAAGGCCTGCGAACAGCAGGTAAATGGTTCTTTTCACTACAGCTGTGCCATGTGTAGTGTTTCTTATCACGCATTATGTGCGGTCCTGCCTCCTTCAATTGCAATCGCTGCTCACCCTCACGTGCTTAAGTTGGTATTCTCACTCCCATGTGAATTCAGGTGTGATCTGTGCAATAAACCCAGCTACAGAGGGTGGGTATACAGATGCAACCACTGTCAGTTCGATAATCACCTCACCTGTACTATTTCTTGCCATCGAGCGGACCTAACTAGGGAAGAAGATGTGAACAAAGAAATAATGCAACTACTAGCGCAGAAATTTACCGGGAGTGAAGTGGCTAAACCGGTCGAGATGCCTAGCCCTTTAAGAGAGAACGTCAACATCAGGAGTGCCTGGACGAAAAGTCCTGATTTGAGTAGAGGAAAACTCGACACGGTTTCAACTTTGGCGACTGCAGAACAGACAAGTCCAAAAATAAATCACCTCTGCTTTCTGAAGGCCACGCGACTCCAAGTCATCAGTCCAGCGATGCGTACTTCTCGATCGATCTGGTGAAATCTTACTCGAGCTATCTAGAGAAAAATCAGCCAGGAAAGGGAGCTGCTGATCAAGATGCTACATATGTTTCTGGAGCAAAAGAGAAGATGAATTCCAGTGGTAACATGATGCCGGACAAGAAAGTGGGAGTGTCCAATCAAGAAAAGCAGCAAATGAATCAACGGAACATAGTTGGACGCGGCTTGGCGTCACATTATAAGGTGCCAGATGCTAGGACGAACCAAGCATTTGTAACATGGGCTGGGGCTCATCCCGAGCAGCACTTCACACTTCAAATGGACCAATACAGATACGTCGATGGATCCATCATCAAATCACCGAGTCAAGATCAGTGCGCCGGATCAGCTGCAGTGAGTACACTACCATTACTGATAAGAGCTCCAATTTCCCTTGCTTTCAGTGAACAGTGGACAGAAACGCTATAACATTTGCCAGAAATGCTTCCTAAAACTTTCTGTATCGAATGTTGATATTCTCTACTATGTCTATGCTTGCAGGGAAGGTGTCGGAACTGGAGGAAACTATTTTTTTGGTGCTGTAATACCTAATAAAAAAAAAAAAACTCGGGAAGTTCTATAAAGGATTTTTATGATGTATTTAATGAAAGTTTTGCGAATTTGGGATTTTAACTTGCTTTCTAAGCGGTATAACTGCCAAAAATGAGTGAGGCTGGCCAACTCAATCATGATATGGCCGGAGGCATGTGCCCAATACGTATAGAGCAGCTGGTATATGCTCAGTAACAGCTGAATTTTAGGTTTGCAAGTTCATGAATTCTCTGATATATCCATTATTCCCTAGATGCATTCTGATATGTTGACCAAGATCCTATCTTCCTTCTGCACATTATTGGGATTTTGAGACATGAACAGGCTGTGAAGTTAGAAGAGGAATGCGCAGTCTCGCCATGGATCTTGTCATGCTCCACGTACATGATTCAATTGTCCCTAATATCCGACATCAGATGCGCGCATGGGGAAAGGAATGTTATGATTGAAAATCACGAAAAATGCATGGTTTTTGCAAAGGGATCGAAAACTGTAGTCGATTGTTCAGCATCCAGTAGGAAGCTTAAGAAGGATATAGCATGGTGCTCGTGACTTAGGAAACTCGATTCTTGGAGTTGGTAATGCGATGGGTATTTAACACATTAACTAGTTACCCTATAACAAACTACTCACATTTTAAGAAATAGAGACGACTATGCAAGATCCAACAATAAAGTTATAATTTATAATACATTTTTATATTGTGATTGATTCTGTCCATCACATCATCCATAAAACAAACTACTCATATTTTAAGAAATAGAAACGACCACACAAGACCCGATAAGAAAGTTATAACTTTTAATACATTTTTCATATTGTGATTGATTCTGTTCATTACATCATTCCATAAAATGAGTTTACATAGTCACTTTTATATCACCAATTGATGCAGTATCTTGAGATCATTTCCGAAGGCTACAATAGACGGACACAGAATCACCCCGAAATACCAAGTTATTCTCTCCACAAAGCAAACAAGACCAAAAACCCTAATGCTTCTTCGAAGGAATATTAATAGAAATCTCCTTCAAAAGTGGCATTTCATCTGTCTTGATCAGTCGCAACCCAGTGGCCACCGTTTAATAAGAAAGACCACCGTTGATACATACATATATATATGGATCATGACATGCGAACTATTCAATACGTGTACAACTGGTTCCGTTCCAAGAATTGCCGGCTTCCCAAAAGCATTTTTTATGAGTAGGCTAAGTTAATATATAATATACAGCAATTAAATTACTTGTGTTGTGTACCAATAATCTAAGTGAATACCAGCTTAACTTTATGGTGAGGTCGATGATTATTAAAAGCCGCTCCCCGGGAGCCGAAGCACAGATGGGGAGCCAGATTGGTGACAAGGGAAAATGGGAGGGTGGTGTCCATCAACATCACCATACTAAATTCTAATAATGCTCCTGCTGTCCAACCAGCCTGGCTTGTCGTTACCTTTTTCACCTCCTCCTTTCCTTTTCTCCTCAATTTTCTTTTATTTTTTTTCCAATTCTCTTCCAATCAATCCCACACAGCACACACAACACACATCCTTGTACACGTCATCCTTAATGAAAAAGAAAGAGAGAGAGAGAGAGAGAGAGAGAGAGAGAGAGAGAGAGAGAATAATTTGTCTTTGCCATGGTGGGGTATGGTAGCAGATGAAATATATACATAAGACGTCCATTTTCAACTTTGCAACCCAGGCAGTTCATCTTTCGCGAAGAAAGAATTGCACAGAACAAGCAGGAAGCCGTCGGGAAGAAGTTAAAGCATAAATTTAGTTTAGTAAACTATGTCCATCGGAAGAGAAAAATGAATTTTCATATTATTTTCTGATTTAGTCCGTCGCATGTCATTCACGGATGATAATATTCATTATTGATTTAGAGGGCATCGATTTATAGTACTTTAGATGTTAAACAAGAAAAAACAATGTGAGCTCCCTTGATATTCTTAGGAGATAAAATCTGAAAACGAAATGCTTTAAATAGTAAAGAAAAAAACCCTAATAAGAATAAGAAAGCCAAGAAAAAGGATTTGGATGAGCTATGCTGAAATTTCGGCATATGAATAGTGTTCATCGTTCGATAAAAACTGTGCCAGGAGTATAATTGGTCTCAAAAGTTTTGACATATTCAAGAGATTGAACTAGAAAAACGAAGTTAAACAAGTTTGACATTGCCTTACTCACGATTAACTTCTATCCAATGATGTTTATAGAGTATTGCTCATTTCGGGACAGTAGGAACAAAATAGGTTTTTTCCTACGGCTGGGCTACTGCGGTTTTCTAATTGTGCAGCTATACAATACATAAAATTACCGTTCCAAGCGCAGTAATTTCTCGGTTTTAAACACGGAAGTTGAGAACCGCAAGGTAACGTGTACAAGTTGCTATGGCTTTCTTCATATATACGTAGGGAAGTGTTCAGAAAAGTTAGTTTAACTGTACAAAACTCATTTTCCTTAACAAAAGCGGGAAATATATCTCCATGAAAAATCTTCAGTTCGTTCTCTCCGTATCAACTTCGTTTCTTCAAAGTTAGCGAGATCGTGCCCTAATCTCTCTCTCTCTCTCTTTGCCACTGGCTTCTATATCTCTTTTCTCAAGCATTCTTCCCTCGTTGTAGTAACAGCACAACAAGTCTGCCAATCTCTCCGTTGCCGGCGTCTTCGAGCACTCTCATCGAAGTCACCGATGTATGGTGATTCAGCTCTTCGGTTTCTGATTGTCGGAATGATTTGCCAAGACTGTGGTTTATTCCTTTGGTTCTGTTCGATTTTGCCTTTAATTTTCTGTGTTTCTGGAGATCGAAGGCCTCTTGATGAAATCCAATCAAAGAGCATCGAACTCGGTGGCAAAATCGTAACCCCACTGGCGAAAAATAAAATAAAAATAACTATGTCAATCGCATGTAAGATATAGCGAGACTTATATTTCGAGGATATTGATCCACAGTCTCAGCATATGAACAAAAACAAAATAAGATATATAAAATCTTAAAAACGAAATGCTCAAGTAGTTCTTATCTTTTGAAAAAAAAAAAACCTAATGAACAGTTATCACCGATAAAAACCATGCCAAAAGTACAATCGGTCTCAAAGGCATTTATATACACGAAAGATTGAATTAGAAAATGAAGTTAAAGAAGTTTGTTTTTGCAAGACTCATATTGAATTTTAATTGTAGCGATGTTTGTAAAATTTCGTATTGCTTCAAAATGACGTTGATGTGACATAGTATGCATATATATGTGCACTCCCGTCACCTATCAAATTATTTTAGTGGAAAACTCCCTAAGAAGGTATTAGGATCCCCATGATTAAACATTTCGATCATCATTAATAAAGCCATCTTTTAGCATCATCGTAGGTTTAAATCCCTTGTGGTGGTTGGATAGTCCACTGTGCCGGCTCAAATTATATATGATACATACATGATCCTTTTCGATAAAGTTCACATAATAAGATTCCTCCTTTTTTCATCACTGCTCAAAATATATACGCGTAATTTAGCCATTGTGTGTCATTGCCTCTCTTGTTCATGGGACCACGACCATCCAGAAATGGATCCAGCAGAGGTCTGCAATAAAGAACACATCTTGGTGAAATTGGGCAATGATTCTAGCTTTGATTGCTGTCTCTAATTGGGCTGTTCGCAATTGGATTTTACGGACATGTCTGCCGTTGACTTCACGCTTTCCCTTGCCTTAATTCTTCACGAAACATGATTATTACATGGTGTAAAAGGATCGCTTCCCCATCGGAAGCTAAATAATGTGTCCTTAACGACAAATTATGGACCCACGGGGACATGTGCTTTTCAACACACTGCGTCTTATATGCATATTAGCTTCCGGCAAAAAAGGAAAATCCTGTTTATCAACTGGTGCACCATATTGGGCAATCTTTATCGAACTTAGTCTCTCGTAATCTCCTGCTTAATCCTCGGTAAAAGTTGATTTACAAAATTAACAAACTGAGTGACGTGGAAGACTTTTATTATGTGTTGAATAACGATCAATATAAACGAGGAGTGATAGTACGTGACCCGTCGCATCGTTTGATATATCAATGCATTATATTTTCCCCTACTTTTTATGTGGAACGGAATTATCGGCGATGTGATATATCTAGTCAATGTAACATTATTATACATAGGCAAAAAAATGGGGACGATGATAATTTGAGATGAATTTGAACCAGAGAGAGCACAAATTACATATTAATAAGTCCTAAAAGAGTTGCACTTGTTGCTAAACTCTAGTACAACGTGATCAACACTTTGTATACGGGGGAAAAATGGATGAATAATGGATATATCCTAAGTGAACCTGCATTTAAAATAATCGAGATAGACCCAATATTTTCACTAATTCAATCAAAAACCCTTACCAAGGAAATAAGGTGATAAACTGCATGGAACGTAGCATACTGCACTTAGAACGATCTATACAAGTTCACGATTTTCGTTGGAAGTAGAATAATGTTATAAATTCATGCAAAAAGCTTTCCATGCACAATACACGTACGGATATAGGACAAAGAACATGCCTTTCGCTTAGGAGATTTTATCTGTTAAAATGGACCAAATCAACTTACATGAATTCATGCAAATTGAAATTATCCGCATGAAATCGGTTCAGGGATTGCCGGGGATAACAATCGAACTCGTGAATACCTTATCATTTAGTAATTAATCTTAACTTTGCTGATTACGCTGTCCTCAACCTAGATGCAACCTTAATGTCTGAGATTAACAGAGTGAGACACGATTGAGTGAGTTAGATGCCAAATGCATGTCACTCGACGCGTTGCATCCTCATATCGAAGTGGCCTACTTGATCTAAAAACATATCAAAGCATATTAAACGTATATAATGATTCACTCGATGGAATCAATCTGACGTTCATTTTTTAGAACTCTCGCGATCGATGGCGTGGAAGAGTCGAACGAGTGCGTTGAATTCATCGACATGGAGAAGAAGATGAAGCCAACCTTTTTCTTACATGATAAAATTAGGGCTCTACAGACGTGAGGCTCCAAAGACGCCTCTACTCCACGACAGCTAAGCTCTCGTGGAAGTTTTCGAGCCCGTGGCAATTTCACGGCTCGCCTTCAAAATTACATGAAATTGCGAATCTACCCAAGATTTTTTAACCGGCTTTCATTATTCTCATTCGAGCTAACGTGCCATCAAAATTGAAAAGTCTCCATGTCGTGTATCTCGCTCCCTCCCCCTTTTTTCTCCCCTCCCGTTCGTACTTTCGGATGAATGGTCGAATGTTTTATTCCCATGCCATGATTGTTTTCTGACCATGCACTCCCCCCCTCTTTTTGAGCTGTTTCCCGTCTCCTTCGCTTGGCAAACTCCAAATTTGCATGTGCGGCAGCCGAGCGCCAGATCACACGCCCTTCATCGCGAGTCAAATAATGATACAGTGATCATCGAAAGCATTCGGTCTTCTGGGGTAGTTCCCCACTGCGGAATCGATTATAAATACTGCTAACTTTCCCTCGTCCCCCGCAAAGAAAAGGTGGAATAAATGAATAAAATAAATACCACACTGACCATCGAAGTATAATCAAAGCCAAACGCGAATTGAAAAACCAGAACCCTTTCCATCTGTCTGACAGAGAAAAACCCATCACGAAAATCTCCTGCATCATCGGAGAACACACCTTTTTTTTTCATCTTGATTCTTACATAAAACAATACAAGCTCGAAAACATTAGAAACACTTGACCTACTACATCAATTCTTTCCCCCGACATCGTCGAATGCTACTGGGTACACACAAATATTCTTCACACAAAATTAACGGGCTAAGTGACGTGTCAGACCGCGAGTCGATATTTAGAGAAGTGGACGAAACCCCGATATGGGTATGTTAAATCACTCGCTGCATACCGATACATACGCTAATCCTATAGTGTGGCTAGCATTGTTACTAACCTAGACTTGGCACTCGTGAATGCTTGTCCATGCTCCCGACATCATCACGGTGCGTCCGCAGTTGCGGTCGCGCTGCTTGGTTGGCCGAGCAAGCTGCTCATGGAGCGAGCCTTCACCATCCCGAGCTTCACCTTCTTCTTCAATGCCGCCTTGTCCTCAATATCGCCATCGTCTTCTTCATCTCCATCTTCGACACCTTCCGCTTTCGACGGTGGATCTAGAGTTCTCTCTTCTGGAAGTAATTCGTTGGCTCGCGACAACGATGACGAGTTGGGTCTCTTGCTTTTGCTCCGGACGCTCGTCATGCTCCTGAGCCTCCCCTTGCCCAAGTGATGCTCGCACAACGAATACCCCACCAGAGTCTGTTGGCAACACCGCCATCCTCTCCCGTTGACGCGGCTGCACCTCGAACCCTCCATGAGCACGCCGCCTCTCCCTCTCTTCTTTGCACCGGAGCTCTCAATGCCCACCACGATCTTCTTCTCTTCCCCTCCACCTTGGCCTCGCCCTTCTTCGAATTCGCCGTCATCATCCTCCTCACTATCGTCCTGCCTCGCATCTTTCTTGCTCGTTCTCGCGTTCCCCGACTTGACGAGCTTCATCTTCTTGAAGCCACTATCTTTACCATCCAGCATTGCGGTTTCGCCCAAACTCCCTCTTCTCTTCTTCAGCGGGAACGCTCTCTCCCCCTCGCCCCATCTCTCCGCTGCTAACAATTACACAACAAGCCACATTCGTCATCCCCGTCCCGTGCTCTATCAGTCACACACGTTTCCGAGCTTTCATGCTTTTTGAAATGGAGGACTCACCTTGATAGGAAGGCGATGAATTTGCGAGAACCCAGCTCGGATACTCCACGGCCGACGGACTGGGCGTGCAAAGATAGTCACACAGCACAACCAATGAGCATGGCGAGTCATAAAAGAGAAGATCGACGACCGCACTTGTGCGCAGAAATTCGAGGCACAGAAGGAGGGACGAGGGAGAAAGGAACGACCCAATAATAATAATAATGGAGTGAGTGCAAGTGCAACAATGAAGGGTGCAAAAATGTTTTATTGTGTCTTTCGTTGGATGGGGGACCAGCATCCTATGCTAACGTGCACCGCATCAGCATTACATACATCTCTATGGCTCTATACATATATAGTAGTTGGCCGAATATATATAACAAGGAAAATCAAAAAGAAAGAAGCAAAGAAAGAAGAGGGTGAGATTAGATTCAGATGGGAAGCTATATTGGTGGCTAGCCAAAGCTGATCTATATATAAAAAAATCTCCTAAAACAGTATTTCCACTTTGATAATAATATATACTAAATATACAGGTATTTTTGTCTCTCTTTTTTTCTCCCTTAAATCTTTTTATCCTCCCTATTTTCTTCTTTATGTGGGGGTGTAACGTGAATCAAGTGACTGGTCTACCTGATCTTTTATGCTCTTCTCTCTCTCTTTTTTTTTTCTCCACCTTTTTTACTACAAAGAATTTTTCCATGAAGAGGAGAGAAATACAAATTTGGGGTTTTCTTCTGACTTTTCGTTTAATTATCTTGATTTCCTGTTCTTACCTGGAATCATTACCCTTCTTCTCTCCTCCATCTTCCTCCTCTCCTTGCAGCAACTCCTGTAAAACTCACGCATCACCATAGAGGATCTAGTATTCAACCACAAAACTTACACCAACATGTACTACTACCCCACCCAAGTGAAAAAGGGGATGGATCAAATCACAGACAGCACAGCTCTCGCCATAAAAATCACATTGAACAAGAATTGCATTATTCCCAACGAAAAGCAAAAAGAAGGATGGAAATCGAGAGCAACCCCTTTCGCAAAACAAAGGGAAAGTGCATAAAATGAACGTCTTTCCCCCTCCACTCACCGGGAAATCTCTCTTCCTCCTGTTCTCCTCCCCAGCAGCAGCGGAATCAGACGAATCCCGGCCCTCCGTCTCGGGTACGACCGGCTGGGGAGGCCGATTGGGTCGATCAGACGGCGGCGGACCAACGGGGCCGCCGGCTTTGTCGTCGTCATGGGCGGGCCGGAGTTGCACCAGGCAAGAGCGGCTGGAGAGGGGATCTGAGAGAGGGACCGGGGAGAGAGCCGAGAGAGGGAGCCGGGCCTGCCGTTTCCTGATCCTCATGCCGCTCGTTAACTTCGGTTGCCGCAAGAAATATACGCGGGGGAAGGGAAAGGTGCGATTTTCGCTTGACCGAACACGAGAACGGCCCAGCGGAGACCGACCCACCAGCTCGGACAGCACCAAGGTCCGATCTTTTTCGAGGTCTGGTATGCGGGTGGGATGAGGTGGAGGAGACGAAGGAAGATGGGCGCTGTAGAGAGAGAGAGAGGGAGGGAGAGGGGAGAGAGAGAGAGAGTGCAAAGGGGCGAGGACCGAAAGAATACTTGCTAATACAACACCAAGACCGAAGGGCGAAAATTGTTCTTTTATATATTAACTCTCATACAAGTCGCACACAGCAGACGCACCACAAGCACACACCCACGCACAAGCGAGACACCGAAAATGCCTTTGGTTTCTCTCTCTAACTTTTATTTGTTGCACCACAGGAGCAGAGGAGAGAGAGAGTCTAGAGAGAGAGTCTCGATAGAGAGAGAGAGAGAGAGATGAGGGGGGTCGCACGTGGGGGTGGGGGAAGCACGTGCGGGGACGGGCTGAGCCGGTGGCCGGTAAATCGTTGGAGGAGGGAGACAGGGCACGGCGTGGTTGGAGAAGACAGGATTTCGGCGACCGTACGTTGGGAATTTTTACATGTCTGATCAGTCGCACGTTGGAGAAATAACTTAGGATGAAAAGATCCACCCGGGGGGCATTTTATCCACTCTTTTCACCCCCTATTTTTATCAATAATTTCTCATCACAACAACATGATATTTTTTTTTTAAATTGATGGTGAGTATCAAGATCTTATGGAAAAGCTGTCAACGATTCAACACATCGACACACACATATTTTAAAAGATTTCGAGCATTTGGTGTGAAAAAAATCGAGCATCGTAAGTTTTATAAGGCGCTAAGTCACCTTGTCATGACATGGTATTTTTATTGGTCTTAATTGTTCTCTTTTGGGGTGTGGGGGATTGGATTGGATGGGGGAGGGGGACGATGCTCCTGGCTGGGTGGAGGGGAATGCTACAAAATGATGGGAGTGGGTAGTTTTATCGTTTGCACCCTCCCCTTTCTTCCCCCTTCTTTTTTTATTTATTTTTTTAAATAATAATAATAATAATAATAATAATCATAGGAACAACACAAGCAAAAGTGGGTCCCCCTCCGTTCCCTCCCTTTTGGTGTAGCAGCGACCGAGATGCTCTTCATTAATAAGCCTCCCTCCTGCCTTGCCAAAAAGAAAGCCTCCCCTCCCCCTTTCCGCCCTCTCCTTTTTTTCCCACCCGACCCGCCCCCCGCCCCGGTGCAATTCTCTCGCGCGAGGTCGCCGGTCCACATAGGTTTTCGGCAGGGGAAAATCGTCCGATGCAGAAATTTAGTAGGCCGGGGCGGGGGCGGGGCGGGGGGGCGGGCCCGGTCTCGGCCTCTGGCTAGATGCGATTCCTGCACCACCCAAATGATCGACCGGGTCGTAGTAGGACCGATTCCGCTCGGATTCGGATTTGGCCTGAAAGTTGAGGGATGTTTGTATGGTGGAGTTATTCCCTTGCGGTGTCGACACATTGATCCGATGGATACGTTTCGTTCTCGTCCCAACGCTTATTTCCACCTTTTTTCCTTTTTCTTGGTTCCCCCCGGTCTCTTCCCTTTTTCTCCTTCCGCCTCCCCTCCCCTTCCCCTATGCTCGCGAAGAGCACCAGGCACCCCAGCCATCTCTCCGTCCGAGCGAAATTATGTCTCTACCCGAGTCGCTAACCCTTTTTCTCGAGTCCCCTTCCGCTCT
Source organism: Eucalyptus marginata (assembly GCA_014182565.1). Classification (NCBI taxonomy): domain Eukaryota; kingdom Viridiplantae; phylum Streptophyta; class Magnoliopsida; order Myrtales; family Myrtaceae; genus Eucalyptus; species Eucalyptus marginata. The sequence continues at coordinate 34,474,112 of CM024585.1, forward strand.
CCCTTTCTCGTTTTTTTGTTAATTGACTTTTCTTTTATATGTCTATGTTGCGGGGTCCCGCTATGGACATAAAGTAGGTTTTTAAAAGGCTTAAGGGAGAAGAAATAGGTGGGAGATTTGTCCCGTGATGGAAGACCCCATAATATCACCTCCTATATTCCCATTCACTCGAGAAAAAAAGCTTGGGTAGGAATCGAGAGACCTATCGATGGTGAGTAAACACCACATCGGTACTGAAATACGGATTACTATTGGATAGAGGAGTATAGTAGCTCTTTGCGTTTGGGGTGAAATATGATAGCTTCAAAATTGAGTTTTGCTTAGGCCTGTCAACTGGTTGCTCGCTCTTGTTATGAGGTTCAACTTGGGTTTCGTGATAGTAGAGTAGAGAGTATTATGAAGCGACGAGATGTACAGCAACAAGTAATAAGCTAGTGCAACTAGGCTAGACAACGACAAGGACATGACCACGAAGGATGTGTATTGCGATACTTTGCAGCGATGAGGTGCTCTTACGCACGTGAGAGAGATTATCTATCTTGGAGGATGTCTTCATGGTTTAATTATCCCATGATCTAACTTAGAAAAAAACATTAACAATGTCTTGCATGTCTAATGTTAGTTTAATCAAATTCTAAGTTAAATTTCTTTTATTGAGGAAAATATTTCTGTAAATGCAGACTTGATAATGTGATGTATTGTGAGAATGTGGCATCAACATGTGCACCTTGCCTTTTCCGGTGCCATAATCACGTAGGTGCGTCGTAGTTATCGCGTCTTCGGCATGATTCGACATACAACTACGACTTTTTCTTTTTGTGCTTATGACATGAATGGCAATACACATATCGTCAAAAAAAGACACGGTCATGACATCTATTTTCATGAAAGGGCCAGTTGACTAATTTGTTCACCACAAATAAAGGAAAGTAGCTTTCAGTGCTACTCTCGCCCACTTGCGTGCTGCCCGTTTTCTACGCTTTATCCCCTCTCAAAATTTGCCCTACTTTTCTATGGAATTTTCCCTTGTTTTTTTTTTTTTGGTGTAATTGTCTAAAAATGTACTTTTGAATATACTTGACAATGATTGACATAACAAGTTACAATATATTACAATGTGTAATACGAGAATACCATTTGATTAGACATAAAAAGAAAAAAAAACATATTTGGATTCACATTAAGTGCACTTAATTCGATATTTTTCTGATGTGCATGTGATGTTTATTCTAAAGATGAGATATACAGAGTGTGTTTTATAGAAACTGTATTGACATCAAAATTTTCTTGGTCGATATTATGTTAATTTGGCGTATTTCAAATCATATATATACTTCCAAGCTTTTTAGGTAGGAAGGCAGTGACCTTTTATTTGTTTTTTTTTTTAATGGGAACTAGGTTATTAGCTACCTAAACCTAATATATGAAAATTATCAATATAACTACATGGCGCATCTCAAACTTTTTTTTTTGTTAACGATCTCTCATATATTAAAAAAGTTACATTAAATAGATCAAAAGATATATGAGGACTATTAATAAAATAGATGGTGTCTTGAATTTTTTTTAACGAAATATCATATAAATTAGAAAAGTCCCGTTCAAAAGATCGAAGGAAAAGATTGCTCCAAATATTTATTCACCCATCTCGCTGATGATAAGTTGGTGTAAGATATCAAATGTATTTTGAATTTATTATATAATTTTCTCAGTTGTATATATTTATCAAAAGATTGTTCTTGTCACATCATTTAATCTTAGAATTTTTTTTGACTAAAATAGTTATATGTACTACTAATCTCAATGTGCCGACGGCAAGGGTTCATTACTAGTGGAGTATTACTTCCATCGATGGGTGAGATAAGTGAGGGAGAATATTGGAATAAAATGCTAAAGACCTAAAGGGATTTTATTAAGGATGAAAAATCACCAAGGCTAAATCCTTGTGCTTAACGTTTAATTATTACTACCAATTTGCATCAAAAGACATTACTAATCTCTGAACTTTTTTTTTGCTGATTAGGCCTCAAAGATTATATATATATATATTGGAGCTGATCCTTCTCTCAAATAAATGAAAATATTGGTGTGGGTGAAACATAATAAATTACATAAATAATTTTTTTGAAAATCAGAAAAGGGAATTTTGAAAAGAAGAAAAAAAGTTAAAAGGTAAAAACGGGGAGGGAGAATTGGCTGTGGCGGGGAGGAAGCGGCGGCGGCGGCTATGGCGTTGCGGAGGCACTGGCGAAGGCCTGGCGCCGTTGCGGAGCTCAGGTGGCGCCTCCACTACCGGCGCTGCAGCGTCGCAGCGTCGCATACATATATATATATATAGAGAGAGAGAGAGAGAGAGAGATCTCGCCGCAGATCTGAGCAAAATCACGACCCTCGCCGCTAACAGACGGCTGTTGCGAGTTGAGCCCTTCCGACGAGACGAGTTCGGACATGCGTGCGCGCTTCTAGGGCGAGGACATGGCGTGGAAGCTGCTGGAGGAGGGCTCAACGTGGGCGACGGCGATCGGGATATGACGAGATCCGTTCGTTTGGCAAGAAGACCGCCCTCAACAATATAGGCCATGGCAACAAGGCGCTCGGCGACGGACTGCAAGCCGTCGACGCAGTGACGGGGACCACTGGGCCTCGCCGGCGGCGATGCGTGCGGTGTAGGCGGCCCCTCGCCGACGCCTGGGAAGTGGCGCGGCCTTCCCGGTCGCGAATCCTTGTCATCCCAAAAAGCGCAGCCATTTCCCTCGCACCTCTCGCGATCTCACCCCAACACCACCACGCCATCTTCCTTCACTTCCCTGGAAGATCACGAAGTCAACGACGAAAAAGGAATATCGGAACTTCCGCTTAAGCCGAAAGAAATGAACTTCCGCATCAGAACACCGGGGAACCCTCAGCCAGATCTGCTTGAACCAAAGGCACGGCGGCCCCTCGCCAGTGCTGCGCGGTGGCGGCAGAACACAATCGACTACCAACCAAAGTTCCCTACCGATTTTTGCGTACGGCGGTTCATTCATTTAGATACAAGTACACAATCGAAGTCGGACGGGGTCCAATAAATTTGTCGCCTGATCTAACATATTCATTGGTTCAAATGAATTTATCGCTTCAGAGGGAGAAGATCGCTCGTTATTCACATCTCTACAAAATAAGGGCTTCCGAAACGGTGCCGGGATTGAGCCAAAATGGAGAGCATTTCTCAGGAAGCCTTTATCCAGTGGAATCTGAAATTCGCTCATACATCCAACTTGGCTTTTTGCTCAGGGGTGCATGCCATGTTCCTTTCTCTCCATCTCTTTCACAGAGGGGCTGGTCATCTTTCCTAGCTTTGCATTATCTAATTGTTTTCCATTGCCAAAGCGCATATGCTTTCAAAGTCCCTTTTATCTGCTCCGTTTATTTTTATTCAAATGTGTGTACGCAGTCAAGAAAAGCGTTGCCCACACCTCCAATTATTGGCAAATGGAAAGAGAAGAAAAGCAGAAATTTTTGAGAGAGAGAGAGAGAGAGAGAGAGATGGATAACGCATAGGATCCACGCCCTAATGGCATGCGTCTTTTGCATTTTCTTTCCGAGTTGAATGGAGTTATACAACACTCGATCAACCAATCGGATTCAAGAAATATGCACGCTCTCGCTTGCGGGAGCGTGCGTACACATCGATGATGTATGGAGATACGTCTTCAAAGAAAAAGCGAAACTTTGAACCCCTCTTCATTACTCGACGAATCATCTCGTCTTCGTGCGTCGGCGTGCTACCGAGGCTTCCGATGAACCTCAAGAAAAGTCTTGGAACGAAAGGACGTTTGCTTATTATGCACACCTCGGATCTGCAACAAGAAAAGCAAAGAAAAATCCACAACTACTAAGGTTAAGAAAGTGACGGGTGCATTATGCTTTTTGTCTTAACTTCTCGTGTCCGGAAGTATTTCCGTCGCTAACATTGTTTAGCGGCGTTGGACAAGGCAAACCCCATGTCCTCCAAAGGTAACGAAGAAGACCTAGAGGGCTAGAAAGAAACCGTCCGTGCTCCAGCTATTCTCAAATTAGGAGAACCCTAAAACAAAGAATTACCAAGTCATTGAAAGGTCATGTAATTGATTGGCGGCACGTTTGATTAGTGGAGCATAACTCTTTTGCGCTCCATAAGAAAAGAAGCGAAAGAACAAGTCTTTGAAACCGATGATTCGCTTATAGGTCCTTTACGTGCCTTATTATTACTTTCTCCTGCTCTGTCTATTATGCTTTTCTAGCACAGTCGTTTGATATGCGAACGGCATAACATGTTAAACTTAGCCTACACAATAGCTTTCGGGAGTAACTCATTGAGCGGATCGAGTTTTGAGTCGTATGAATGTGCATGGACATCCTCTATGTGCTGAGCATCGGGACTTGTTGGCTTCTCCTCAAGACCCGATCGATCAACTGGCTCGCGATCTATCCTCCTTATGATCAATTGAACACTATCCGGTTCAAGAATCTCACTGCAACACTTTCGATTGCGGGAACTTACTATAACCTAAAGGGAGAACCGAACTTTCGTGGGGGCATTATTTACCCAGCTAAGATATCGGCCCAATAAAGCAAGAAAGGAAACGGTTGGGCCGAGAAAAGGGGAGTTGTCGGATCGTGACTGGAAATGAAAAGTCAATGTCTTATCTGCTGTTCCCATCTTTTCCTTCTCTCCCCTACTGCTTTTGCCCTCCATCGCAAGGCTGCTGAAGCCTCAGATTCCCTCGTTTTAGAGGATTCCCGAAAGCGCACGGACCCACTTCATGCACTTATCATTGATGACGATTTTGATCCTTAAAAAAAAAAAAAAAAAAAAAAAAAAAAAACTTGATTAGAGTTATATACATTCAGCTGTGAAATCACTATAATTATATCGGTACTTCGTCACGAACTTCGTTTTTGCTTTGATTGATTTTGCTAAAACCGCTATTTCGCATCATTTGGCGGCGCATCCCGCCCGCTCGACTCTCGCTCTCACCCCACCCGAAGCGGTGAACAGATGGAAATGCGTCAAAGAGACTTAGACCTTAAGTAAATCGCGGCCAAGGAAGTTACCGGTTGGCTTTCCCCCAACAGCATCCCTTACCTTGGAGGAAACCGATTGACAAGGAAAGAATCTCTTCTTTTACGAGAAAAAAGGCGTCTCCATCGTTGTTTGAGAGACTGAACTGGTTTCCTTAAATTAAAATTGGTGTAGTGACGTCGCATCACCCCGATAAAAAGATGAAAACGTTAGACCAATCCCGGAAGCCATCTTCTGCCATTTTGGCTCTCTCTCTACAAGGTCTCGTGGCGGCGAACTTCGCGCACATGGTGTTGATTTTTCAATGGAGATATTTCCTCAGCCTAGGCCACACTGTCAATTCTTCTCGTGTCCAATCTGAGCATTAATTGATGATTTGAAAGTCATAAAAGCAACCAGCTCATCGCGTGATTATCGCCAAAGCTCGGCATAGCACGACCCAGCTTTTTCTTCCCAATTAAGTTGAGCTCTAGAGCTGCTACAGTCGTTTGAGAAACGGAGACTAATTTGATGACTTTTGCTGTGAAATAACACGGGAGATGCCGAATCTCATGGACCGAGTTCATAGCTCAGGAGAAGTCTGAGCTTAGTTAGGGCTTCATAGACGTATGGAATGGTCCAGCGTCCACCCGGGGGCATCGATGGAGCCGCCATGAATGACGAGAATTATAGCTTAGCTGTAAATATGGAGGTCAGGCAAAGAAAACGTTTAACCTATAGCCCGTTATACCGACCAAAAAAAAAAAAAAAACCTATAGCCCGTTATGCAAAGCCCGATGCGATAGATTAAGAAAAGCCCACTTGGACTTTGTGGTCCAAGCAAATTCGGAGGGGCTGAACTTGGAAGTAAAGGAAGAAAAACAGGGCTTTTCGTGTTTTTGAGTTTTGCATAAGAGTGAACACATGTGGAACATCCGAGGCAGCAAATGTGAAATTCTGCTCGTGAGTTGCAAATTGAAACAAATAAGATGAATGATATGGATTACTCCTCTGTCAACTTTCTGGGTAAGTTCTTGAGCAGAGATTGTGATGACCTAGACCCTAAAGGTGGATAGCATGGTCGAGATGGCAAGGGAGGCTATGTCAGGGGGTGACAGTGACCTAAAAGCGAGTGAGGTTAAGCACGTCTCCTATCCTACATTGCCAAAGGGGGAGTCTTGAGCTAGTTGATAAGGATTAGCTTCTCTAATCTATCTAACTCGTTTTAAAGCCAAGAGGGCCAGAGGCCCAAAGTAGATAATATTACACAATAGTAACCCCCAAGTTCTTACAAGTGATATCACAACTACCTCCCAACAACATGTGAAACCACAGTGAGGGCACTGTGCCATGAGGGGTGGAAAATGTGACAACTCAGGCCCTGAGAGTGGGCAATGTGATTGAGATGACAAGGGAGGTTGCACTAGCGGGCAACTATGACCCAAAAGCGGGAGAGACTAAGCGCATGTCTCTAGTCTGACATCGCTAGGGGGGAGAGCCAAAGGCCCAAAGCAGATAATATTACATAAAAGTAGCCTCTAGGTTCGTATAGAGATTATGGGGAAATTGTGACCCAAAAGCGGGCGAGGCTAAGCTCATATCTCTAGTCCGACATCGCTAAGGGGGAGGGCCAGAGGTTTAAAGCGGATAATATTACATAGAAGTAGCCCCTAGGTCCTTATAGAGATTATGAATACATTTGGGGGTTTGACTTGAATGCAATCTAAGACCAAGGAATACGTGGATGATTGATTGATCACATACTCCATCATTCTTCGGATTCATAAGGGATTTCCTAGCAATCAACTTTTTCTTGTGGCATAGATACCTAACATTTGGACTACACCACATAAATTTTGAGATGCCCTTATTCCTTGTCTCTCCCATTTGATATTGAATCACGAGATCCGTTACCTAATGCGTTATTTCACAACAACTTCGACTACTTCTCTAGTCTCGACATATTTAGTTTAACGCTATAATATGTAAAAGTATATATCCATATTAGAGAGTGAGATTTTCCTTTGTAAAGAATATACGGTGATTTCAATTTGGATTTTATTGATGAGTACCCAATTACATTTGTCATGCAACCGATAGGGAACCTTCACATTTTTCAATGCACCAATTATTTCGTGTTGTGCACAATCGTTGCATTAAACATCTAATTATTTTAAGTAAGTATACTTGACAAATGCTTCGAGATATTAGTTAACAGCAGCCAAACGATTTATCAATTTATCAGAAGCTCCGAACAAACATAGGATTCCAAGCATCCAACGTTATACAACGAACTCTGTTTATAAACTTTTAGCTTGTCAGGTTTCGACTGTAAGATAAGGAAGACGGGCCCGTTCTACGGTGTCTCCGTATCTTTACTTAAGTGTTAATCGATACTAAACGTCTTAGATTACTGCATATACTTATACAAAAGAGCCTTTTGAGTAACCCATCTACCTTAGCATATATAAATAAAAAGGTGTTTTTATCATTGACAAGCCATTTCATTCAGCCTATTTATGATAGCTTACCAAGTAATGTGATGCCTGGGAAAGACATGGCCCGAAAGTAAAGTTGTTAGCTATATAAAATCGACTGTTTCAAGTTAAGGCTGCTATTTTTTTGCAGGCTTGGTTCATAAAATGCGCATCTGTTATTTGTAAAGATAAATAATTTGAAAAATATTCTTCTAAAATTAATCGATTATTTAATGAAAAATATTTTAATTATTTGTATACAATCAATTTTTTATATTTAATCATTTTTGCAAGTAATATGAGTCATCATTTTTAAGAAAATATTTTCCAATCATTCATTTTCTTCAAAACAAAGACACCATGCTTTGTTTGGTTTGAGCTTATTTGTACTAAGATTATTTCGGTCAACCCTTTTATACACGAATAAGGGACTGGTCATGCATACTTGACATTTTCCATACATTTATGTTGATTGAATAAGTGCTTAATTTGAATGTAACAGATCTTGTATACAAAAATCAGCGTTGTATGGAGCCTATGCGCACCACATTATGGGTGGAGTTTTACTTAAGACACGTATCTATTGGGATTAATTGACTTGTAAAATTCGGATAATCAATATGTTAAAACATGTTCTGTAACTCATAATGCACGTGTCCGGTTTGTGTTTCAAAGATGGGATACGATTAACAAGAATGTCATGATCTAAGTTTTACGGGATTTATTTATGGAATTAAACGAGCATGATGCAAAAACACGAATTGACGTCTTAATCTCTCTCTCGGCAGCTTTAGAAGCTTGGGCCCTGAAGCTCTGCTACAACATTGAGCTTCGTCATTCACATACACAGACAACATATATTGAAGATCGTTTTGTAGGCTTCGCCAAGACGTGGAACTTTCTCTATCTCTCCTACACACACCTAACAGTTATAGAAGCATGTGTTAAGATGCCCGTATAAAGGTGTGTTTGTTTTGGCATCTATAAAGGAGCCCCAAAGGTCTTTGGATAAATGCAAATGTCCTCTGGCAAAATTTTGGGGTGCTCCTAGGAGATGCAATTGCATCTACAAAACTTTCTAAAAGCATTTAGCCCAAGATAGGGGTGTGCATGGTCCGGTCGGGCGGTTCCTGACCTAGAACCGGGAACCACCCGCTAAGGACCGGTTCCGAAAAATTGGAACCGGGATCCACCCGTTTGTTGCATGGATCCACCCGGGAACCGGACCGTCGGTCCGGTCCGGTTCCCGGGTGGATCCATGGAACCGATCTTAACGCGAAACAATTTTGGTTTTCAACATAGAATGACTACGTGACATCAAAGCAAGCCAAAGAAAGAAAAACCAAATTTAAGTACGTGGAGATGCGGACGGCGAGAGAAGTAAACGCAGCGAAATGGTGATAGGATTAGGAGCCGAAGACGAAGGGAGTGAGATGAGATCTAGGGTTTCTTTTAGTAATTTTTTTTTTTAATATTAAAAAGGTTCCAGTCTAGTCAGGGGTGGGCTGGCGGGCCCATGGAACCGGGAACCGGACCGGTACCACCGGTTCTCATAAATTGGAACCGGGAACCGAACCGTTTCCCTCAAGAACCGCCGGTTCCGGGCGGTTCCGGTCCGGTTCCGGGCGGTCCGGGCGGTTCCCGGGTATTTTGCACACCCCTAGCCCAAGATAGGTCCAGAGGAACTTTGGAATGCTCACCAACTGTCGAGTGACTAGCGTGCCTCTGGCAAGTCTCTGCTGGCAGGTTCTGCCATCAAATACTTTGATATTTTCTATAAAAAAAAAATTAGCGAAAATCCTTTACTAAGTATAGTTTTACCAAATGACATTTGCATTAAGGTCGCTTTTCAATGTGTTTTTAAAATACACTTTAATAAACACTATTTGTATTTCAAAAACCCTTCGGCTCAAAGACATTTACATCTTCTCAGAAAACATTCGCCTAAAGTCGAACCAAATGCACCTAAATTGTGTTAGAAAATCTCACATCAAAAAATTAGTGCGAGATGAAGAAATATTAATGTATCATAATTGATCTATAATTTATCAGCTTAAACTTTTGAGTAAAAATAAATTTAACTGGACATGTTGATGGACTCCCTTTTTGGTTATCTCTATCGAGTAAAGGCACCGGGCTCCTAACAGCACATTGGGTAGGCTTGCAAGCTCCAACAAGTCTCTCTCTCTCTCACGCAGAGGACGGTCGAATCGCCAACGAGATAGATACGCTTCAATATCCAATAAGTGGAACATGTGATGACCGATAAGGGCACTAAATTGATACAGAATATCTCCATTCAAGGCAAAAATTCGTCCAGCCCTGATGGAAGTGCAGAACTGAAAAATAAAATTGCACACGTGTAACTATTTGTACCTTGCGTGTTGCAATTGAATTTTTAACTATTATCGTCCCCGGTTTGATTAGACAGCAAGCTTTGCAAATACGCATTCTTTTGGATAGGATTTTCTGACCTAGTTTAACAGTCAAGTTCCACCCAGATTTATATCGTGGGCGAGGCTTCTCGTTTGTCTACTCCACATGCCATTCTTAACGTAGACTTTCTAGCACATGATAGCAGGACCACCTACTCCCACAATATATATATTCAGTTTGAACTGTGCTCTTTCGAAGTTAGGTATATCCTCATCAACATCCCCGGAACATGATAGATCGTGCTCCTCTCCTCGGAGGGAGTATCCGGACTTCATACATCTGATGTAGTTTGATAATGGAAGTTGAATCTCTTTCAAAGGAGATATCATCTAACACACCCAAAAACTGCCCGACCATCTATAAGATATATTGACTGTTGATTTTCGTGTGGACCCTTTCCTTCTCAAGTTCGCGTGCTTTTTGCTTCTAATAACATCTGACCAAAATTGAAAACTTCAACGCTAGAGGTCGGTGGGTGGAGGATGAGCATTACCCTCAACCCTTGATTATTTCGATCCTCACTTCTCACGAAATCCTCTCCGGAGTCGCTCTCCAAACTTGTAAATGCGCTCGGTCCTTGCACATAATCCCACATTTTAATAATCTCACATCGAGGCGACGGAGCGAGGCTGAAGCGGTCTGGTCAATTCATAAGGCTTTGATCATCATAGCTGGCAAGCAATTATTTTAACAAGTCTTACGCGCTTACGATGATTTTAGAGCCGTAGGAGCTTCAACATATACTAACTATAAATAGGGCCAAGAACCTGCTTTAGGATTCAAATTACCCAACTTTTGAGGGGGATCCGATTAGTCCAGACAACATCACTTGACGAGTCATGGCTGGTTCTTCTACGCCTACCTCGCTGATGGCGGTGACCCTTCTCGCGGTCGCATTGTTGTTTTTCCTCCATCCGTCGGACGCTCAACTGACTGCCGATTTTTATGCGAAGACATGCCCGAGCGTGTCCAGTATTGTCAAAACCGTAATCCAGGAGGCCCTTCAATCTGACCCACGCATCACTGCCAGCCTCCTCCGTCTCCATTTCCACGATTGTTTCGTCGACGTGAGTCCCTAAGCTAGATCAATTCCCATTAACAATGGTGCTCTCAATCTGATTACCAAGTAGCTAGTCGCGTAACCTAATGTTTAAGCCTGACATATGTGTTAAAAGGGGTGTGATGGATCGCTGCTGCTGGACAATAGCCCAACCATAAAGAGCGAGAAAGATGCAGCTCCGAATTTTAAGTCCGCAAGAGGGTTTGATGTCGTGGACAAGATCAAAGCGGCTATCGAGAGTGCTTGTCCAGGGACCGTGTCTTGCGCCGACATTCTTGCCCTTGCTGCTCAAGCTTCCGTCTCTTTGGTATATGTAGTTATAGTCAAAGACACATAAACATAAATCTAAATTATATTTAGGGTTCATTATTATTACTTACCCTACTCAAATCATTATTGTATTTCCTCTTGATTATCATTCTTACCAAATTGCAGTCAGAAGGTCCATATTGGACAGTGCTCTTGGGGAGGAGGGACAGCTTGACCGCAAACCAAGCCGGAGCGAACACATCGATACCCTCCCCTGTTGATATCTATAACAACCTCGTTTCCAAATTCTCTGCTGTTGGCTTGGACATCACCGACCTTGTTACACTTTCCGGTAAAAAAGAACAGTTGGACTAGCATTTTAATACGAAACGTGCAACCGTAGATATTGATGCACAAAAAAGATTTATAGAGTGAGATGCTGGATTTTTGTCACATAATTTATCGGTACAAACATCTCTTCACTTTTGTTTAACACATTCTAACTTCCTAATATGATCATGGTCTAAGATTAATTGTAATCTATTGACATGCCTGTCTCGTACATGGCCTATGCACGCCTCGTGCATAGGCCATGCACATCTACTAGAAGGAATTTTGGCTAAGGATTAAGGATCTCTTTTTTATTAATCTATAATTGAATAAGTAATTTGCCCTTGACTTGAGATTGATTGACATGCATGTGTTATGCCTAGGCCATGCATGTGTTGTGCCTAGGCCATGCCCGTATCGTGCATGGGCCGTGCGCATCTACTAGAAGGAATTTTGGCTAAGGATTAAGGATTTCTTTTCATCACAGGAGTATGAATATTGGGAAAGATGGTATCAAAATTTGCAAGCCCCTCATGTACTTATCTAAGAAATGCTAAGTTTACAGAATCATTATATTAAGTGATGTCGCGGATCGTTATTACTTATTCATATATCCACTAACGAGTTTGCTGCCTATGTTTGGTATACAAATTCGGTTGAGCATTCCTAGCATTGGTCTATTCATCCATCTCCATAATTAAGCATCTGCAGATATTTTGTTCTCTTAGCTAACTTTTCGTGCATACGACAATAAAACAGGAGCTCACACCTTCGGACGTGCACACTGCAAGATATTCAACTCTAGGCTCTACAACTTCACCGCGAATGGTGGCCCTGATCCCACCATAAACCCGTGGTACTTGACCAATCTCCGGAAACTTTGCCCTCAGAATGGCGACGGTAATGTCCTCGCCGACCTCGACCCAACAACCCCAAACTTGTTCGACAATCACTACTACTCCAACCTCCAGAAAAATGAAGGGCTTCTTCTGTCCGATCAAGAGCTGTACTCGACAGCTGGCGCCGCAACAATGTCCATCGTCAACAGCTTTAGCTTTGACCAGAGTGCCTTCTTCGAGAGCTTCGCTCGGTCGATAGTAAACATGGGAAATATTAGTCCTCTCACCGGAAGTAACGGGGAGATCCGGTTCAATTGTAGGAAGGTCAATTGGAGTTGAAAGTGTTTTGTGGGTGGCTTTGGGTGCGTGCATGTGAGCAAATAGCAACGTGTAAACTAAAAGTTCAGGCATTGTTGGAAATGTCAATTCTATAGGATAGAGCTAGAGGTTTGTATTTCTACGTCAAGTGTGACATGTTAAGAGTTGATTTGATTGAAGTATTTCCCTGAATTGCACATCTCTTTAAAGAGATCATATTAAAAAAGATGAGATATTCTCCCATGAAGAGTTTGTTGGAAATTCTTATAAACGTGAGCTAACATCAATCTCGTAATATTTTAGTATGTGAAAGGCACGTGGTTATATAGTAAATAAATTACATGAGACAATGCTTGATAGCCCGAATACAATTGTTCAATCAATTTATGTCGGGCTTAAGCATTTCTCAATGTGGTAATAAAATGGCGTTTGATGGTCGGCGCAGGGTGGTATTTTAACAATGACGATGATATTCTTCAACTCTATCCAAAGGAGGAGAATAAGAAAAAAGCACGCCTTCTTTCGTGTTGATCAGTTTCAAGGTGGTGGCTGCCTACATCAAGTATACGCAATTTCGTTTCCAAGTGAAGTACTTCAAATTCTATCTTATTAGATCGGTCATTTTTATACACAGTTATAAAGTTTCTTGAGATGAGATTTTAACAAGATGCTTTGAGAATTTGCACTTTTCTTCACCTGGAGAACTTTTTTTTAAAATAAATAAATAGAAGATATGATGAACGATCTTGCTAAAATTTTCTTGTGATCATCAATCAATCAAGTTATGTTATACGGGTTCCCAATAAGATATTTCATATGCAAATGTCTCATTAGTAATAACATATCAGCTTCTATTATAATTACCAACTCTTATATAAAGTTACCAGTTTTATTTGAGTTTCTTATTAATTTTTTTGAAGAAAATCACTAATTAATCTTGCTTTACAACTCTTATTTAAAAAACTCTTGCCAGAGTTGATTTGATCGATTTTACGCAAAAAAAAATGTAAACTATTATAATCATTGGTAATTTTGAAATAATTAGATAAACGTTAGTAAGTGACTCGAATAAGAATTGGTAAGTAAAAATGATTTGGTAAATTCATGGGCTAAATAAAGTTGATATGTGACCCCCAAATAAAGTTAGTAATTTGAATTAAGAATTGACATCTTCAGTCAAAATCAATGAGCAAGTAATTAGAAATTTTGATAAAATGGAAACATCAAATAGAAGTTGATAACTGACTCGAGAGTTGGTATTTAAACATCGGTTTGTTAGTTAATAAGGAATAAATTAGTAAGTTAATTATGCTCGTAAGTTGCGTATTGAAATAAATAAGATGAGTGATACAAATTTATAAGGGATTTATTTGTCCCGACTCTCTCTGTGGCGTAGGCACCTAAAGTTTGGACAGAACCACGCAAATCTTCAGATGTCCTTATTTCCTTGTTCTCTCATGTTTGACATTGAATTGCAAGATTCATTATCTTCCACATTATTTCACAACTACTTCAATTACTTCTCTAATCATGAGTTTTTTGATTTACAGTATTCTCGGCTCGATATATCTAATCCAACACTATAATATGTAACGGCATATATCCATATTAGAGAATGAGAATTCCTTGCGCAAAGAATATACTGCTTTTATCAATTCGGATTTTGTTATCTGAGTGTCTCAATTACATTAGTTAAGCAATCAATTAATGAAGCTCTCTGGTTTTCAATTCATCAATTGTCTCGTGTCATGCACAACCAATGCATTAAATATTTAATTATTTCAATTATAGTCGACAGGGTCTTTGAGGGTATTTGTTAACAGCACCCCGATCAATTTATCAGAACCTCCACGAACATAGGAATCCAAGCATCTTAGTTATACATCGAACTCTGTTCCTAAAATTTCCAGAAAGAATTAGTTTGAGGATTTCCCTGCATATAAAGGTCAGGTTTCGACTGTATAGATAAGGAAGACTAAGCAAAATTCATTTTGAACTGTGTTATTTCGAAGTTAGGTATGTCCTAAGCAACATCCCCAGAACATATCCTGCCCTTCTCTTCCTGGAGGGGATATTTGGACTCAGTTCATCTTTTGTGACTCAATAATGGAAGTCCAAACTCTTTCAATGAAGATATCATTTAATAGTCAGAATCTATAAAAGAGTTTTGAGTGTTGATCGAGGCCTTTCCTCAATTCTTATTGAGGTTACATTGAATCAACTGCTACGAACAAATTTCTTGTGGACCCAAGGTTTGCTGCAGCTTACATGATCAAGATCGTGCCTGGCAAGGGCAAAGATTCAAAGTGAAATTTCGGCTCGAAAGGTGCGACCGTTACCGTAACCACCACGACAGTGCAGGTTCCTTTTGTAGTGCAAAACCCGATGGAAACGCATTCATTTGTTTTTTATTCTTTTTTTTTTGTATTTTTTTGTTTTTATTTATTTGTATTTTTTTTTTATTTTCTTGCATTTTTTTATTTGTATTTATTTGTTTTTTTATTTGTTTTTGTATTTATTTATTTTTTGTATTTATTTTTTGTATTTTTGTATTTTATTTGTTTTATTTGTATTTATTTGTTTTTTATTTGTTTTTGTTTTTTTTATTTTCTTGCGTTTGTTTTTTATTTGTATTTATTTGTTTTTTGTATTTATTTGTTTTTTATTTGTTTTTGTATTTATTTTTCTTATTTTTGTTTTTTATTTTTTTTTTTTTTTGTATTTATTTGTTTTTTTATTTGTTTTTGTTTTTTTTATTTTCTTGCGTTTGTTTTTTATTTGTATTTATTTGTTTTTTTATTTTTTATTTTTTTATTCTTGCTCACGGTCGGCGGCGGCGGGCGGCGGTCGGCGGTGGCTCCGGGCGGTTGGAGGTGGCCACGGCAAGAGAGAAATAAAACAAAAATAAAAAAGAAAATTTGCTTATTTCTAGAAATTGTTCCCTGGACAAGAAGAACTTTTTTTGTTTTTCGTTTCTATTCCCGGCTAACTTTTCTATTCGGGAATAGAAATCAACTTGCCGTTATCAAACGAGGTTTCTATTCTTTTTTTGTTCCGGGAAACAAAAGAATAGAAATTTTTCGGGAAGGTTACCACGCAAAGCACCTTTACCATTTGACCCGCACGTATCAGGAAGGAGAAACATAAAAACAGGAAAAATAAAAAATCAGGGGAGAAGGCACGCAGATAATTTCCATGGAAAAATTCTTTAAAAATAAGAAAGAAAAATTACGGTGCCACGTCAAGCGATTTGATATTACCTTGACTTGACATATATAAATATATATAAACTTGACTTGAAATATTTTGATCGGGACAAACTCCATGAACTCTAGCTTACCTACTCTAGCTTGTTGCGGTTGCAACTTTTTCATTCTCTTTCACGTTTAAATAGTTAGAAATGATTGACAAAGAGTTATCGTCTTTAGTTAATAATTTAACTAAACTAAGTAATCGTCTAAGATTAAAATTTTTAGTATATATTAATTCCTTTTTTGGCGTATAAAAGTAGAAATGAAAGACCTTTCCTCCTTTGTTTTATACGATTTCCGCATGGGTTGGTAGGTTTGCTTATGTTTAGAGATCCTGCAAGCAATAGATTTGAAAGACGGAACTTGAGCCAAAAAAATTGAAGTAAATTCACAAATGATTTAGATTTTAATTTCCTTAAATTTACTCTATTTTTATTTTCACCGCATTCTTAGGTTAGTATTATCTTAAAAAAAATCATACGATTTATGAAACATGACATTGCGACGTTTTTTCTTCCTCCTGTCTATTATTGACTCCTAAAATTTTGATATTTCACTAAGTAAAATATCAGACGAACCGCATCTCTTCCAAATTAAACTTGAACGGCGCAACCGTTCTCAGACGAACCATTCGATTTTGTTGTGAAACGTGATTTGGCTCACGCCACCGTGTGTTGGTCATTGTTGACCCGTCAATGGTCAACAGTGACTACCACATTTTCTCTTCCTTCTCCAGATAATACATGTATAAATACAAAATAAAGAAGACAGGTAGAATAAGTGTTATTAGGACATATACGAGACAGGCGTTTGGGTGGTCGTTAGAGACGTGTTAACGGTGACGGCGGCGCCGGATGAACCGAGTACTTTTTCTCCCACTAACAAATGAATAATAGACAGTCCATATGTGTAAATCAATTTGCAAACTCGAACAAAACGAGCAACAGAAAATCTTGGTTTCGATTAACTGAGAAAAGTATTTGTCTCACAAAAAGAAAGTAGGATAGATTTATTATACATAATTAAAGTCAAAGTTAAGAATATGATCATTCATGCGCTCGTCACGTGACATTTAATTTTATCTTTGTGATTGTCACGATGGCATAGCTTTGCCATGTTGTCCATATTTGACCAGTAAGCATTATTTTGTTGATTTGTTGTCATTGAACTTCCAACCCTTATTGTGATGTCATCCATAAGTAAGATCCACCCCCACCCTCGAATGATCACTACTTTGTGTTGCTATTCAAAGTGCTCGTTTTGAAGGCTTGACCCATTCCAAATGGACATGATAGTTACAAATGTTATTAGAGTATGATCATCTACCATGGACGGATTAGGCCCATCCTTGATCCGACAAGAGTAGAGAGTGATTGCTAGAGCGAGAAGGCTTAGATAAAGTGTGGATCTTACCAAAGCTTCTAAGATGGCAGAGAAGGCAAAACACACCAGACCTCATATTGAATAGAAGGGATATCACTTGGTAATAGTATGGACCAACAATAATGAGAATGTCACTGGTTTTTGTGGGAGAGTTTGTGACACCACTAGACGGATTATGAATGGTAAAACTTGCAACGTTATTTATAAGTAAGATTCACCGCCAAATAGTCGCCATCTTTTTTACCATAGGACCAATAGAATTTCACAATAATGTGAAGCGGTGGGCCTTAACTTATAGGTAAACTAAAAAAAAAAAAAACAAAAGAGGAGTAAAATGTTAGCATTATGGTTTGTAGTAATTGTAATTTTTTGTTTCCCCTCTCTTTTCCATTTGGTATTAAACTTATAACATAAACTTTTTGTTGGTGACGAGGGAATACAAGGAAAGATAAAGAATTTTATGAGCAAAATCGTGTTTAGTTGGAGAAAAAGAGATAGTGTGATTAGTAGTGATTAGGAGAAATTAGGAAGGATGGTCCGGTCAATTTAATGTACGTTTTAAATCCCTTTCGAGGGATTAGGATAGAATATGAGGGATTTGTGTATTATTTAACCAATTTTATTCTACTATCTCACTTATACCCTTATTTCACATCTATTTATCGATATATTATACATATAAGTTTTCATCTTTTTTCTCCTTCGCTAGCATTCAACTAACACTATTAATTAATTTCTTCAAATTATTTTACTTCTTTTCTATCATAATTATCTAAATACATTATTTTCCTTCCTAATCACTCCGTTCAAACTGAGCGTGAAGTTGTTGTATTAACTTTTATCTTCTAACTAATACATATTGAAGTTTTGTGTGAATTACTACATGATAAAAACTTCCTTAAGAAGATATGCCGATAGAGATTTGCACTCATTGTGGATAAAGATGAATGGTGACGTGATTATTGATAATTTATTCCTGATTTCTAAGGATGTAAATGGCGGACTAGGCCAAGCTTGTAGCCTATTTTTGACGGCCCGGCTCAAAATTTTGGGCCTAAAATATCCAAGCACGAAAAAAAAAAACCCTAAACCCAAGATGCATTGTTTCGTTCGCCCATCCTTGCAGGAGACCGAGCTAGGCCCAAGACGTAGTGAACATAAAAAATTGCAAGTAATTTATTTCGCTTGTAAAGTTTTATTTTCTTCGAATTTGTAATTGATTTTCTTCACTTCAATAATATAAGTGATGATAGCTCTGAAAACCCTAAATTGGCACATTCTCGCCACATCAATCCCAAACTAATTTTTGTGCCATAAAAAGGACCAAACTGGTATACTCGTGTCACATTTAACTCAAATTATTTTTTGTAAAACAATATGATTCCATTCAAGGAAAATTGTGTTAAAATATGTCTCGAGTTTGAGCCCAATGTGAAATTCCGAATATTCCGAATTAGATATTTTGCGGACGTTCAAAATTGAGCAAAGAAGATCCGAAGATCAACTCTCCAAAATTCCGGATCTGTATTGGGGAGTTTGGCCTGAAATAGGAAAGTCCAAACATTGACTTGGACTTGGATTTACTTAAAATATACGGAAATATTTCAAGTTGAAGTCAACAAGACAAAAACAGAGGAAATAGTCAAATTTTTTAGGTTTTGACCAAATCATGCGAATTTCTTTTTGAATAGAAATCGGTTTGTCTTCTCTTGGTGCAATATAAATAATTTTCTGCTCGTGGGACTCTCTTAAGTGAAGCACACATATTGAAGCACCGTTTTACTCTAAGTGCCGTGGCTGTTATGTTTGTGAGAGAAGTCCATAGGTGTTGGGTGCTTGGCATTGGGTCTTCGTGTTGTTTGTGCTGCAAAGCTTACTCGTGAATTACATCCGAGAAGAATTAGTGTTCAAGCCAATTAAATCTTGTGGTAAGATTTGCGTGTAATTCCTTCGTGAGATTGAGATTATTTCTTGAGGAATTTCGAGGCTAAACACTGCATGTGTTATTGGGTGTAATTGGGGGTTGGGAAACACCGAGAGAGTGTTTGAGTGACTTGAGTGTGTAACCTCATTGTATCGCTTGATCTATAGTGAAATTCGTCGCTGCTCTCCCCGTGGACGTAGGTCTTTACGACCGAACCACGTAAATCCGATGTTCGATTTATTTTCTTTTTCTGTCTATATTATTATTTGTTCACTCGCTTTTCACAACAATGGGTATCAGAGCCAGGTTTGGCTAAGTTGAAGCAAATCGATGTCGATAGAAGAAGTAGAAGTGAGAATTGACAGATTTGATGGGAAGGATTTTGGTTTCTGGAAGAAGCAGATTGAAGATTATCTTTACCAGATGAAACTGCACTTACCCCTATTTGGAGAGAAACCAGAGTCAATAAAGCAAGCTTATTGGGATTTGCTGGATAGATGAACTATGGGTGTTATTCGGCTGACGTTGGCTCATAACGTCGCGTTTAACATCTTGAAGGAGAAGACCACTGCTGATTTGATGCAAGCCCTGTCGGATATGTACAAGATGCCTTCTGCGATCAACAAAGTCTATTTGATGCGACGTCTGTTTAATTTGAAGATGAGCGAAGGTGCGTCAGTTGCATATCATATCAATGAATTTAATGTGACTGTTAGTCAATTGAGTTCAGTTGAGATTGACTTTGAAGATGAGGTATGTGCTTTGATTCTATTATCCTCATTGCCTGATAGTTGGAATACTACTGTTACTGTTGTTAGTAATTCCTCTAGGTCAACAAGTTTGACGTTTGATGGGGTTCGAGATTTGATTCTGAGCGAGGACATCCATAGAAGAGAATATGGCAAACCTGTATTTGCTGCTTTAGTAGGTGAAAATAGAGGAAGATCTAGAATACGTGTGGGTAAGAGTAGTACTAATATGAATAGGTGTAGTCAGTCTAGGACTGGTGATGTTGTCTGTTGGAGCTGTGGCAAGAGGGGGTATCTTAGAGGGAATTGCCTTAAGCTAAAGAATGAGAAGAGTAAGGGAATTATAGTTGATTATGCAGATAATGTTGCAGTAGTAAATAATGCCGATTATGTCTTGTTTGTCACTGATTATTCATCGTTTGATGGATGGATTATAGATTCTGGTTGTTCTTTTCATGCTACACCAAATGGAAACTAGTTTACTACTTATCAATGCATGGATAATAGTAAAGTGCAGTTGAGGAACAATGCTGAATGCAAGGTCGTCGATGCAAATGTTAGAATCAAAATGCATGATGGTATTGTGAGGATATTGACTGGAGTAAGGCATATTCCAGAGTTGAAGAAGAACTTAATTTCCTTGAGTACCCTGGATTCAGCTGGGTATCGATATATTTTAGAATGTGGAATTCTGAAAATTGTTCGAGGTGCTTCGATAATAATGAAAGGAATCAAGCACGGTGGCCTGTATGAGCTTCAAGGTGAGACAGAGACAAATTTCACTGCGAAGACGTCAAATGCATATGTTCGAGAGCCTAAATTGTGGCATATGCGTTTGGGGCACATTGGCGAGAGAAACCTGAAGGTTTTAAGTGAAAGAAATCTGCTATGTGGTTATGTTTTTAACAAACTGAATGTATGCAGGTGCTGTGATTTAGATCAACGGTGGAAAGTGCAGTTCAGTACGATTGTCAAAGAAACCACGGAAATTGCAAAGTTAATTCACTTGAATGTTCGCAGGTTGTCGCGGTTTCCTTCGAGAAAGAGTGCTAGATATATGCTAACGGTTGTTGTTGACTACTCGATGAAGACGTGGGTATTTGTGCTTAGGCACAATTTTGGTGTTGTTGTCAAGATCAAGCAGTTGATAGTTTTGATCGAAAAGGAGACTGGTAAGACAATCAAGCATGTGTGGATTGACAGTAGCATGGAGTTTTGCTCAAAGCTGTTAAACGAATTCTGCATGAAGGAAGGTATAGTGAAACACCGCACTAATTCTGATGAACCACAATATGTTGCGGAATGATGAGCAAAACATTGCTAGAGATAGCCCATAAAATGCTTTCTAGTGCTGGTGTGGCTAGGAGATTCCTAGCGGATGCGCTAAGTATGGTGTGCTACCTAATGAATAGATCCCCATCGACTACGATTGGATATGGGACTCCCAAAGAAGTGTGGTCAGGTAACATTGTTGATTATTTTGTTCTTAGAATATTTGGTTGTCCATGTTATATTCGAGCAAGTGATGGTAAGCTCGATAGAAGGGTAAGAAAGTGCATATTCCTAGGCTATGCACGAGGTGAGATGGGTTATCGATTGTGGTGCCCGGAGTTAAATTCACTTATTATCAGTAGAGAAGTTACTTTTGACGAGTCTCCAGTAATTCTGGCTAGGAGTGAATATAGCAGTATTCAAATGGATCTGAACGGTGTTCAGCTTGAGGTGGAGTTGCGACCAAAAACTCTTGAAGTAGCGAGTACGAGTACTAGTAAAGTAATCGACACGGATGGTGCTTGTAGCAAGGTGGAGCCTATAGAACCAATGATTGCCGTAACTGCTAAAATTAACAAGGTACGTATTTGATCTCCTGACAGATATGGATGCAATAATGGTTTTGCTTTTTCTGCGGTTAAGGAGGTTGCATCAGAAAATCCTTGTGGAGCAATTAAAGGTGCATGTGGAGTTGGTATTCTGATGAGATCCTTAGTTATGGCGAAGTTCAAGTGAAGCTTGGACTTGGATAATATTTGTGACGGTTGAGCCCATCAGGGGGCTATGGGAAAGTAGCGGTAGAATTTGAATTTTTGCGAAACGATTGCGACTTGGCTCAAACATCGAGCCAATGTGAAGATTGTTAAAATATGTCTCGAGTTTGAGCCCAATGCAAAATTCCAAATATTCCGAATTAGATATTTTGCGGACGTTCGAAATTGAGCAAAGAAGATCCGAAGATCAACTCTCCAAAATTCCACATATGTCTTAGGGAGTTTAGCCTAAAATAGGAAAGTCCAAACATTGACTTGGACTTTTACTTAAAATATAAGAAAATATTTCAGGCTGAAGTCAGCGAGATAAAAACAGAGGAAATAGTCAATTTTTTAGGTTTTGACCAAATCATGCGAATTTCTTTTCGAATAGAAATCGGTCGGTCTTCTATTGGTGCAATATAAATAATTTTCTGCTCGTGGGACTCTCTTAAGTGAAGCACACATATTGAAGCGTTGTTTTACTCTGAGTGCCGTGACTGTTTTGTTTGTGAGAGACGTCCATAGGTGCTGGGTGCTTGGCATTGGGTCTTCGTGTTGTTCGTGCTACAAAGCTTACTCGTGAATTACATCCGAGAAGAATTAGTGTTCAAGCCAATTAAATTTTGTAGTAAAATTTGCGTGTAATTTCTTGAGGAATTTCAGAGCTAAACATTGCGTGCGTTATTGGGTGTAATTAGGGCTTGGGAAACATCGAGAGAATGTTTAAGTGATTCGAGTGTGTAATCTCTTTATATCGCTTGATTTATAGTGAAATTTGTCGTTGCTCTCCCTGTGGACATAGGTCTTTACGACCAAACCACGTAAATCCGGTGTCCGATTTATTTTCTTCTTTTGTCTATATTATTGTTCGTTCGCTCGCTTTTCGCAACAAATGGGATGAGGGCACAAAAACGACATAGAAAATCTTCATTGAAGGAAAAATTTGTCCAGCCTTAACAGAAAGTGCAGAACCAAAATGAAAATTGCACACAGGTAAATATTTGTACCTATTGTGGTGAAATTAAGTTATTTCCTATCATTGTCCCTAGTTAGATTAGATAGCAAGCTTGCAAATGCATATTCCATTAGATACTACAGGTGCGTTTGTTTCACGGAAAATAAATGATTTGAAAAATATATATTGTTTTTAAATGGTGGCTTGCATCGCTTATAGAAATTAATGGACGGAAAATACCTTCATCATTCATGAAGATACTTTCACATAAATTTATGATGAAAACATTTTTCATTGACTAATTATGTCAAGCAATACAAGTGATTATATATAAGAAAAAGTTCTTTTAAATCATTCATTTTCATCAAAACAAATAGAGTCTAAATAAAAATTAATATGATTTTCCTTAGACCATTATGCTAAAGTTTTGCACGATCGCAATTTCCTTTCTCTCATTTTTAAGTTTTTGGATTGGACTTTTTAAATCGATATAACAATCGGTCTCCACCTAGATTTATTTCGCGAGTTTGGTTTCTCGTTTGTCCCCTCCACGTGCCATTCTCGATGTAGACTTTCCAACGCACCACATTAGGATCACCAAACCCGGACAAAACTCAGTTCAAACCGTGTTATTTCGAAATTGGGTATGTCCTAAGCTGCATCCCCTGAACCAGATGGATCGTGCTCCTCTCCTTAGAGGGATTATCTTGGCCCAGTTTATCTGATGTAATTCCATATTGGAAGTTGAAACTTTTTCAATGAGGATATCATTGAATAATCTCAGTAGCTGCCTAGCCATGTGATAAAAGATATCGAGCATTGATCATGGCCCTCAACTGTCATCGAGATACATCGATTTTCAACTGCTGCGAACATAAAATTTTCGTGGACCCAAAGCATGCCGCAGGTTTACATGTTCAAGATCGTGGCCGGCAATGCCAAAATAATAAAATGAAATTTCAGTTCGAAAGATCCAACCGGGATCTCAACCACCATTGTAGGTTCATTTTAGTGTTCACCCAAGTTTGCTTTTTGTTTAGAGATCCTGCACGCCATAGATTTGAAAGACAGAACTTGAACCAAAAGATTCGAAGTAAATTCACAAATAATGAAAAAAAAAAAAATGTTTTAGATTTTAATTTCCTGGATTTACTTCATTGTTATTTTCGTTGCATTCTTAGGTTAAATAACCTAATTTGCTAGCCAATGTGCACAATGCATACTAGTTTTGCTATACCTATTTGTCCAAATTAAATAGATGACCAAAGACAATGGTTAATTATCCTAACAGGGGATGAAGTTTTAGGTCTGAGGTATGCGTCGACCGTTGCCTTCTCAATCTCGCACGCCTTTTGCTTCTAATCGGATCTGACCAAAGTCGCCACGTATTGAAAACTTCAAAGCTTAAAGGGTGGTTGGTGGAGGATGAATATTACCCTTGACCTTTGATTATCTCGATCGTCACTTCTTACCAAATCATCTCCGAAGTTTCTCTCCAAACTTGTATCTGTAATCGATCCTTTCACCCAATCCAACAATAATAATTTCACCTTGAGACGTCGGAAAACAGTCTTCGATCATTAGAGCTGGCAAGCAATTATTTTAATAATTTTACACGCCCATGATGATTTTAAAACCGTAGGAGCTTCGACATATCCTAACTATATATAGGACCAAGGAGGTACTCTGGGATTCAAATTGTCCAACTTTCGGAGAGGTGTCCGATTAGTCCAGACCACCTTACTGAACGAGTCATGGCCCGTTCTTCTACTCTTTCGTTGCTGACGGTGGTGGCCCTTTTCGCCGCCGCATTGTCGTCTCTCCTCCATCCATTGAATGCTCAACTAGCCGCTGATTTTTATGCAAAGACATGCCCGGACGTGTCCAGCATCGTCCAAACCGTGATTCATGAGGCCCTTGAATCCGACCCACGCATCACCGCCAGCCTCCTCCGTCTCCATTTCCACGATTGCTTCGTCCAAGTGAGTCCCTACAATAGATCAATTCCCATTGACAATGAGTCCCAACTTACCGCATTCTTTTTACGGTACTTTTGATCTGATTATTGAGTCATTAGCCACGTAACCTAATGCTTGAGAATGACATGTTTAAAGGGGTGTGATGGATCGATATTGCTGGACAATAGCCCAACCATAAAGAGCGAGAAAGATTCCGCTCCGAGTTTTAAGTCCGCAAGAGGGTTCGGTGTGGTGGACAAGATCAAAGCGGCTATTGAGAGCACTTGTCCTGGGACTGTGTCTTGCGCTGACATCCTCGCCTTGGCTGCTAACGCTTCCGTTTATTTGGTATATGTAGTTTTAGTCAAAGAAACATAAAACATATTTAAAGTATACTTAGGATTCGTTATTGTTACTTGGCCTACACGAATTATAATTGTGTTTCTCTTGATTATCACTTCTATGAAATTGCAGTCAGGAGGTCCATATTGGACGGTGCTCTTGGGGAGGAGGGACGGCTTGACCGCGAACCAAGGGCTAGCGAACACATCGATACCCTCCCCTTTTGATAGCTATGCCAACCTCACTTCCAAGTTCTTTGCTGTGGGCTTGGACATCACCGACCTTGTCACACTTTCCGGTAAAATAGAACAGTTGGACTTGCATTTTGATACGAAACGGGCAACTACAGATATTTATGCACACAATAGATTAACAGAGTGAAATGTTAGGTTTTTGTCACATAACTTATCGGCACAAACATCGCGTCACTTTCATTTAGCACATTTCAACTTCCTAATATGATCAAGGTCTCTTCTTCATTGAGATCAACTGACGGGCATGGGCTGTGCATGTGCATGGGCCGTGCCCGCACAGCCCATGCCCCGGCGATGCTATCTACTGGAAGGAATTTTAGTTAAGGATTAAGGTTTACTTTATTTATCTAAAATTGAATAAGTAAAGAATTGTCCTAAAACATTATATCGACTAAAGTGCATGTGTTGTGCCTGGTCCATGCCATGTTGTGCATGGGTATGTACACATATTAGAAGGAATTTTGGCCAAAGGATTAAGGGTTTCTTTTCAATCTAAAATTGAATAATTTGACCAAAAAAATCTAAAATTGAATAAGTAAAGGATTGCCCTCGACTTAATTTCAGGAGCAGTTGTGTATCATCACTACTCTCAAAAGGATAGATTATTTAAAAACAATTTTTTGCATGACCGAGACTTATCTCCTCGGTAAATTCAAAAACGAGAGGAAGCCGATGATACGTAATTTCATTAAATTAGAAATTATGGGTTCATACATTTGCAGGTCCATAATTTGCTAGTCCTAGATAAAAATGGTAATTCATATAGGGTTAGTTTGATTGAACTGAATAAGTAAAGTTAAAATCCCCTTGCGTGGATCCCACTTATCTTTAATTCAAATGGATCTAAATCAAGCCCGTATCAGCAACTCTTAAGTCTTATCTAGTATAACTTCTGATATCAAGACGAAGAAGTGGTCAACGATGACACTTCATCGTTCAATTCATGACGAGGTTCATAGCGCTGAAACCATTGAATTAATGTAATATTTTCTTTGTTGTGATTTGTTTTCAATCAAACTAGTGTACTTTTATGTGTAATTTTTTTTATTACAAATTTGAAAAATATATTCGTGTTTTATTCAATTTTCAATGGGTAATTTTATATTCCTGATATCATTACAAGAGTATAAATATCGGGGGAGGATGCTATCAAAATTTGCAAGCCCCTCATATACTTGTATGAGAAATGCCAAGTATATTGGGGTCATTTGATAGAATCAATAAATTAAGTGATGTCACATATCATTATTATTTACTTATATTTTTACTAACGAGTTTGTTGCATATGTTTAGTATACAAATTCTATTAAGCATTCCTAGTATTGGTCTATTTATCCACCTTCACAATTGAGCATCTGCAGATATTTTGTTCTCTTAGCTAATTATTCGTGCATATGATAATAAAACAGGAGCTCACACCTTTGGACGTGCACATTGCAAGTCATTCACCCCTAGGCTGTACAACTTCACCAAAGATGGTGGCCCCGATCCCACCCTAAGCCCGTGGTACTTGACGGCTCTCGAGAAACTTTGCCCTCCAAACTTCAGTAGTAGCGTCCTTGCCGACCTCGACCCGACGACCCCGAACTTGTTTGACAACCACTACTACTCCAACCTCCAGAAAAATGACGGGCTTTTTCAGTCTGATCAAGAGCTGTACTCGACAGCCGGTGCGGCGACGATACCCATCGTCAACAGCTTCAGTGCCGACCAGAGTGCCTTCTTCAAGAGCTTCACTCGGTCGATAATAAACATGGGAAACATCAGTCCTCTCACCGGAAGTAACGGGGAGATCAGGTGCAATTGTAGGAAGGTCAATAAGAGTTGAGAGTGTTTTCTGGGGGGTTTTTGTTGGAGCTGTGTCTCAGTGCTGCTGCTGATGTTCTGTCGTTTTATTTATTATTCAGTCAAGTTTATTTGTGTGGAGTTATGTTTTGCACGTTTGTGTGCGGTTTCAAAACAGGTTCTTATTTAGTTTGTACTTGACGGTTTTATTTTACATATGAATGAAGTTCAATGTTTCTTCTCATTCCTTCTCTCTATAACAAGAAGTTCATGAGTATTAGTTGATTATATAAGTTATAACAGTGGTATCAGAGCCTCTGTGGGATCGTAAGGGACTGTGAAGTGAGGGTAAGTGAGTGAAGATTGCTTCCAATTTGCAAAGAAAAAACTTATGGAGGCAAGATCGAGTGGATTCTCTGCAATGGCTGCTCCAGTCTTTACTGGGGAAAATTATCAAGCTTGGGTTGTCAAGATGACAGCATTCTTGGAGGGTCGTGATTTATGGGAGGATGTGGAGAATGATTATGAGGTTGCTCCACTTCCAAACAATCCGACCTTGAATCAGATAAAGTACCATAAAGAGAGAAGCACAAGGAAGGCCAAGGCAAAGTCTTGACTGTATGCTACTGTCTCACCCCCTTATCTTCACAAGGATCATGAGATGTGATTCTGCAAAGGCAATATGGGATTTCTTGAAGGATGAATACGAGGGAGATGAGAAGATAAGGAGCATGAAGGTGCTCAATCTCTTGAGGGAGTTTGAGAGACAACAGATGGAGGATTCAGAGTCAGTGAAGGAATATTCTGATAGGCTAATTGAGATAGCTGAAAAAATCAGAGTCTTAGGGACTAACTTGAAGGATGAAAGGCTGGTTTAGAATATCCTAGTGTCTCTTCCAGAGAAGTTTGAAGCCACCATAGCTTCTCTGGAAAATACAAGAGACTTAGCTTTCCATCACGGTGAGAAAATGCGTTTCGCTTCTATAACCTTTTTCCTTCAGAAATTCATCGATAAAGGTCATCGGCAGACCCTCCTTCCTTCAATGCGAGTAAAGCCTATAAACAAAAGCGGGCTTGAGTGATCTTACCTGGTTCAACATTTTCAAAGACTTCTTCGCTTGTTGGAGGCGATATCATGAGGTCTAGTTGAGGAGGAAACGTTGAGATCGTTGAGGAGACTCCGGCCCCGTTGGAAAGTCGCTTTCTCGTAGATCGGTGCGCGTAGGCCCCTCTCCGCAGCCCCGTGGTCCCCGCTTGCAAGCCTTGATGATTTTCTTTGGTGAGACATTGTCGCCGTTTTTGGAGAAACTTTCTCACTTGTGTCGCAAGAAAGTTAAAAACTGACAGAGTAGAAATCGAGGAGAGAAATTCCGGAGAGTGAAAAGCTTTAACTAGGGTTTGGGTAAAGTATAAAACGAAGAAGAAGAAGAAGTATAAAAGGAAAATCGAATCGGGTATTCCGAATCGACGCAAAATAAATTCCTTTCGAAAATAACCGCCTTAATAAATCGATAACCACCATTTAAAAAAATAAACCGCCTTAATAAACATGATTATCCATAAATAAACGAGGCAAACTTACCTTTTCGAGATAAAAATTCAAGTAAATGTACTTACGGTCGTGTCGATTGGTATTCTCGGTCTATACCCTTTTGAGTCGATACTCCGTCGACTTTTAAGATTCAGTCCGAGCTTCAACAATCTTCAAGAGATACAATATTGAGTCTTGAGCGAATGGACTCAAATAAGCTTTTCTCCAAAGGGCTTTGTGGAAGATGTCCGCCGATTGATTTTCGAGTAATGAATTGTATCAAGACTTCTTTGTTCTCAACATGATCTCTTATAAAATGATGTCGAATCTCAATATGTTTGGCTCTTGAATGTAGGATAGATTCTTTGTAAGATTGATTGCTTATTTGGTATTGTCACATCCGATCTCCGTGCAAGAGTCTTCAATACCAAAGTCCCGTAGTTGTTGTTTGATCCAAAGTATTTGAGAACAAAGAACTTCCAAGTGCTACGTATTCCGCTTCAAACCGTTGAAAGAGCCACGATACCTTGTTTCTTGAAAACCAAGATACCACCTTGTTGCCAAGTAATTGACAAGTACCGAAGTGCTTTTTCTTTCAACTCTACAACCCGCAAGATCAACATGTCGAATAACCAAGAAGGGTAAAGTCTCCTTCTTTGGGATACCATAGACCAATCTTAGAGTTGCAACGTATTTAATGATACGTTTAGCAGCACTTAAATGTGATTCCTTAGGATCCGACAAAAAAACCTAGCACATATGCAAACACTAAATAATATGTCAGTCTAGATGTAAGAAGATGAAGTGACCCAATGATACTCCGTATAATTTTTGGTCGACTTTCTTCCCCGCGTCTTTGTCTATCTTCAAAGAACTTGACATTGGTATGTCGGTCTTTTTGCAATTCTCCGGACGAACTTTTCACAAGTTCTTTTGCATATTTCTCTTGATGAATGAAGATTCCTTCTTTGAGTTGTTTCACTTGTAGACCAAGGAAGAATGATAGTTCACCCATCATGCTCATCTCAAATTCATCCCGCATAGACTTAGAAAATTTCTTGCACAAAGTCTCATTAGATGATCCGAATATAATGTCATCAACATAAATCTGAACAAGTATAAAGCTTTTGCCTTCCTTTTTTAACAAATAGAGTAGTGTCTACCTTTCCTTTAGAGAAACCATTTTGAATTAAAAATTACTTAATCCTTTCATACCAAGCTCGGGAGCTTGTTTCAATCCATATAAAGCTTTCTTCGCCGAACACTGAGTCTGGGTTTCTTTGAGTCTTCAAATCCAGGAGGTTGTTCCACATAGACTTCTTCTTGAATAAATCCATTCAGAATGCGCTTTTGACGTCCATTTGAAATAACCCGAAATTCTTATAACATGCAAAAGCAAGTAGTAATCGATTGCTTCTAACCTTGCTACCGGAGCATAAGTCTCATCATAGTCTATCCCTTCTTCGTGTATCCTTTAGCCACGTAGTCTTGCTTTGTTTCTTGTCACTTTGCCTTTTCATCAACTTTTGTTTCGAAAACCCATTTAGTTCAATAATGCATTTACCTTTTTTGGTTTAGGAGTTAATTCCCAAACGTCATTGATACCGAATTGTCCGAGCTCTTCTTGCATTGCTTCAATCCGCCTTTCATCGGCTAAGGCTTCTTCAATGTTTTTGGGTTCTATTTGTAAATAAGTGCAACCGCACTAGACTCTTCTCGCCTTTTGGATCTTGTACGAATTCCCTCATTAATGTTCCCACAATGAGTTCTTCGGGATGACGGACTTGTGTTTCGGATGGTCTCGATGGATTGTTGATCATTTTCTTGAGTTGAATCTCCATCGACAACTTGTTGTATTGCATCTGGATTTTGACCCTTTATGGGAGATAGATCTAGCGTTAATGAAACTGGAACAGAATCCGATTCTTCGCCCGTATTGGCTGAACTTGTGGAGAGTCTTGAAATTTGACGTTCATTGATTCTTCCACACCGAGTCTTCTTGTTGAATACTCTATAGGCTTTGCTCAGCGATTGAGTAACCAAGAAAGAATCCTTCATCGATTTTTTCTTCAAACTTACCAACTCGATCATTTGCATTCTTGAGAATAAAGCATTTACAACCAAATACTTGAAAATAAGAAATAGCTTGGTTTCTTTTCTTTTGAAAATTTCATAAGGAGTTTTCTCCAAGAATTGGTCTTAAAATACTGTAATAATATAGCTGCCGGTTGAAACGGCTTCATTTCAAAACCTTGAAGAAATATTACTTTCAATTAAAAGAGTTCTTGCCATTTCTTGTAAAAGACCTATTCTTCCTTTCCACAACCCCATTCTGCTCTGGTGTGTATGGAGAGGAGAATTTATGCTGAAGACCAGAATCATCACAGAATTTAGTAAAGTCTTGATTTTCAAACTCACCTCCATGGTTTGAAAGGAAGTAGACCCAAGTAAATCGTGAATAATCATCCACTATTACTAGGCAGAACCTTTTTCCACCAATGCTTCGTGTTCTAGTAGGTCCAAATAAATCCATATGCGTAAGTCAGTAGCATTACACGGTTATTAGAAACTTTACTTATTGGTTTGTAGGAGTTTCTAAACATTTTCACCCGCACGCATGGTGTGCATAGATCGACTTTGAATAATTGAGAACGGGCAATCCTCGAACAAGTTTCTTGGAGGAGATCTTGCTAATTTGCTTCATATTGATATGGCCAAGTTTTCGTGCCATATAAATTAGCTTCATCTTGTACTGATATCAAGCACTGTGATCTTTCATGATTTACATCCGTTAAGATAGATATTTCCATGTCTTCGCCCGAAGGATTGAGTAGAGTCTTTACCGATTCCCGAACACTTTCTTTCCTGAAAATTTATCTTGAATCCAAGTATCACATAAACGGCTTATGCTAAGCAAGTTGTAATTTAGTCCTTCAACTAAGGAAACATTCTTGATTGAAAGACTTCCAATCTTGACTGTGCTCCACGACCAATGATTCTTCCTTTGTTGTTACCTCCAAAGGAAACTTTTCCTCCGTCTTTCCGGGGTCAAGTGTTATGAAGCAACTTGAGTCTCCGTCATATGTCTTGAAGCGGCCACTATCTAGATACCATTTAATCTTCTTTTGATAGTGACCTCGTAATTAAAAAGAATTCAAACTTTCTTTGGTACCCACATCATCTTGGGTCCAAGAGTTAGAGCAATAAACGGTCTTTGCCCAATTCCTTTTTAAGCAAGGTCTCCAAACCAAAGGACATTCTTTCTCAAAATGTTCGAAGCCACACTGGAACATTTCAAAGCATTTACGCCAACGGGTTTTACAAAGACTTTCGAAATGATTTTTGTAAGCAATTTGGTTGGTCTTTGTCCGATTCTTTCCTTCACTTTTGGAAAATCAATTAGAGGAATAATTTCGTAAGTCACCCCCTTATCTTCACAAGGATCATGAGATGTGATTCTGCAAAGGCAATATGGGATTTCTTGAAGGATGAATACGAGGGAGATGAGAAGATAAGGGCATGAAGGTGCTCAATCTCTTGAGGGAGTTTGAGAGACAACGAGATGGAGGATTCGAGTCAAGTGAAGGAATATTCGATAGGCTGATTGAGATAGCTGAAAAAATCAGAGTCTTAGGGACTAACTTGAAGGATGAAAGGCTGGTTTAGAATATCCTAGTGTCTCTTCCAGAGAAGTTTGAAGCCACCATAGCTTCTCTGGAAAATACAAGAGACTTAGCTGACATAAAGCTTGCAAAATTGTTAAATGCCCTGCAGGCACAGGAGCATAGAAGACTGATGAGAAGAGAAGAGCTCAGAGAGGGCTACTTTGCAAGCTAAAGTGAAGTCCAATGATGGAGGCAAAGGGAAGAAATGGAATTAGTCCAAAGGAAATACTGGTGACTCCAAGTTTGCAGCAAAAGAAGGAAATTCTAGTGGGTCTAGCAAATGGAAGAAGAACAAGAAGCCTTGTCAACATTGTGGTGGAACTAATCATCAATCCTTTAGATGCTAGAGGAAGCCTGATGCTAAGTGCAGAAGATGTCACAAGTTTGGTCACATGGAAGCGATCTGCAAAGAGAACAATTACCAACAAGCAGGAGAAGCACATATAGCAGTGAATGAGACTGAGGAAGAGTACTTGTTTGTAGCTTCCTATTCTGGCTCTTCTGTTGAGAATTATGCATGGCTGGTGGATAGTGGCTGTATCAATCATATGACTAGCAATTTGAAGCTATTTAGGAGTCTAGACAGGTCAGTCAAGTCTAGAGTTAGAATTGGCAATGAATAGTATATTGAAGTGCAAAGGAAGGGTACAGTGGCTATTGAAGGAAATCAGGATGTGAAGCTGATAAGTGATGTTCTCTTTGTGCCAAAAATTAACCAAAATCTGTTGAGTGTTGATCAATTAGTTGAGAAGGGCAATGAGTCACATAATTTATCGGCATAAACATCTTTTCAC
This sequence comes from Eucalyptus marginata, assembly GCA_014182565.1. Classification (NCBI taxonomy): domain Eukaryota; kingdom Viridiplantae; phylum Streptophyta; class Magnoliopsida; order Myrtales; family Myrtaceae; genus Eucalyptus; species Eucalyptus marginata. Next base: position 34,507,462 of record CM024585.1, read on the forward strand.
TTTTGTTTAACACATTCTAACTTCCTAATATGATCATGGTGTAAGATTAATTGTAATCTATTGACATGCCTGTCTGGTGGCGTGCATAGACCATGCACATCTACTAGAAGGAATTTTGGCTAAGGATTAAGGATCTCTTTTTTATTAATCTATAATTGAATAAGTAATTTGCTCTTGACTTGAGATCGATCGACATGCATGTGTTATGCCTAGGCCATGCTTGTGTTGTGCATGGGCCGTGCACATCTACTAAATGGAATTTTGGCTAAGGATTAAGGATTTCTTTTTCATCATAGGAGTATGAATATCGGGAAAGATGGTATCAAAATTTGCAAGCCGCTCATGTACTTATCTAAGAAATGCTAAGTTTACAGAATCAACATATTAAGTGATGTCGCGGATCGTAATTACTTTTTCATATATCCACTAACGAGTTTGCTGCATATGTTTGGTATACAAATTCGGTTGAGCATTCCTAGCATTGGTCTATTCATCCATCTCCATAATTGAGCATCTGCGGATATTTTGTTCTCTTAGCTAACTTTTCGTGCATACGACAATAAAACAGGAGCTCACACCTTTGGACGTGCACAGTGCAAGTCATTCAGCCCTAGGCTCTACAACTTCACCGCGAATGGTGGCCCTGATCCCACCATAAACCCGTGGTACTTGACCAATCTCCAGAAACTTTGCCCTCAGAATGGCGACAGCGGTGTCCTCGCCGACCTCGACCCAACAACCCCAAACTTGTTCGACAACCACTACTACTCCAACCTCCAGAAAAATGAAGGGCTTCTTCTGTCCGATCAAGAGCTGTACTCGACAGCTGGCGCCGCAACAATGTCCATCGTCAACAGCTTTAGCTTTGACCAGAGTGCCTTCTTCGAGAGCTTCGCTCGGTCGATAGTAAACATGGGAAATATTAGTCCTCTCACCGGAAGTAACGGGGAGATCCGGTTCAATTGTAGGAAGGTCAATTGGAGTTGAAAGTGTTTTGTGGGTGGCTTTGGGTGCGTGCATGTGAGCAAATAGCAACGTGTAAACTAAAAGTTCAGGCATTGTTGGAAATGTCAATTCTATAGGATAGAGCTAGAGGTTTGTGTTTCTACGTCAAGTGTGACATGTTAAGAGTTGATTTGATTGAAGTATTTCCCTGAATTGCACATCTCTTTAAAGAGATCATATTAAATAAATGAGATATTCTCCCATGAAGAGTTTGTTGGAAATTCTTATAAACGTGAGCTAACATCAATCTCGTAATATTTTAGTATGTGAAAGGTGTTGGAGAAAACTTTCTTATGTGTTTTAAGTTGACAAAACGTTTCCATCAGTCTAGTCTGAAGACTTGAAGACTCTATCGTCAAAGTCTGAAGTCCATCAAATTCAAGGTCTAAAGTCTGCCCTCATTGACAGTATCTAGACCATCGAAGAATATTTATCCAGTATCAAGGATTTATTTAAAGATTTGTTTCGATCGGTTAAAGAAGTCCCTCACGGTTGGAGATAGCACTTCGAGATCTCTTTATTTGTTTTTATCTTGATACGAATAAGTTAGATTCGTTGATCGACAAGGTATACTTGGAAGGTTCTACTTATGAGAACTTAGATCCTGATTATATGGGCGAGCAGGATTAATGGGCTATCATCACTTTCCTTAAGTAACTCGAAAATCTCCTTAATTGATTCCGTTCAACGGTTAGATGGAGGAGCTCATTTGGAAAGTGCCAACGGGTATGAAGGCATGAAGGAGTATAAAAGGGAGAAGCCCTGGTTATTCGAGGTAGTGCGTGATAGATAAATTTCAAAGTCTGAAACTCATTATTCTTTGTTGATTCAACTGCTGAGCGAAACTTGTATTCAAAATAGAGATTAAATACTTATGAGACATTGAGGAAGTATAGTAAAGTTTCTACACTATGGAATCAAGGACGTGATATTGTAACGACTCTTTTGATTCATAGTAAAATCCAGCCAGTGGGTTATCAGTGCGGGAGAGTGGACGTAGGCTTGGGAATAAGCCGAATCACTATAAATTCTGTGTTCATCTTCTCTTATCTCTGAATCTCTTATTTACTCTTTCGTGCTATTCATTTATTTAATAGCTGAATTTTATTTTACTATCCATCAAATATATTCTTCTAAGTCCTGCGAAAAGTTTCGTATACACCTATTCACCCCCCTCTAGGTGTATTCTCTAGCCCCTTTCAAAAGGCACGTGGTTATATAGTAAATAAATTACATGAGACAATGCTTGATAGCCCGAATACAATTGTTCAATCAATTTATGTTGGGCTTAAGCATTTCTCAATGTGGTAATAAAATGGCATTTGATGGTCGGCGCAGGGTGGTATTTTAACAACGACAATGATATTCTTCAACTCTATCCAAAGGAGGAGAATAAGAAAAAAGCACGCCTTCTTTCGTGTTGATCAGTTTCAAGATGGTGGCTGCCTACATCAAGTATACGCAATTTCGTTTCCAAGTGAAGTACTTCAAATTCTATCTTATTACAACGGTCATTTTTATACACAGTTATAAAGTTTCTTGGGATGATATTTTAACAAGATGCTTTGAGAATTTGCACTTTTCTTCACCTGGAGAATTTTTTTAAAAAATAAATAAATAGAAGATATGATGAACGATCTTGCTAAAATTTTCTTGTGATCATCAATCAATCAAGTTATGTTATACGAGTTCCCAATAAGATCTTTGATATGCAAATGTCTCATTAGTAATAACATATCAGCTTCTATTATAATTACCAACTCTTATATAAAGTTACCAGTTTTATTTGAGTTTCTTATTAATTTTTAGAAAATCACTAATTAATCTTGCTTTACAACTCTTATTTAAAAAAACTCCTGCTAGTGTTGATTTGATTGATTTTACGCAAAAAAAAAAAAAAAATGAATTATTGGAATCATTGGTAATTTTGAAATAATTAGATAAACGTTAGTAAGTGACTCGAATAAGAATTGGTAAGTAAAAATGATTTGGTAAATTCATGGGCTAAATAAAGTTGATATGTGACCTCCAAATAAAGTTAGTAATTTGAATTAAGAATTGACATCTTCAGTCAAAATCAATGAGTAAGTAATTAGAAATTTTGATATAATGGAAACATCAAATAGAAGTTTGAGTTGGTATTTAAACATCGGTTTGTTAGTTAATAAGGAAAAAATTAGTAAGTTAATTATGCTTGTAAGGGGCCAATTCCATAAAAAAGCACGAACTTTAGGTGTTGTCCCAAATCTAGCCCAAACTTTATTTTGTCTAAAAAAAAAGCACGAACTTTAGGTGTTGTCCCAAATCTAACCCGAACTTTATTTTGTCTAAAAAGAAAGCACAAACTTTCACTTATATCCCAAATCTGGCCCTCCGTTAACCCTCATTCCACAGTCATCTGACGTGGCATTAAATTTATGAACGAAACCCAAAAGAATGAGAAAATAGCTTGCCAATTGTAATTGTTAAATTTAAGTCTGCCCTCTAATGAGGTGAACTTTACAGATGATTCTCATGGGAAAAATAATTCAGCAACTTCAGTTCCAAGAGATGAGGCACATAGCTAGGGCCATTAGATCAATTAACAATTGGCAAGTTGTTTTCAATGTCAGAAGCTGGGTTGGAAGCAGAAGATTACATTGCCTTAAAACGAGATATTAAAAGCGTGTGCATCTTGTAGTTAAATAGAGATGTGAAGCCTATTTGTAATAGACTTACTTCATTCATCTTCAAATAAACTTTGAGTGGAAATGCCACGTTGGATGTCTGTGGAATGAGGGTTAATGGAGGGCCAGATTTGGGACACGAGTGAAAGTTTGTGCTTTTTTTTAGACAAAATAAAGTTCGGGTTAGATTTAGGACAACACCTAAAATTTGTGTTTTTTTATGGAATTGTCCTTGCTCGTAAGTTGCGTATTGAAATAAATAAGATTAGTGATATGAATTTATAAGGGATTTATTTGTCGCCGACTCTCTTTGTGGCGTAGGCACCTAAAGTTTGGATCAAATCACGTAAATCTTCAGGTGTCCTTACTTCCTTGTTCTCTCACGTTTGACATCGAATTGCAAGATTCGTTATCTTCCACATTATTTCACAACTACTTCAATTACTTCTCTGATCATGAGTTTTTTGATTTACAGTATTCTTGGCTCGATGTATCTAATCCAACACTATAAGATGTAACAGCATATATGCATATTAGAGAATGAGAATTCCCTGCGCAAAGAATATACTGCTTTTATCAATTCGGATTTTGTTATCTGAGTGTCTCAATTACATTAGTTAAGCAATCAATTAATGAAACTCTATGGTTTTCAATTCATCAATTGTCTCGTGTCATGCACAACCAATGCATTAAATATTTAATTATTTCAAATAAGTATACTCGACAGGGTCTTTGAGGGTATTTGTTAACAGCACCCCGATCAATTTATCAGAACCTCCATGAACATAGGAATCCAAGCATCTTAGTTATACATCAAACTCTGTTCCTAAAATTTCCAGAAAGAATTAGTTTGAGGATTTCCCTGCATATAAAGGTCAGGTTTCGACTGTATAGATAAGGAAGACTAAGCAAAAATTCATTTTGAACTGTGTTATTTCGAAGTTAGGTATGTCCTAAGCAACATCCCCAGAACAAAATGGATCCTGCCCTTCTCTTCCTGGAGGGGATATCTGGACTCAGTTCATCTGTTGTAACTCAATAATGGAAGTCGAAACTCTTTCAATGAAGATATCATTTAATAGTCAGAATTTATAGAAGAGTTTTGAGTGTTGATCGAGGCCTCTCCTCAATTCTTATTGAGGTTACATTGAATCAACTGCTACGAACAAATTTCTTGTGGACCCAAGTTTTGCTGCAGCTTACATGATCAAGATCGTGCCTGGCAAGGGCAAAGATTCAAAGTGAAATTTCGGCTCGAAAGGTGCAACCATTAACTTAACCACCACGACAGTGCAGGTTCCTTTTGTAGTGCAACCCGATGGAAACTTTACCATTTGACCCGCACGTATCAGGAAGGAATAACATAAAAACAGGAAAATTAAAAAATCAGGGGAGAAGGCACGCAGATAATTTCCATGGAAAAATTCTTTAAAAATAAGAAAGAAAAATCACGGTGCCACGTTAAGCGGTTTGATATTACCTTGACTTGGCATATATAAATATATATAAAATTGACTTGAAATATATTGATCGGGACAAACTCCATGAACTCTAGCTTACCTACTCTAGCTCGTTGCGTTGCAACTTTTTCATTCTCTCTCACATTTAAATAGTTTGAAATGATTGATAAAGAGTTATCGTCTTTAGTTAATATTTTAACTAAACTAAGTAATCGTCTAAGATTAAACTTTTTAGTATATATTAATTCCTTTTTTGGCGTATAAAAGTAGAAATGAAAGACCTTTCCTCCTTTGTTTTATACGATTTCCGCATGGGTTGGTAGGTTTGGTTATGTTTAGAAATCCTGCAAGCAATAGATTTCAAAGACGGAACTTGAGCCAAAAAAAATTGAAGTAGATTCACAAATGATTTAGATTTTAATTTCCCTGAATTTACTCTATTTTTATTTTCACCGCGTTCATAGGTTAGTATTATCTTTAAAAAAAATCATATGATTTATGAAACATGACATCGCGACGTTTTTTCTTCCTCCTGTCAATCTTTGACTCCTAAAATTTTGATATTTCACTAAGTAAAATATCAGACGAACCGCATCTCTTCCAAATTAAACTTGAACCCCGCAACCGTTCTCAGACGAACCATTCGATTTTGTTGTGAAACGTGATTTGGCTCACGCCACCGTGTGTTGGTCATTGTTGACCCGTCAATGGTCAACAGTGACCACCACATTTTCTCTTCCTTCTTCAGATAATACATGTATAAATACAAAATAAAGAAGACAGGTAGAATAAGTGTTATTAGGACATATACGAGACAGGCGTTTGGGTGGTCGTTAGAGACGTGTTAGCGGTGACGGCGGCGGCGGATGAACCGAGTACTTTTTCTCCCACTAACAAATGAATAATAGACAGTCCATATGTGTAAATCAATTTGCAAACTCGAACAAAACGAGCAACAGAAAATCTTGGTTTCGATTAACTGAGAAAAGTATTTGTCTCACAAAAAGAAAGTAGGATAGATTTATTATACATAATTAAAGTCAAAGTTAAGAGTATGATCATTCATGCGCTCGTCACGTGACATTTAATTTTATCTTTGTGATTGTCACGGTGGCATAGCTTTGCCATGTTGTCCATATTTGACCAATAAGCATTATTTTGTTGATATGTCATTGAACAAAATCCACCCCCACCCTTGAATAGTCACTACTTTGTGTTCCTATTCAAAGCGCTCGTTTTGAAGGCTTGACCCATGCCAAATGGACATGATAATTACAAATGTTATTAGGGTGCGATCATCTACCATGGACAGATTAAGCCCATCCTTGATTCGACAAGAGTGGAGAGTGATTGTTAGAGCGAGAAGGCTTAGATAAGGTGTGGATCTTACCAAAGCTTCTAAGATGGCAGAGAAGGCAAAACACACCAGACCTCATATTGAATAGGAGGGGTATCACTTGGTAATAGTATGGACCAACAATAATGAGAATGTCGCTGGTTTGTGGGGGAGAGTTTATGACACCACTAGATGGGTTATGGATGGTAAAACTTGCAACATTATTTATAAGTAAGATTCACCGCCAAACAGTCGCCATCTTTTTTACCATAGGACCAATAGAATTTCACAATAATGTGAAGCGGTGGGCCTTAACGTATAGGTAAACTAAAACAAAAAACAAAAAACAAAAGAGGAGTAAAATGTTAGCATTAAGGTTTGTAGTAATTGTAATTTCTTGTTTCCCCCTCTTTTTTCCATTTGGTATTAAACTTATAACATAAACTTTTTGTTGGTGACGAGGGAATACAAGGAAAGATAAAGAATTTTATGAGCAAAATCGTGTTTAGTTGGAGAAAAAGAGATAGTGTGATTAGTAGTGATTAGGAGAAATTAGGAAGGATGGTCCGGTCACTTTAATGTACGTTTTAAATCCCTTTCGAGGGATTAGGAAGGAATATGAGGGATTTGTGTATTTTTTAACCAATTTTATTCTACTATCTCACTTATATTCTTATTTCACATCTATTTATCGATATATTATACATATAAGTTTTCATCTTTTTTCTCCTTCGCTAGCATTCAACTAACACTATTACCTAATTTCTTCAAATCATTTTACTTATTTTCTATCATAATTATCTAAATACGTTATTTTCCTTCCTAATCACTCCGTTCAAACTGAGCGTGAAGTTGTTGTATTAACTTTTATCTTCTAACTAATACATATTGAAGTTTTGTGTGAATTACTACATGATAAAAACTTCCTTAAGAAGATATGCCGATAGAGATTTGCACTCATTGTGGATAAAGATGAATGGTGATGTGATTATTGATAATTTATTCCTAATTTCTAAGGATGTAAATGGCGGACTAGGCCGAGCTTGTAGCCTATTTTTGACGAACCGGCTCAAAATTTTGGGCCTAAAATATCCAAGCACGAAAAAAAAACCCCTAAACCCAAGATGCATTGTTTCGTTCGCCCATCCTTGCAGGAGACCGAGCTAGGCCCAAGACGTAGTGAACAATAAAAAATTGCAAGTAATTTATTTCGCTTGTAAAGTTTTATTTTCTTCAAATTTGTAATTGATTTTCTTCACTTCAATAATATAAGTGATTATAGCTCTGAAAACCCTAAATTGGCACATTCTCGCCACATCAATCCCAAACTAATTTTTGTGCCATAAAAAGGACCAAACCAGTATACTCGTGTCACATTTAACTCAAATTATTTTTTGTAAAACAATATGATTCCATTCAGGGAAAATTGTGTTAAAATATGTCTCGAGTTTGAGCCCAATGTGAAATTCGAATATTAGAATTAGATATTTTGCGGACGTTCGAAATTGAGTAAAGAAGATCCGAAGATCAAGTGTCTTTGCATGGTAACCTTCCCAGCCAAGAATTTCTATTCTTTTGTTCCCGGAAGGAACAAAAAAAGAATAAACACTTGTTTGATAACGGCAAGAGTTGATTTCTATTCCCCGGAATAGAAAAGTTAGCTATCAAAGGAAAAACGAGAAAAAAAAAAGTTCTTCTTCATTCAAGGAACAATTTAGAAATAAGCAAATTTTCTTTTTATTTTTGTTTTATTTCTCTCTTGCCGTGGCCACCTCCAACTGCCCGAGCCACCGCCGACCGCAGCTCGCCGCCGCCGACCATGAGCAAGAATAAAAAAATAAAAAATAAAAACAAATAAATACAAATAAAAAACAAACGAAAGAAAATAAAAAAACAAAAACAAAAACAAATAAAAAAACAAATAAATACAAAAAAACAAATAAAAAAACAAAAATAAGAAAAATAAATACAAAAAAAAAAATAAAAAAAACAAATAAATACAAATAAAAAACAAACGCAAGAAAATAAAAAAAAAAAAAAAATAAAATACAAATAAATACAAATAAAACAAATAAAAAACAAAAATAAGAAAAATAAATACAAAAAATAAATAAATACAAAAACAAATAAAAAAACAAATAAATACAAATAAAAATGCAAGAAAAAAAAAAATACAAATAAATACAAAAAAAATACAAATAAATAAAAAACAAATAAATACAAAAAAAAGAATAAAAAACAAATAAATACAAAAAAAAAAGAATAAAAAACAAATAAATACAAAAAAAAAAGAATAAAAAACAAATAAATACAAATAAATACAAAAAAGAATAAAAAAAAAATAAAAAGGAACAAATAAAAACAAATAAATACAAAAAAAGAATCGTTGCGTTACAAACGCATTTCTATTCTTTTCTATTCCAAAGTAGAAATTTTGTGCGGTTATCAAACGGGTTCTTTTCTTTAGAAATTGTTAGAAATAGAAATAGAAAAGAACTATTTTGGAAAAAAACTCTTCCCAAACCAAGAAATTTTACCATGCACACCCCAACTCTCCAAAATTCCGCATCTGTATTGGGGAGTTTGGCCCGAAATAGGAAAGTCCAAACATTGACTTGGACTTGGATTTACTTAAAATATACAGAAATATTTCAGGCTGAAGTCAGCGAGATAAAAACAGAGGAAATAGTCAAAATTTTTAGGTTTTGACCGAATCATGCGAATTTCTTTCCAAATAGAAATCAGTCAGTCTTCTATTGGTGCAATATAAATAATTTTCTGCTCGTGGGACTCTCTTAAGTGAAGCACACATATTGAAGGGCCGTTTTACTCTGAGTGCTGTGGCTGTTTTGTTTGTGAGAGATGTCCATAGGTGTTGGGTGCTTGGCATTGGGTCTTCATGTTGTTCGTGCTACGAAGCTTACTCGTGAATTACATCCGAGAAGAATTAGTGTTCAAGCCAATTAAATTTTGTAGTAAGATTTGCGTGTAATTCCTTCGTGAGATCAAGAGATTATTTCTTGAGGAATTTCGGAGCTAAATATTGCGTGCGTTATTGGGTGTAATTAGGGCTTAGGAAACACCAAAAGAATGTTTAAATGATTCGAGTGTGTAATTTCTTTGTATCGCTTGATCCATAGTGAAATTCGTCATTGCTTTCCCTGTGGACGTAGGTCTTTACGACCGAACCATGTAAATCCAGTGTTCAATTTATTTTCTTCTTTTTTCTATATTATTGTTCGTTTGCTCGCTTTTTCGCAACAAATGGGATGAGGGCACAAAAACGACATAGAAAATCTCCGTTGAAGGAAAAATTTGTCCAGCCTTAACAGAAAGTGCAGAACCAAAATTAAAATTGCACACAAGTAAATTTGTACCTATCGTGGTGAAATTAAGTTATTTCCTATCATTGTCCCCAGTTAGATTAGATAGCAAGCTTGCAAATGCATATTCCATTAGATACTACAGGCGCGTTTGTTTCACGGAAAATGAATGATTTGAAAAATATATATTATTTTTAAATGGTGGCTTGCATCGCTTACAGAAATTAATGGAGGGAAAATACCTTCATCGTTCACGAAGATACTTTCACATAAATTTATGATGAAAACATTTTTCATTGACTAATTATGTCGAGCAATACAAGTGATTATATATAGGAAAAAGTTCTTTTAAATCATTCATTTTCATCAAAACAAATAGAGTCTAAATAAAAATTAATATGATTTTCGTTAGACCATTATGCTAAAGTTTTGCACATCGATCGCTTATTTATGGGATTTAAATTTCCTTCCTCTCATTTTTTAGTTTTTGGATTGGACTTTTTAAACCGGCGTAACAATCAGGTTCCACCTAGGTTCATTTCGCGAGGTTGGTTTCTCGTCTGTCCCCTCCACGTGCCATTCTCGATGTAGACTTTCCAACGAACCACATTAGGATCACCAAACCCGGACAAAACTCAGTTCAAACCGTGTTATTTCGAAATTAGGTATGTCCTAAGCTGCATCCCCAGAACCAGATGGATCGCGCTCCTCTCCTTAGAGGGAATATCTGGGCCCAATTTATCTGATGTAATTCCATATTGGAAGTTGAAACTTTTTCAATGAGGATATCATTGAATACTCTCAGTAGCAGGTTTACATGTTCAAGATCGTGGCCGGCAATGCCAAAATAATAAAATGAAATTTCAGTTCGAAAGATCCAACCGGGATCTCAACCACCATTGTAGGTTCATTTTAGTGTTCACCCAAGTTTGCTTTTTTGTTTAGAGATCCTGCACGCCATAGATTTGAAAGACAGAACTTGAACCAAAAGATTCGAAGTAAACTCACAAATAATGAAAAAAAAAATGTTTTAGATTTTAATTTCCTGGATTTACTTCATTGTTATTTTCGTTGCATTCTTAGGTTAAATAACCTAATTTGCTAGCCAATGTGCACAATGCATACTAGTTTTGCTATCCCTATTTGTCCAAATTAAATAGATGACCAAAGACAATGGTTAATTATCCTAACAGGGGATGAAGTTTTAGGTCTGAGGTATGCGTCGACCGTTGCCTTCTCAATCTCGCACGCCTTTTGCTTCTAATCGGATCTGACCAAAGTCGCCACGTATTGAAAACTTCAAAGCTTAAAGGGTGGTTGGTGGAGGATGAATATTACCCTTGACCTTTGATTATCTCGATCGTCACTTCTTACCAAATCATCTCCGAAGTTTCTCTCCAAACTTGTATCTGTAATCGATCCTTTCACCCAATCCAACAATAATAATTTCACCTTGAGACGTCGGAAAACAGTCTTCGATCATTAGAGCTGGCAAGCAATTATTTTAATAATTTGACACGCCCATGATGATTTTAAAACCGTAGGAGCTTCGACATATCCTAACTATATATAGGACCAAGGAGGTACTCTGGGATTCAAATTGTCCAACTTCGGAGAGGTGTCCGATTAGTCCAGACCACCTTACTGAACGAGTCATGGCCCGTTCTTCTACTCTTTCGTTGCTGACGGTGGTGGCCCTTTTCGCCGCCGCATTGTCGTCTCTCCTCCATCCATTGAATGCTCAACTAGCCGCTGATTTTTATGCAAAGACATGCCCGGACGTGTCCAGCATCGTCCAAACCGTGATTCATGAGGCCCTTGAATCCGACCCACGCATCACCGCCAGCCTCCTCCGTCTCCATTTCCACGATTGCTTCGTCCAAGTGAGTCCCTACAATAGATCAATTCCCATTGACAATGAGTCCCAACTTACCGCATTCTTTTTACGGTACTTTTGATCTGATTATTGAGTCATTAGCCACGTAACCTAATGCTTGAGAATGACATGTTTAAAGGGGTGTGATGGATCGATATTGCTGGACAATAGCCCAACCATAAAGAGCGAGAAAGATTCCGCTCCGAGTTTTAAGTCCGCAAGAGGGTTCGGTGTGGTGGACAAGATCAAAGCGGCTATTGAGAGCACTTGTCCTGGGACTGTGTCTTGCGCTGACATCCTCGCCTTGGCTGCTAACGCTTCCGTTTATTTGGTATATGTAGTTTTAGTCAAAGAAACATAAAACAAATTTAAAGTATACTTAGGATTCGTTATTGTTACTTGGCCTACACGAATTATAATTGTGTTTCTCTTGATTATCACTTCTATGAAATTGCAGTCAGGAGGTCCATATTGGACGGTGCTCTTGGGGAGGAGGGACGGCTTGACCGCGAACCAAGGGCTAGCGAACACATCGATACCCTCCCCTTTTGATAGCTATGCCAACCTCACTTCCAAGTTCTTTGCTGTGGGCTTGGACATCACCGACCTTGTCACACTTTCCGGTAAAATAGAACAGTTGGACTTGCATTTTGATACGAAACGGGCAACTACAGATATTTATGCACACAATAGATTAACAGAGTGGAATGTTAGGTTTTTGTCACATAACTTATCGGCACAAACATCGCGTCACTTTCATTTAGCACATTTCAACTTCCTAATATGATCAAGGTCTCTTCTTCATTGAGATCAACTGACGGGCATGGGCTGTGCATGTGCATGGGCCGTGCCCGCACAGCCCATGCCCCGGCGATGCTATCTACTGGAAGGAATTTTAGTTAAGGATTAAGGTTTACTTTATTTATCTAAAATTGAATAAGTAAAGAATTGTCCTAAAACATGAGATCGACTAAAGTGCATGTGTTGTGCCTAGGCTGTACCTGGGTCGTGCATGGGCTATGCACATTTACTAGAAGGAATTTTGGCTGAGGATTAATGATTTCTTTTTTACCAAAAATTGAAAAAGTAAAGGATTGCCCTTGAATTGAGATCGACTGACGTGCATGCGTTGTGCCTGGGCCATGCCATGTTGTGCATGGGTATGTACATATATTAGAAGGAATTTTGGCTAAAGGATTAAGGGTTTCTTTTCAAAAAGATAGATTATTTAAAAACAATTTTTTGCATGACCGAGACTTATCTCCTCGGTAAATTCAAAAACGAGAGGAAGCCGATGATACGTAATTTCATTAAATTAGAAATTATGGGTTCATACATTTGCAGGTCCATAATTTGCTAGTCCTAGATAAAAATGGTAATTCATATAGGGTTAGTTTGATTGAACTGAATAAGTAAAGTTAAAATCCCCTTGCGTGGATCCCACTTATCTTTAATTCAAATGGATCTAAATCAAGCCCGTATTAGCAACTCTTAAGTCTTATCTAGTATAACTTCTGATATCAAGACGAAGAAGTGGTCAATGATGACACTTGATCGTTCAATTCATGACGAGGTTCATAGCGCTGAAACCATCGAATTAATGTAATATTTTCTTTGTTGTGATTTGTTTTCATTCAAACTAGTGTACTTTTATGTGTAATTTTTTTTATTACAAATTTGAAAAATATATTCGTGTTTTATTCAATTTTCAATGGGTAATTTTATATTCTTGATATCATTACAAGAGTATAAATATCGGGGAGGATGCTATCAAAATTTGCAAGCCCCTCATATACTTGTATGAGAAATGCCAAGTATATTGGGGTCATTTGATAGAATCAATAAATTAAGTGATGTCACATATCATTTTTATTTACTTATATTTTTACTAACGAGTTTGTTGCATATGTTTAGTATACAAATTCTATTAAGCATTCCTAGTATTGGTCTATTTATCCACCTTCACAATTGAGCATCTGCAGATATTTTGTTCTCTTAGCTAATTATTCGTGCATATGATAATAAAACAGGAGCTCACACCTTTGGACGTGCACATTGCAAGTCATTCACCCCTAGGCTGTACAACTTCACCGCAGATGGTGGCCCCGATCCCACCCTAAGCCCGTGGTACTTGACGGCTCTCCAGAAACTTTGCCCTCCAAACTTCAGTAGTAGCGTCCTTGCCGACCTCGACCCGACGACCCCGAACTTGTTTGACAACCACTACTACTCCAACCTCCAGAAAAATGACGGGCTTTTTCAGTCTGATCAAGAGCTGTACTCGACAGCCGGTGCCGCGACAGTGCCCATCGTCAACAGCTTCAGTGCCGACCAGAGTGCCTTCTTCAAGAGCTTCACTCGGTCGATAATAAACATGGGAAACATCAGTCCTCTCACCGGAAGTAACGGGGAGATCAGGTGCAATTGTAGGAAGGTCAATAAGAGTTGAGAGTGTTTTCTGGGGGGTTTTTGTTGGAGCTGTGTCTCAGTGCTGCTGCTGATGTTCTGTCGTTTTATTTATTATTCAGTCAAGTTTATTTGTGTGCGGTTATGTTTTGCACGTTTGTGTGCTGTTATGTTTTGCACGTTTGTGTGCGGTTTCAAAACAGGTTCTTATTTAGTTTGTAATTGACAGTTTTATTTTACGTAATGAATGAAGTTCAATGTTTCTTCTCATTCCTTCTCTCTGTAACAAGAAGTTCGTGAGTATTAGTTGATTATATAAGCTATAACAGTGGTATCAGGGCCTCTGTGGGATCGTAAGGGACTGTGAAGTGAGGGTAAGTGAGTGAAAATTGCTTCCAATCTGCAAAGAAAAAACTGATGGAGGCAGGATCGAGTGGATTCTCTGCAATGGCTGCTCCAGTCTTTACTGGGGAAAATTATCAAGCTTGGGTTGTCAAGATGACAGCATTCTTGGAGGGTCATGATTTATGGGAGGCTGTGGAGAATGATTATGCGGTTGCTCCACTTCCAAACAATCCAACCTTGAATAAGATAAAGTACCATAAAGAGAGAAGCACAAGGAAGGCCAAGGCAAAGTCTTGCATGTATGCTACTGTCTCACCCCCTTATCTTCACAAGGATCATGAGATGTGATTCTACAAAGGCAATATGGGATTTCTTGAAGGATGAATACGAGGGAGATGAGAAGATAAGGAGCATGAAGGTGCTCAATCTCTTGAGGGAGTTTGAGAGACAGCAGATGGAGGATTCAGAGTCAGTGAAGGAATATTCTACTAGGTTGATTGAGATAGCTGAAAAAATCAGAGTCTTACGGACTAACTTGAAGGATGAAAGGCTGGTTTAGAAGATCCTAGTGTCTCTTCCAGAGAAGTTTGAAGCCACCATAGCTTCTCTGGAAAATACAAGAGACTTAGCTAACATAAAGCTTGCAAAATTTTTAAATGCCCTGCAGGCACAAGAGCATAGAAGACTGATGAGAAGAGAAGAGCCTGTAGAGGGCGCACTGCAAGCTAAAGTGAAGTCCAATGATGGACGCAAAGGGAAGAAATGGAATCAGTCCAAAGGAAATACTAGTGACTCCAAGTTTGCAGCAAAAGAAGGAAATTCTAGTGGGTCTGGCAAATGGAAGAAGAACAAGAAGCCTTGTCAACACTGTGGTGGAACTAATCATCAGTCCTTTAGATGCTGGAGGAAGCTTGATGCTAAGTGCAGAAGATGTCACAAGTTTGGTCACATGGAAGCGATCTGCAAAGAGAACAATTACCAGTAAGCAGGAGAAGCACATATAGCAGTGAATGAGACTGAGGAAAAGTACTTGTTTGTAGCTTCCTATTCTAGCTCTTCTGTTGAGAATTATGCATGGCTGGTGGTTAGTGGCTATACCAATCATATGATTGGCAATTTGAAGCTATTTAGGAGTCTAGACAGGTCAGTCAAGTCCAAAGTCAGAATTGGCAATGAATAGTATATCGAAGTGCAAGGGAATGGTACAGTGGCTATTGAAGGAAATCAGGAGGTGAAGCTGATAAGTGATGTTCTCTTTGTGCCAAAAATTAACCAAAATCTGTTGAGTGTTGGTCAATTAGTTGAGAAGGGCTATGAGTCACATAATTTATCGGCATAAACATCTTTTCACTTTTGTTTAACACATTCTAACTTCCTAATATGATCATGGTCTAAGATTAATTGTAATCTATTGACATGCCTGTCTAGTGGCGTGCATAGACCATGCACATCTACTAGAAGGAATTTTGGCTAAGGATTAAGGATCTCTTTTTTATTAATCTATAATTGAATAAGTAATTTGCCCTTGACTTGAGATCGATTGACATGCATGTGTTATGCCTAGGCCATGCATGTGTTGTGCCTAGGCCATGCCTGTGTCATGCATGGGCCGTGCACATCTACTAGATGGAATTTTGGCTAAGAATTAAGGATTTCTTTTTCATCATAGGAGTATGAATATCGGGAAAGATGGTATCAAAATTTGCAAGCCGCTCATGTACTTATCTAAGAAATGCTAAGTTTACGAAATCAACATATTAAGTGATGTTGCGGATCGTAATTACTTTTTCATATATCCACTAACGAGTTTGCTGCGTATGTTTGGTATACAAATTCGGATGAACATTCCTAGCATTGGTCTATTCATCCATCTCCATAATTGAGCATCTGCAGATATTTTGTTCTCTTAGCTAACTTTTCGTGCATACGACAATAAAACAGGAGCTCACACCTTTGGACGTGCACAGTGCAAGTCATTCAGCCCTAGGCTCTACAGCTTCACCGCGAATGGTGGCCCTGATCCCACCATAAACCCGTGGTACTTGACCAATCTCCAGAAACTTTGCCCTCAGAATGGCGACAGCGGTGTCCTCGCCGACCTCGACCCAACAACCCCAAACTTGTTCGACAACCACTACTACTCCAACCTTCAGAAAAATTAAGGGCTTCTTCTGTCCGATCAAGAGCTGTACTCGACAGCTGGCGCCGCAACAATTTCCATCGTCAACAGCTTTAGTTTTGACCAGAGTGCCTTCTTCGAGAGCTTCGCCCGGTCGATAGTAAACATGGGAAATATTAGTCCTCTCACCGGAAGTAACGGGGAGATCCGGTTCAATTGTAGGAAGGTCAATTAGAGTTGAAAGTGTTTTTTGGGTGGCTTTGGGTGCGTGCATGTGAGCAAATAGCAACGTGTAAACTAAAAGTTCAGGCATTGTTGGAAATGTCAATTCTATAGGAGAGAGCTAGAGGTTTGTATTTCTACGTCAAGTGTGACATGTTAAGAGTTGATTTGATTGAAGTATTTCGCCGAATTGCACATCTCTTTAAAGAGATCATATTAAATAAATGAGATCTTCTCCCATGAGGAGTTTGTTGGAAATTCTTATAAACGTGAGCTAACATCAATCTCGTAATATTTTAGTATGTGAAAGGCATGTGGTTATATAGTAAATAAATTACATGAGACAATGCTTGATAGCCCGAATACAATTGTTCAATCAATTTATGTTTGGCTTAAGCATATCTCAATATGGTAATAAAATGGCGTTTGATGGTCGGCGTAGGGTGGTATTTTAACAATGACGATGATATTCTTCAACTCTATCCAAAGGAGGAGAATAAGAAAAAAGCACGCCTTCTTTCGTGTTGATTAGTTTCAAGATGGTGGCTGCCTACATCAAGTATACGCAATTTCGTTTCCAAGTGAAGTACTTCAAATTCTATCTTATTGCATTGGTCATTTTTATACACAGTTATAAAGTATCTTGAGATGAGGTTTAACAAGATGCTTTGAGAATTTGCACTTTTCTTCACCTGGAGAATTTTTTTTTTTTTTAAATAAATAGAAGATATGATGAACGATCTTGCTAAAATTTTCTTGTGATCATCAATCATTCAAGTTATGTAATACGGGTTCCCAATAAGATCTTTGATATGCAAATGTCTCATTAGTAATAACATATCAGCTTCTATTATAATTACCAACTCTTATATAAAGTTACCAGTTTTATTTGAGTTTCTTATTAATTTTTTTTTGAAGAAAATCACTAATTAATCTTGCTTTACAACTCTTATTTAAAAAACTCTTGCCAGTGTTGATTTGATCGATTTTACGCAAAAAAAAAAAAAAAATGTAAATTATTGGAATCGTTGGTAATTTTGAAATAATTAGATAAACGTTAGTAAGTGACTCGAATAAGAATTGGTTAGTATAAATGATTTGGTAAATTCATGGGCTAAATAAAGTTGATATGTGACCTCCAAATAAAGTTAGTAATTTGAATTAAGAATTGACATCTTCAGTCAAAATCAATGAGTAAGTAATCAGAAATTTTGATATAATGGAAACATCAAATAGAAGTTGATAATTGACTCGAGAGTTGGTATTTAAACATCGGTTTGTTAGTTAATAAGGAAAAAATTAGTAAGTTAATTATGCTCGTAAGTTGCATAGTGAAATAAATAAGATGAGTGGTACGAATTTATAAAGGGATTTATTTGTTGCCGACTCTCTCTGTGGCGTAGGCACCTAAAGTTTGAACCGAACCACGTAAATCTTTAGATGTCCTTATTTCCTTGTTCTCTCACGTTTGACATCGAATTGCAAGATTCGTTATCTTCCACATTATTTCACAACTACTTCAATTACTTCTCTAATCATGAGTTTTTTGATTTACAGTATGTATCTAATCCAACACTATAATATGTAACAGCATATATCCATATTAGAGAATGAGAATTCCCTGCGCAAAGAATATACTGCTTTTATCAATTCGGATTTTGTTATCTAAGTGTCTCAATTAGTTAAGCAATCCATTAATGAAGCTCTCTAGTTTTCTATTCATCAATTGTCTCGTGTCATGCACAATTAGTGCATTAAATATTTAATTATTTCAAATAAGTATGCTCAACAGGTTCTTTGAGGGTATTAGTTAACAGCACCCCGATCAATTTATCAGAACCTCCATGAACATAGGAATCCAAGCATCTTAGTTATACATCGAACTCTGTTCCTAAAATCTCCAAAAAGAATTAGTTTGAGGATTTCCCTGCATATAAAGGTCAGGTCTCGACTGTATAGATAAGGAAGACTAAGCAAAATTCATTTTGACCTGTGTTATTTCGAAGTTAGGTATGTCCTAAGCAACATCCCCGGAACAACATGGATCCTGCCCTTCTCTTCCTGAAGGGGATATCTAGACTCAGTTCATCTGTTGTAATTCAATAATGGAAGTCGAAACTCTTTCAATGAAGATATTATTTAATAGTGTCGCGACCTAAATTTCGAGTGAACCACCTAGAATTTGACTAATGGATTACTAAACCTAAACTTAGCTCGGGCTCTCCCAAACCCATTCCAATTCGCGACTTAGGTTCAAGTTCTTAACATGCAAATGATTTTTTTAATTAGGAGTCGCCACTAATATATTTTTGGTGGATCGATTAGAAACCTAAGTAAAGTAATGAGAGATTTACTTTACTCCTACGAACCAAAGATTGTGAGTTTGAGGACTTGGTTACACTAGATTTCTCTAATGCCCTTTCGGTACCTTTCTCTTTTATTTCGAAAATATGTTTTGCAAGCAACTTGAATTGATTTTAATTTGTTTCCCTAACATGTAATGTTATCATGCGGGTGCGCAAACCACCAATTTAATACCCAGATAAAACAATGAATAAATTGTAGGACTTGCCTCATAGTATCGAAAGCATTTGCAATATTAGATCAAAATTCACATTGACAATTCTAGATATGATTTCTAATTAACACGCAGTTACTTTTTTTTCACTTGTTTAATGAGAATCATGCTTTATGCAATGCAATGTTACTAATCTAACATGAAGTGAAATGACATAGCAATATGACGTGAGTAATTTTTTGTGTTTTCTTAATGAGAATGCAAACTATCCTAGAGAATAAAATTAATATATTCTAAGACATTTTTGGTTTTTTTCATGAAATTCGAAATTAAAGAAATGCAATAATTAAATGTGCAATCTAAATTAACATAATGACCTAATTCTAATGACGGACAGTTTCTAATTAAATGAACCTAACAACAATCACTAAATGACGTGCATTTCATGAACCTAATTCTATATGACATGCGCAAGATTTTTTTTGTATTTTTTTTTATAAAAATTCGTAATTAAAAAATTGCTAAAAATAAAAATCTAACCAAGGTGAGATATTATCTATTTTAAGTTAGGAAATAGACTAATCTGAATCCTATCTTAATTTAGAAATTTATCCCGACATGCAATTTAATTCAAAGATATTATCTAACCTAGATACCATCTAAAGATGCTGTTGACACCTAAATTTTGGCAATTTAGTTTATTTATTTTATTGCATAGAAAATTAGGAGGTTAATTTTATTAATTGCATAGCGTATAGATTTAGGTTGCATTTATTTTTTATTTGCATTTTTGCTTTTTATTGAATCGGTGGCGGATGGGTTTAAATTAGTTGGCCAAGCCTATTTTTAAATGATCAGAAATTATCTTGTGAGAAATTTGAAATTTGAAATTTTTCCGAGATATGATGAATTTTTGGGTAAATATTGCGGATTATCTTTGCAAGATTTGGAATTAAAAAATAATCTTATCGAAATCTTGAATCGTTATCAATAGGTGAAAAATTTGTGAAAAAATATTGCAGATGTTGATTTCGAAAAAAGAAATTGAAATCCTAAATTTTCCCTATAAAAAGGATACGCACATGTGAAATAAGGGGGTTCTTTGGCTTGAATCGCAAGTGAATCCAAAACCGCAAACCTCCAGCTCGTCCACGCAACCCCCTCACCAGCGGCATTTAATTCTTTGATTCTTCCAATCTGATGGTGGGGATTTTAAAAGTCAAAATTTGAGAAGAGGGGGAGGGAAGATCTTGTAGTTGAAAAACCCACGCAAACTTGAAGGGTTTGAAACGGTGAATTTGTCTTCTTCCAATTTTTTCCGAGTTCGCCGAAGCAAGGTAGCAAACTTGTGGTGCCCTGTCAATACACAAACAAGAAGCGAACGCAGCCAGCGTGTAACTGCTGTGCCGAGCTTGTCCAGCGGGCACCAAGCCTCCATCGAGAAGTCCCCACAGTGAGTTGTTCCTTCCCTGGCCGAGAATTACTGGACCAGCAGGCTTTGCCGAGCAGCCCGTAATTGGAATCCCATTGTCGGTCCGCACGTGACACCACCATGAATTCCCTATCGATGAAGCTGTTGCCGCCTTGAGACCAAACCGAGGAGATCATCAAGCTATCAAGGGAGTTGTCTAAAAATTCCACTTTTCTTTCTCTATGGTCACGTAAAAGGGGCACATATTATGCCCATGTGAACACTTGAAAATAAGAGAAGAAGAGTTTTCTGGTTTTCTCATGGCTTCACTTTCCTGATGTGGTTATTATATGTTTAATGCACTGCCACACACAGCCACGATCTCCATTAATCGCAGACACCACCTGAATGCAACCCACTCCATTGATTTTCCCAAGATTTGTTGAGTAGTCCGTTGCGACGATTTCAGTCCAATTTAGCGAGCTGCCGCAACCACCGCGAAGTAGTCCCTCCTCAGCTGGATATCACCGTGAATCATCCACCATCGTGCTCGACTTTTCTTTTGCAGAATTCATTAAGAGCCCCATCATCTGACGAGTCCAAATTCGGGAACGATATTACGAAATAGGTAATGATATTACCTAAATTTAATTTGGTAATTTCCTTACTTAATTCAATGATATTGCGATTAAATTCAAATCTTTGAATGATGCATGATTGAAATCCGACTCGCAATCGCACGGAAAATCGCCAATCCAATCTCACGCTCGAGATTCGATTCGCGATTTATTCAAAATTGACCAACCCGATCTCATGCACGAGATATGGTTCACCAATTTTCGAATATCAATCTTATCTTGTTTGATTTGATGTCGTGGTGTTTAAGTCAATTTTATTTTTGTAAAAAAAAAAATCCAAAAAAGATTAGGTTTTTTTTTTTTTTTTTTTTAATTATCTTGCATGTTTAAGATAGGGATTTTATTTTGAGTCATGAAAAAGAAAAAGAAAAAGTGCACTCATTTAGGATGTTAGTTTTTTTATCTGAATTGCATGTTTAATTTTAATTTCGAATTTCATAAAAAATTAGGAATTAAGGCATTATTTGCACGTCATGGCATATTAGAATAAATTGCATGTTTTATTTTAAGTTTAGATTGGTTTTTGCATCTTAGGTTAGAGCTTGCTAGGTTAAGATAATATCTTAGTTTAAATTAGGATTTACTCGACCGATCCTTAATATAAGCTAGATAGAATCTTAATCTAGATAGTTATGTTTTGCATTTTCCTTAATTTCGAATTTCATAAAATTTGTCTTAGGATAAATTAGTTTCAATTTCTAGGATATATTGCATTTTTAGAATAGAAAATTCATGTGCACGTCATATAGAATTAGGCTCATAAAATGCACGTCGTTTAGTGACTATTGCTAGTTTCATTTAATTATAAATTGTCCGTCATTAGAATTAGGTCATTTTGATTAATTCAGATTGCATATTTAATTATTACATGTTCATTAAAAAATCATTAGTTTTTTTTTTTAATCATTCATATAGTTTAGGACATTTTATCATGCCATATTATTTCATATCAGATTAGAAACATTGCATTGTGAAGGCAAAAATTGAGTGATTGCTTGTTAATTAGAAATCATATTTAAGATTGTTGATGTGAATTCTGATCTAACAAACGCAGATGCTTTCGTTGCTTTGAGGTAAGTCCTGCATTATTTTATTTGCTTTCTTGAGTGTTAAATTGGTGGTATGCGCACATGTATGATCACCTCACATGTTAGGAAAGTGAAATAAAATCAATTTAAGCTGCCTGCAAACCCAAGGTCTCTGGTTCGTAGGGGTAAAATGATTCTCCCATTATTTTACTTAGGTGTCTAATCGACCTACCGTAAACTGATTAGTGGCGACTCCTTTTTGCATGCTAGATATTTAAATTTAAATCGCGAGTTGGTATGGGCTTGGGAGAGCTCGAGCTAAGTTTAGGCTTAGCAATCCATTAGCCTAATTTTAGGTGACACACCCGAAAATCTGGTCGTGACAGATGCATTCTAATATAATCAAAAAAAAAAATTCTAACTATTCTATCATGCAATTCTATCCGGGAAATCAATTCTAATCTACATGATATGCAAATGCAATATTTTTTGTATTTTTGGGATGAAATAAAGCAATTAAAAGATAAGCACCGAATCATTCACGGTCATCAAAGATATTATCCATCGTTCGAATTTGGAAACAATATCTAATCAAACTTGATTATTTTGCTAATAAAACCGATAAATTGATCTTAAGCCTTAAAGATCAAGATATTAATTTTATTCCCGCGTGATTAATTATTTCATCTAAAGCCTTATAGATGGAATAAAAAATTAGCGTGCGGTTGCGGATTAGGCAATAAACCCTAATTGAAAGTTATGTCTATCACTCATGATATGAACACTAGATATTAATAGACATATATTAGGCAATAAAATATCGAAATCAAATTTGGATAAAATAATTACCTAATGTTGCGAGTATTATTGCCAAATTTGAGCTCGACGGAATTGGCTCGACAAATGACCGGGAATAATTCGTGGGTGAGGCTCGGCACAGCAGATGGGTCTCGGGTCGGCACACGACAAGAGACTCGTGTGGAGATGGCCTCAAGGATGGCCCGAGGAAGTGTCCACAACCACGACGAAGCAATTGGCAGTAAGAACAAAGTCGCACTATAAGCGTTCTCAACCACCAGGGAATTTGCACACGGAGAAATTTCTGCACTAGACAGGTGTAAAAGGACAATTGAAAGAGTTATACGTGTGTTGCTTGAGGTGGCATCGTTATCAATGAGAAGCTGCAAGACGTCCAAATGTGCAAGTGACACCAAGGACAACACCAGGGACAGCACGCCAAGAGGAACGAAGGGGTTGAACTGGGAGTCAACGTTGTTGGTGTGAGGCTCGGGAAGAAGAAACGGATCGCCGTTTGCCGGAAGGAGGGAAGCGGCGGCGGCTTTTCTCGAGCATCAAGAAACTGGAAGCTGCGACTGAAAGCTGCTGGATGTTAGGGATATCGGGCACGTATTGGGCAGTAGATATGGACAGCTGCAGCTTCGGACGACGCACAAGGGTGTTGCAATTATCGAACACCCGGACTCCTCGACGATTGCCGACGAACTCTGCTGGATCAGCGAAGTGGAAGAACACCACCGGTGAGTAACCGAGAACAAAGTTTTGCTTTTTTCCCCCTCTCTTTGTTTTTTCCCTTTTTGTCTTGTAGCCGTATCTGCTCTTTTGCGGAGAACGTGTGTTCTCTGTGTTGCGGCCGTGACTCCCCTTTCTCTCCATTGCGCTCTTCTCGATGAGGCAATGTGTATCGATGGTGTGGCCCCGGTATAATGACTTGCCGACCCCTCTTGTGTGGCCGTATCGATGGCCGTGTATTCTATTGTGCATGGCCCTCCTCTTTCTGTAGCGTAGCAACCCTTATAGGTCAAAGATTAATTTCTTCTTCAAATCAACATCCACGAAGATTTTTTCCCAAACACAATATTTCTTTTATTTTCCACATTTCTTCTAGATTTCCTTTGCAAAAATGAATATTCTCCGCCGATTTTATCACATATTGCCAAAGATTCAAAATTGCAATAGGATTTTTCTTAAATTTGAAATCTCACAAAGATGAGTTCGTAATATCTCCCCGAGGATACGGGCTTGGGCCAATTTACTCTCTTTGTGGGCTTAGTCCGACTTGCCAAATTAAAGTTCAGAACTACTAATTCAAACCCATCTGTCACCAGCCCAATGCAAATGCAATAATAATAAATAAATGCACCTAAAATTATATGCTATGCAATTAATTAATATTTTTGCGTAGGGGTTAAAAATTAATCCCTAATTTTTTAATACGATAAATAACTAAATGGGTTGCCAAATTTAGGTGTCAACAAATAGTCAAAATCTATAAAATAGTTTTGAGTGTTGATCGAGGCCTCTCCTCAATTCTTATTGAGGTTACATTGAATCAACTGCTACGAACAAATTTCTTGTGGACCCAAGGTTTGCTGCAGCTTACATGATCAAGATCGTGCCTGGCAAGGGCAAAGATTCAAAGTGAAATTTCGGCTCGAAAGGTGCAACCATTACCGTAACCACCACGACAGTGCAGGTTCCTTTTGTAGTGCAACCCGATGGAAACTTTACCATTTGACCGGCACGTATCAGGAACGAGAAACGTAAAAACAGGAAAAATAAAAAATCAGAGGAGAAGGCACGCAAATAATTTCCATGGAAAAATTCTTTAAAAATAAGAAAGAAAAATCGCGGTGCCACGTTAAGCGATTTGATATTACCTTGACTTGGCATATATACAAACTTGACTTGAAATATATTGATCGGGACAAACTCCATGAACTCTAGCTTACCTACTCTAGCTTGTTGCGTTGCAACTTTTTCATTCTCTCACATTTAAATAGTTTGAAATGATTGATGAAGAGTTATCGTCTTTAGTTAATATTTTAACTAAACTAAGTAATCGTCTAAGATTAAACTTTTTAGTATATATTAATTCCTTTTTTGGCGTATAAAAGTAGAAATGAAAGACCTTTCCTCCTTTCTTTTATACGATTTCCGCGTGGGTTGGTAGGTTTGCTTATGTTTGGAGATCCCGCAAGCAATAGATTTGAAAGACGGAACTTGAGCCAAAAAAATTGAAGTAAATTCACAAATGATTTAGATTTTAATTTCCTTGAATTTACTCTATTTTTTTATTTTCACCACGTTCTTAGGTTAGTATTATCTTTAAAAAAATCATATGATTTATGAAACATGACATCGCGACGTTTTTTCATCCTCCTGTCAATCTTTGACTCCTAAAATTTTGATATTTCACTAAGTAAAATATCAGACGAACCGTGTCTCTTCCAAATTACACTTGAACCGCACAACCGTTCTCAGACGAACCATCCGATTTTGTTGTGAAACGTGATTTGGCTCACGCCACCGTGTGTTGGTCATTGTTGACCCGTCAATGGTCAACAGTGACTACCACATTTTCTCTTCCTTCTCCAGATAATACATGTATAAATACAAAATAAAGAAGACAGGTAGAATAAGTGTTATTAGGACATATACGAGACAGGCGTTTGGGTGGTCGTTAGAGACGTGTTAGCGGTGACGGTGGCGGCGGATGAACCGATTACTTTTTCTCCCACTAACAAATGAATAATAGACAGTCCATATGTGTAAATCAACTTGCAAACTCGAACAAAACGAGCAACAGAAAATCTTGGTTTCGATTAACTGAGAAAAGTATTTGTCTCACAAAAAGAAAGTAGGATAGATTTATTAAATATAATTAAAGTCAAAGTTAAGAGTATGATCATTCATGTGCTCTTCACGTGACATTTAATTTTATCTTTGTGATTGTCACGGTGGCATAGCTTTGCCATGTTGTCCATATTTGACCGATAAGCATTATTTTGTTGATTTGTTGTCATTGAACTTCCAACCCTTATTGTGATGTCATCCATAAGTAAGATCCACCCCCACCCTTGAATAATCACTACTTTGTGTTGCTATTCAAAGCGCTCATTTTGAAGGCTTGACCCATGCCAAATGGACATGATAATTACAAATGTTATTAGGGTGCGATCATCTACCATGGACAGATTAAGCCCATCCTTGATCCGACAAGAGTGGAGAGTGATTGTTAGAGCGAGAAGGCTTAGATAAGGTGTGGATCTTACCAAAGCTTCTAAGACGGCAAAGAAGGCAAAACACACCAGACCTCATATCGAATAGTAGGGGTATCACTTGGTAATAGTATGGACCAACAATAATGAGAATGTCGCTGGTTTGTGGGGAAGAGTTTGTGACACCACTAGACGGATTATGGATGGTAAAACTTGCAATGTTATTTATAAGTAAGATTCACCGCCAAATAGTCGCCATCTTTTTTACCATAGGACCAATAGAATTTCACAATAATGTGAAGCGGTGGGCCTTAACTTATAGGTAAACTAAACAAAAAAAAAAACAAAAACAAAAACAAAAAACAAAAGAGGAGTAAAATGTTAGCATTATGGTTTGTAGTAATTGTAATTTTTTGTTTCCCCCTCTCTTTTCCATTTGGTATTAAACTTATAACATAAACTTTTTGTTGGTGACGAGGGAATACAAGGAAAGATATAGAATTTTATGAGCAAAATCGTGTTTAGTTGGAGAAAAAGAGATATTGTGATTAGTAGTGATTAGGAGAAATTAGGAAGGATGGTCCGGTCAATTTAATGTACGTTTTAAATCCCTTTCGAGGGATTAGGAAGGAATATGAGGGATTTGTATATTATTTAACCAATTTTATTCTACTATCTCACTTATACCCTTATTTCACATCTATTTATCGATATATTATCCATATAAGTTTTCATCTTTTTTCTCCTTCGCTAGCATTCAACTAACACTATTACTTAATTTCTTCAAATCATTTTACTTCTTTTCTATCATAATTATCTAAATACATTATTTTCCTTCCTAATCACTCCGTTCAAACTGAGTGTGAAGTTGTTGTATTAACTTTTATCTTCTAACTAATAGATATTGAAGTTTTGTGTGAATTACTACATGATAAAAACTTCCTTAAGAAGATATGCCGATAGAGATTTGCACTCATTGTGGATAAAGATGAATTGTGATGTGATTATTGATAATTTATTCCTGATTTCTAAGGATGTAAATGGCGGACTACGCCGAACTTGTAGCCTATTTTTGACGGCCCGGCTCAAAATTTTGGGCCTAAAATATCCAAGCACGAAAAAAAAAAACCCCTAAACCCAAGATGCATTATTTCGTTCGCCCATCCTTGCAGGAGACCGAGCTAGGCCTAAGACGTGGTGAACATAAAAAATTGCAAGTAATTTATTTCGCTTGTAAAGTTTGATTTTCTTCAAATTTGTAATTGATTTTCTTCACTTCAATAATATAAGTGATGATAGCTCTGAAAACCCTAAATTGGCACATTCTCGCCACATCAATCCCAAACTAATTTTTGTGCCATAAAAAGGACCAAACCGGTATACTCGTATCACATTTAACTCAAATTATTTTTTGTAAAACAATATGATTCCATTCAAGGAAAAATGGTGTTAAAATATGTCTCGAATTTGAGCCTAATGCGAAATTCTGAATATTCCGAATTAGATATTTTGCGGACGTTCAAAATTGAGCAAAGAAGATCCGAAGATCAACTCTGCAAAATTCTGCATCTGTATTGGGGAGTTTGGCCTGAAATAGGAAAGTCCAAACATTGACTTGGACTTGGATTTACTTAAAATATGCGGAAATATTTCAGGCTGAAGTCAGCGAGATAAAAACAAAGGAAATAGTCAAATTTTTTAGGTTTTGACCGAATCATGCGAATTTCTTTCCGAATAGAAATCGGTCAGTCTTCTCTTGGTGCAATATAAATAATTTTCTGCTCATGGGACTCTCTTAAGTGAAGCACACATTGAAGCGTCATTTTACTCTGAGTGCCATGGTTGTTCTGTTTGTGAGAGACGTCTATAGGTGTTGGGTGCTTGGCATTGGGTCTTCGTGTTGTTCGTGCTGCGAAGCTTACTCGTGAATTACATCCGAGAAGAATTAGTGTTCAAGCCAATTAAATTTTGTGGAAAGATTTGCGTGTAATTCCTTCGTGAAATTGAGAGATTATTTCTTAAGGAATTTCGGGGCTAAACACTGCATGCGTTATTGGGTGTAATTAGGGCTTGGGAAACACTGAGAGAGTGTTTGAGTGATTCGAATGTGTAATCTCCTTGTATCGCTTGATCTATAGTGAAATTCGCCGTTGCTCTCCCTGTGGACGTAAGTCTTTACGACCGAACCACGTAAATCCGGTGTCCAATTTATTTTCTTTTTTTGTCTATATTATTGTTCGTTCGCTTGCTTTTCGCAACAAATGGGATGAGGGCACAAAAACGACATAGAAAATCTCTGTTGAAGGAAAAATTTGTCCAGCCTTAACACAAAGTGCAGAACCAAAATTAAATTGCACACAGGTAAATATTTGTACCTATCGTGGTGAAATTAAGTTATTTCCTATCATTGTCCCCAGTTAGATTAGATAGCAAGCTTGCAAATGCATATTACATTAGATACTACAGGCACGTTTGTTTAACGGAAAATGAATGATTTGAAAAATATATATTGTTTTTAAATAGTGGCTTGCATCACTTATAGAAATTAATGGACGGAAAATACCTTCATCGTTCACGAAGATACTTTCACATAAATTTATGATGAAAACATTTTTCATTGACTAATTATGTCGAGCAATACAAGTGATTATATATAGGAAAAAGTTCTTTTAAATCATTCATTTTCATCAAAACAAATAGAGTCTAAATAAAAATTAATATGATTTTCCTTAGACCATTATGCTAAAGTTTTGCACATCGATCGCTTATTTATGGGATTTAAATTTCCTTCCTCTCATTTTTAAGTTTTTGGATTGGACTTTTTAAACCGGCGTAACAATCAGGTTCCACCTAGGTTCATTTCGCGAGTTTGGTTTCTCGTCTATCCCCTCCACGTGCCATTCTCGATGTAGACTTTCCAACGAACCACATTAGGATCACCAAACCCGGACAAAACTCAGTTCAAACCGTGTTATTTCGAAATTAGGTATGTCCTAAGCTGCATCCCCAGAACCAGATGGATCGTGCTCCTCTCCTTAGAGGGAATATCTGGGCCCAATTTATCTGATGTAATTCAATATTGGAAGTTGAAACTTTTTCAATGAGGATATCATTGAATACTCTCAGTAGCTGCCTAGCCATGTGATAAAAGATATCGAGCATTGATCATACCCTCTCAACTGCCATCGAGATACATCGATTTTCAACTGCTGCGAACATAAAATTTTCGTGGACCCAAAGCATGCCGCAGGCTTACATGTTCAAGATCGTGGCCGGCAATGCCAAAATAATAAAATGAAATTTCAGTTCGAAAGTCAAACCGGGATCTCAACCACCATTGTAGGTTCATTTTAGTGTTCACCCAAGTTTGCTTTTTGTTTAGAGATCCTGCACGCCATAGATTTGAAAGACAGAACTTGAGCCGAAAGATTCGAAGTAAATTCACAAATAATGAAAAAAAATGTTTTAGATTTTAATTTCCTGGATTTACTTCATTGTTATTTTCGTTGCATTCTTAGGTTAATATTATCTTGAAAAAGAAAAAAATCATTCGGAATTCATGCTATACTTTTATGATTTACGAAACATGACATTGCCACGTTTCTTCTGACTTTGATCAATCCTTGATCTCCTAAAATAATGATTTTTAACTAAGTAATGAATATTACGATTCACCAACTCTCAGCTCCTTATGTCACATCTGACATCCTTTGACTAACATTATTTTTATTTTTTTGGTATGACTTTGACTGACATTGTTAGCTATGAACAAAAGATATGCCCGGGAGAAGCGCGGGCCAAACATCTAGTCTGTAAAATGCTCGGAAAAGAATAAAATTACAAACCTAATAATTAAAAAGATAGAAAGACAACAAATGAGCTGAGATAGCGCACTTTGGACTTTGGAGGGATGAATTCGAAGAACCTCCCCAAAACCATCTAAAAAGTCAATGGTGCGTTCGTTTCACGGAAAATGGACCATTTCCGAAAAATATTTTCTCAGAAGTTATTATCCAGGAAAATGATAATATTTTCTGGTGTTCGGTTAAAACCTGAAAATATTTCGGAAAATATTTTCGGTGTTCAGTAAAGAAAATATTTTCTGCTCACCAGATTAGCGAGCGCAAGCGTCAAACTCGAGGCTCGCCAGATCAACGAGCACGAGCTTGAAGTTCACCTGGTGACGGCCGACGACTAGCCAAGAAAGAAGAAGATGGGAAACAAATAAAAGAAATAAAAAAGAAATGGAAATTAAAAATAATTCGAATTAATTCTCCTAATTTAGAATACTTTTTTCCTTTCATGGAAAACATTTTCCCTCAGGAATTCGTTTTCCGTAAAACGAACGCTGGAAATTCCGGAAAATATTTTCCAGGAAATTATTTTCTGCGAAACGAACGGAGCCTTAAAGTTAAAAAGAAATGAGCTCGGAGACACTTCAAATAAGTCTTCGTCTTTTTACTTATATAATCCTTAAAACAACCTAATCAAAAGTTAGGTCATGTTCAAACGAATTCTTATTTTCGACCCACCGTCTGCATTTTCCTCTAATAGGAAGCCTCTTCAATTTTGACTAATTGCATCCTTTGTCATTTATTCTAAGTTTAGGCATTTGAATTTCACTAGACAAAATAAGTTAAGATTGGCATGTATCGAAGAGAAACATTCGTAAATGGATAGATGTATCCATCAAATGTAACTTATGCACTCTCTTTGGAGAAATTGTCCAATCAATCCTAAGTGTATTGTACAAATGTCAATTCATTCTTAAAAATTTTCAATTTTTTTCCAGTAGAGTCCTCTATCTTTGCTCAAAATTTTGATGTAGTCCTCATAGCCAATCTCACTAGAATTCCCTGACGTGGCGATGTAACATGTATGATGTATGAGGACTAGGCCGTTGTATTAGCGATTTCAATCGAAAATTGATTAGAATGATTATATTGAAATTAATTGAACCGCTGCGTTAGCGATTTCGACTAAAAATTGATCAAAATAACTACATTGGAATTTCACACAAAAGTTTAACACTCAATTGACAAAATTAAAAAGCTTAAGATTAAATTGGCAGTCGTACAATAGATTTGGAATTGATTAGATAATTTTCCCCACTCCCTCTAATTGCGGAAGAAACATTAAACATCTAAAACTTGATTATGCTAATGAATACTATTATATTTTTGGTAAGAAAAGGGACAAAATTCAAAAATTACATCATTGCTCTTCTAATAAAACATGATCCAATCTGATACATTAACAATAAAGAAAGCAAATTTATTGATGGCCTATTTAATATATAATTATCACCCACATTATCAGGTCAAATGATTCAATTTGCTAGCTAATCTGCACAATGCATACTAGTTTTGCTATACCTATTTGTCCCAAATTAAATAGATGACTAAACAAAATGGTTAATTATACATATATCCTATCCTGGCAGGGGATGAAGTTTTAGGTCTGAGGTATGCGTCGACCGTTGCCTTCTCAATCTCGCACGCCTTTTGCTTCTAATTGGAGCTGACCAAAGTCGCCACGTATTGAAAACTTCAAAGCTTAGAGGGTGGTGGGTGGAGGATAAATATTACCCTTAACCTTTCATTATCTCGATCGTCACTTCTTACGAAATCATCTCCGAATTTTCTCTCCAAACTTGCGTCTGTAATCGATCCTTTCACTCCACTCCAACAACAATAATTTCGCCTTGAGACGTCGGAAAACAGTCTTCGATCATTAGAGCTGGCAAGCAATTATTTTAATAATTTGATGATTTTAAAGCCGTAGGAGCTTCGACATATCCTAACTATATATATAGGACCAAGGAGGTACTTTGGGATTCAAATTATCCAACTTCGGAGAGGTGTCCGATTAGTCCAGACCACCTCACCGAACGAGTCATGGCCCGTTCTTCTACTCTTTCGTTGCCGACGGTGGTGGCCCTTTTCGCCACCGCATTGTTGTCTCTCCTCCATCCATTGAATGCTGAACTAACCGCTGATTTTTACGCAAAGACGTGCCCGGATGTGTCCAGCATCGTCCAAACCGTGATTCATGAGGCCCTTCAATCCGACCCACGCATCACTGCCAGCCTCCTCCGTCTCCATTTCCACGATTGCTTCGTCCAAGTGAGTCCCTTCACTCGATCAATTCCCGTTGACAATGAGTTCCAACCTACCGCATTCCTTTTACGGTACTTTCGATCTGATTATCGAGTTATTAGTCACGTAACCTAATGCTTGAGCATGACATGTTTGAAGGGGTGTGATGGATCGTTATTGCTGGACAATAGCCCAACCATAAAGAGCGAGAAAGATGCCGCTCCGAATTTTAACTCCGCAAGAGGGTTCGGTGTGGTGGACAAGATCAAAGCGGCTATTGAGAGCACTTGTCCTGGGACTGTGTCTTGCGCTGACATCCTCGCCTTGGCTGCTAACGCTTCCGTTTATTTGGTATATGTAGTTTTAGTCAAAGAAACATAAAACATATTTAAAGTATACTTTGGATTCGTTATTGTCACTTGGCCTACACGAATTATAATTGTGTTTCTCTTGATTATCACTGTTATGAAATTGCAGTCAGGAGGTCCCTATTGGACGGTGCTCTTGGGGAGGAGGGACAGCTTGACGGCGAACCAAGGGCTAGCGAACACATCGATACCCTCCCCTTTTGAAAGCTATGCCAACCTCACTTCCAAGTTCTTTGCTGTGGGCTTGGACATCACCGACCTTGTCACACTTTCCGGTAAAATAGAACAGTTGGACTTGCATTTTGATACGAAACATGCAACTACAGATATTGATGCACAAAATAGATTAACAGAGTGAAATGTTAGATTTTTGTCACATAACTTATCGGCACAAACATCGCGTCACTTTCATTTAGCACATTTCAACTTCCTAATATGATCAAGGTCTCTTCTTCATTGAGATCAACTGACGGGCATGGGCTGTGCATGTGCATGGGCCGTGCCCCGGCAATGCTATCTACTAGAAGGAAGTTTAGTTAAGGATTAAGGGGTGCTTTTTTTTTTTTATCTAAAATTGAATAAGTAAAGAATTGTCCTAAAACATGAGATCGACTAAAGTGCATGTGTTGTGCCTAGGCTGTACCTGGGTCGTGCATGGGCTATGCACATTTACTAGAAGGAATTTTGGCTGAGGATTAATGATTTCTTTTTTACCAAAAATTGAAAAAGTAAAGGATTGCCCTTGACTTGAGATCGACTGACGTGCATGCGTTGCGCCTGGGCCATGCCATGTTGTGCATGGGTATGCACATATATTAGAAGGAATTTTGGCTAAAGGATTAAGGGTTTCTTTTCAATCTAAAATTGAATAAGTAAAGGATTGCCCTCGACTTAATTTCAGGAGCAGTTGTGTATCATCACTACTCTCAAAAAGATAGATTATTTAAAAACATTTTTTTGCATGACCGAGACTTATCTCCTCGGTAAATTCAAAAACGAGAGGAAGCCGATGATACGTAATCTCATTAAATTAGAAATTATGGGTTTATACATTTGCAGGTCCATAATTTGCTAGTCCTTGATAAAATAAATAAAATAAAATAAAAATAAAAAAAGGTTATTCAGATAGGGTTAGTTTGATTGAACTGAATAAGTAAAGTTAAAATCCCCTTGCGTGGATCCCACTAGTCTTTAATTCAAATGGATCTAAATCAAGCCCGTATCAGCAACTCTTAAGTCTGATCTAGTATAACTTCTGATATCAAGACGAAGAAGTGGTCAACGATGACACTTCATCGTTCAATTCATGACGAGGTTCTTAGCGCTGAAACCATCGAATTAATGTAATATTTCCTTTGTTGTGATTTGTTTTCAATCAAACTAGTGTACTTTTATGTGTAATTTTTTTTTATTACAAATTTGAAAAATATATTTGTGTTTTATTCGTTTTTTCAATGGGTAATTTTATATTCCTGATATCATTACAAGAGTATAAATATCAAGGGAGGATGCTATCAAAATTTGCAAGCCCCTCATATACTTGTATGAGAAATGCCAAGTATACTAAGGTCATTTGATAGAATCAATAAATTAAGTGATGTCACAGATCATTATTATTTATTTATATTTTTACTAACGAGTTCGTTGCATATGTTTAGTATACAGATTCTATTAAGCATTCCTAGTATTGGTCTATTTATCCACCTTCACAATTGAGCATCTGCAGATATTTTGTTCTCTTAGCTAATTATTCGTGCATATGATAATAAAACAGGAGCTCACACCTTTGGACGTGCACATTGCAAGTCATTCACCCCTAGGCTGTACAACTTCACCAAAGATGGTGGCCCCGATCCCACCCTAAGCCCGTGGTACTTGAAGGCTCTCCAGAAACTTTGCCCTCCAAACTTCAATAGTAGCGTCCTCACCGACCTCGACCCGACGACCCCGAACTTGTTTGACAACCACTACTACTCCAACCTCCAGAAAAATGACGGGCTTTTTGAGACTGATCAAGAGCTGTACTCGACAGCCGGTGCTGCGACAGTACCCATCGTCAACAGCTTCAGTGCCGACCAGAGTGCCTTCTTCAAGAGCTTCACAAAGTCGATAGTAAACATGGGAAACATCAGTCCTCTCACCGGAAGTAACGGGGAGATCAGGTGCAATTGCAGGAAGGTCAATAAGAGTTGAAAGTGTTTTCTGGGGGGTTTTGGCCGAGTGCGTGTACGTGAATAAATAGCAGCGTGTGTAATAAAATTCAGACATTCTTGGAAATGTCAATTCTATTGGGTAGAGAGCCGGAGGTCTGTATTTCTACGTCGAGTGTGTTCTGTTGAGAGTTGATCTGACTGAAGTATTATGTAAGATTGTGCATCTCTGTTAAGAGATCACATAAAATAAATGAGAACTTTCTTATATTGATCATCCTTGAAGAGTTTATTAGAAATTCTATAAACGTCGGCTAACATGAATTATGTAGTATTTTAGTTTGAAAAAACATGTGGTTATATAATAAATAAAGGACATGAGATAATGCTCGATAGCTTGAATACATTTTCGCTAATCAATTTATATTGGACTTAGGCACATCTTGGTATGGTAATAAATTGGTGTTCGAAGGTCAGTGTAGGCTAGTATTTTAAGGATGATTTGCGATGATATTCTTCAAAGGCTATCTGAAGAAGGAGAATGAGCAAAAAACATGTCCTCTTCCGTATCGATCAGTTCCAAGATGGTGGCTGATTAGATTAAGTATAGGTAATTTTGATTCAAAATTGAGGTATCTCAAATTCTATTTTAGTACATCGTCCATTTTTATGCACAATTATAAGGTTTCTTGATGTAAGGTTTTTATAAGATGCATTGAAACTTTGCAATTCTTCACCTCGAGATTTTTTTTTTTTATAGAAAAAAAGATACGATCAAAGATATTGCTAAAATTTCCTTGTCATCATCAATCAATTAAGTGGTGTTGTCCGGGTTTCCAATAAGATCTTTGATAGCATAATGTGCGCAGGGTAGAGTAAAGAAGTTATGAGAGATTCTTTAGGAGCTGCTCTAGCAAGTAATGCCATTAAAAAAAATTTCATCCTTCCTTCGCTAGCATTCAACTAACATTATAATTTGATCCCTTCAACTCCTTTAACTTTTTTTTCTCTCACAATTATCTAAATACATTATTTTCTTTCATAATCACTCCATTCAAACTAAGTGTAAAGTTGTTGTTTTAGGTAAACTTTTTCTTCTGACTAATAAATATTGAAGATTTGTGTGAAGTACTACATGATAAAAAGTTCCTTAAAAAGATATGCCGACACAGATTTGCACTCAATCGTGGATGAAGATGAATGGTGATGTGTATTAATGAGATTATTGTTAGTTTATTCCTAATTTTTTAAGGGTGTAAATGGCGGGTTAGGCTGAACTTCTAGCCTATTTTCGACTTGATCTGACTCAAAATTTCAGGCCTAAAATACCTAGGCACCAAAAAAAAAAAAAAAAAAAAAAAGATGAATTGGTTCGTTCACCCATGCTTTCAGGATAGCGAGTTAGGCCCAAGACGTAATGAACATAAAAAAATTGCAAGTAACTTATTTCGCTTGTAAAGTTTTATTCTCTTCAAATTTGCAAATGACTTTCTACACTTCAATTATATAAGTGCTAATACTGCCGAAAACCCCAAATTGATACATATGTGCCATATTTACCTGAAACCAATTTTTGCATCACAAAAACTCTCAAATCGGTATAGTTGTGCTACATTTACTCTAATCCCAAACCTATACGCTTGTGTCACATTTACCCCAAACTAATATACAAGTGCCATATTTATCCCAAATTGTGATTAATTTAGGGTTTTGGGGGGTAAATGTGGTACAAAGGCACTGATTTGGGGTAAATAAAGCACAAGTGCACTAGTTAAATGTTTTTATAACATAAAAATTAGTTTGGGGTAAATGCGGCACTGTTGACACAAAAATTAATTTGGATAAATGTAGCACGAGTTTACCGGTTTGAGATTTTTTGTGATATTAACCTGTAATATAGTTACTTATTCTGTTCACTTGTAAAAATTCCATTTCTTTCCCATCTATAAATTAAAAATATTAATAAAATATTACAAACATAAAAAAACGTATATAAAAAATTAATAAAGCCAGATGGGCCGAGCCATTTCGAGCTACACAATGTGAAGCCCAATAACATGGCTAGCCCGAAATGTCTCTCCATGTAGCGACAAAAGTGGAATTAATAAAATATTATAAAACTCGAAAACTCCATTGGTTTATTTAGGCTAATGATTTTCGGGTTGGGCAAGGCTTTCGGGTTCTTAGACTTTAATCTTCACCCCATCTCATCATAAGTCGGGCTATAGCACATGTCAAAATTATTTCATGAAGATGGCAAATGCATAACAATTTATAAAACCGTTGAAACCGCACATTCATTAGAGAGCTCTTAAACCTTTTCTCCAAATATAAAACCTTTTTTTTATCCTTTTTGAGTTGTAATCTAATTAATAGGGTCAAATGTCTGGTTTCGTATTATTGCCAAACATTGAAATGAATAACTGGATTCTCACCATAATCATCTATTTAAAAAAAAAACATAATTAAAAAATATCCCATCTCTTTATCATCTTTAGTGATTAAACCCAAAATATATAATTCGATAGATCAATATTGTTGGGCTAAGTGTCTATGTGATGAGCTAGACCCATGAGTTGGAAGTCAATAGCACGAGTTGTAGTGGGTCTATTTCTAAGATACCTTTAGTCTTAACAATGTGGTCCTTCAAATATGAGAAATGAAACTCAAAGGAATTGACGGGGGCCCGCACAAGTGGTGGAGCATGTGGTTCAATTCGATGCAAAGCGAAGAACCTTACCAAGGCTTGACATGCCACGAATCCTCTTGAAAGAGAGATGTGCCTTCGGGAATGTGGACACAGGTGGTGCATGGCTGTCGTCAGCTCGTGCCATAAGGTGTTGGGTTAAGTCCCGCAACGAGCGCAACTCTCGTGTTTAATTGTCACCGTTGAGACCTAAGAGAGAAAAGAGAGAAAGAGGAGTCAGGTTTTGTACTCATTCAAGTTTGCAGTGCCTTCAAATTGAGGACATATGAGTTTGTCATATTCATTGTTTTTCTAAATGGTTTTATCAGTCTTCAAATGAGTTGTGTTTACTGTTGGAGAGTGGTAGCACATGCTTTGCAATTTAGACTTTGTGGTACAGTGTCTTGTAGAAGGGTAAGCTTATGTCTCTGTAATTCTTGGTGTGACTAGACTTCTTTGGACTCCTTATTGAAGTTAGGTAATAGATTCCGTCACCACAGGATTTTTTTTCTTTTCATGTAGAAAGGGTTTTCATATAAATACCGGTACTATTATTCTCTTTGAATCCTCTCTCATTGCTTCCACCGTATTAGTGTGGTTGTTCTTGGTTGGCCTGATTGATTAGTTTCGTGTCTCACCTAGTGTGGAAGAGTCTTACATCCTAACAAATACAAATAATGAGAAGTGACCTTTTGCCATCAGTGTTAATCTCTACATATATGGAACTAGGTGTCTTTCTACAGATTTTGTGTCATCATCAATGTTTGATTCTAAGAGCTATTTTGCCACTGAAATAGGAGTTTGTGCATGAACTACACCCACAACTACCACTCAGCATGTCCTACAAGAATTCATCCCATTGAAGAGCGCAGAGAGAGCTTGGCTTGATAACTTCAAGATGGAAACCTATTAGTATACATGGTAGTTCCCTTTTAGTGTATAAAAATAATAATGAAAGACTTTTTGTATTCATCTTCCTTTCTTCTATATAGCTTTCCTAATAGTAGGCTTGCTTTTGTTTAGAGATCCTGCATGCAACAAATTCGAAAGACAAAACAGGAGCAAAAAGATTCCAACAAAATTCACAAATAGTGAAGAAATGTTCTGAAATTTAATTTCCTGCATTTATTATATTGTCCTTGCATTCTTAGGTTAATATCGTCTTGAAAAAAAAAATCATTCGTAATTCATGCTATATTTCCATGGTTTGCGGAGAATGAGTTTTTCGACGCTTTCTCTTCCTCCAATCAATCATCGATCTCCTTAAATTATGGTATTTTACGAATTTATGAATATTATAATTCATTAACCCTCAGTTTCTCACGTCACATCTCTTTTGACTAACGTTTTTGTATATTCTAAAAAGTATGGACAGAGACATGCCTGGACTAAGCACGAGCCATGTAGCTGGCGTTGAAAAAGCATGGGCAAGGATAACATTACCTAACTAATAAGAAGAACGGGAAAATAGCAAATGAGTTGAGATAGTGCGCACTTTAGAGGGATGAATTCCGAAAACCTCCCCAAAAAACCCACCTAAAACAGTGGATCTTGAGGTTAAAAATGAGCTCAAAGGCACTTGAAGTGAGATTTCGACCTCTACTTACGATCCTCGAAATAAATTCTAGTTTGATCAGAAGTTACATTGTGTTCAAGCGGATTCTTGTTTTCGGCCTGCGTTTGCATTTGTCACTTATGCAAAACTTCTTTCACTTTTCACTAATTGCGTCCACGTCCCATATTATAAGTTTGGCTTTTAAAACTTCTCTAGACAAAAACGAGTAGATTACCCTAGCCCCAAACAAGAACCATGTATGCAATCATTTAAAATAAAATTCATCATTACTAAATTAATGTCAAAACCTAACTTTGGCTTGTAAACTCTAGTCGATTTACAAAAACTGCAATGATGAAGCATATCGCTATCATTAGCAGGCCGGTCTAATATATAAAGCACAAGCTCCGTTAAAAATCGACGTGTCATGGTCATAGATTCGAAGAGAAACGCTCCAGATGTGCACATCAAATGTCACTTACACACTCCCCTATGATTGCGGAAGAAACAGTGACCAACTAATTCTTGATTTTTATAAAGCATGCTGGTTTTGCTACAGCTATTTACCTAATTTGAATAAACTACCCAATGCAATGCTCTTATATCCTGGCAGGGAACCAAGGGTTTGGACTCCGGGATATGCTTTTTGTTGCTGTCTCGATTTCGCCGCCTTCTTGCTTCTGATTGGATCTGAGCTGAAAAAAAAGGCGCCATGTATTGAAAATTTCAAAGCTCTAGAGGGTGTGGGTGGAGGATGATCATTGGCCCAAAACGTTGATTAATCATTATTACGATCGTCACTTCTTATGGAATCATCTCCGAAGTTTCGCACCGTGGTTTTCTATATGTTCGATCCTTGCGCCTAATTCGAACGTCAATAATGTTACCTTACGGAATAAGGATGGAAAGATTCTTCGATCAGCGGAGCTGGCAAGCAATAATTTCAATGATTTTACACGCTCATGACGACTTTTGAGCCCCAGGAGCACCGATGCATCCTTACTATATATACAGGACCAGCAATGTGCTTTACGATTCAAGTTCTCCACTGTTTTTTGAGAGGAGTCCACAATTCCTAACGACATCAATTTAATAGTCACGATGGTCCGTTCTCACGCTCCTTCCTCACTAATGGGGATGGCGGTTTTCGCCGTGTTGTTGTTTCTCCTCCATCCGTCGAGTGCTCAATTAAGCTCAAACTTTTATGCCACATCATGCCCGTATGTGTCCAACATCGTCCAAACCGTGATCCAGCAGGCTCTTCAATCAGACCCGCGCATCACCGCCAGCCTCCTCCGTCTCCATTTCCACGATTGCTTTGTTGACGTGAGTCCCTAAGCTTGGTCTTGGTCAACTCCCGTTAACGGCGTGTCCTAAATTAAGCGTTTTTCGTTTTGACTTTCAATCCGATTATCGGGTAGTTAGTCACTTGAACTAATGTTTGAGCATACTATGTGTTGACAGGGGTGTGATGGATCGTTGTTGCTGGACAACAGCGCAACCATTAGGAGTGAGAAAGACGCAGCTCCGAATGTAAATTCGACAAGAGGGTTCGATGTGGTGGACAACATCAAATCAGCTCTCGAGAGCTCTTGTCCTGGGACTGTGTCTTGCGCCGATATTCTCGCCCTCGGTGCTCAAGCTTCTGTCGTTCTGGTAGACATAGCTATAGTCAAAGAAACTTCAAAAATAAATTCAAAGCATATCTAGGGTTGGCTACTGATACTTGGCTTCCACGAATCATAATGGTGCTTCTCTTGATTGTCACTCTTATAAAATTGCAGTCAGGAGGTCCATATTGGACGGTGCTCTTGGGGAGGAGGGACAGCTTGACGGCGAACCAAGCAGGAGCGAACACATCGATACCTAGCCCTTTTGGTTCCTTGGCTAACATCACTTCCAAATTTGCCGCTGTTGGCTTGGACACCAATGACCTTGTCACTCTTTCCGGTAAAGAACCACAGACAAAAAGAAGAGCTAAAGTGTATTGTTGGACTTGCATATGAAGATCCAAAGGATGGTGTCAAAATTTGCATACAAACTCATAGATTTATATGCTAAATGATAAGTTTACTAAGGTCATTTTAAATTAATATATCAAGTAACATCGTAAATCGCAATTATTTTACATTTAACATGACCCACTTACTCATATGCATCCTAATGAATTTGTCGCAATTATTTGGTATACAACTTATTTTAAGCATACCTAGCATTGCTCTATTCATCGACTTCCATAACTGAGCATTTGCAGATTCTTTGTTCTGCCTCAGCTAACTTTTCGTGCATCTGATCATGAAACAGGAGCTCACACCTTTGGACGTGCACGGTGCAGGACATTCCGCCCTAGGCTCTACAACTTCACCGCGAATGGCAGCGCTGATCCAACCATAAATCCTTCATACTTGACCACTCTCCAACAACTTTGCCCACCAGAATGGAAACGGCTCCGTCCTCGCCAACCTCGACCCAACGACTGCGAACACATTCGACAACAACTACTACGCCAACCTCCAGAACAACCAAGGGCTTCTTCAGTCCGATCAAGAGCTGTTCTCGACATCTGGCGCCGCAACGATCTCCATTGTCAACAGCTTCAGCGGCAACCAGAGCGCCTTCTTCCAGAGCTTTGCTCAATCGATGATAAACATGGGAAATATTAGTCCTCTCACCGGAAGTAGTGGAGAGATCAGATCGAATTGCAGGAAGGTCAACGGGAGTTGAAAGCTCTTTATTTATTTATTTCTTTCTTTCTCTTTTTTGGGGTTTTCGGCGCGTGTATGTGATATTAAAGCAGCATGAGAAATAAAGATCAGGCATGTGTCACGGCCCGTGAGAATGCCAAGCCAAGAGGGTTCTTGAGGACGGGCGTGACACATCCGACCCTCGACCTATATTCCCGAGACTTAGAGTATTCTCGAGTATACTCCTAGGGCGGGTAAATACGGTATTTGTACGCATACGATA
The DNA here is from genome assembly GCA_014182565.1 of Eucalyptus marginata. NCBI lineage: Eukaryota > Viridiplantae > Streptophyta > Magnoliopsida > Myrtales > Myrtaceae > Eucalyptus > Eucalyptus marginata. The sequence goes on from CM024585.1 coordinate 34,549,658, forward strand.
TAAATGCGAGTAGCTGGTAGTTAGGAATAAATGTGGGTAGTTGGGAGATGCAATCTCCACCGTTAGATCCCGGCGAGATCTACGAATACGATTTACCTTGTACTTATATATAAGGGGGACTCCTCTCCTCATTTGTATTATCTCATTCTCAAGTGAAATACAAAACCAGAGCTTCTCTCTCTAGAGTTTCTCTCTCTAAGATCCTTGTGAGTGAGTGTGAGTAAGGCTAACTTGGGAGAAATTCCTAAGGCCGCACGGGCAAGGGAATGCTAGATCGATCGGCCTGTGACCATGGTTGAATACATCAGTTCTACTAGGGAGTGAGCCATAGGTTTGTATTTCTTGTTAAGCGTGCAGTGTTAAGAGTCGATTAGATTAAAATACTTATTACACGGTTTTACGCGTCTTTGTTGAGATCTTCTTATACTAATCATCCCCGAATAATTCCTTAGGAACTCTTATAAACGTGCACTACCGTCAACCGCATAATATTTTAGTTCGTGAAAAAAGGTGATAGTACATAAGACAATGATTGATACCCCGAATGCAAGGAGAAGTATACTATCAGTGCCATAAGTTGTGTACGGCACTCATTTTGGTGCCAAAAATTTCCGTTTGATCACTTAAGTGCCAAATCGGAAGAAAAATAATCACTTTGGTGCCACCGGTGAAAGATTCCGGCCACTGGCGAAAGATTCCGGCCAAAATGATTACGTGGCTTTTTAAAAAAAAAAAAAATCGACAAGGCCTTAAACGACGTCATTTTCGGTCCTCCTTAAAAAAACAACGTCGTTTTGCCATCCTACATGGATGGCCTCACAAAAACGATGCCATCCTAGGGTTTTTTCGACCTAGCTCGGTTGGCCGTCGTCGCTCGGCCTCTGCCATCGCTAGGCCACCGTCGCTTGCTCAGCCGCCATTGCTCGGCGCTGTTCGGACGCCCTCGATGCCATCCTACATGGATGACCTCACTGGTCGGGGTCGAGGTCGAGGTCGGGGTCGGAGCTGCGCCGCCGAGTGGCCATCGTCAGGGTCGGGGTCGAGGTCGGAGCCGCGGCCATCGAGTGGCCATCTTCGGGGTCGGGGTCGGGGTCGGGGTCGGAGCCGCGGCTGCCGAGTGGCCATCGTCGAGGTCGGGTTCAGAGCCACGGCCGCTGAGCGCAAGGGCCGTCGAGGACGACACCGGAGATTTAGGGTTTTGAATTGGGGGAGACACCAAACGGCGTCGTTTTGGTGTTAGAATGCTGACTATGCTCTCCGGCGAGCCGCATCGGCTTCAAAAATGAATAAAAAATGCCACGTCGGATTTCCGGCCAACCAGATCGGAGTTGGCACCAAAGTGAGCTTTTTTCAAAATTTTTGGCACTTAAGTGATCCGACAAAAACTTTTGGCACTAAAGTGAGCGCCGTACACAACTTATAGCACCGTTAGTGTACTTCTCCCCCTGAATGCAATAACGTGATAAAATCACATTGGGCTTAAACACATCTCAATTCAATAATAAATGTGGTTGAACGGACTGGTGTTTTAATCGCGATATCTGATGATATCCTTCAAGGCTGTCTAAGGGAGGAAAATGAGGAAAAGGCGCTGACTTCCTTCGTATTGAGTAGTTCGAAGATTAAAACTTTATTTACTTAAGAACAAATAGGATCATTACGTATGATATTAAACTAAGATCATCTTCAAAAGATGCATGGTTCATGGACGAACTAGGCTCATGCCTAATGAGGATAGGGACCGATTGTCAAGATGGACAAGATGTGACACCTAGAAAGACTTTTATATGACAAAGGAGACAAGAATGCATCAAATCAAACCACACATGAAATAGGAGAATTATTGCCATGCCGTAGTACAGACCAAAACCACTAGCCTTCCAATGGATGGTAAGCCCTCATGATGTTACTCGTAAGTAAGATATACCATCAAATGGTCATCATTTTTTAAGCATAAGGACAATATAATTTTGCCATAGTGCAAAGAAGTAGAGGGCCTCATCTTACAGGTCAACCTGGAAAGATGAGGAGTAAAATGTTAGCATTTTGGTTTGGCATAACTGTAACTTTTTTGCTTCCCCCTTTCTTTTCTCTTGGGTAGCACCTTTCATAATATTTTGCATGTTGCGAAATTAGGAGGGAAGAGAAAGGGTTCTAAAGACACAATCGTATTTGAATGGAGGGAAAGAGATATTATCATTAAAAGGGATTAGAAGAGAGGAAAGATTGGTCTAATCAATTTTATGTTCATCTTAAATCTCTACGAATCCCTCCATTTGGAGAGATTCCGAGGGAAACTTGTATTACTTGACAAATTTATTTTTCTTTCTCGCTTATGCCTTTATGGTCATAATACATTTTTTTAATCTCTTTCCCCCTGCTAGTATTCAAACAACATTATAACTCAATTCCTTTCATTTCTCTCATAACTAACTAAATCCATTCTTTTCTTTCCTAATCACTCCATCTAAATTGAGTGTAAAATTGTTGTATTGAGTAGAAACTTTCTTCCGACCAGTAGATATTGAAGATTTGCATAAATTACTACATGCTAAAAACTTCTCAAGAAGATGTGCCCATGAAAGATTTGCATAGGTAGCACCGATCATTAATTCCAAATCTCTAGGGCTCTAAATGAGCGGGCCAGATCGGGCTTCTAGCCTTATTTTTTTACCGGCCCAATATTTCGGACCTAAAATTTTTAGGCCCAAAAAAACTTGAACCCGAAATAAACTATATACACCGCCCATCTTCTATTTTGGGCTTTTGGGATACTTTTGCTAGAGAGCCCTTAAACCCTCTCTCTAAATAAAGAACTTTTTTTCCTTTTCCATTCTTAATCTATTCAATAGGTTCAAATGAGGGCTTTTGGTTTATTGGCAAAGAATTGAAATGACAATTTTATTCCAACAGGATTGTAATTGAAACTTGTCAATCCATTTCGTTTTATCTTTGACCAAACATAGTCATAAGATCTCATAATTATGCATAGAAAATTTAATTAGGTAGTCCAATACTGTTGGACTAAGTGTATGTTTGTGAAATGAGCAAGATCCATAATTTAGGCCCATAGTGTTGTAGTGAGTCTATTTTCAAGATAGCTTCTTACTGGTCTTTTAAAGTGTGGTCTTGCAAAAATGAGAAAAAATGTAAGAGCGATGAAAAGCACACAAGAGAGAAGGAGAAGATTGAGTTTCATACACATTCGAGATTGAATTGCATTCAAATTGATGAAAGACTTTGGCTGTATTTGGTTTAGCATTTGCAAGGGGTTTTGAGTCCAATACAAATGCTGAAAGTCCAAAATTACTTGGGGAAATGCAATTGTGTTTAATAAAAAAAATTTGCAAATGGACTTTGAGTTGAATGTGTGTTTGGTAAATAAAACTTTCGTAATGGGCTTTGATGGGTATAATATATATATATCTATATATATATATATATATATATATATATCTATATATAAAGGGGTTAGGATCGGAGTACTATATGAGAGAACAATGAAGCATATGAGAGATTATCGAACAGATCTATTTGATATTGAGAGTGTATAAGATTTAAATAAAGTCGCGAGAATTAAACATAATATAAAGACCAAAAGCAATATATAAAATGTAAAGTAAGAGTATGCATAAACAAAAACCAACCATGAAGGTGGTATGAACTTGTATTGAATAAACTGAAAGTTTACATGTATTGAAAGATGCAGCAATTTAAAGCATCAAGTCATCCACTAGGGCGGTAATCCGCACTCCAGGGATTATCGATGTTTGTATTACAAGAGATGGTTAACCAACTATCATGTAAGTTGGTAACCATGTATAAACTATGCTAGATGTATTTGAAAACAAACAAACTTACTTTGTAACAAGGGATACAAGGTAAGAAAGCTTGAGGCTTGAAGGGATGAGGGTTTACAAGAGGATGGAGAGGATGGAGAGGATGGAGAGGAAGAAGGAAGAAGTGAGATCTGAAAAATTTCGAGTCCCCTCTTCTTGTGTTGAGAAGGTGTATTTATAGGGGTGCTACAGTGCTGAACAGTGTAAAGTGAACAGTACTGAGTGAATAGTGTAAAGTGAATAGTGAACAGTGAACAGTGTATGCTACGATGTGTAGTCTTTGCACCGCTTGCAACAATGTCGGCATGTGATGTCTTGATTTTAATCTCTGTCTAGGTTGATTCCGTAGCAGTCGTCTTCATTGGTGTTTCCACTGTGATGTGACTGTGAGGATTCGTCTGTGTTGTCTTGAGATTTGGAAGATCCACATTGTGATCCTTCCGCCTCTGATAGCATTGTCCTGAGGATGTTGCAGTATTCTTCTTTGTTCTGGACTGCAGCAAGTGCTACACTTGCCATGGATTTCTCCTGTAAAAAGGATGTATTTGATGGGACCGTGGTTATCATGTTTTTCTCGGCTATTTAGCCATGTTCTAACCGCACTTCGGATCCTTGTTCATGGTATTTGAATCCATCCCACCATTTTGTTTTGTATTTTCGGACAAGGACTAGTACTCCAGGTTTTGTGGATGTATTGTATTCAAATTCCCATGCTGTTACCCAAGAGATTCTGAATATTATAAAAAAAATGCATAAGGCATGGGAACCTTCTATCATGTGGTGTTGGTACGAAGTATTCGCTAAAAACCTTGTAACCTTGTTTGACTGTGGAATGTAGTATTATGTCCAAAGGACCAAAGAGATCCCACCAAGAGTCAAACCAATTTGGTAGGCTTTGTCTTGGGAAGTTGTCTTTGAAAAATAATAACCAAGTGTGCTGGAAATTTGTATTTTGTCGGAAAAAAACATTCCACCAGGCTTGTTGGTAGTCCCAGTAGGTGTATGAGGAAGAATATGGTAGACTTTGGGTAAGTCCGGGTTTGGAATTTTCTGGGTGTATGAGGTGAGGCTCCCCAGTGTGAGGGGTGTATGACTTTACCGATGGATATAGTGGAGTATAGAATGTTTTTCGTATTGTTTTTGTCGCAAAATGAGTAAATCTTGCCGATTCTGTCTCCACTAAAATTTGCTCATAATAAGCAAGGGATTTGTTTGTATTGTTTGGTTTGAATAACCAATTTTTTTGAAAGATGTTTTTTGCAAATTTGATTGGGTCTTCATCGAAGAACCCATCTTCTACTGATCAATATTTTTGAAATGATGTTTTGGGGAAAAATTTTGATTTTTGAGATTGAGGGGTTGCCTGTGGCCTAATAACCACCTCATTCGAAATTCTTTTGTATTCTACTGGTTTTTGTGTAACCAGCTGAGAAGGATTGTTGCTTACCTCAATGGCATTGGATGTCTCTTTCTTTGCCTTGTTTTGTATAGACTGTGCAAGTAACAAAATGGTTTCTTTTGGTATCATGTCGCCTAGTCGTTTGAAGGCCGATCTTTGGATCGATGATATGGGTTGTATTTTCGAGGTGTATTTGGTGTTTGGTATTGTTGTAAGAATGACTCGATTGTTTTATGCCATTTGGAGCCATGTCTTGATGGGTGTTAAGCCTGTTGGCTTTGTGATGTCTTGGAAGTTTCGGCAATGACTTTGTCTTTGCCTTTGTCTTTTTTGGTTTTGGTTGATCTTGGCATGATGGTATCCCCTGTAAAAATTCTCTTGTGAGAAAATCAGGTAATGAATTTGAAGAACCATTTATAAATTCAATGTCAAAATCGAATACTGAAAGTATGGTGCAATGTTTAACACGTCTTTTTGTAATACGTCTTTGGCTGATTTGCAATCAATTCTCAAGAGAAATTTTTGATTTAATAAATCTCCTTGGAATTTTGATATGGACAAAACTATAGCAAGTATTTCTTTTTTGATCGTTGAATAATTTTGTTGAGTAGAATTCCAGTGTTTTAAAATAAACTGAACAACTTGTTCTTTGTTATTATTGACCTGTTTAAGAATACCACCATAACCTATTTCTGAGGTATCTATTTCAACTATTTTGAATGCAGATGGGTCAGCAAGATGTAAGCATGGTATATCTTTAACATGAGACTTAATTTGTTTGACAATGTTGGTATGGACGGAAGTCCATGGTGGAGGATCTTTTTGCAATCTTTGGTGTAAGGGTTTACAAAGGATATTTATATTAGGGAAGAAATCCAAAATATAATTAAGACTCCCTAAAAACCTTTGCAATTGTGTTTTATCTTTAATCTCATCTGGGAATTTATCAATAAAGGAAATCGATCTTTCTATTGGAGTTATGGTGTTTAGATGAATGTAATGACCTAAGAATCTAATCTTGGTTTTAAAGAGTGCAATTTTAGTAGGAGAGACAACAAGACCATTTTGTATGATTATTTTTATGAAATTAGACAAATGTTTAAAATGTTGTTCTATATTGACGAAAAACAAGAACATCATCTATGTAAACTATGATGTAATCAGAATAAGGATTGAAGATATCATTCATAATTCTTTGGAATTCGAAGGGGCATTTTGAGACCGAATGGCATAACATTCCATTCGTATTGGCCAAAAGGAACAGTAAAGGCTATTTTGTATTTATCATTTTCACTGATTTGTATTTGCCAAAAACCTGACTTCATGTCGAATTTAGAGAATATTTTTGACCTACATAATCTATTTAACAAATCTTTTTTGTTAGGTATCGGATATCTCATCCACCTAAGGGCTGTATTTAAGGGTTTATAATTAATGACTAACTGGGAACTCCTCTTTCTAGTTCAGCATTTTTATTGACATAGAAAGCGAATGACTCCATGGTGATTGACTTTTTCTTATGAGTTTTTTATTCAAGAGATCTTGTATTTCTGCTTGGCAAAATTTTAGAACTTCTTGGTTCATTTGTGTAGGGCGAGCTTTTGTAGGTATTTTGTTTTCAGAAAAATCATGTTCATAAGGTAAATCAACAATATGTTTTTTTCTTTCCCAAAAAGCATTGGGTAAGGAAGAGCATATGGTTTTTTCTATGTGTTTTTGTAGAGAAGTTATTTTTTCTATAACATTTGGTTTTATAAGATTTTCTTCTATTCTTTTAAATTCTAATTCTTCTTTTAAGAATTCAAGTTGGTTTTCTTTGTCTTTTATAAGGCAAGTTGATTTCAGAAATAGAATGTTCTTGTAAAATGTTTAGGCTTCTCTTTTGTGGTTTTGTTATGAAATTGAAGGTGATTTTTCTGTTCAAAGCATGAGTTTCAATACCTTCATTAGTGACTGAAAAAGGTTGGATTAATTGTATGAAAGGTGTCCCAAGAATTACCTGTTGTCTCATGTTCTTGACTAAAAGAAAAGATGTTTTGTAGGACATTTGATCTTTTATTATTAAAGCTTTTGGTAGTTTGTATTGTATATTTAGTTTGTCTCTTGAGGCTGATTTTAGAGATTCTGATGTTTTATCAAAGTATTTGGTTGGAACAAGGCCTTCTTTAATACAGTTGAGGTCAGCTCCTGTATCAAAGAGTGCTGTTGTTTCAATAGTAAATTCATTGTTGATTTTTATCAAAATATTTATAATCCATTTCCTAGATGTTATTTCTGTTAATAACATAAGAAAGGCTGGATCGGTGGATTGAAGTATTAGTGATTTCATTTTGGTCTTCTAGAGTCTTACCTTTTATAACGAGGGATTTTATAGCAGAAATTTCCTGTTTCATTTCTACCTGTGTTGCTTTAAGGGTTTGTATTTCTAATTTTTGTTGTTTTATTTCATTTTGAAGGTCATTAATGTTTATGGGTCTAGAAAGAGGTTTTTTGTTTCTATTTAGAATGTCTTTGAGATTGTATGAAGTATTGGAATTAGTAACAATGATCATGGAGGAATGAAATCTATTTAAGTATTCTTTTTTAGCCTCTGGATCGGTTATTTTATCGGCAGTGCTAAGGAGGAATTCTTCTTCTTTGGTTAACATGTTTATTTCAGGAATGGGTTTGTCTGGTGAGGCGTCTTCATAATCGAATCGAAGAGTTTTCTATTTCATTTAAGCGAAGACCTTCTTCATTAAGAAGTTCATCAGAAGAAGTGTCATCATTTTCTATAAGGATGTTATTAAGCTGGTGTAGAGTGTTATCGTCTAAAGATAATTCATTCATTCTTTTATTAATTCTATAGTATTTTGAAATATGGCATTTTCTTCCACAAGAGTAGCATTTAATATCTTTAAAGTTTTTCTTATCAGTATGAGGTCTATTTTGATAATTCTGGTATCTACGTTTATTTTTATGAGGTTGAGGTTTATTGCTATGTTTCTTTGTCTCTTTTTCAGGGGGGCAAGTTCCCTTGCATTTTGATTTTGTCTTTTCATTATAAGAGGGATCATACGAGCACGAAGTCTCCTAAGCTTCTATTGGTGAGAGATTGTTCTTCTTTGAGTTGTCTTTGTAATTTAATCGTATTACACATTTGTGTTCCTTGTCTACGTAAACATAGGAGACTATTTCTCCATAGGAAAGAAGATCATAAGGTATTTGGCCACTGTATTCTTCTCTAATTCTATCTCTAACTTGGTCACCTATAATTTGAGGTAAACCAACTAAGAATTTTTCTTTCCAAAAGGGTTGATTGCAGTATGGTCTAACAAGAACTCTTTGAAGAAAGAGTTCTTTGTATTCTCTGAATCTTCCTAAGGATTTACAACGCATATTGGATAAGAGATCTTGGTTCCTATCTCTAATGTGTGAAGGGTCTCCTATGAAGTGTTGTGAAATGGAGTAAATAAGGGTGTTCACCGCATCTTGGATGAGACATCCTTGATCATCATCCATGCGTTGTCCAAAATCGTCTATTTTATACGCAGTTAAAATCTGTATTTTTTGTTCATCAGTCAAATAATTATCCCATCAACCTTTTAGTTGTCCAGTAAAATCAGCTACTAAAAGATTAGCAACAGCATGATCGAAACATCTTGCTGTGTTTTATAGGCATTAGCAAGCATTACCATGTTATTAAGAATATTCATGATATTGGTTTCGGCTACACCGTCTATATTCCATTCATAAATGGCATCCGGAGAGTATTTATTCTGTATTTTTGCGATGATTCTTCTTGAGCGATGTATGGTGGGGTAGCTCTACCGTAATAAAGTTTTTGGGGATGTCTCCAATTGAGTCTCATTTTACCTCAAGGACAGATTCATTATCAGAGTCACTAGAGGGTTTGGTCAAGGTACTAATAGTAGGTTGGTCAGGGGTGTCATTAATAATTAGTCCTTGAAATTTAGGAGTGTCTAGTATAGGGGCAGGTTCTAGCTTTGCTTTCCCTAGGAGTTTTTTCTTTTGTTCTATGGCTTTGGCAAACTCCGAACTAAGGTTTTTTGGAAATTCAAAGGCCTTAAAAATAGGTTTTTTGAGTGTTTCAACAGGTGGAGTAGTAACGTGAGTAGGGTTTTGTATGGTGGATTCTATCCTGTTTAATTGTTTTCCTATGGTTACAAGATGTTGATTAGTAAAATTGTTTTGTTCAATGACTTTATGGGTGTAAAGAGAGTCTCCTTTGTCAGGAACCCTAAAAGGAGTGGCAGTAACCTCGCTTTCTCCATGTTGTATTTTTATTCTCCTAAGGGGTGGATGGTTGGATTCTATGGTTTCACCATTATCAAGTTTCCACTTGTAATGGTGGTCTAAAACAACAATCTCTTTAGGTTCAAGGAATTGTTCTTCTAACCAATCGAAGAAAAATATATGGACTTCATATTCGTACATGTAGTCGTAATATTTTTGCTTGATATCTTTTGCTTTATCAGCAAAGGTTTTGAAGAACCATTCTTTAATTTGTTTGTTGTTTTCATAATTAAATTCTTTGTTAAGGAAAGTTCTGTTTGGTTCAAATTGTTTTTCTAAAACATTAAGCTCAGCATCTATCATTTGAGAATAAGTGGGAGAATGATGAGGAGAATCTGTATTTCCTAGGATAGGTTCAGGCTAGTTTTGTTGGTAAACCGGTCTGGAAATTCCTGATCTATTGTCTAGACCAGTGATTTCTGGTTCAGGTGGTAACTCAGGATTATTTCTACTAGTATTAGGGGGTAACGGTGTTGTATTACTTATAGAAGGATCTCCACGAGTACTAGGAGGAATAGTAATTATAGGAGGGAGATTGGGATTAAGATCAACAGACCTTGAGTAAGATGTTTGAAATGAAGGACTAGATCTTGAATCGAAGGATCTTCTAGGAAATCTAATAGTGACGCTTCCTTCCGGATGTTGAATAACATTGGTTGGAGTTGTATTTTGAACAATTTGTTGGGGAATTTGGTTCTCTAATTCCCATTGTTCTGGTAAAGTGACTTGATTCCAATTAAGAGATCTTGGAATCGTGGTATTTGCTCTAGAAATGTCAGTTTGGAGAAGAAGTGTTTCTCCTTTTGGACTATGTTTAAAAGCATTTTCTCCAAAGGCGGATGCCATGGCTTTATAATGAATCCTATAAACAAGAGCTAGAGGAATAGATCCGTCTGCCACTTTGTAATTGTGTGTTTTGATTTGAAGTGTGAGGGCTCTAAGGATATTTTTATCTTTAAGAGAAACTGAGAAATTGGGGTAACAGTCAAAATGTATTGGTCCTTTACAGAGACTTGTCTCTATAGTACCAAGAATAGATTCATCATAGTTCAAGAGACGAGAATCTCTTAAGACTAAAAGAATGGATGTAAGACCTTCTTTTGTAAGAGGTTTGATTCCTACTTGAACTAATCCTATATGAATGTAATTATATTTTTGTTTATGCTTATGGATGGATTCTTTATTAAGAAGATGTATTTTTTCATAGGAATTAGAAAGAGGAACATCTCTTTCTTCAGTGGTTATGACATAATCAAATTTTTTGAAAAACTTCAATTTTGATTGTTTGTATATTTCTTTAAGCTGTATTTTAGGAATTTCCCAATTTTCTATAGATTTGTTGAAATCTTCTATCCTTACTTCTTCTCTATGTATAGGACTTGGATCTGAGTCCATTTGTGATAGAGAACTAGAGGAAGATGTAGATCTTCTAAGTAAGCTCATACTTAAGATCGGAACTATTCCTTCTTCAGAACCGTTACAGAGTTAAACCAACAGACTAACAGCCACTCAGGGACTTACGGCCTGGACCACTCTATAGAAACAAGAAGGATGCCAACGAATGGCTCTCGATCTATGAGTATGTTCTTACAAAGACTATCTATACCTTCCCACTGGCTCTGATACCATAAAGGGGTTATGACAATTCATAGGAATCCAAAATATAATTGAGACTCCCTAAAAACCTTTGCAATTGTGTTTTATCTTTAATCTCATCTGGGAATTTATCAGTAAAGGAAATCGATCTTTCTATTGGAGTTATGGTGTTTAGATGAATGTAATGACCTAAGAATCTAATCTTGGTTTTAAAGAGTGCAATTTTAGTAGGAGAGACAACAAGACCATTTTGTATGATTATTTTTATGAAATTAGACAAATGTTTAAAATGTTGTTCTATATTGGACAATATATATATGTATATATATATATATATATATATATATATATATATATATATATGTGTGTGTGTGTGTGTATATGTATATGTATATGTATATGTATATGTATATGTATATGTATATGTATACATATATACATATATATGTATGTATACATACATATACATACATATATGTATTATATATATATGTATATGTATATATATATATATTATTTTATTTTTATTTTTTAAAATTGAATTAAACCCTTCGCTAGATCGGCGAAAGGCTACGACCGCCGGCGGCCGTCGACTCAGGCGACCTCCGGCGAGAGTTGCGCAACCTAGCTGAGGGCCACCGGCGCCAAATCTAGCTCGCTGGCGGTCGGACCGGCGAAGGGCTACCTCATTTTTTAATTAAAAAATAAAAAACAAACAGGGGCAAAATCAGAAATATGAAGAATTAATGATGGTAGTTTTGAAAAAGAAAAAATAATTTCAGCATTCAGCGGAATGCTACTAGCTTTGGGCTTTCAGCATTTTGAAAGCAAATTGAAAGCTAAAAGCCAGTTTCAAAATTGAACCAAACGGTTCAGCATTTCCCCAAGGGGCTTTCAGGGTTGAAAGTCCCTTGAAAATGCTAAACCAAACGCATCCTTTGTTGTATTAGTAATAGTTTGTATCAAGTTTCAAATTAAGTTGGGTTTGCTCTTAGAGAGTGGAAGCACATGTTTGTTAGAAGGGTAGTATCTTTGTAGTTCTTAATATGACAAAACCCCTTTGTACTTTTGAGTCGATCCAGGATTGCTTGTGGGGTTTCACATAAATCTCGACATTACTATTCTCTTTAAATCCTCTCTTGTCATCCATTGTATTATTGTGATTATTCTTGATTTGGCTTGGTTGACTGGTTTCATATCTCACCTAAATGCGAAAGTTTCTTACTTCCCGACAAGCAAAAAGGCAGGTGACCTATAAGATTATCATTATCTTCATCTTTGTCTTGGAAATTAATTTACCCGACATTATTTAGATTGGACTAACTATCCAAAAACTCTACACAAATACCTTATTTTGCTCGGAGACAAAATTACATGCTCTTTTTTTTTTTTTCTAAATAAAGTAGGACAAAGGAGGAGCATGCTATTCTAATGAATTAGAATATTCGGTGAAAGTGAGAGGTTTGGATTGATTCAAGTCTCTCGCGGACCAAAGAGTTGGGATGGTGTCAAAATGTCTTCTTTCTTCTTCTAGTTCCTTTGATATTAGTGAGACCCTTTAGTTTTTTCTCACTTCTCCGTGTCGGTTTTTAATTGGAGGATGCCTTTTCCCGATTTTTCTCAAAAATTTATGCAGAATAAAAAAATAATCCAAAAAAGTTGGAGCAACTTATGTCAAGACTGTTAATTTTTGTGAATCAGCTTGTCATGCAACCCATCCCAATTTTTTCTTGCACTTAGACTAGTTGTAGCTTGTTGAGCTTGAGACCGATTGCATAAGAAATCATTTTAGGTTATTTGCAATCAATGAAGCAACTCAATTGTCTCGAAAGTGTATTTTTTCAAGAGATTTCTCGTCAATGTCTAAAGTGGGCTGAAGGGGAAATTGTCAGACTTGATTAGACACTATTCGTTTATGTACGCATGTATGTTATATGAAAAGATGCTTCAGCGAATTCTTGTTGGATTTGAGTGAAACAAAGTCATTGGCATGCTTGGAAATGCTAGGTCTTTGAATTCGTTTGTTGGTCGTGACTTTGATGTTCTCTACTCCCGTGCATTGAACGAAGAAATTATGGGTAGTTATGGCCAGAGAGATAATACTTAACCAATGAGATCTTACCATGTGGCGATATATTGCCTACAAAAATCAAAGGGTGGTAGATTGCCGCGTGCCACTAGGACACAAACTAATGATAGTTGACCCGTTGTCAGGTGCAACGAGTGGAGTGTTCTTTAATGGGCTCTATTTTAAATTCACCATGTCATAACATTTTAGATAAGAGATACCATAAAATCAGTCATAATTCCCAAGTTATTCATACATAAAAAATGACACTCTGTGAGGCATGTTTTAAAACAAAGACGCTAATTGCATGAATTTTTTTCTAGAATTTTCACTTCACAAAAGTATGTCAATATATTATTATATATAGATCTTGAGTTTTAATATGATGGAATCTCAGTTTAGGTCCCTAAAAAAAATTCAATTTTATGTTCAATTCCAATTTTGTCCCGAACTCTTTTTGTTTAAAAAAAATCCCAAAATTTAGAAAACTTAGGTCAAGTCTCAATTTTATCCTAAACTTTAGGTTCGGTTTTAATTTTACCATAATAATTTCTAAAAAGAAAAATCTCAAACTATAGGCTTAGTCCCAATTCTATCCCGGGCTATTTTTGTCTTAAAAATCACAAATTTTAACTATAGTTCCAAATTTAATTTGCCCTAAATTTTTTGTTTAAAAAATCACACATTTTAATTTAGTCTCAAGTCTAGCTCCATTAACCCTCCATCAAATAATTGTCATTAATTATTTGACTTGACATTTTCACGATGGTAACAAATCCACTTCAGCAATGTGACAGTAGAAAATTATCTCCAAAATAAAATCCTATGCTACGAAAATTAGAGAAATTAGAGACGACTGATGGAATATTTTAACGAATGGCTGATAATGGCAAATTTGGGACAAGATTTGAAAGTTGGTGATGTTCTTTAGAAAAAAAAAATTAGGGTAAATTTGGAACTGAATCTAAAGATGGGTATTTTTTTTAACCAAATAAGAAGTTCGGGGCAAAATTAATACTGGACCTAAAGATTTGGGCTTTGTAGAGAATTAAGGCATTGGAATGTTGGATTTTTTTCCTAATAAATTGGTAGGTCATTGTTTACATTCCGTGGCAAGAGTTGGGATCCGTTTAGCCAGCGAGCCAGCGAGCCAGCGCCCCGCGTAGAATTTGGAGTGGGTGGTGGTGCTGAATGCTGATGCAGAAGAAGAAGAAGGAGCTCTCTCCTCTCGCAATGGAACTTGTGCAAAAATTCATTTCACGCACTCTCTCCCCTCTTCCGTAAGCCCTCTCTCCTCCCTCCCCTTCCACCCAATTCCATAGGATCCCAAGCAGCTCGAGTCAACTCCAGCTAACCCTCCCCTCCAATCTCGCCGTCGTCCCAAGTGACAAGAACCTCCGAGGCTCGAAAGTTCACACCAGGTTTTTCCAGCTCCTGATTATCGGTTTTTCCCTTCTTTTTGGTCTGTTTTTCCGGCTCTCCTTTCATTAAAGACGCCGATTGTTGTCGGAATCGGTTTTGTCTCCGGAGTCAGAATCGCTGTGGCCTCAAAGGCGAACCCTTTTGGCCAGGGTCGTCGTCCGTTCCTAATTTTTCGGTTTGCGCGGGTTCGGCATTCATGGGATTGGGAAGTGCGATCTGGGTTCTCGATTTGCGGCGGAGAAAAGCTGTTCTCTGATATGGGTTGTTCCGTATAGGTGATAAAGGTGCAATTTTTCCATCTGGGTTTGCTGAGTTTGGGATGGGGAAAGACCTATCGAATCTGGGTTTTGGGGCTGATTTCGATTAATTTGAAATCTTGTCGTCTGAATAATTGTGCTCTCAAATAATTCGGCGCTTTTCTGTTTTAGCTGGATTTTGACGTGTTATGTATAGAGAGAGAGTTCTTTATCAGAAGTAACTCAAACCCTAAATTAAAAGGGTTGTGATGGCGGAGGAGACGTCTGGTGTGATGAACCTTGATTTGAATTTGGGTCCTATCCCCGAGCCAGGGTCAGGATCTGTACCTGTTGAAGCTGTGAATTTGGATGATTGGATTGGAGAGCCTCTTCGCGGGCACAGGGAAGCTGCTCGGTTAAGGGGTTGGCCGCGGTGGAGATGGCGACAGGCGCCCGAGGCACAGAACATTTCAATGGAGTTGAGTGAATTGATAGATAATTCTGTTGATGGGACTTCACTGCAAGCGGGTGAAGGTAGTGTCACTGCCGAGGAGAGAGCGAGTGATGTCCCCAAAGTTTGTGAAAATAATACCAACTTCTTAGAAGACGGAGCGACAGATAAGGACAATGTTTCAAAGAATAACGGGACTGATGGGGGTTTCTTCGATCGCAACATATGCTTGGAGTTGGCTAGAGACCCTGTTGTTACTTGTTTCGGTCACCTGTTCTGCTGGCCATGCCTTTATCGATGGTTACAACTTCATGAGGATATCAAGGAATGTCCAGTTTGCAAAGGAGAAGTCACATATAAGAACGTGACACCTATATATGGCCGTGGGAACAACATTCATGAGCCTGAGGAAGATCCAAGTCTTAAAATTCCCGTTAGGCCCCATGCACGTCGTGTTGAGAGTTTGAGGCAAACCATCCATAGAAATGTTCTCAATTTCCCTATGGAAGAGATGATCCGGCGCCTTGGAAGTAGATATGATTTGACTAGAGATCTTTTTAATCTACAAGACTCTGATGGTACTCGTGAAACAGGTGGGAGGACTGCTTCCTTGATAGACAGGTTTCTAACTTCTCCGAGGATGCGCAAGGAGCAAAACACAGTCGTTCCTCCAGATGATATAGTTGACTTAGGCACTGTTTGGTAACCATCCAAACAGTGCCAATTCCCGATTTTTTTGTTCCTGTAATCGGTTTGGGCGAGAATCGCGTTTGGTAAAAATTTTGTTCGGGACCAAATTTGTTCCCAAGAACAGAACGTGGGGACGAGAATCGAAATAAAAAAAAAAGTTGATTCGTTCTAACAAAATGAAAATCAAAATTTTTCTTCTCTTTTCTTCTTCTTCGTTGATTGCCGTCCCGTGATTGCCGCCCGCCGCCGTTCGCCGCCGCTTGCCACCGCGGGTCGCCGCCATCCGCCGCCGCCGGTTGTCGGCAACTAAAAAAAAAAAAAAAAAAATAAGGAAAAAAAAAAAAAAAAAGGAAAAATTATAAAAATTATTTAAAAATAAAAATAAAAAAAAATTATTTCACCGGTGACTAGCCTGAAGAAGAAGAAGAATAGGAGAAAAAAAGAAAAATATTATAAAAATTATAAAAATTATTTAAAAAATTAAAATAAATTGATTTGGAAGCAGTAATCAACGAACACTGCACCAAACGCAATTTTATTCCGTAATCGAAATTTTGTACGTTTACCAAACGTGTTTTTTTACTTATCGAATCGGTTAACAGAATAAAAAATAATCATTTCGATCGAATTTGCTCCTAATAATTATTACCAAACGCACCCTTAACACAAAAATGTAGACGAAGTTTACCTGGTTTGAGGTTTTTGTGATATTAACCGTAATATAGTTATTTATTCTGTTCACTTGTAAAAATTCCATTTCTTTCCCATCTATAAATTAAAAATATTAATAAAATATTACAAACATAAAAACACGTATATAAAAATTAATAAAGTCGGATGGGCCGAGCCATTTCGAGCTACACAATGTGAAGCCCAATAACATGGCTAGCCCGAAATGTCTCTCCATGTAGCGACAAAAGTGGAATTAATAAAATATTATAAAACTCGAAAACTCCATTGGTTTATTTAGGCTAATGATTTTCGGGTTGGGCAAGGCTTTCGGGTTCTTCGACTTTTATCTTCACCCCATCTCATCATAAGTCGGGCTATAGCACATGTCAAAATTATTTCATGAAGATGGCAGATGCATAACAATTTATAAACCGTTGAAACCGTACATTCATTAGAGAGCTCTTAAACTCTTTCTCCAAATATAAAACCTTTTTATCCTTTTTGAGTTGTAATCTAATTAATAGGGTCAAATGGCTGGTTTCGTATTATTGCCAAACATTGAAATGAATAACTGGATTCTCACCATAATCATCTATTTTTTAGAAAAACATAATTAGAAAATATCTCATATCTTTATCATCTTTAGTGATTAAACCCAAAATATATAATTCGATAGATCAATATTATTGGGCTAAGTGTCTATGTGATGAGCTAGAACCATGAGTTGGAAGTCAATAGCACAAGTTGTAGTGGGTCTATTTCTAAGATACCTTTAGTCTTAACAATGTGGTCCTTCAAATATGAGAAATGAAACTCAAAGGAATTGACGGGGGCCCGCATAAGCGGTGGAGCATGTGGTTCAATTCGATGCAAAGCGAAGAACCTTACTAGGGCTTGACATGCCGCAAATCCTCTTGAAAGAGAGGTGTGCCTTCGGGAATACGGACACAGGTGGTGCATGGCTGTCGTCAGCTCGTGCCGTAAGGTGTTGGGTTAAGTCCCGCAACGAATGCAACTCTCGTGTTTAATTGCCACCGTTGAGACCTAAGAGAGAAAAGAGAGAAAGAGGAGTCAAGTCTTGTACTCATTCAAGTTTGCAGTGCCTTCAAATTGAGGACATACGAGTTTGTCGTATTCATTGATTTTCTAAATGGTTTTATCAATCGTCAAATGAGTTGTGTTTACTGTTGGAGAGTGGTAGCACATGCTTTGCAATTTAGACTTTGTGGTACAGTGTCTTGTAGAAGGGTAAGCTTATGTCTCTGTAATTCTTGGTGTGATTAGACTTCTTTGGACTCCTTATTGAAGTTAGGTAATGGATTCCGTCACCACATGATCTTTTTTCTTTTCATGTAGAAAGGGTTTCCATAGAAATACCGGTATTATTATTCTCTTTGAATCCTCTCTCATTGCTTCCACCGTATTAGCATGGTTGTTCTTGGTTGGCTTGATTGATTAGTTTCGTGTCTCACCTAGTGTGGAAGAGTCTTGTTGACACCTAAATTTTGGCGACCCATTTGGTCATTTATTTATTGCATAAAAATTAGGGATTAATATTAACCCCTAAAAAAAAAAAAAAGAATTGCATAGCATATAATTTTAGTTGCACTTATTTATTTGTTTATCACTTTTGCATTTGATCAGCGGCGGATGAGCTTTAATTTTACGAGTTGACAATTCGGTATTTTCAGAAAGGATTCATATTATTCTTCTAATATTCGGTAAATATATCATATACTCACGTGATTTATACATTAAGCGATATGTTTTACTGAAGATTGGAAGTTTAAGGATGAAATATCAAGAGGGAAAATTGCACGTGGGGCATATCTTGAGCGATATATTCAATGTTTCAAGACAAGAAATATTTCATGGTCAAGGTAGATTTCATAGGTGAGCTGAAAAGAAAAGAAACAAGAAATAAAGAAAAATTGGCTTACAAATGCATGATACGCAGGGGTGAGGAAGGAAAAGGAATTTCAATATATATCATAGATGCTCACGGGATTTTGTGCATCCATTGAAAAAAAAGGAAAGAAATAAATTATAGGAACGGAAATTTCAGTCACGTCCTTGGCCTATAAAAAGATGGGCGCACTATAGACAAAGGGAGGAGGCCACCAAAAAGTTGAGACACAGCCACAAACCTGAGAAAAGCATGAACATACGTGAATAGAGAGAATGGAGGAGGAAAATTTGTGAGGTGCGGGGTTGGCTCATTGAAAATCGTGAGAGGCAGAGAGCACCTCGAAGATTCATTGAGGCACTCACGTTGACCAACGGAGACAACACTGCTTGCACCAAGAAAGCCCTGCATCGCTGCCGTTCGGACTTCCCTGTTCGGTGACCACACTGCTTCCCTGCCACGAGAAGCCCTGCACAGCTACGACGTCCTCATACGAATAAAAATTGGGCCCAACTAATGCGATGGTTGATGCCGCTCCCTGTTCGAGACCTTGACATTGGAGCCCTGCCGCTCTGCTATCCGAGCCCTGCGGATGAGCCTTGCCTATAATCCCAACATCGCGCTCCTGCGGTTGTTGAACCCCCACATCCGAGATCATTCTTCATCGAGCTTTTGTCGTTGTCACTCTTGAATTTGTCTTATTGCAGGTGTTCTTTAGTCGAGTTTCAAGGAGGTCCATCGTGATTGTGCATGGAAATTGGTTAAGGATTATATCACGACCGAATTGTGATGGAGAATTCGGTCAAGATTCCATCACCGCTTGGACTCCGAAAAGCTTATTGACCTCCACCACGTGTACAGAAGAAGACTTATGAGCTGGTCTTTATTTTTTGCAAGAAACGTAAAAGGGGTGCACTAAATCTTTTCCCTTGATCAAAATTCATAAAAGCTTCTCAAAATTCTTGTTCTCCAGAGATATACACGCACGATGTAATAAACATTGGTCCAAGTAGAGAAGAACCCATCCGAAGAAAGAGACGTCCAGGAAGAATACAATTGCTGAAGATTCTTTTTTTTTTTTTTTTTTTTTTTTTTTTTTTTTTTTTTGCAGATTTTCCAGCGAGGCACCAATGCCGAACCATCTTGTCCGTCCGTGAGTCGCAAAGACCCGATCCTCACCGCGCCATCAACCGAGACCAAGCACCACCACACACCGCCGGTCACCCATTGAGTGGATTCCACTCGGTCCAAATTTGGTAATATCATTTGCGGAATTAGGTAATTATCATATCTAAATTTGATTTAGATATTTTATTGCCTAAAACATGCTTTTCAATATCTTACGTGCATATTTGAATTATCGGTGTATTCCCAATTATGGTTTATTGCCCAATCCGCAACCGCATATAATTTTTTATTCCATCTATAAGGCTTTAGATGGAATAATTAATCACGCGGGAATAAAATTGATATTTTGATCTTTAAGGCTTAAGATCAATTTATCGATTTTACTAGCAAAATAACCAAGTTGAGTAGATATCGTTTCCAAATTTGAACAATGGATATGGTATCTTTGATGATTTTGAATGGCTCGGTGCTTGTCTCATCTTGATTGCTTTATTTATCTTGAAATATGTTTGAGTTAGTTTAGGTTCATATTAAATGCATATTTAGAATATCGCATACTTTAGGGTAATCTGCATGTTTAGACTAAGCATTTTTATTTATTCTGAATTGTCGAAATAAAAAATACCAAAAACATAAATTTAGGATGTTAAATTGTCGTTCCATCAATTTAGATTGCATGTTTAATTATTTGACAATTTTAATTTCGAATTTTCATAAAAAAAAAATACAAAAATATCGCGTGCATGTCATATAGAATTAGGTTCATGAAATGCATGCCATTTAGTGATTGTTGCTAGGTCCATTCAATTAGAAATTGTCCGTCATTAGAATTAGGTCATTTGGTTAAATTGCATTGCACATAGATTAGATTTCATTAAACAAGAAAAAGAAAATCCTAGAAAAGATTGAGTGATTGCAAATCACATCTAAGGCTTTTGATGTGAATTTTGAACTAACATTGCAGATGCTTTCGTTGCTTTGAGGTAAGTCTTGCAATTTATTTATTGCTTTCTTCGGTGTTAAATTGGTGGTTTGCACACCCGCATGGTCACCTCACATGTTAGGAAAGTGAAATTAATTCAAGCTGTTTGCCAAACATTTTTTTTTAAAAAAAAAGAATGGTACCAAAAGGGCATTAGAGAAATCTAGTGTAACCAAGTCCCCGTACCCATAGTCTCGGTTCGTAGGAGTAAAGTAAACCTCCCGTTGCTTTACTTGGGTTTCTAATCGACCTACCAAAAATAGATTAGTGGCGACTCCTAATTGAAAATCATTTGCATGTTAAGAACTTAAACCTAAGTCGCGAATTGGTATGGGCTTGGGAGAGCCCGAGTTAAGTTTAGGCTTAACAATCCATTAGCCAAACCCTAGGTGGTCCACACCCGAAAAATTGGTCGCGACAGCTTGGCGACTCCGCTGGGGACTTGAGTTGAAACTCTTAGTGGACTTAGGCCAATTTTCTTTTTTGAAAAATGTTTTTGTTTGGCAGCAAGGATTCCAGGTATGTCCCTAACATTTAAGGTGTTAAATGTTTTTGCAGATTGGGAGGTATAAGGGGAAGTGTTTGCTAACCCTTGTTTTATAGGGAGGTGAAGGAATGTATGGTTTAATTTCATGTTGAAGTGTTGCTTGATATTAAATTGTCATGCATGCCTTGCATTTGCACTACACTTTTGCACACACAACCCGCCGCCGGACCGGGCCGCACTAGGACACTTAGGATGGTATTGAGTTGGATACGACTTCGACCGCGAGGCCGCGTAGTAGAGGTTGCCCAACTCAATCCCGAAAGTTTCTTTCTTGGTGTCAAGAATGTTTACCTCTGCCCGCGAGGCTGCGTCGCATTGGGGTATCATTTTTGACTTAGCCGGAGTTAGGAGGACTTGACTTAGTATGCGAGGCTGCAACTAAGTCATCCCACCCTTTTAACTCCATTTTGCTTAGCCTTCCTAGTTAGAAATCGAACCTCACATCTCATGCGCATGTCTATGTGATTGCCATCGATTTTCCTTGGTGAAGTAAGTCTTCTACCTCTACACTATGTAATTTACTTACTTTGTCATAATTTTGGTCCGTCCATGACAATCTAGGTCAATCATTGATTTAATTCATTTGTCAATTAAAAATGAAATGAGGAAATTGCAATGCAATGAATCATTTGAAAATAAAAAAACCTTGGAGAATTTGTTTTCAATTCGTGTCTAGGAAATTTGATCTTGCTAGGGTGTCTATTTTTTAAACTCTCTTTAAGAAATCCCCTTCTTGTAAGAACTTGTCAAAAAAAAAAATGAAAAAAGTTGATAGATCATTGTCATGGATTGATTCTCTATTTGCACCTCATACTTATACATTTTCATTTAATTGAATTAGGTGATAACGGATCCTCCATGCTTGCCCATTATTACGCGATTAAGAGCTAGAATGGCCGACCAAACTGAAATGCGTGATCGGATGTCCGCTGTGGAGACTCAACTCCAACAAGTGCTCGCCTCTATACAGCTTGTAACGAATCAACTCCAATTCCTCCAAGTAAATCCAACAACTACACCTGCTATTCCTGAAATAATTATCCCGAAGCAAACAAACAAGGTTCAAATGATTGACGATGACATGCCCGGGTTGGACGATGACTCGGTCCTTGTTGGAAAGACCAAACCTGACAGCGTTCCAAAGACAGATCATGATGAGCACTTCACAAAGCTGGAGGAAAAATTGAAACAACTGCAAGAGTCGCAGAATTCACTCCCGTTCGACCTGTCTGTCTATGAGAAGGTCAACATGCCAAAGAAATTCAAAATGCCGGATTTTGAAAAGTACGATGGTACTTCCTGCCCAAAAGCTCATTTGCAGATGTACCACGTGCGAATGGCCCAATTTGTCAGAAACGAGCCTCTCATGATTCAATCGTTCCATGCGAGTTTGACTGGACCTGCACTGAACTGGTATGTCATGAAGAATGTGAACCTTCTCGACACTTGGAATGAAGTGGCTGACACATTTCTCAAGCAGTACAAGTTCAACATGGATATTGCACCTTCCCGAGAGGATCTTGAGAGGATGGAGAAAAAGAGGAACGAGTCATTCAAAGAGTATGCCGTGAGATGGCGAAATCGGCAGCTCAAATTACTCCTGAGCCTACCAACAAGGAATTGATGAAGTTGTTCGTCAAGACTCTCCCGTCTGAGTTCCGTAATCGAATGGCCAGCACATATGTTGAGAATTTCAACCAACTTATCCCGGTGGGTGAACAGATCGAAATGGGGATAAGAGAAAGATGGTTTACTGAGCCATCTAACAAGAGATTTTATACCAAGAAGGAGGAGGACCCTGAAGCTGAGATCAATATGGCCTACTTTCAACCGAATCGTGATCCGGTAATTAAGATTTCTACTGAGCAACAAGGTAGAGGACATCAATTCTCGGGTCGACGACGTAATGTTAGGAGACAATTTACACCTCTTCCCGGACCCCTATCCAAGGTTTTGCCTGTTCTCCAAAAGAAGGGATTACTCTCTACCGAGCCGAAGCGACCAAATCCCGAGCATTATCCTACATATAATCCCTCCGAAAAGTGTGACTATCACATGGGAGAGGTTGGTCATTCCACTGATGATTGCTATGTTTTAAAGCATAAGGTCCAAGACCTTTTGGATACAAAGGCATTCTCTTTCAGCAGTAATTTGAAAAATCCTCTGCCTAACCATGATGGAGGCGCAAATGCTGTCACTGAGTGAAGAAGTTTTTATTTTCTAGGATTTCAAGTTTTGTTTAGAATTTCCTGCTTTTTGAAATTTCGATTATTGCTTTTAGGGCTTGGCTTATTTGCATTCCAATAATGTAATTCATTTGATTCTATTCAATGAAATTACAATTTTATTTCCAATTTTGAGGACATGATGAGGTACACCAAACTAGCTCGGTGACGATATCCAACAATGAAAAGAAAATATCATCCATGGAGAAAATCTGAGGACTGGGCTTCTTCATGCTTCCTCGTCCAAAATATTCCTTAAAAAAAAAAATCATTTTTGAAACCATTTCCAAAAGCATGCATTAGGTTACCCTTGTTTGTTTTTCTAACTCATTTACTTCATGTCTCAGAGCATAACAGGGAAGCATTTGAAAATAACGCGTCAATTTCCAGTGATAGTTGGCCCGTTGATTTGGGAACATACATCCGAAGGAAAATAGACATGAGGGCAAATGATCATTTCCTAGCCGATTGTAATGACATCTCCCAAGAGTGAAGAAAATCATCTTGATTCCAAAGTGTGATATGTGGCACATCTCATAACAATTTGTGTGAGATGTCATTCTCGAAGGCCAAATGAAGTTTCTCATTTCCGTGAGAAAATGATGGAACAAGTCAAAAGAGGATCATCTATCTTGGATGAAATTGATACATTGTGTTCATGAATATAATTAATTTTGGAATTGACACTCTGTTCTTTTCTTTGCAGATGACGAATTGGGGCACTACAGATTCTAATAGTGACATGATTGAGACAAAATCTCGATCCGAGCCAAAATGGTGTGCGATTTGAATTTACTCGATATTGCATAGCATCCTATTCATGCACGTTGTTTTGTGCAGGGGCAAAAGCAAGAATTCATCAAATCAAAGATTGAATTTTCAGCCTTGATTGATCAATTTGTGTGTTTGTTCCTAATTGATAGGGATAATCTAAGAACACCCATTGCGGGGCAACCCCTTGAATGAACGCTTGAAAATTATGTTTTTCATACTTATGAGAGCGTTTTTTTAGTATAGTAAATTGTCTGTTTGAAATCACAAAAGCTTTTCATGCTTAAAGTTGCTGGACTCTTTTGAAAAGAGAATTTTCATAGTGATTTTACCTATTTGATTCACCAATTTCATGTTGAGGTTTGTCAAGATGGACAATTCAATAGAGTGACATCAATGCTTAAGAATGCTGAATGAGACGTATCAGGATGATGAAAGGCAAGCCCTATCCTATACACCGTCCCTTACTTATACACTTGTGAGATGAGTGTAGGAAGTTCCATATCTGCAAGGTAAAGAGTTCTCTCGCAAAAGGTACGATGACCGAAATGATGAGGGGCAATTCATTTTTCTATCCCAAATATTACAGGTGATCCATTGCTTAACCTCTTTGAGCCACATACACTTGTGGAAATTCTTTCAAATTACCCCTGTCAAGAATCACCCCACATCGGGGAAAATTGGAGGGTAAGACAACATCATGAGGTGAAGAAAATGAAAAGAAATTTTCTTGCTTTCACTTGCATCAATCTTCTAGTCGTGCTATTACATTGAATTCATGTGGTAATTTAAGTGCCCTAGGATGACGAAGAGCATTTCTTTCTCTATCCTACATACTTATATCCTTTGCGTAGCACACTTGAGCCTGCAATTTCATTTCTTTAAACCCAGTTGATGATCATCTCCCACATTGGGGCAAGGCAAAAGACAGATGAAGACCCTTGAAAGTTCGAGTGTCATTCAAAGTGTAATTGCTTGACGCATGCATTGTGCGCAAGAAATGAAATTAAAATAGAACTAAGGGGCATAAAAAAGCAGTGTGCCTAGTAAAAGCAAAGGCCAATGCCCATGAAAAGAAGTGAAAAAAAAAAGCATGAGAATTAAGGGTATGAAAAAGCAGTGTGCCTGGTAAAAGCAAGGCTAGTACCCATAAATGAAAAAAAAAAAAAAAGTCAATATAAGGTGACTGTCAATTGCAAGAATTGAATCCCGATGGAGCAATATTCAAAGAACTCAAAAGTTGAGTTTTTACAATTAGTGGGGCATTTCATGAAGACAATCCCCGGTGATGAAAAAGAAAACCAGTGGCAATGCCAAGATGATCATCAACTCTCACCTTTTACACACATTTTGAGCCTAATAATCCTTTCATTTCTCAACCCATGAACCCAGCCTACGTTACGTCCCTTATAAAGTCTCTTCAGATTAGGGCACTTGAATTAGCGTATGGATTCACATGTTTTTAAGCATTGCTCGAAGAAGTGCGAGCAAAATTATTTCTTTCTCATTTTGCAGGGTTCTTGACTTGTAAACCCGGAGATGATTGTGGAATTGTTCTTTCAAATAGCCTTGACTCAAAGAGTCCCCTTTGTTAAAGCCGTTGACCGAGCCCACATTACGGTCCCTATTAAAGACCTCTCAAATTGGTAAGGTCGTACCGCTTGCGAGAATACTCGGACCCTTGTCGATATGATGATATTGAGATTGAGTGATTCTCACAAAATAGCCATTCTAAATGAGAGTGAGTGAAAGTCCTTTCTAACTGAAAGTCTCTCATTTAGTATTTTTAAGAAATCCATGTTATCGCCTTGAACGACAATTATCTCTTGTGGAAATTTGGGTGATGCAAATATGGTAAAGTCATTATGCATAAACCTTGATTGAATGGATGGAAGCCCCACTGAACTTTGAAATGTGCATTCTAGAGTAGCTCAGATTGTCTATCTCTTTGATGAATGTATATCAGTTTTTGCTCTAAATCATGTCTGTCAGGTAATTCAAGTTCCTTTCAGAATGTCTCTTGATATTAGGAGATGAAAAACCTCTACCATGAGGTGAAAGACCTCCACGGGATATCTAAATTCCAAATGACATATCCCCAAGAATCAGAGATATCACCAGGTAAGTATATCTCTACCCATACTCTAAATACTTGTCATTGTGCAGGTATTCTCTCTCAAGTGCATCGACACTTGACTTGGTCAAGCTGTCCAGTTCCTGACTTGGCGTGCTTTCGTAGCCCAACGTCCATTTCATCGATCGGCGTGCTTTCGTAGCCCGGTGTCCTTATATTGACCTGGCGTGCTTTTGTAGCCCGGAGTCCCTCTTTATCGTCTCGGCGTGCTTCCGTAACCCGATGTCCATTGACCTGGCGTGCTTTTGTAGCCCAGAGTCCTTTTCATCGACACTCGATTGAGCTGTCCCCCAAGATTTTTCTCCAGATTTAATCTGATTAAGGCGACCGAAGAAAGGTTCGGGTCCTGGTTAGATGATCGTGTTGCAACGCGGGCGACCGAAGAATGGTTCGAGTCCTAGCTAAGCAAAATCTCCGTTTAGGCGGCGTAGAATGGTACGGGTCCTAAGCTCTAAATGGTACGGGTCCTGGAAAAGCAATTTTCCCAATTCGGGCGGCGACCGTAGAATGGTACGAGTCCCGAAAAACAATTTTCTTCGTCAAGGCGATCGTAGAATGGTACGGGTCCTCGACAACACCTATTCTTTATTCGGCGACCGTAAAATGGTACGGGTCCTGGAAAATGAATCCCTGTTTAGGTGACCGTAGAATGGTACGAGTCCTAGACAAAACCTTTTCTGCCGTCTTGGGCGACCGTAGAATGGTACGGGTCCCTGGGAAAGCAGTTCCTTACAAAATATTTCTGCCGTATTGGGCGACCGTAGAATGGTACGGGTCCTGAGAAAGCAGCTCCTTTTTGCCATACTGGGCGACCGTAGAATGGTACGGGTCCTGGGAAAGCAGCATCGTCACAAAGTCATGTTACTATTCTAGGCGACCGTAGAATGGTACGGGTCCTGGACGTGTAACACCAACTATCTCGAATTACTCTATCCTCCTTGAAGGTAAGTTATTCCAGGTAGGTTCATTTATCATTTGCATTTCCATGCATCATATAAATTGCATTCAAAAATGGAATTTATTTTCCAACAAAAAATCGTTCAATGCATGTGCATAGTCAAAATTTAGGTTTCAATTTGTCTTTGAAGTCAACCTCTTCGAGCTCACCTTCAAAGAGGGGCAGCTGTTGACACCTAAATTTTGGCGACCCATTTGGTCATTTTTTTTATTGCATAAAAATTAGGGATTAATAGTAACCCCTAAAAAAAAAAAAGAATTGCATAGCATATAATTTTAGTTGCACTTATTTATTTGTTTATCACTTTTGCATTTGATCAGCGGCGGATGAGCTTTAATTTTACGAGTTGACAATTCGGTATTTTCAGAAAGGATTCATATTATTCTTCTAATATTCGGTAAATATATCATATACTCACGTGATTTATACATTAAGCGATATGTTTTACTGAAGATTGGAAGTTTAAGGATGAAATATCAAGAGGGAAAATTGCACGTGGGGCATATCTTGAGCGATATATTCAATGTTTCAAGACAAGAAATATTTCATGGTCAAGGTAGATTTCATAGGTGAGCTGAAAAGAAAAGAAACAAGAAATAAAGAAAAATTGGCTTACAAATGCATGATACGCAGGGGTGAGGAAGGAAAAGGAATTTCAATATATATCATAGATGCTCACGGGATTTTGTGCATCCATTGAAAAAAAAAAGGAAAGAAATAAATTATAGGAACGGAAATTTCAGTCACGTCCTTGGCCTATAAAAGATGGGCGCACTATAGACAAAGGGAGGAGGCCACCAAAAAGTTGAGACACAGCCACAAACCTGAGAAAAGCATGAACATACGTGAATAGAGAGAATGGAGGAGGAAAATTTGTGAGGTGCGGGGTTGGCTCATTGAAAATCGTGAGAGGCAGAGAGCACCTCGAAGATTCATTGAGGCACTCACGTTGACCAACGGAGACAACACTGCTTGCACCAAGAAAGCCCTGCATCGCTGCCGTTCGGACTTCCCTGTTCGGTGACCACACTGCTTCCCTGCCACGAGAAGCCCTGCACAGCTACGACGTCCTCATACGAATAAAAATTGGGCCCAACTAATGCGATGGTTGATGCCGCTCCCTGTTCGAGACCTTGACATTGGAGCCCTGCCGCTCTGCTATCCGAGCCCTGCGGATGAGCCTTGCCTATAATCCCAACATCGCGCTCCTGCGGTTGTTGAACCCCCACATCCGAGATCATTCTTCATCGAGCTTTTGTCGTTGTCACTCTTGAATTTGTCTTATTGCAGGTGTTCTTTAGTCGAGTTTCAAGGAGGTCCATCGTGATTGTGCATGGAAATTGGTTAAGGATTATATCACGACCGAATTGTGATGGAGAATTCGGTCAAGATTCCATCACCGCTTGGACTCCGAAAAGCTTATTGACCTCCACCACGTGTACAGAAGAAGACTTATGAGCTGGTCTTTATTTTTTGCAAGAAACGTAAAAGGGGTGCACTAAATCTTTTCCCTTGATCAAAATTCATAAAAGCTTCTCAAAATTCTTGTTCTCCAGAGATATACACGCACGATGTAATAAACATTGGTCCAAGCAGAGAAGAACCCATCCGAAGAAAGAGACGTCCAGGAAGAATACAATTGCTGAAGAAGATTCTTTTTTTTTTTTTTTTTTTTTTTTTTTTTTGCAGATTTTCCAGCGAGGCACCAATGCCGAACCATCCTGTCCGTCCATGAGTCGCAAAGACCCGATCCTCACCACGCCATCAACCGAGACCAAGCACCACCACACACCGCCGGTCACCCATTGAGTGGATTCCACTCGGTCCGAATTTGGTAATATCATTTGTGGAATTAGGTAATTATCATATCTAAATTTGATTTAGATATTTTATTGCCTAAAGCATGCTTTTCAATATCTTACGTGCATATTTGAATTATCGGTGTATTCCCAATTATGGTTTATTGCCCAATCTGCAACCGCATATAATTTTTTATTCCATCTATAAGGCTTTAGATGGAATAATTAATCACGCGGGAATAAAATTGATATTTTGATCTTTAAGGCTTAAGATCAATTTATCGATTTTACTAGCAAAATAACCAAGTTGAGTAGATATCGTTTCCAAATTTGAACAATGGATATGGTATCTTTGATGATTTTGAATGGCTCGGTGCTTGTCTCATCTTGATTGCTTTATTTATCTTGAAATATGTTTGAGTTAGTTTAGGTTCATATTAGAATATCGCATACTTTAGGGTAATCTGCATGTTTAGACTAAGCATTTTTATTTATTCTGAATTGTCGAAATAAAAATACCAAAAACATAAATTTAGGATGTTAAATTGTCGTTCCATCAATTTAGATTGCATGTTTAATTATTTGACATTTTTAATTTCGAATTTTCATAAAAAAAAATACAAAAATATCGCGTGCATGTCATATAGAATTAGGTTCATGAAATGCATGCCATTTAGTGATTGTTGCTAGGTCCATTCAATTAGAAATTGTCCGTCATTAGAATTAGGTCATTTGGTTAAATTGCATTGCACATAGATTAGATTTCATTAAACAAGAAAAAGAAAATCCTAGAAAAGATTGAGTGATTGCAAATCACATCTAAGGCTTTTGATGTGAATTTTGAGCTAACATTGCAGATGCTTTCGTTGCTACAAGGTAAGTCTTGCAATTTATTTATTGCTTTCTTCGGTGTTAAATTGGTGGTTTGCACACCCGCATGGTCACCTCACATGTTAGGAAAGTGAAATTAATTCAAGCTGTTTGCCAAACATTTTTTTTTAAATAAAAAAGAATGGTACCAAAAGGGCATTAGAGAAATCTAGTGTAACCAAGTCCCCGTACCCATAGTCTCTGGTTCGTAGGAGTAAAGTAAACCTCCCGTTGCTTTGCTTGGGTTTCTAATCGACCTACCAAAAATAGATTAGTGGCGACTCCTAATTGAAAATCATTTGCATGTTAAGAACTTAAACCTAAGTCGCGAATTGGTATGGGCTTGGGAGAGCCCGAGTTAAGTTTAGGCTTAACAATCCATTAGCCAAACCCTAGGTGGTCCACACCCGAAAAATTGGTCGCGACAAGTCTTACATCCTAACAAATACAAATAATGAGAAGTGACCTTTTGCCATCAGTGTTAATCTCTACTTGTATGGAACTAGGTGTCTTTCTCCAGATTTTGTGTAATCATCAATGTTTGATTCTAGGAGCTATTTTGCCACTGAAATAGGAGTTTACGCATGAACTACACCCACAACTACCATTCAGCATGTACTAAAAGAATTCATCCCATTGAAGAGCGCAGAGAGAGAGCTTGGGCTTGATAACTTCAAGATGGAAACCTATTAGTATACATGGTAGTTCCCTTTTAGTGTATAAAAATAATAATGAAAGACTTTTTGTATTCATCTTCCTTTCTTCTATATAGCTTTCCTAATAGTAGGCTTGCTTTTGTTTGGAGATCCTGCATGCAACAAATTCGAAAGACAGAACAGGAGCAAAAAGATTCCAACAAAATTCACAAATAGTGAAGAAATGTTCTGAAATTTAATTTCCTGCATTTATTATATTGTCCTTGCATTCTTAGGTTAATATCGTCTTGAAAAAAAAAAAATCATTCGTAATTCATGCTATATTTCCATGGTTTGCGGAGCATGAGTTTTTTGACGCTTTCTCTTCCTCCAATCAATCATCGATCTCCTTAAATTATGGTATTTTATGAATTTATGAATATTATAATTCAATAACCCTCAGTTTCTCACAGCACATCTCTTTTAACTAACGTTTTTGTATATTCTAAAAAGTATGGACAGAGACATGCCTGGACTAAGCACGAGCCATGTAGCTGGCGTTGAAAAAGCATGGGCAAGAATAACATTACCTAACTAATAAAAAGAACGGGAAAATAACAAATGAGTTGAGATAGTGCGCACTTTAGAGGGATGAATTCCGAAAACTTCCCCAAAAAACCCACCTAAAACAGTGGATCTTGAGGTTAAAAATGAGCTCAAAGGCACTTGAAGTGAGATTTCGACCTCTACTTACGATCCTCGAAATAAATTCCAATTTGATCAAAAGTTACATTGTGTTCAAGCGGATTCTTGTTTTCGGCTTGCATTTGCATTTGTCACTTACGCAAAACTTCTTTCACTTTTCACTAATTGCGTCCACATCCCTTATTATAAGTTTGGCTTTTAAAACTTCTCTAGACAAAAACAAGTAGATTACCCTAGCCCCAAACAAGAACCATGTATGCAATCATTTAAAATAAAATTCATCATTACTAAATTAATGTCAAAACCTAACTTTGGCTTGTAAACTCTAGTCGATTCAAAAAAACTGCAATGATGAAGCATATCGCTATCATTGACAGGCCGGTCTAATATATAAAGCACAAGCTCCGTTAAAAATCGACGTGTAATGGTCATAGATTCGAAGAGAAACGCTCTAAATGTGCACATCACATGTCACTTACACACTCCCCTATGATTGCGGAAGAAACAGCGACCAACTAATTCTTGATTTTGATAAAGCATGCTGGTTTTGCTACAGCTATTTACCTAATTTGAATAAACTACCCAATAAACTACCCAATGCAAGACTCTTATATCCTGGCAGGGAACAAGGGCTTGGACTCCGGGATATGCTTTTTGTTGCCGTCTCGATTTCGCCGCCTTCTTGCTTCTGATTGGATCTGAGCTGAAAAAAAAGGCGCCATGTATTGAAAATTTCAAAGCTCTAGAGGGTGTGGGTGGAGGCTGATCATTGCCCTAAAACGTTGATTAATCATTATTACGATCGTCACTTCTCACGTAATCATCTCCGAAGTTTCGCACACCGTGGTTTTCCATATGTTCGATCCTTGCGCCTAATTCGAACGTCAATAATGTTACCTTACGGAGTAAGGATGGAAAGAGTCTTCGACCAGCGGAGCTGGCAAGCAATAATTTCAATGATTTTACGCGCTCATGACGACTTTTGAGCCCCAGGAGCACCGACGAATCCTTACTATATATACAGGACCAGCAATGTGCTTTACGATTCAAGTTCTCCACTGTTTTTCGAGAGGATTCCACATTCCAAACCACATCAATTTAATAGTCATGATGGTCCGTTCTCACGCTCCTTCCTCGCTGATGGGGACGGCGGTTTTCGCCGCGTTGTTGTTTCTCCTCCATCCGTCAAGTGCTCAATTAAGCTCAAACTTTTATGCCACATCATGTCCGAATGTGTCCAGCATCGTCCAAACCGTGATCCAGCAGGCCCTTCAATCCGACCCGCGCATCACCGCCAGCCTCCTCCGTCTCCATTTCCACGATTGCTTTGTTGACGTGAGTCCCTAAGCTTGGTCTTGGTCAACTCCCGTTAACGGCGTGTCCTAAATTAAGCGTTTTTCGTTTTGACTTTCAATCCGATTATCGGGTAGTTAGTCACTTGAACTAATGTTTGAGCATACTATGTGTTGACAGGGGTGTGATGGATCGTTGTTGCTGGACAACAGCGCAACCATTAGGAGTGAGAAAGACGCAGCTCCGAATGTAAATTCGACAAGAGGGTTCGATGTGGTGGACAACATCAAATCAGCTCTCGAGAGCTCTTGTCCTGGGACTGTGTCTTGCGCCGACATTCTCGCCCTCGGTGCTGAAGCTTCTGTCGTTCTGGTAGACATAGCTATAGTCAAAGAAACTTAAAAAAAAAAAAATTCAAAGCATATCTAGGGTTGGCTACTGATACTTGGCTTCCACGAATCATAATGGTGCTTCTCTTGATTGTCACTCTTATAAAATTGCAGTCAGGAGGTCCATCTTGGACGGTGCTCTTGGGGAGGAGGGACAGCTTGACGGCGAACCAATCAGGAGCGAACACATCGATACCTAGCCCTTTTGGTTCCTTGGCTAGCCTCACTTCCAACTTCGCCGCTGTTGGCTTGGACACCAATGACCTTGTCACTCTTTCCGGTAAAGAACCACAGACAAAAAGAAGAGCTAAAGTGTATTGTTGGACTTGCATATGAAGATCCAAAGGATGGTGTCAAAATTTGCATACAAACTCATAGATTTATATGCTAAATGATAAGTTTACTAAGGTCGTTTTAAATTAATATATCAAGTAACATCGTAGATCGCAATTATTTTACATTTAACATGACCCACTTACTTATATGCATCCTAATGAATTTGTCACAATTATTTGGTATACAACTTATTTTAAGCATACCTAGCATTGCTCTATTCATCGACTTCCATAACTGAGCATTTGCAGATTCTTTGTTCTGCCTCAGCTAACTTTTCGTGCATCTGATCATGAAACAGGAGCTCACACCTTTGGACGTGCACAGTGCAGGACATTCAGCCCTAGGCTCTACAACTTCACCGCGAATGGCAGCGCTGATCCAACCATAAGTCCTTCATACTTGGCCACTCTCCAACAACTTTGCCCACAGAATGGAAACGGCTCCGTCCTCGCCAACCTCGACCCAACGACCGCAAACACATTCGACAACAACTACTACGCCAACCTCCAGAACAACCAAGGGCTTCTTCAGTCCGATCAAGAGCTGTTCTCGACATCTGGCGCCGCAACGATCTCCATTGTCAACAGCTTCAGCGGCAACCAGAGCGCCTTCTTCCAGAGCTTTGCTCAATCGATGATAAACATGGGAAACATTAGTCCTCTCACCGGAAGTAGTGGGGAGATCAGATCGAATTGCAGGAAGGTCAACGGGAGTTGAAAGTTCTTTATTTATTTGTTTATTTTTATTGTTTTGGTGTTTTCGGCGCGTGTACGTGATATTAAAGCAGCATGAGAAATAAAGACTAGGCATGGTTGAATACATCAGTTCTATTGGGGAGCGAGCCATAGGTTTGTATTTCTTGTTAAGCGTGCAGTGTTAAGAGTTGATTAGATTAAAATACTTATTACACGGTTTTACGTGTCTTTGTTGAGATCTTCTTATACTAATCATCCCCGAATAATTCTTTAGAAACTCTTATAAACGTGCACTACCGTCAACCGCATAATATTTTAGTTCGTGAAAAAAAGGTGATAGTACATGAGACAATGATTGACACCCCAAATGCAATAGCGTGATAAAATCGCATTGGGCTTAAACACATCTCGATTCAATAATAAAATGTGGTTGAACGGACCGGTGTTTTAATTGTGATATTTGATGATATCCTTCAAGGCTGTCTAAGGGAGGAGAATGAGGAAAAGGCGCTGACTTCCTTCGTATTGAGTAGTTCGAAGATTAAAACTTTATTTACTTAAGAACAAATAGGATCATTACATATGATATTAAACTAAGATCATCTTCAAAAGATGCGTGGTTCATGGACGAACTAGGCTCATGCCCAACGAGGATAGGGACCAATTGTCAAGATGGACAGGATGTGACAGCTAGAAAGACTTTTATATGGCAAAGGAGACAAGAATGCATCAAACCACATATAAAATAGAAGAATTATTGCCAGCCGTAGTACAGACCAAAACCACTAGCCTTCCAATGGATGGTAAGCCCTCATGATGTTACTCGTAAGTAAGATATACCATCAAATGGTCATCATCTTTTTAAGCATAAGGACAATACAATTTTGCCATAGTGCAAAGAAGTAGAGGGCCTCATCTTACAGGTCAACCTGGAAAAATGAGGAGTAAAATGGTAGCATTTTGGTTTGGCATAACTGTAATTTTTTTGCTTCCCCCTTTCTTTTCTCTTGGGCAACACCTTTCATAATATTTTGTATGTTGCGAAATTAGGAGGGAAGAGAAAGGGTTCTAAAGACAGAATTGTATTTGAATGGAGGGAAAGAGATATTCTCATTAAAAGGGATTAGGAGAGAGGAAAGATTGGTCTGATCAATTTTATGTTCATCTTAAATCTCTCTGAATCCCTCCATTTGGAGAGATTCCAAGGGAAACTTGTATTACTTGACAAATTTATTTTTCTTTCTCGCTTATGCCTGTATGGTCATAATACATTTTTTTCATCTCTTTCCCCCCCGCTAGTATTCAAACAACATTATAACTCAATTCCTTTCATTTCTCTCATAACTAACTAAATCCATTCTTTTCTTTCCTATTCACTCCATCTAAATTGAGTGTAAAATTGTTGTATTTAGTAGAAATTTTCTTCCGACCAGTAGATATTGAAGATTTGCATAAATTACTACATGCTAAAAACTTCTCAAGAAGATATGCCCATGAAAGATTTGCATAGGTAGTGGATAGGTATAGATAGTGGTGTGTGTTGATGAGAGCACCGATCATTAATTCCAAATCTCTAGGGCTCTAAATGAGGGGACCAGATCGGGCTTCTAGCCTTATTTTTTTACCGGCCCAATATTTCGGACCTAAAATTTTTAGGCCCAAAAAAACTTGAACCCGGAAAAACTATATACACCGCCCATCTTGTATTTTGGGCTTTTGGGATACTAGGCTTGGGCTACGCCCCAGACATAATGAACTAAAAAAACTGCAAACGGTCTGTTCACTTGTAAAGTTTTAATTTTTACAAATTTGCGAGTAATTTTTATTACTTCAGTAGTATTATAAATTATCTTGTTCACTCGTAAAATCCATTTTTTCCAATTTAAGACTAGATTTATCAATGAAAAATTTCTACGGGAAAAAAAAAAATGGGGCAGGCTAAGCCATTTTAGGCTACACAGTGTGAGCATGAGAACCAGGGCAGCCCAAAATAAAAAATATAATAAAGCTCGAAAAACGAACCGATCTATTTGGGCTAAAAAATTCTGGGTCAAACTAAGTTTTCGGGTTTTCACACTTTTATTTTCACTGCTATGGATCTCACCATAAGTCAGGCGATAGCAAGTGCCGAATAATCACTTTCAAAAGGTTAAAACCATACTTTTGCTAGAGAACCCTTGAACCCTCTCTCTAAATAAAGAACTTTTTTTCCTTTTCCATTCTTAATCTATTCAATAGGTTCGAATGAGGGCTTTTGATTTATTGGCAAAGAATTGAAATGACAATTTTATTCCCACAGGATTGTAATTGAAACTTATCAATCCATTTCGTTTTGACCAAACATAGTCATAAGATCTCATAATTATGCATAGAAAATATAATTAGGTAGTCCAATACTGTTGGACTAAGTGTATGTTTGTGAAATGAGCAAGATCCATAATTTAGGCCCATAGTGTCGTAGTCAGTCTATTTTCAAGATAGCTTATTACTGGTCTTTTAAAGTGTGGTCTTGCAAAAATGAGAAAAAAACGTAAGAGCAATAAAAGCACACAAGAGAGAAGGAGAAGTTTGAGTTTCATACACATTCGAGATTGAATTGCATTCAAATTGATGAAAGACTTTGTTGTATTAGTAATAGTTTGTATCAAGTTTCAAATTAAGTTGGGTTTGCTCTTAGAGAGTGGAAGCACATGTTTGTTAGAAGGGTAGTATCTTTGTAGTTCTTAAGATGACAAAACCCCTTTGTACTTTTGAGTCGATCCAGGCTTTTTTTGCTTGTGGGGTTTCACATAAATCTCGGCATTACTATTCTCTTTAAACCCTCTCTTGTCGCGCCCATTGTATTATTGTGATTATTCTTGATTTGGCTTGGTTGACTGGTTTCATATCTCACCTAAATGCGAAAGTTTCTTACTTCCTGACAAGCAAAAAGGCAGGTGACCTATAAGATTATCATTATCTTCATCTTTTTTGTTGCGAAAAGGCAAGCGATCGAATAATAATATAGACAGAAGAAGAAAATAAATTAAACACCGGATTTACGTGGTTCGGTCTAAAGACCTACGTCCACGGGGAGAGAAGCAGCGAATTTTACTATAGATCAAGCAATACAAGGAGATTACACACTCAAGTCACTCAAACACTCTCTCGGTGTTTCCCAAACCCCAATTACACCCAATAACGCACACAGTGTTTAACTCGAAATTTCTCAAGAAATAATCTCTCAATCTCACGAAGGAATTACACGCAAATCTTACCACAAGATTTAATTGGCTACAAACACTAATTCTTCTTGGATGTAATTGCACGAAGGAAAAATAACAAGCCCACTTTCAAGCACTCAATATTTGGAGCTTCAAGATTGATTGCATCAACAACGGTGGAACACCAAGCACTCACGCGACGCTTCGAGACCTTTTTGTGATCCACACCGCATCCCACGGCCACAAGCCTATAAATAAGTGAGACCCTTATTCTTTTGCCAACTTCTCATAGGATTCAGTTTCCTATCTTAAACGATTTTATCCAAAACATATCTCTATATATTTTAAACAAAATCCAAGTCCAAGTCAAAGTTGAACTTTCCTATTTCAGCGGCCAAATTCTCCGACGCATATTCAAACTTTGGGAAGTTGATATTCGAATCTTCTTTGCTCAATTTCGAACATCCGCAACATATCCAATTCGGAATATTCGAAATTTCACATTAGACTCAAATTCGAGACATATTTTAACATCTTTGTCCTAGAAATTAATTTACTTGACATTATTTAGATTGGACTAATTGTCCAAAAACTCTACACGAATATCTTATTTTGCTCGGAGACAAAATTACATGCTCTTTTTTTTTTTTTTTCTAAATAAAGTAAGGACAAAGGAGGAGCATGCTATTCTAATGAATTAGAATATTCGGTGAAAGTGAGAGGTTTGGATTGATTCAAGTCTCTCGCGGACCAAAGAGTTGGGATGGTGTCAAAATGTCTTCTTTCTTTTTCTAGTTCCTTTGATATTAGTGAGACCCTTTAGTTTTTTCTCACTTCTCTGTGTCGGTTTTTAATTGGAGGATGCCTTTTCCCGATTTTTCTCAAAAATTTATGCAAAATAAAAAAATAATCCAAAAAAGTTGGAGCAACTTATGTCAAGACTGTTAATTTTTGTGAATCGGCTTGTTGTGTGACCCATACCAATTTTTTCTTGCACTTAGACTATTTGTAGCTTGTTGAGCTTGAGACTGATTGCATAAGATATCATTTTAGGTTATTTGCAATCAATGAAGTAACTCGATTGTCTCGAAAGTGTATTTTTTCAAGAGATTTCTCGTCAATGTCTTAAGTGGGCTGAAGTGGAAATTGTCATACTTGATTAGACACTATCCGTTTATGTACGCATGTATGTTATATGAAAAGATGCTTCAGCGAAATCTTGTTGGATTTGAGTGAAACAAAGTCATTGGCATGCTTGGAAATGCTAGGCCTTTGAATTCGTTTGTTGGTCGTGACTTTGATGTTCTCTACTCCCATGCATTGAACGAAGAAATTATGGGTAGTTATGGCCAGAGAGATAATACTTAACCAATGAGATCTTACTATGTGGCGATATATTGCCTACAAAAATCAAAGGGTGGTAGATTGCCGCGTGCCACTAGGA
The DNA here is from genome assembly GCA_014182565.1 of Eucalyptus marginata. Classification (NCBI taxonomy): domain Eukaryota; kingdom Viridiplantae; phylum Streptophyta; class Magnoliopsida; order Myrtales; family Myrtaceae; genus Eucalyptus; species Eucalyptus marginata. The sequence goes on from CM024585.1 coordinate 34,588,347, forward strand.
CACAAACTAATGATAGTTGGCCAGTTGTCAGGTGCAACGAGCATCCTGGGTCAAATATGGGTTCACTCAAGCTCATTAGAAAAGGATTCGGGGCAAGTGGAGTGTTCTTTAATGGGCTCTATTTTTAAATTCACTATGTCATAACATTTTAGATAGAGATACTATAAAATCAGTCATAATTCCCAAGTTATTCATACATAAAAAATGGCACTCTATGAGGCATGTTTTAAAACAAAGACGCTAATTGCATGAATTGCATGAATTTGTTTCTAGAATTTTCACTTCACAAAAGTATGTCAATATATTATTATATATAGATCTTGAGTTTTAATATGATGGAATCTCAGTTTAGTTCCCTATAACAAATCCAATTTTATGTTCAATTCCAATTTTGTCCCGAACTTTTTTTGTTTAACAAAATTAGAAAATTTAGGTCGAGTCTCAATTTTATCCTAAACTTTAGGTTCGGTTTTAATTTTACCATAATAATTTCTATAAAAAAAAAATCTCAAACTTTAGGTTTAGTCCCAATTCTATCCCGGGCTATTTTTGTCTTAAAAAATCACAAATTTTAACTATGGTTCCAAATTTAATTTGCCCCAAATTTTTTTATAAAAAAAATCACATATTTTAATTTAGTCTCAAGTCTAGCTCCATTAACCCTCCATCAAATAATTGTCATTAATTATTTGACTTGGCATTTTCACGATGGTAACAAATGCACTTCAACAATGTGACGTAGAAAATTATCTCCAAAATGAAATCCTATGCTACGAAAATTAGAGAAATTAGGGATGACTGACGGAATTTAACGAATGGCTGATAATGACAAATTTGGGACAAGATTTGAAAGTTGGTGATGTTCTTTAGAAAAAAAAAATTAGGGTAAATTTGGAACTGAATCTAAAGATGGGTAATTTTTTTAACCAAATAAAAAGTTCGGGGCAAAATTAATACTGGACCTAAAGATTTGGGCTTTGTAGAGAATTAAGGCATTGGAATGTTGGATTTTTTTCCTAATAAATTGGTAGGTCATTGTTTACATTCCGTGGCAAGAGTTGGGATCCGTTTAGCTAGCGAGCCAGCGAGCCAGCGCCCCGCGTAGAATTTGGAGTGGGTGGTGGTGCTGAATGCTGATGCAGAAGAAGAAGAAGGAGCTCTCTCCTCTCGCAATGGAACTTGTGCAAAAATTCATTTCACGCACTCTCTCCCCTCTTCCGTAAGCCCTCTCTCCTCCCTCCCCTTCCACCCAATTCCATAGGATCCCAAGCAGCTCGAGTCAACTCCAGCTAACCCTCCCCTCCAATCTCGCCGTCGTCCCAAGTGACAAGAACCTCCGAGGCTCGAAAGTTCACACCAGGTTTTTCCAGCTCCTGATTATCGGTTTTTCCCTTCTTTTTGGTCTTTTTTTCCGGCTCTCCTTTCATTAAAGACGCCGATTGTTGTCGGAATCGGTTTTGTCTCCGGAGTCAGAATCGCTGTGGCCTCAAAGGCGAACCCTTTTGGCCAGGGTCGTCGTCCGTTCCTAATTTTTCGGTTTGCGCGGGTTCGGCATTCATGGGATTGGGAAGTGCGATCTGGGTTCTCTCGATTTGCAGCGGAGAAAAGCTGTTCTCTGATATGGGTTGTTCCGTATAGGTGATAAAGGTGCAATTTTTCCATCTGGGTTTGCTGAGTTTGGGATGGGGAAAGACCTATCGAATCTGGGTTTTGGGGCTGATTTCGATTAATTTGAAATCTTGTCGTCTGAATAATTGTGCTCTCAAATAATTCGGCGCTTTTCTTTTTAGCTGGATTTTGACGTGTTATGTATAGAGAGAGAGTTCTTTATCAGAAGTAACTCAAACCCTAAATTAAAAGGGTTGTGATGGCGGAGGAGACGTCTGGTGTGATGAACCTTGATTTGAATTTGGGTCCTATCCCCGAGCCAGGGTCAGGATCTGTACCTGTTGAAGCTGTGAATTTGGATGATTGGATTGGAGAGCCTCTTCACGGGCACAGGGAAGCTGCTCGGTTAAGGGGTTGGCCGCGGTGGAGATGGCGACAGGCGCCTGAGGCGCAGCACATTTCAATGGAGTTGAGTGAATTGATAGATAATTCTGTTGATGGGACTTCACTGCAAGCGGGTGAAGGTAGTGTCACTGCCGAGGAGAGAGCGAGTGATGTCCCCAAAGTTTGTGAAAATAATACCAACTTCTTAGAAGACGGAGCGACAGATAAGGACAATGTTTCAAAGAATAACGGGACTGATGGGGGTTTCTTCGATTGCAACATATGCTTGGAGTTGGCTAGAGACCCTGTTGTTACTTGTTGTGGTCACCTGTTCTGCTGGCCATGCCTTTATCGATGGTTACAACTTCATGAGGATATCAAGGAATGTCCGGTTTGCAAAGGAGAAGTCACATATAAGAACGTGACACCTATATATGGCCGTGGGAACAACATTCATGAGCCTGAGGAAGATCCAAGTCTTAAAATTCCCGTTAGGCCCCATGCACGTCGTGTTGAGAGTTTGAGGCAAACCATCCATAGAAATGTTCTCAATTTCCCTATGGAAGAGATGATCCGGCGCCTTGGAAGTAGATATGATTTGACTAGAGATCTTTTTAATCTACGAGACTCTGATGGTACTCGTGAAACAGGTGGGAGGACTGCTTCCTTGATAGACAGGTTTCTAACTTCTCGGAGGATGCGCAGGGAGCAAAACACAGTCGTTCCTCCAGATGATATAGTTGACTTAACACAAAATGAGACCACAAGCCATGAGAGTGGTGAAAGCCGCCGGTTCCACTCACGTTTACTTAGAAGATCTCAATCTAGAAATGCAGAAATTTCTTCTCTTACGACTCCACTTGGTTCGGCTTCAGCCTTAATGGAATATTTGCGCAGTCGTAGTATAGGAAGAAACCAAGAGCAACCTCCTCCAGTTGATGATAGAGATTCTTTCTCAAGCATTGCTGCTGTTATAAACTCAGAAAGTCAGGTGGACACTGCTGTGGAGATTGATTCCATGGTCTCTCTTTCAACTTCAACTTCCAGAAGGAGAAATGATGTTGCTCGACTTTCAGATTTGGACAGTGGGGATTCTCGTGCACCCAGAAGAAGACGACTAAACTGAAGATATACTTACCTTGTTGCAACAGTTTCCTTAAAAGTTTGACTTTGTTTGTACTCCAGAACCAGGTAAATGCTATTTGTCAGTACTTAAAGATGTTTCCTTTATTATGTGGCATTTTTTCAGAATAATTCTGCACTGACCTGATACATCAGTTGTTACTTCATTGATTGGAGGAGCAGCATAATAAATTTTTCCTCTTAGCTCCCTTTCTTCCTAAAATTTTGGACTGATTTTCTAGTACAAATTAGCAATTTTTATAAGAATTTGATTCTTTCGATTTAAATGATGGATGAGTGAGTGTGGTAGCCATTATGGATACCATTAGCTATGCAGATTATCAGATAGCTTGGGTAGCATTGTGACTTGTAACAGCAGCGGAAGTGAGGGGAAGGCCAATATTGCTATATGAGCAAAGATGTAAGAGATGTCAATTTGGATGGCTGGGAAAATTTTGAGAGATGTCAAAATTGGCCGTCAACATGTATGACTGAGAAGTTGAAATATTGCAAAATGATTGAGTGTAGATAAATGGTGTAGCCTAGTTGAGTGCAAAACAGAGAAACCATAATATTTTGGTTTTTAGGAGGACATCCACAGATAGGAACGACTTAGCCTTTGTCTTGCAAAATGCAGGCAAAGATCTTAGATTGATTTTTGAAGTTGTCACTGATGCTCTAACCCAAATATCTCAAATGTGCAAATTAATATAATCCCTCGACCACCACCATGTGAAATAAGAGGTCTAGAAAAGTTAATTTGAGTTCTCTGATTCTGGTGCTTGGTGCAGAACTTTTTATGGTTAAGCTCTTTTATTTCTTGAGTTCTGTTTGGGGATAGATCATCTTGTTCTGTGGGCAATGCATGGTATAGATGCTGAGGCTGAACATATTTATGAGCTTCAACCTGACTTAGTGTATATACTTTGTGTGCAAAACTCAACTTGAACTATATACCTAGCGCTCAATCAAAATCATATTTGTGCTGTATCTCAGTTCAGAATCTTGTTTGGCGAAATCAGCTCAATACCTGTGAAACAGAAACTACAAGTCAAAAAAATGAAACGCCAATCTTTTGTACTTATAGCAGTTTCAACCTAGAAGTCCTTGCTTCTAGTGGAAGATGTTGACCCATCCTTCAGGATATCTTGCATCTTATCAAAGCGGAATAGAAAGGTTGGGAGTAGAGGGGACGAAGCAGAAGAAAAGTGCTTGTGTGCTGGTAATACGGCCATGGGCGTGGCTTAAAGGATTACCTTCTGTGGATGTCATAATCAAAGTAACAAGGAAGAAATATCATGATCTGCAACAAAGAATAAATCATACCAGTTCGACAAAATTAAGTGAAACATATTTTTAGTTAAATATGAGTAGCTTGACTTATTTACATCCTTAGTTATAGCCCTTGGGAGGTTGTACTTGCAAATGAGCCTCCAAGTGGCTTGCAGTGTCCAGCTGGGTATGGAATTATTCTGATTTCTCTTCATGTTTATCAGGGCCAGTCACTTAGGTTCAAAAAGTTGTGACCTACCCATGTCCAAAGTGTAAGCGATTAGGTTTGTTGTAGTCTATTGCAAGAAGTTGATCGAGTAAATAATAGCATTTGTCCATGCACCTGATGTGATTTAACTGTTCTCATTGACGTACTTGTTGATATATGGCTACTTTAAGATGTACCTTATTCAAATGAAGGGGCATGAGGTTTCGACTGGAGTAGTTTCTCGCTTGGACAGTAGCAATGTAATTGCTAAAATGTTCCTTTTTGCCAATTTTATAGTTTATTTATGCAATTTATCATGGGAGCGTAGAATAGGTCTTGGAAGCACGTAAGTTTCTATTGTTTAATGCTCACGATCATAACCACATTTCTGATGGAAGCCCGCCCTCATGATAACTTTCTTTCCAAAGAAGGCATATACTTTATCATGCCTGCTTAGGCACTACCGTGCCTTCTGATTCAATTTGCTGTTTTAGAGTTACAAACATTTCTAACTTAATTTACTTCTTTTTTTCAGGAGATGTTAGTGAGCTACGAAGTTTGACTGAACCCCGCTCTGAGATCCTGTAGACTCTCGTGGAATTCTAGTACCTGTTGTTATGTCCAAGGATAAATATGTAATCGCTGTTCTTTTGCCGATCCATATCATAAATTGTTGTTTATGTCATGTATTCTCTGGCTAGAAAGCTACTGGTGTGCCAATAAGGACCAGTTGACATCCTATCATTAGATGTATTACCATTACCTGCTAAGTTGTGCAAATAATGAATGTTTAGATCAGCTTTCCTCTCTCTCTCTCTCTCTCTCTGACTTCAACTCTATTTTGTATTTGCTTTGTTCGTTTGATCCGCAGGGGATGCGAACTCGCAGCAGCCTTGACGTTCTCAATTCCGTGAGAACGTTACGGATAGCAACGTGTACTTTCTTAACCTTCATGCGGGCCTCAGAGTCAAGGTCGGGTCCTGGTTTACAGGGCGAGCAGTGTTTGTATGTATATATGTGCACAGCCAACTATTGCAGCAAATGTCTGGTAATTGGAGAACGTGTGGGAGTACTCCTTGAAGCACAGCTTCGTGCAGATGTTCAGAAACGTTTTATTTCCGAAAATAATTTTTGCTCAAAACTAGTTAATTTTGATTCTGTTTCTTGGATGAGTTTCTAAATATTTGAATGCTTTTGATAATTGCACAAAATTTTTATTCTTGGAATAGAAAAAACAAAAAAGTGTTTGATACAACTCGAATTTTTTTTGTGAATTTCTAAGATTTTTTTCTTCTTTTTTAGCTTTTTTCCTGATCTTATTTTTCCTCCTTTAGCTAGTTGTTAGACCTTGGCAATGGTGAGCGACCTACCAAATACGAGAGTCAACAACCTTGCCAACCCCTAGGGAGGTTAGCCTCACCCAACTTAGCCATTGTTGAACTCGGTCACCACTTAGAGGAGGAAGGAGAAGAAATGAAAGGAAAAAGGAAGAAGGAAGAAAAGAAAAAAAAAGTGACTTGATTGAAAAATTATTTTCAATGATGAAGAAATAACATTTTTCCACTTCTTAATTTTGTTCCAAATTTATTCCTAGGTCCTTGATTTGTTCCTAACAATAAAAAAAATAGTTGACATTACCAAATGAATTTTATTCTTTCTTTTATTATGGAGAATAAAAGAACGGAATTAGCTAAGAATTGGCCGGTTATCAAATAGGGCCTCCTCAAATGTTTTGATCTCGAGAAGAGATGGAAAAGGGTGACGAACCAAAGTCACTATATTGATTATTTTAGCGAAAACTTCCCCAAATGGGCGGGCCTACGCAGGATGGCTTCAAGAGGTTCAGGCCCAAACAGGCCCGGCCCGAGCCCGACCAACGTGCGTATCTTCGGTATTTGGACATCTTCTTTTCTTCCTCCAATTCCCACGCACATTACCTTGGTCAACCATTATGATCGTAGGACCACAATTTTTTTTCCTGCCTTTGGATACTGAACCTGGAAAGGAGGCGGGGTGATAATCGCGACCTAGCCGCTAGGATCGCGATTCAAGGCAATCCTCAAATCAATCTGGATCGACAATGATGGCACAAAGCATCGAGCAAGATCGATTTGAAGCTTTCTGGTCAAGAATCACCATGGCCATCCGCCAAAAGGACTCGAAAAGGCAGCAAAATGAGCGGTCAACTTTTGGCTGCCCCTTAGCAATGAATAGTCAACGTTTTCAACTTACGTAATTCACGCGACCTCGCGCACTTTCCAAGTCGCACCATTACGAGATCTAGTGTTTTGCAAATGGGTTGCCGTGAAAAAACTAAAATTTCCATCTATTGTTCATTCTAAGTGGAAAATATTAGAGTAAATATTATGAAAAAACTTAAACTAGCATATTTGTGATGAATTCACCTAAAACTAATTTTTTGATCGTCAAAAACTCTAAACCAATACACCAATAATAAAATCCATCCATTAGCTTCTACTAAATTTTACCATCAAGTTATTAAGTTGGAGGATACGTAACAATTAACAAATGTATCAATTGGGGCTGTACCATTTGTTTGTCACAAATGTACAAATTTATTATTTTTCATAAAACTAACAAAAAGTAAATTTATCATGAATATACCAGCTTAAGGTTTTAGTTTTAGGTAAAATTATCACATGTATACCAGTTTAAGGTTTTTTGTGATATTAACTCAAAGTATATATTTCACTGTTGTTATTTTTCTATAGGATTGACTGTGTTTCATTGAGATTTATATGACTAAAGGTGAAAAAACGTACATAACGCATGTCCTTGATATTATACATTCTTGTGAGATGGTGAGTATCAATACCTCACACTGAAATTTTTTTTTTTATTATTAAATATAAATTTTAACCTTCTTGAGTTACTTGATGGTAGAATCCAAGTAGATCTACTAGGAGAAAAAATAGATAAAGAAAATGCCATCAATTACCTATAGTTTGATTCAATTACAACAACAAAAGCTCGATGGATACAAACTTGAAACACAACATTTTTATAAATAACAAGCGAAACACGATAGACCCTCGGGCCTTTCTCTTTCGGTACACCACATTAATATTCTTAAAAAACGAGTCGAAAGATTGTATACCAAGACATTCCAGAACTTTCATGTCCGTGAAACATCAATGACTTGGGTAATATCTAATGGGGAATAGCATTAAAATGGACATCAATATGTTCCCATGAAACCGAGTTCGAATCATTAACTAGGAAGCCCGTGTGATTACGCAGGGCGTTTATGCAGCGTGTGCTCGCTTGTCTTCGCGTACAGCACACAAACGCAATATGCTCCCATAAGATAATCGATCCCCATGATTGCTCATGATTCACATCATTGCATGAGAAATGATGGATCGTGTACTTTGACTAGCCCGATGCAGCAGCAACAGGCATCAACGTCGACAGAAGCGCGACATCATTCGGCTTTTCTTCGAAATCGGAACGCCCCAAGATTAGTGTTTTTTTCTAAGGGCCTCGTGTCTCCTCTTTTCCACGCACTAGCGCAGCATCCCAGGGCAAAAGAAAGATGGGAGGGATGATGATTGATGATGACCGCGATGATGATGATGATGAAACGGACGATGATGCAGATCATTGCGAGCCACTGCAATTGATAATGAAGAAAAAAAGCATGACATATTCTCAATCATGATGTTCCCGGGAGGGAACAAGATGATCCCTCTGATTCCCAAGTTGCGTGCCTCGGCTAATCGAATGTGTCTTTTCTCGCCCTAATCTTGACAATCGTAAAATAATCATCCGAGTTGTCTTTCCTCATTCATATATCTATATGCTTTTTCTCATAAAATGAAGTATTAGGTTAGATTAACTTATTCGATACACATAAACCGTCTCATCCACGTGCATCGAGTAAGACTCTACTCACAATATGAATTCACACGGCCGGTTCGACACCCCAAAATAGAGAAAAACAAGCAATATTGTACTTTTGACATGAGCTTTGCCGAATCTAAATCGAGCACTTAACCATTCAGCCAATTCGTTGAGATTATAAATCTACACTTCGAGATGCTCATTGCTTTCAAGGTTATGTAAGATAATGTCTATAGACCTTATGATGGAGTTTGGACGAGTATCGATCTCTTCGATAGGAGGGTCCAACTCCACCGAAGTGATAGATGCCATGCCATCTCTTGCCTCCTCCCAGCCTAGGGGGAAATCCTCCGTGACTTCAATAATTGCGAATGATCCCAAAAGCAATGGCATATCTCTGACCATTGCGGGTCATGTGATATGGACTCGTAGCCCTTGGTCCATATGCGTGATTTCATTCACGACTTTATTACAAAGAAAAAGCTAAGCCACGCGCAGGGGACCACCGACATACCCCTACTTTTCTCTCCCCCATTCTTCAGTCTTAGTCCCCTAATCTAGTAGATAAAGCAGACGACGCTATAAATAAGACATGAGAAATCTTAGGTTAAATTATTGATAGATACATATTATTCAAACTTCATATATGGAACATTCATCATGCATGTCAATTCGTCACCATAGGACTACCTTTTTGTTGTAGCTATTGATTAAGTTCTCGCGATTTAAAGTAAGCAAAGCTATAGTTCAGAGCATTTCATCTGCGTTGTATGTGTTGAAATGGTTTATTGATCTTTGTTTTTGCATTTGCCCACTTGCTAGAGAACTGAACATGATAGGATATAATTTTAAAGAAATACTTTTGATTTTTCCCGAGTATGATAGGAATATAAATTCATTCAATCCAATTAGTAATGTGAGTGGATCCGGAGTTGGGATCAGCCAAAATTATGTTAACATAGTTTTATTTGTCAGGGAGGCATCGGATGCTGCTATTGCCAATTCATGGACCTTCCAAGTTGTGCCATGGAGGAAAATAAAAAGAAGAGATGCATTGATGGAAAGCTGCTCAAAAGAGCTATGAAAAGAAGTTCACCCTTTTTCATTTCAGGTGAAAGAACAAGTTGCCTAGTTACGAAGTTATCGAGTATAAAAGCTGGCACAATATGAAACAAAAGATGTTTTTTTATAATCTATGGCATGTCAGAGATTCGAGGACCACTAAAATCAATTTGATTTGTGATACAATTTTAGTGATTATTAATAAAGTATCGATGCAAAAGATTAAGAAAATCCTCGCTTTTCTTATGTTATTATATTCAACCCTTACGAAAAATATCGGATTAATTTGTAGAAATTACGACTTAAAACTGCTTGAGAAATGGATGATCGAGATACATTGAGCCTGTCCTAAAGACGATCCAATCGCTGAACTGCATGATTTGAAAAGAGCCTTGAAAAGGATAATATTTTTAATTGAGTCGTGTAATTTACTCTCATTTTCTTGGCACGTAAAAACTTTCCTCGGAATAGTAAAAGTTGCCCGCTTTGTCTGCCCAAAATAAGAGCCAACCCTAGGAAAGGGAGGGAAAAAAAAAAGAGTCAGCTTTTGGTCAACTTGTGCCAATCTGATGTCGTGTACCAATGGCTGAGTTACACGTGCGCACGTTGCTGGTTAGTCCAAGGGTTTGAGCATTCATAATTATCCCATCCTAATCGTGTCAAAAGGAATAAACAGAACAGGAATGATTCTAAATACTGAAAAAACAAAGTCTACAAAAGATTGATTTGCTAAATAAGGGGATGAGTTCTGTTGAATACAGTAAACTCAATGAAATAATCATTAATGAAATGTCATATTCATGAGTTCATTCAATTTTCCAGATCAATCTTAAATATATAAATATAACAAATTTCTATAAATGATCTATATAAACACAAAAAATAGGTCTTGTCGCTATCGTCGTCATCACCAAGAGAATGATCAAACTAATTCCATCGGCTTGATTGTTTGATTGGTCCTTTCTCTACTCAGTATTCATTACCCTCTATTTATCAGCTAGGTGATTTATTTTATATATAGTACTCATAAAAAAATCTCAGCCGTTTGATTAATTAACGTCTGCTAGCTTATATGATGATGCGGCTCTTATTTGGCGACATGCAATAATGCAGTAGCAACATTGCGCATGATTCATGATCATGAGCCCATCAACCTATCAGCCCCAAATCAATAGACAGACAAGTCACCTCACCACTCCCTTGAAGGAAAAAAAAAACCACTATTGGCTTAATCATGAGAAGTAAGTCACGTTTGCTGCCTTGTGCTCGTTTCCATTAATCATCCATAAGGACAAATACCATATATTATTAATTCACTTATCAATAAAATGCATTGATGATATTTTCTGCACCAAGCAAGTTAAACAATAAAATATATCTCGTATTGTTATCTAACCATTTTAAGTTTCAGAACAATTTATTCATGCGCTCAACTTTACTTAATTCAATTTCTTTCATTAGACCAGTTAATTTTTGCTCGAAAACAAAGTCTCAAGCTACAAAACCTATATTTTTCGCCATTCTCTTTAAAATAGACGCTGCTCTTCAATTTAACATAATACTTGGGTGGAACTTTATTAGGAGAGACTTGCATATTTAATGGATCTCTTACGAGAAAATACATCGTACCTAAGACTTGGCAGTCTCGAGACTTGGTACAAGAAAAAAAAAATACATCGCACTTATACGTGCAACCCGGCATGTTTCGGTCCCACCAAGTCAAATCTCTCTCTGTCCCCATCTCTCTCTTTAGTGTACAAAACGTGGTCGTGTATAATCATGTAGATTCACGTGCGTTCGCCAATGTGTATAGCCTCGGACCATCTCTGTCCTCGTTTGCTAGGACTAGGCAATAAAAATGAATATAAAAGCGCACTCGCGTGAAGGTGTGCGTGGATTGGAATGAACTAACGATTAGGTTTCTCCTTCCAAAGCCTGAAAGCCTTCATCATATTTGCTGCGTTCTTTCTCTTTGGCGTCCATCAGATGGAGCTGGGTCTGAGCTTGGGAGATGCGTCGTTTCTTGAGAAGGAAGACTTAGGGTTTCATCTCGGGTTGGGAAGCAGCTTCTGTGGACGGCCAAAGGAAGCAAGAGATCACAGCCGTGGGGATGTTGAAGATAAGAGTAAGCGGCCGAGAGACGTCGTGGCTCTTCAGCTTCATCTCTTTCCTTCTCGAAGCCCGTCTTTGCTTCCTCAGCTCAACGATAATAACGGTAAGCTCCTGTTTTCTCTGATTTTCTACTTCGTGATGCTTTGAGATTTTAGCTTTTGCACGAGATGGATCAAAACTAGAAACTCAAAACAGGAAGTTTCGACGTTGTCTATATGGCCTAGTGATAACATAGAACCTTGTTTATTTTGTTTCTTTCCTCCTGTCTTTCGTTGGCCACTTCGATATTTGCACGAAGGAAACCTCTTCAAAAAAGGGATCAATCACTTCACTTGATTCCATATGAAAGAATATGGAAGGGGCTTCACCAGATAATCCTATCATCAGATTCTGACTCATCTTCAAATGACTGATGTGATGATCTTTTTGTCCATTGCTTTCCTTATTAATTACTTTTCCGCTGCTCGTATGACTATTTCAGTGTTGCGAACGTATCATCGAATACCTTCGCCAATTCTTAGCCTGGGGATTGGAGTTTCTGTCTTTTCGTTATCCCCTAACTTTTCACATAAGTTCAGAAAATTCATCGTCTGTTTCGGCCATATAATAAAGTACGAAAACTCTTCTCTCGATGTATTCGAGCGAAACACAACTAAAAACAGGTCATGGTACCTTCACAGGCGATTCTTCAGATGGGCTAGCCGAAGGGAAGTGGTTGCCAAGCCGGTTACTGGCAACTGCGGTGGCGGCAAAGACCGAGGTGGTGGATGCTGGGGCGGAGCGGCTGTCTTCCCCGAACAGCGGCACATCTTCGTTTCATCAACTGGAGTTCAGATCGGGCTCAGGCGGAAGGAGCAAGACGGTCGACGCCTTGTCGTTGGAAGGTGACAACGAGAGGGCGTGTTCCAAAGGCAGCGATGAATATGATGAAGACAATGGCTTGGCTCGGAAGAAGCTTAGGCTCTCCAAGGAACAGTCTGCTTTTCTTGAAGAGAGCTTCAAGGAACACCATACCCTTAATCCTGTAAGTGTAATAATATGCAGAAGAGATTGAAGCGGTGTAGAACTATAAATTATTCAGTTCTTGGATTACGCACAACTCCTTTTTGCGCGCGCGCAAACTATTGATCTCGTGACTAATAAATTTTACCCCAACTTACTTATGCTTAGGTACATAGTGGGATTAACTTTTACTTTTGTAAATGAAAACTTCCACCGATCGTGACATAAATCATGTATTGATATGTTCTTAAAATGAATGGTTAATATACATATTAGCAAATGCGTGCATGCGTTGTATGCGTGCAATAAATTGGTAGTCATTAAATACTTAAAAAATTAAAGATGTGAAAAAACGGTACAAGAAATTGTATTCTTGGAAAGAAACAAACAAACAAACAATTACGACGTTTTAAAAGTATTTTTGGGAAGGTTGTTGGAGGAAGAAAATATCCAAACTATAATACTCAAAAACGCAAAAGATAAAATTTAAAAAAAATAATAATAATTTAATCGTCCATGGACACGATATTTGTTAAAAGGTATAAGTACATTGGAAATCTTAAAACTTATAAAAAAAAGTACATTTTAGCACTAAAACTTATAAAAAGTATAATTAAGAATTAAAACTTGTCCAGAGATGAACTTTCAAAAAGTATAACCAAATCATAAATGTGTCAAATTGATCAAATCAAATCTTTCTGTTAATTGCACTTTTTTAAAGTTTTAAAACTTGATTGCATTTTAATAACACACTTCAGGATTTGATAACATTTTTTGTAAAATTTTAGAACTCGACTACACTTTCGTAATAAGTTTTTGAACATCTGTTTATAGAAAAGGCAATTAAGGATATTTAGGAAAAGAAAAAATCCCTTAAAAGTAGGAGGCTTTCTTTTGTTTTGTATAATAGAATAGATAATTAAGACTAGCTAATTTTATGTTGAAGACTTGCGAAAGATCCTATCCATGGTTTAAATATCATGCTCCTGGAATTATGAAAACAGTATAGCATTTTATCATTGCTTGAGAAGGACAAGGGATTTGATAAATAATAATGCTGAGGGTATACTAAGACTTTGCCCAAAAAGATCATGGCAAGCTCTTAACATACACAGCAGTACTCTATAATAATATTCTTCAAAAGGTTAGTAACCAAAAGTTGAGAATATACAGTGATAACGACTAGCTTACTGTTAAGATGAAATGTAATTCAAGACTCTTCAATGACTATGCTCCTCGTGAGTTCACAAAATGCGCAACAACGAAATACTGGCAAATGCAAAAAGATAGTAATGCACACTCGACGCATGAGGCCCAAACGAAACACATTTTCGACATATGTACCATTTCGGGTTTCATTTCCACCGTGCCTGCACTAATGTTCTTGTTTCTTCTTCTGGGCTAACCTTGTTCTCTGTAAATGCGCAGAAAGAAAAGCTTGCATTGGCAAGACAGCTGAATCTGCGCCCTCGCCAAGTAGAAGTGTGGTTTCAGAACAGAAGAGCAAGGTGAAAAATTTCTGCAATTCTAGCACAGGACATATCTGATTCTACATGTCTCATGCTGGAGCTGAGACACTAGGGCATGCATTATCCATATATGGAGAGCTTTTCAACTCTTATCACATAATTCACGATGATCCAAACTGAGAACTGCATCGAATATTACTTTAGGGTTTATGTTAACAAGTTCAATTTTCAAAACGCTGATAAAATTGCGACCTCGACAAGAAAAGTCTGTAATATTTCTTTTTTTGGTTGCTTGAAAGGAATCACAAAGCAGATGTTGACGTATTTTATGTAATTCACGTGTATCGTCAGGACGAAGCTGAAGCAAACGGAGGTGGATTGCGAGCACTTGAAGAGATGCTGCGAGAGACTGACAGAAGAGAACAAGAGGCTGCACAAGGAGCTTCAAGAACTCAGGGCTCTCAAGTCCTCCCACCATTACGTTAATTCGTTCATGAAACATCCAGTTCCAGCCACCACTCTCTCCATGTGCCCCTCCTGCGAGCGCATCTCCACCTCCACTGCCGCCGCCACTAACATGAATAAAATGCCTGCTCCATCGTCACCATTAACGTCGGCTAATCCTAGAACAGCCTTAATCCACCGGCCTCTCCCGAATAATACGCAGGCTCAAGCTGCTTCCTGATGCATTAGTAATGGGCACGCTGTCCTCTTCTCCTTTCTTGTAAATGATATTCAGGCTTCTCTTCACCAATTTAACTTTGGTCATGTTCAATCACCTCTGTCTTTCTTTTTCTCAGATTTAAGTTGCTCTATTTTTCCTTATTTTCCTATATAGACGTATATATTTCGACATGGTCACGAACCAATGTCTGATGATTTTTCTAGGAAAGATTGATGTATTATATATTTGTTGATTGATTGTTCACGCGGTTTTTGTCAATCCAGTATATATATAGGAAGCTAAACATCATGCACGAGTGGCAGTTTTGTACTCAAGATCCACTTCTTCGGCATTGTTGCATGTGAACTGCGATGTGTTTTCAGGAAAATAAATATAGGATAGATCCATATATGAAATATATGTCCAACGGTGCCAATTACAGTGCATGAACTACAAGGGAATTGAAAGCCTGTATTTTTTGCGAGTACCAAAAGAAACGACATACACACTATAAAATGCGTTTGGATAACGTACAAATTCTCAGTTCCTCCTTAACGCAGCACAACTAGATAAAAGAACATAGAGAATTAGCGTTCATGGTGGTTTGGGGTAGCTAATCCATGACGTCCTTGCGCTAATACTGCATTTAGCTGGACTAACCTTCGTCCTGTTACCTGCATGTTGTTCTTGCACATACTTTCCCTGTATTCCCACTAATAATAAGAATTTCCACTCTTTATTTACTACTGAACAGAGAAGAAAGAAAAATCTAGAGTTGACATAGTAACTCGACATTTGGCCGCTTCAACCCTCTATATCATTACGGTCTTGAATGTTTCTTGAATATCATGGTGAGGATTGGATCATTGGACTTGTATCTTATCTTATCCTTAACTGGGCTTGATTGCCAAGCAGACTTCAAGAACCCTAGACCCACATCGTGGGTCCTTTTTTCTCCCTCGAACATGAGCGGGTCACTCTCATTGGCGATAGATTCCAAAAGTCCGAATGATCGAACCGACTTGTAGTCACGGATCCTATGGTTGCGCTAAAATGATGTATATTGCTTGGGACTAATAAACAGGGAAGGTTTTCCAAATATTAGTTACTTTTCCTTTGGCTGACAGTAAGCTTATTTGGAAATCATCAATCATCTCACTGTATAGTCATTGGGGAGAACGGTCCACCTTCGCTCCTCTAAACACCGAATAACTCTAAGAGCTACGACATGACTGTCAAGTTGCTGTCAAATATCACGCTAGCATCCAATATGACTATGGAACGACCTTGACAATTTAAAATATATATATATCTCCCGAAAGTCGAAGAAAGAAGGTAAGGAAACAACCGGACCTCTTTGGTAGTAAGACTATGGAAGCACCGAGAGCCGATCTCATCAGACAATTAGCCCGATTGGACGGACGCTAGATTAACGCATCAACATCGCTATCCAACACTCCACAAAAGGACCAACTTAGATGAACAACCACATGGTTCGGCCGGAGATTAACGAAGAAAAGAACAAGCCCATGGACCATGGAGGAAGGAACCATTATTCACTAGCAGCTCAAGAACTCGCGGCGTTACCAACCTCTATTGTTAGTCAAACCTAACTCTTAGGACAACCGTTGATTGCGCAGGTTTTCACGCGACAGTAGACATTTCACAGGTTGTGCAAAATGCCTGTGGATGGAGGAAACGATCTGGGAACGCTTTTCCTCTGCACGTGAGTGGCCCTCGGTCAAACTGAGTTGTTGGAAAACTCTTCCTGCCATGCGAAGATTCGAAATGAGAGGAAAGGTGAGCTAGAACAAGGTAGCAGCTGCTCATCAGAAAGAAGAACTGCCAGGGCTAAAGCGTTCATTATTTTCGCCCTTTCCACTTTCCAGACATGAGTACGCGAATCTCGCTTTCGATGCCTATGTTTAGTCACGATGCAATAATTGCGCTTTTTAGGAGAAAATCATTGCGTACGGGCTAGAGGTCAGCTAATGCAATGGACTTTGGAGCAATCCGGCCATTTTCTGAATGCGCGACCCAGATTTTCTCATCTGTTGAATGTTGAATCACGTGGACCATATAGAATCAGCGTCAAGACAGCCGCCACCGCCGTTCTGTTGATATTAACATTGCTCCTCTTTGTGCCACGTAATTTCTCCCATCAAGTAATAAGCGACCGGAAGTAGTCATTGAAATTCAGTAAAGTTTTCAATTGAACCACTATACTTTGATTTCAACGATAAATCTTTGCATTCGATGCGCTTTGAGCTGGATCTGGTCATTTTGTTCCTGCAAAATGTTGACACGGTGAGCACATGGTCAAATTTCTGCATGTCGGATCAATCGCCAAGTCGGCATCGTGATTTGCGTTTGATTGGATTCCCCGTCAAAGTGCTTCGATTGGAGAAGAAGTTGAAGTTTATGGCATCATGCTATTGGAATAAAAGTTCGTGACGGGATCGCAAATTCAACTCTCGAGGGCCAAAAGACTATTTAATTTTTTTCTACGAATTCATTAATTTTTCTATTTACGTTATCAACCCAATTACTAGAACAGCACAGACATGAAAAAGATTGGGACCGGCTAAACAAGTCTCTCGATTCCCAAAAGGACTCAAGTGGCCCGGGGCGGCCGTCACGTTAGATGCTCGACACATAAATTCATCCAAGTTTTTAATTTTTATTGACCGTACTTTGAGATAACTTTTCTTAGTTTAGAATCGAAGAACAGGAACCGTACACTTGTCATTCTCGAGATAAAGAACAGCCAAACGCCATAGCAGGAAACTTAACCGACACAATCAACGCTGACACTGTCCCTTTCCCGCAATCAAGTGCCAGAAATGGTGGTCGTGGTCAAACCGTCCCATGTGATCCCGTGACAAAGTGCTTCACTTTAAACCTAAAACCAAATACGAGAATATCATTCTTTACTAAACCATCGCGAAAGACAGGACCAGTTGGTCACCTTCATCGCGCAAAAGGAACCCTTTTGACCAGGAGTTGCTTCAGGAGGAAGAATACGTGATGACATGCAAGGGAAAAGTTCGAGAGGAGATCTGCATTTTATATTTGCCGGCGTGAAAAGGAAATTCTAGAGAACATCATGCTGCATGGGCGGGGGGGCATCTTTCGCGTGCATTACGATCGGATCTTGAAGCAGGAGCTGATTTGTCCCCTTAGCAATGCATTACGCAATCGCATGTGGCCGCAGCACCGCAAGCCGAGGATGATGCAGAATAAAGAGAATGTATGTTCTCTGGATCTAACGTGCCATGAAAACAGCAGCAACGTTGAAAAAATAAAGAATAGGTTTATAGAAATTGATCGTTCTCGATGACTTTGACTAGATGAGTGCAAAGTGCAAATGCAACAAAAGAGATTTGTACTCTCATGGCGGACCCAGTTTCATCTTTCTTAACAAGAACATAATTCTAGGCGATTGTAAAGAGTAACATTGCTGTAGAGACCAATGCATGCAGCGAGGCGGCAGCATCAAAATATTGCTCAGCCCCAAACATATATAGGTTTTTCGTTTGCTGAATCTATGAAATCTTTCATATGCATAACTTATGATATGAACAAAATAGGACTTCGTTACATCACGGATCACTCCATCCATCACCCTCCACTCTCTTAACAGGAGGGAAAAGAGAAGGGAAAAAGGAAGAACTTGCTTTCATGTAGCTATTCTCGTTCTCGCTCTCATCCGTCATCTTTTGGATGTGTAAATACCAAGACCGAAGGGAGTATTCATTTGTGCGTGGTAGTAATAAAAGAATTTAATTTCACCTCTGTAATATGTGCAGTTTCGAGACTGATCAGGGTCTCTTTTGCGGTTGCTACTTCTGGTTCAACTTCACAAGGAGTTCGGCATATAGAATCTCGTTCCATGCATCGGGCACACCAGGGAGGCACCAGTGGCTGCAATCTTGGAATCTCAGCGGCGATCTCCTCTCCACATCCGTCAAATGTTGTTTCCGATAGATCGACGGGTGGCCATCTTTCCTATAATCCGTCATTTTGGTGACGTTCAGGTAATTGACGTGTGTTTTCATCCCTCTAAACACCTTCTCCAACACAACCATCTTCGGAGGATATTGTCGAAGGTACGTGTCGTTCTTGATGGGCTGAGTCTCGTGGTCACATTGACCGCCCGAATTCCATTGTCCACCACTGCACAGAGAGAAGAGGACTAAGTTAAAGATTGAGCTTTTAAGCCGATAAGATGAAATTACGCACCAAAGCCCCAAATGAAGCAGCTTCGAGGAAAATGATACGTGACATAGAGTTTAACAATTGCAAGGAGGGCAGATGATTAGATAACCAATGAATGAATTTGGTGCTCCGACATACAAGTTTAATTTCCAATTGAGGCGATTGGGTTTTATTTAGTAATGCTAGAGATACTAAAATTGGACTCCAAAATTAGTTCACTGAACAATGGGATAGCCTGTATAAGTAAACCAATGTTGAGAATCAATCTCGGTATCTCTAGCATTATTCGAACACTAGACAAACATTAAAACCTTTCAGGCTAAAGATCAGTTTCACAAAAGTATTGGCAACATTAAATTATGAACACTGCATAATTTTTAACAATTTTAGAATCAGATGACGAATCCTATTACCATAGATATACATTCAACCATTGCTCATTAAGCACGGATTGTTCAGGGGCTTGCGGAAACACGATTGTCCCACAAATCGACAATCCCGAATCATTGGAGCAACATTTTCCGCGTGAACTTTGTTAATGACACTACACACACAAACGATGTGCGCCCACACAGATAGAGCAATTAAAGAGCAATCTTAGCATACCTAAAATGGGAGTCAGAGTATCCTCTGAAGAATACGATGGACTTCTTGGGGTTTACATTGGCATCGACCCACCTCGCCCATGTTGTAAGAGCTTTCCGGAATGCCTCTAAAACATTTAATTCACCATACACATGGCTACCTTCTTGATAATAGTCTTTCCTGAAACATTTCAATCATTCATTCAGATTATCCAAACGATGGTAACAATGATCTCTTCTTCCATATGAAACAAAAAATCACCGATGAAATGATATCTATCTACCACATTCATGGTCAAACAAATGGCATACCCTTTGGAAGTTTTATCGTGAGTCCACCAGTGACCAGTGTTGAAGATTATGATGTCCGCACCTTTATACTGATCAGATGACCTGCCTACCAAATCTAACCTAAGTGTTTCCTTTTTAGATCCATCCTTGTCGGGCATTTCCCATTCTCGAACCAAAAACGGGGACACAAAGAACTCCACCGTGAAGTCGTAATCCTACCAAATACCACCACCAAAGCATTAGCGATAAGGCTAAAATTGATGCGTATTGAGCGAGAGGGATGCGAATTCAGATCATATGAAAAGGAGAACAATTCAATAACCTACTTTGAATATGAAGGAGTATGATGCCTCCCCGCGAAAGTGCTGTCTGCCATTGGCTTCATAGACCTTCTTGTGATCTTTCACAGCGCCTCGCAGGATGCAAACCAGCGATTCCCACATGTTCCGGTTCAAGGAATCGCCAACGAAAACCAGCCGCTTCCCTCTCAACAATTCAATCATGTGCCTCGCATTCAACCTGATCATTCACAACCTTCTCACATCAACATAGAATCGCACAATCTCCAACGACACGGGACAATGCACGCAGCACAACATCAAAAATGGTAAAGCGGTGTTCGGAAGAAGGAAGGTTTAAAAACGATTGAAGGAGAAAAGACAAAAAAAAAAAAAAAAAGCTTGACGATCTTCAGTTACCTATTTGCATGGCCAAGCAAAACTTAAGTTTTGAAAACTCCTAGATCAAGATATAAAAGATCGAGATATACCCAATCTCAACGGAAAGGAATTTTAGAACACAAATAAAAAATTAAAAAACAAACTTTTCTTCTTGGTTTCAGATTTGACCTTACAAAGAAAGAAAAGGCAACAACAACAATAACAGAGATGAAAAACAGAGTGGACACTCCCCAGAAGCATACACATAATTGGAAGAACAAAAAAAAAAAAAACAATACCCACATTCCAAAGAGCAGATCCACGGTTAATTATTTGGTTTCTAGCTAAAGCAAGAGGGACAATGAAATCGCCCGAACAATCATGGTAAAATTCAAATCAACCCCAAGCGCAGCCATACCTTGGCAGATTGCAACCCTTAGGCCTCCATCTGTACTTCTGATAATCCTTGTCAGGCCTCCCATTGAGTATGCAGTTGAATTGCTCGTCGATCAGCGAGCACGAGCCCGGCTTGTAAAGTGGGTACGAATCGTCCTTCACCCACTCCCCGTCGAAGAAATCGCACTTCTTCAACGACTCGATCCAATCGCCCGTCCCCTGCTTCGCCGACGCCCCTGAAACAGTGCCATTGCCCTGTTTTCTCAACAGGGAGTTCGTGTAGTTCGGCTTGATTTGCTTATCCCCGACAACCTGCGCTACCTTCGCTGGGGGAGCAAGTGGCTTAACCGGGCTCTGGGTGCGATTAGCCGACGAACCCGGCGCGGCGACACTCGTCTGATTCTGCTTCGGAACTTCAGGCGTCGTCGGTTTTGGAGTTTCCAATTTTGCTGCGCTCTGCGTCGCGTTCTTCACTTCGTCTGGCTTCGGCGCTCTAAGGGCAGCCGAGCCCGGCGAACTCAGAGTGATGTTTCGCGCGGGAGGCGGCGAAGCCGCGCTCGCAGTGGAAGCATTAGCGGTCTGATTCGGCCTAAAAATCGGATCTTTATCAGAATTCACCGGGACTCGAGTGCCGTTTCGCTCTTCCGGAGGTCCAGAAGCCGTGGCGTTCGATCCGGTTCGAACATTATCCGTAGAGGGAGGAGGGGACGAGACGGCACCGTCGGCAGAAGCGCCGTCGTCGTTGGGGAAGAAGTAAGAGAAGAGGGGAGAGGACTGAGATCTGTAAGAATCCGCGGCGGAGGCGGCGGTTGGGGTGGCGGGGGCGGTGGCGAAGATGTTGGAGAACCAGGGGGAGGAGGAGTCGGAGGATGAGGAGGAGGAAGGGTTGAGGAGGAGGAAGAAGGTGAAGGCGACGAAGGCGAAGGTGAGGGCGTAGGCGAGGGCGGCGGTGCGCTTGGTGCGGAGGAGGGACCTGAGGTCGGAGTAGAAGAAGAAGAGGCCGCCCCCGCCGCCGATGGGGAGGTGGTGCTTGGTGGGGTCGGCCATGGAGGTCGACACCGCTCTGTTCCTCTCTCTCTCTCTCTCTCTCTCTCTCTC
The DNA here is from genome assembly GCA_014182565.1 of Eucalyptus marginata. NCBI lineage: Eukaryota > Viridiplantae > Streptophyta > Magnoliopsida > Myrtales > Myrtaceae > Eucalyptus > Eucalyptus marginata. The sequence continues at coordinate 34,610,360 of CM024585.1, forward strand.
TCTGCTGTATCTTTCTTCCTCTGCTTTTGGCGTGGAGGCGAGAAAAGAGAGAGACCCAGAAGAGGAAATGCGTTTCTGGGTACGAGGCGCGTAGAGAGAGAAGAGAGACGGCAAGAGAGAGAAAGTGGTGGGCTTTGTGTGCTGTGCAGAGGGAGAGAATGTGAAGTGGGTGAAAGTGGAGGGACTGTGCAAGGGGGGACAGAGAGAGAGAGATTGCTGCGGACGGATGAAGACGCTCGTCAATGGAGTTTGGAAGAGGGGGCGGGTCTATGTCTTTGACCTTGGTGTTCGGGGGTAATACCGGGAATGCCACTGAAGCTTCACGTGACTCTTTATCTGTATTTTCAACGAAAGCTCGTGTCGAATTTGCCAGATGATCTTCGGCTTTTTATCCCTCGAGGGGATCATGTGCTGTAGGCCGGTGCTATCCGATCTAACCCACCTCCAGATTGTGAAATTTCAAAAGGCCAGCGTCATTTCCAATCTTTGCATAACTAAATCTAACTCGACATCTATCGGTTGCAATAATTGGTGGTTCCGAATTTATTTACTTTCTTTTTTTTTATGAATTTTTTATATTTATATAAGAGTCTACCTATCATAATTAAATATTTCACATGTTTAACTCATTGTTCATTGTAAATTTTCCATGTATATTAAAGCCGCTGTATATTTCTTTCATTGGTAGATATTACTTCCATAAAAATTTGTGACGTTGAAAAGACAAATTTCTAAAAAAAAATCTAGTTTTTTCTATGTTGTGGACCAAGTTTATGGATAAATTGTTGAACGGATGAAGTTTAATTAAATCAAAACATTGCATAAAGTAAGAATTATTTATTTTGAAAATGTCAGTGAAGATTGATTAACATCATCCGTTGAACTGTTTATGAAAAAGTATTAAAATACCTCGTTATGCATAATGTTTTTAGTGTATTCCTATATATTGTTCTAGTGTTTTACATGCTCTATATAAAAAGTATGTCATCGATATGGTAAGGGAAAAGAGCTCTTTGATATCGTAAATTAAAAGACTTGATATATATTTTAAACTAATGAGATTAATAAAAATTTCATCAAAAAAATGTGAGATTTTGAGATAAGAGGGACAAAAATTAAATAAGTTGTTATGAGATCAATGATAGAAAATAGACTTTCCAGTTTTAAACTAGTAAGGGAAAAAAAAGGTCCTTTTTTTTCCCTTACTATTAGCAATATAATTTTACACGAAACATATAGAATGTTGTAGGAATATATGATTACATACTTTTATTTAATAGCTAAAAAAACATATGGTAAATACTTAATAATGGTAATTATCCTAAATTGCATGAACGCACTCGTCCCCGAGCAAGATATTAGCTTAATACGATTCGACATCCGTCTTCTATTTCCATTTCAAAGTGCATGACCATATTTGTATTGCATGAGTAAAAGATAAATAAAGCAATTGAATAGGAGATATGGTCAACCAAAGAGTTGCTCAAAATTTTGATTTTTGAGAATTTCAATCTTGATTATCCACGATCTAATCTAGTTAAGAAGAATTTGAATTTCTCAAGTTTTCTCCCTATCTTGTTGCTTGAAATTCTAGCACTAACTTTTGGAGAAGGTTAATATTTGTATAGTATCAGTACCATCATGCGTGACTCATTCAATGGACACTATTTTCCATGGGAGAGCGGCCTATTGGATCATTCATTACAACACTAGCAACGCATGTCAAAAAAACCAAAAACAAAAAATTACGCGCAATCGTTTCATTTGGATTTGGTCAAAATTATTCGTATGACGGACATTAATTCCAGTAGGATAGTCGTAGAATTTAAATGGCACAACCCATTATTTCTTTTCTAAGTGAGAGGATATTGAGGGCATGGGAAATGGAATTCCAAGGCTGCAAATCTCTCGAAAACAAACTAGATGCACCTTCGTAATGCGCATTTGCAAGCGAAATCAATCTATTTGACTAATGATTACGCCCAGGCGCATGAATATGCTCTCAAAGAATAAGTGGGTGTGCAAAGTCCTGTCGTGTTACATTGAAACCAGGTTATTATAATAGCTTCAATCGATAGAAAGTGTATTCATAAACTATGTCTTTTATACGTAATCATTTGTCATTTTGTGATTTAACTAGCATCATTGGTAGCAAATGATACGTGGGATATGTCGAGTCCCAATATTAATTAAAGAGAAAAAGCCACAAAAAACTCCAAACTTTATCCAAAGCCGACAAATTTACCCCAAAGTCGAAGTTTGCTTAACCGTGACACATTTACCCCAAACTTTTATTTGTGACACAAAAAATCATAAACTTTTATTTACATTTATCCCAAATTAATTTTGGTCTTTTTACATTTTTTTTAATTTTTTTACATTTTTATTTATTTAAGAGAAGTTTATAAGCCTCTCGATTTTTTTCCTTAATTAAACAAGAGAAGTTTATAAGCCTCTCGATTTTTTTTCGTATGATGTAGATAGCTAATACCTTTAAGAAATTTAACAAAGAACGGAAATTTAAAAATAAATAAATAAAAAAGAACACAAAGCAAATTCCAAAAAGGAGGAACTTTCCCTGGGAGTGGCAAAAATGGTAATTTGGGCGGGTCGGTCGCTCACTCAACGCGCTTCGCTTCTCCTGTTGCCACTTTGAAAGTTCGGCCAGCCTAGTGTCTTCCGCTTCACCTTACCCGATGCTACGAAAAGTGCTTCCTTTTTGACAATCAGTTAAATAGCTTTCAGCGCGTTGGGGTCCACGTGTCGCGTGGCCCCCGTCTTTTTCCACTTTCACTTACCCACGTACTCCGCGTACGTAACTTACTACCCCCACGCTGTCGCTTTTCGCGACGGACAAACATCACCGCAAGCATGGGCCTCACCTCACCCGATCACTCTCTCTCCCTCCTCGGTAACCGTTAGAACGGTCCAATCGAAATTCATCCCTACCTAAATCCATCTTTTTAACCCATTTTCACGCAATTACAATATAAATTAGGGACACGTGCGACAGAAGTCCTAAAACTTATAAAAAGTACAATCAAGCCCTAAAACTTGTCAAATTTGTTCAATCTCATAAATTTAACACCGCTAGACTTACTAACTAAATTACTAACGTGACATTTTAAATGAATTTTTATTTTCCACATGGCTTTTGACATTATTTTTATTTTTGTTTAAATTAGATTTAAAAACTAAAAAGGAAAAGCTAAATTTATTTAAAAAAAAAAATTTTCCAAAAAAAAAAAAAAGGCATCAGTGGACCCATTTTCGAAAATGCCCGCCAATGCCATTTTCTTTTTTTTTCAACAATTTTGTTTTAAAATAAATTTTAGTTTTTCCTTTTTATTTTTAAATATAATTTTAAAGATTTCGAACAAAAAATAATTTTAAAAAGCCATATGGAAAATAGAAATTCATTTAAAATAAATGTCTTCGATTGTGTTAAAAGTTGGTTAGAGTTTTGGGACTTTAATTGCACATATAGATTAAAAGCCAGAAGAAACTTATAAAGTTGGTTAGATGCAATCAATTTAACATTCATATTATTTTAGATTTTACCATTCTAAATTCATTTATTATCCATTTATTAAATATAATTAATTCACATAACAACTGACTCACGAGATCGGTCAAAAAAACATTTGAGTGAATAAATGGGTATGTGATGGGTATAGTAACTGCGCACAACAATATGCGGGGGTTGTGAAGCACCGTGGTTGGACGGTCCCGTGACGCCCAATAAGTGTTGTGGTCACTGCTGGCTGCCAATGGATAAAGAATATGGCAATTCATGTGGGGGAGTTTAGAAGCATATTTGAGATTAGAAAACAAGGAGATGCTAATCACACGACATAAGACGAGACTAAGGTTGCATTAAGCATCGGATAAATAAGAATCTTGCATTAATGGCATCCCACCGACCACCAGTCCCTGATAATCTCCTGTTTAATCACTCCAGGGTATAGGGGAATTCCCGTCTAGATGCGAGATCAGTGGGCCCAAATAAATCGCGACCGTCGATTTGCTGGATCTGGATCCGAATCCAGACAAAAATCTTCCATACGTGCGGCATGTCTTGTGATAAATGGAGGTGAATGCGGTGGAATGATACGGTGTGCATCAGCCGCATCCGTTGAGTATTTTGTAGAGTGATGTTTCCGCTATTGTAATTTAGTATAAATACCGCATTGTGGAATGTGCAAATTGACTAGAGTATGTTGATCATCCTTTCAATCATTTGGAATGTGAGCTCTCGTGTTTTATTTTATTTTATTTTATTGACTTTATATCTACGTACGGTAAGCTTTTTTCCCCAAAATAACGGACTGTTGTTTTTAATAACAACTTTATTTTTTTCTTTCCTTTTTAATCTTTTGATAGAACGAAAGGGAGAGAGGAGAAATTCAACGTCAATGGTTTCTCGGCAATACTATAGGAAATACATATAAATTGCTAAATGTCCAATTCGAGTCTTTGATACTATCGAAAGAGCTAAATGATTTGAAAAGCTAGATAAACTTACTTGAAACTAACCATTTTGATAGATCAACCAAATATTTTTCGCTCCACGTGCCATTGGGTTTCAAATCTAAGATTAAGAATGATACATTTGTTTCACTAAAAATTTCATGATAGATGAAAGTATTTTCCATGGAAATCATTTTTAAGGAAAAATAGCTAGCTCTCATTTGTTTGATAATTAAGAGAAAGTGATTTCCTTCTTATTAGAAGGGAAAATCAATTTCCTCCCAGTCTAAGCTTCTTAATTTCAATTCATGGAAAATAGTTTTTCGTAGATTTTTATAAATTCTGAAATCCAAACATCGAAAAACCAAAAGTAATTTTTTGGAAGTAGTTTTCCTTGAGCAAACAAATCCCAAACATTCATTTTTTGGCTTCTAAAAAATGAAAGACAATCGTCTTACTTTTTCTCTCCAAAACTTTTGAAAAAAATGAAATATTATACAAGAAATTTTATGTGTCGACATTTATATATTGGAAAGGGTTTCTATTGCGTTGAATTGTAAACTAAAAGTTAGAGTAAGGATGAGCATGATTCAAAAGTAAAACTGAATCCTGAAAATCGGATCGGTAGGAACTTGTCCGGTCTTAGATTCAAAAATATGTAGGGTAGATTTAGATTCTAAAAATTGATGAATTTGTTTGGACAAGTAGATTCAAAGTTATGGATTAGTAGAATATGGAACTTGAAACTTGTAACTTATAGCCCGGAATAAATTTTTGTATTTTTCTTGATTTATATTTTTACGCGATTTTATGGTATTCCATGACATTCGATGATGAGTATATAATTTGGAACCGTTAGTCTAAACAAGTGGTATTTATTAAATATGACAATATACTACAATTATTCAATTAATAATACAAACGGAATTTGGGTATATCTTATAACTTATAACTAGATAGATACTAGGTTTCATGGTACACAAGGTAGGTTTCAAGTTATAGAAAATGAAGAACCTATTTCAACATATTGATTCAAACCTTTATGTAACTCGGAACCGCTCATTCTCAAGTTACCGTACGTGGACCACAAGATTTAAGAAAAGCGAAAGATGAAATATAAGATTCACTCTAAAAACGTAATCCAACTTTTCAAATGAAATTAAAAAACATTCTTACCGGGTCAATAGAAAAAGCAGAAGAAATCCAATGCAACCTGAGCAGATCCAACAGCTGCAATTGGACGAGTAGTTTTGAATAGAATTCCATGATCCGGAGAGACGTTGACCGTTGACTGGAAATTGACCCGGCGGAATGTAAAATTGGAGAAAGCGATAAGTCCTTTTAAAATACGCACTCCACCTTATAAGATCGTTACCTGGATTCCCCTCCGAATAATAATTGAAAAAAAAGGAATTAACCGGGCCACCGCTCCCTAGATCTGATAATAAATTTATTTTTTGATTCTGCGCAATTTTCAAACCACGACATCTTTTTTTCCCACAAAGAAATCCGTACGATTTTGCCCGGACGCGTCGCGCCACAAAAATCCAAGGGGGCGCTGGTCTGTCGGTGATCCAATTTTCTTTTTAATTTATTTTTATGCTTTAATTTAAATGTTATAAAAAATCGGATTCGAAATTTGACGGGCCCCACGACGCGACAGGGGTCGCGATAATGCGCCGCGAGGGGTACCGCCACCGAGCTCGCGGGACCCACCGCTGAGCTGTACGGATGGCGGTGGAGAATTACACCTTGGACAGTCAAATTTTCACCTTTGTCTGTTACACATAAGTCAAATTTTCAGGGTAAAAAATTAGTTTTGGTGGGTTTTTGGGCTTTTAAGCCGAGCTGAAAGAAACCCTTTTGAATTTTTTGGCCAGGAGGACAGCAATTATCTTTGTTTATTACGAATGCTGGAGATTCAAAGCTGGGGTTTAGTAAAGACCGCCGATATACGTTTTCGAAATTAATGCGAAAGAGGAGGAGTAGAGCTAAAACATTCTGTTAACGTTAGTGAAGTATTATTGGAGCCATCCTACTTTTATAGCCACCCTAAGTGTCTACCAAATCCTCCTCATGACAACGAAGTTGCTGATGTAAAAAGCGACACTTACATCAGAACATGTAGCCAGCCGACAATTTAGTGCTCATGAAAAAGGATAATTTTTCAGGAAAATAATTAATTTTTGTTGATTTAAAACGAAATGTTGGTTTTTCTCGATCTAAACTTATTGTTTTCAATTTAAAGAAAATAATTTTCTCGAAATAAATTTCTCTCGAACAAACGAACCGATTTTGAGAGTCCATAAGGATGAACCTACCTCCAACTTTATTAAGAGAAAAGACGTGCCTCGACGAAATGGTTAGGGAGACTTCGCTTTCGGAATTAATGCGATGCCAGAGAAAAAGCTGCCACAACCGGTGAGATCCGATCTACGTCTTGCGAGTTGCGAGATGTTGTTAGGAACGTCGAGGGGAAATGAATTGAAGATTGGTGTTAGTTTTGGACCGTCAAGTGAATTGCGCAGCGAAGTCTCGTTTCAGAAAACGGGTGAGTGTTTTACGTCAAATCTCCACTCCCAGTCATTTAATGCTCGTCCACGAAGTCCCCGTCGGAGGTACCGATGAACAAGCGACCGGCGGAGTTTCCGAGAGGGAATGGCCAAGGAAGGGATTCTATTTGGGTATCCGTTCGGTTTTGCAACTTGGTAGGGCTTAAATGAAATAATAATGTAATTAGTTTTATGAATTTTGTTTTAATATGCAATGTGATTCATAAACTTTCAAATGTAATATCGTCTTTGAATTTTTAATTTATTTAATGTAGTCTATTGATTTTTTAACTTAGTATATGAACTATATATAAATGATTGATATGTCATTATATTAACCCAACTTCAAGGATAATATTGAATAATTTTTATAAATCCAGAGATTATATTGAATATATATATATATATATATATATATATATATAAAATTTAAAATTATATCGAAAAAAATTAAATGTTTAGAGATGATATTGTATATTGTGCTAAAATTTACGGATCACATTAAACAAATAAAAAATTCATGAATTACATTGCATATGTGATCAAAGTTGAGGGACTATTTATATAATTTTTCCTGACTTAAACAGGTTGCGATGCAGGTTGTGCGACGGGTTCGTGGACTGGATTTCCTTTCACATGGAGGGATGAATAGAAATATGCAACACGGACGGCGATCTTCGGAAATCCGCTGCCGGTGCTGTTTCTTTAAGTCGACAGACGAATTTTGGAACGAGCGGAAGCGAAATTATTGTGCATAGAGAAAACGACAGCGAAAAAAAAGGGGGAAAACGACATGCGGGTTCGAGGCCCATCATCCGAATCACGAAATACTCTTCGTCCACTCGGTCCGACACTTTCATGTATCTTGGCTTGAGCAAAGTGGGGGTTGGATTCAATTAATTCACGGGACCGTAATGACAAATACAGCGCAATCTCATTCTCACTCCCTCGTCACCCTAATGCTATGGCTTAGCGTTGACGCAGCTTCGGCAGCTTTTCTTTTTCTTTAGATCCGGCTTACCAATGAGAATAGTGAATAATTGTTATTCTGATTTTTGCGATTTAGACTATGGATGGAATTTAATTAAGAGGAATAGAGAGGAGAAGAGGGAGGGAAGTTGCTGTGGCAGCGGAGGAGGATGCATGGTGCTGCTCCGGGCATTAACGACGGGCCAGCGTCCCTTGCTGGCCCCTAATGAATTGGTGCAGACGTCATTGCCGTCTCCACCACTAAACACTAAGAGAGAGAGAGAGAGCGCACGAGAAAGCCGAGTGAGGCCATGGATCGAGGCCATGCGAGGTTGGCGATGGTTGCGGCCCTCAATTTGAGTGGAGAGGACATCCCTCGATTTAAATTTGCGCTCTCGCTAGTGGCCTCGCCGCCGCATGTAGGGTCGGCCCTACAGACCCTTGCTAGTGGCTGTGGACAGCATCCATTCTGCCGTCTAGCCACCACTTCCATCTCGACTTCTTCCGCTAGTGTCCAAAAAATTTAGGGCCCAAATTGAATAATTATACGATCACCGTGTCTTTCATTCATTTATTTTAGGATGAATTTAAACCAGCGTGAGGGCTTCCTATTTCAATAGATCCAAAGATTATCGAGCTCTTAGCGTGAGATTTGGATGATTTCCGTTTCCGATGCTGCCTATGTCGTTAAACTGCTACTTCAACAGCTTTTGTCAGCAGCTTTGGGCTTTTTGTCCGGAAGACCACCTTCCTTGTCCTTTATGGTACACTCATCAGACGTGCGCCTCTGAACAATCCGGGAGGCCCTCCTTGGTACAACCTCCGCGGCAGTCTTTCAGATGTCGTCGAAGCAATGAATGATTCGAAGCGCTGGGTCGATCCATTATATTCGCAGTCTGCTACTGTGTCATTGTCATTATTGACGACACAAGGTATTCTCTCTTTTTTGGGGACAAGGGAGCCGCTAGTAACTAGGCCCATCATTAGCTTGTACAGCCAGCTAGACCACAACCCGATGCTTTTGAAACAACCTTGACATGCGTTTGTCTTCACCAGTACTGAAAGGAAGCCAGCATAAAGAAGATTGGCATGCAGGTGCGACCCATGTTCTCGGCACTTGCAGTTAAATCGCGATCTTAACATTCACTTGGGGTGGTCGAGCCTTCTTGTGTAAGAACAAAGACATGACAACTGGCTCAAACATCAAGCTCATCAGCTTTCTTCATCAATATGAGGAGATGCTGCCAATTGTGCTGCTGAAGCATGAAGAATCAGAACAGGACGTTGTCGACCATCCTGTACGGTTGATTGATCGATTCACAGCTTAAACCTGAAGTGCTCAAGACTCTGATTACAGTTTTGTGCGGGAATTGGGACGCTATTGTCCAGTGTGTTTGTAAGGCTTTGCAGCAGGGATTACTACTCACCAACTTTCGTGCCAATGAAGATTCACTTGAAAATAATAACCTTAAACGAACTAACTTTACAGCTGATTTCACTGTACAATGTTGCTTTTACTGCACCAGAGGTGCACATGAGAGGAGAGAGAGAGAGAGAGAGAGAGGTCCCATTTGCACGATCAAACGTACTTTTTGATCATTTCTCTAACTTCTTCAATGACAAGCCATGCTTTGTGTCCTCCAATTACTTCTTCTTTCATCTCTCCATCTTTCCATACCTGCAAATTGTGTGTCCAGTCAAATTTGCAATCCTATCAATAACACAAAGCTGAAAGAAAATTCCATGAACTACTAATGTACTGCATACCTGAATTGTCGGCATTTTCTGCAGGTGCAAACATGGAAAGAAAATATAGTCAGTGATGAGGAGTAGATGCTCATTCGAGAAAAATCAAAGCTTTAAAAAATTGGGTAGCTTGACATACAGAGATGTTTCCGCGCTTCACAAGGGTCTGAGGAACTTTGTTGACGTCTACACAATAGAATCTGATTCTTCCAGTACCATGAGAAGAAGCAAAGGCGAAGATGAAATCAGTACGGCGCAAATTTGTTCCCAAGAAGGGCATCATCTAGGTTCGAATGAAGCATGCTTGCTCTTTCAGATCGCTGGAAATATAGACGATACTACTACAGGCTTTTGCCTCTTTTGTTTGTAAGGAATCCAGCAAGCTGTGAGAAGCTCTGATACTCAAGTGTCAAGTGACTTTGCTCTCAGTAGCAGAAGAACACTTAGTGCAGAAACCTCAACAACATTGCAACAAACACGACTCTCCATAAGTACTTTTGAAGGCAACGAATCAACGAGCTCTTGGAGTAGCAATCACCAAAATGGCAACTTCATAATCACAACTGACCAAATTATTAGTCAAACAAACTTTGCTCCTATAATGTTAAATCCCCATGGAAGATCTCCAGAGCCTAGGTGCTTAAGATTACATGGAAGTGATTGTAAATAGGAATTCTACCATGCCGACTGGTGAGGCATTTGGGGCATATATAATCTCTCTCTCTCTCTCTCTCTCTCTCTCTCTCACACACACACAGAGGAAGAAGAAGAAGGAGAAGAAGGAGAGGGAGAGAGAGAAATTACTTGCTTTCGTACTCGATCGCCAACTTCTCAAGCTTGGGCTTCAAATAAATGCATTTCCGACACCAAGCAGCCATCCTATTAGGACAAACAACTTGACACAAAAGTATTAAGTAAAAACACAGGTGCTGCGCATCAGCATATGCTCATGCAGTTTCGATTCAGGCGAAGGTCTTTGAATTATGCGATTGCAGTAAACATAAGAAAGCACCTCCCCTATCCTTTGCCAAACAACATTCACATTTATAGTTTTGAGCAGGCGCTGCACATCTGTGAGAGGGAAGCAGGATTAACGGAAAAGAAGAGACTGAAATTCGATCGAATCTCCCCGAGCCATCGCTAATACAGAACTCGCGAAGCCAATATCGAAGTCTTGCAACGTAGATTTTGCGGTCGGAGTCATCGACATAGTACAAGACTGTCACCGATTCATTAGTTAGCGCAATCTTCGAACGGTGATTATCGACACAGGCCAAATGGTATCTCTCGAAACTATCCAGTCACCTAAAACGACTGAGCTTGGAGAGAGAGAGAGAGAGATACCAATCGATAAGGACGGGTTGGGAGAGCTCGCGAGCGCGCTGGAGAATCTGGTCGAGCTGATCGCCGTCCTGGATGGGCTCCATCTCCGCGACGGCGTGGCTCGAGGAGTCGGGCCAGAACGCCCCCGCCCTCGCGCCTCGCCTCGCGATCCTGCTCGGGCAATCCGAGCTCCTCCCGCGATCGCCGAAGGGAAAGTGACCGGGCGGTCTGTGCAGGGACAGAGAGCCGACGCCGCCGCCGCTCAGCCCCTGCTGGTGGTGCTGCTGCTCTCGGGGGCAGACTTCCCGGAGGAGGACGTGAGGATTCGGCGCTAGAACAGACATTTCTCTCCCGGTCTTCCAGAAACGGAGCGAGAATAAGAAGGACGAGAACTCGGAGGGGTCGATAGGGGGCACGAGTTTTCTCAGAGCATTCGAGAATCGAAGGAGACGAAGAAGGGAAGATGACGAAAGCCTTATCCGCATGGGAGCGACCATATTGAGTCGAGAGCGCCGCAAGCGAAGGGCAAATTCGTAAAGATAAAATCCAGTCTGTTTATAATTAGAGGTTGAAAAAAAACACAAAATGAACAAAAAAACCCACCTCCATTTCTCCTCTTTTATCTTCAGCCCCTTGCGCATTTGAATGAAGCAACATGGTTTTCAGTTCCATTTCTCGATTTTATAAACCATCTTTGGGCCATCATTCATCTCTCTTCCGCCAAATTCCATCGCTCATTCCACGGTGACGAAAAGGGCCGACAGAGCAGATCAACTTAAGACTTAGTCACTAACCACTGCCACCACCGTAACGGCGGAAAAACGACACGGGCTCGGTATACTTCTTACCGCAAGCTGAAGCGCCCTTCCCCGGCGACAGTGCCTCCTGGCGATTTCCGGCGAATTGCAGCATGGCATTGTGGAGATGTGCGGAAAGTTAACCGCCTCATAAGAGCATGTGCTAATTTTCTACCTCAGCATGCGCACATCGTCGAAATGTGAGCCGTCTGAACTACCATCCTTAGATCGAATCACCGATTCTCGACCCTGGCTATACCGAATTCGAATCTAGTCTAAAGAAGCGACGTGCTCTTTCAGCGGCATCGCTTGGGAGACAGCTGAAATTTAAATAAATGAAACGTGCTGCGAGCATAAGAAACACTACGACGTGCGGCAGATATCAGAGCTACGCGAACACAAGAGATCACGTCTCTCCCCTCAGATAAAGCCACTCTGCTATTACAAGTTCAAAGTGTCCTACGAAATTTCCACCGCACTTTCTCATTTTCCTTTTGTATAACCATCCAACTCTATATATTCATTCACATTGTCACGCTAGCCCCACAGTCCAGAGCAACAAAAAGAAGACGTATCTCTACACCACATAATCCTGAAAACTATACGAACAGCATAAAAGGCCACTTTTTACATTGATCACAACCAGTAGAAAGGATCCAAACTACAGAATTTCGGGTTGTCTTCCACATGGTAAGTTCCAACTTCAAGCAGAACACGTTCTTGGGTGCAATGTCTAGCTGTGTCATCGTTTCACTTTCCCCCCAGTGTCTCCATTAAAACCTACTAACCAGCTATGATGTTGCTCTGAGAATCAAGTCATTGGTATTCAGCAGGCACAACATTAAAGGGCGCACTACTAAACTACATCAACATTAAAACAGCAGTCTGCATATATTCCCAGTCAAGTTCATGAATGCAATCAACTCGACCATGTCAATCTCCTCCTTAAATAGTTTCATACCCGACACTTCCTGTCATTGCTCTAAGAGCCTCCCAATGGTTCCCAAAAATTCTTTAAACTGCATCCGTATTTAAAAATCACCACGGTTCCCAAACATTTTTTCTCTTTCATGATAGGTAATAAAGAATTTTTGTTAAATCAAAAACTTAAGGTACGTTGGGAATGCACTGGGAGACAAGGAAAGAAGTAAAAAGACAAAGGAAAACATCACAAGATTATGAGAAGTCGGAGCAAAATGTCCAAGCCGAATAGAAGAGTAATAGAAAGAAGCAGCCTCTTCCAGTCTACCATGTATTTGGCGAACCAGTTGCATTCCTCTACGGATAAATTCCAAGCATTCTACATAATTTGAGATCGAACAAACTATACCAAAATTGCCCAATCACTTATAGCTTGTTGCCCTTCCTGGTCATCAAGATGCATGCTACTAACAAGACATCATCTCTAGCACAAAAAAAGCCGCAACACTTAATTACGCAATCCAAGATTAAAACCATCGAATTTATTCCAAGAACATACATAATTCCTTGACAAGTTATATGCTTTTAGTCGGTGCAACGTACAGAAAGGCGAACTATGGCATCAATCCCACTACAAGAAAGATGAAATGCAAACTGTGGCTACGAATAAAGAGTCACCCCCATTATGACCTAATAAGTGAGAAATAGGAAAGTCACTTCTACGTACACATCAAAATGGGCAGCTCCACCTTTATGCCAAATCCCTAAGACACCAAGAGTCTTACAAGTTTCAAACAAGTTTGAACCTCCCCTCTTCCTATTGTAAGTCTAAGTCACTAATTCAAACCATACCCTAAGAAGTGTCAGGAGAATATGACCATCATATACAAGGCTAAAATCCGGCTACGATCTCACAAGTCCCAGTCACAGTAGTTCATGGCACCACTACATTAGCCTACCAGGGAAATCAGAGTAGAACCACAATTACTAACCTATTAACCTGGTACTAACATATAACTAGAATACTCACAGCATAGAAACTGACAGATACACAAGGCAATCAACAATAATGATGTCAGCCACTCATTAGCCTGAGGGTAATAGTGCAGTATGTGAAGAAGATTGCAAGACATGAAAGACTACAGATGTACAGATACATAAGAGTACTACAAACAAATAACCTTGTTAATGCGCCTATCCCAACCAACTCATGACCTGAGGGCAGGATCGAAATATCTTATTATTAGAACAAAACACGAGGCACGAAATCCAGGTTCTTCAAGAAGCTTGAGTCGCATGGACCAGTTTATCAGATTGAAAGATCAAACATTTAATTATATCAAGACAATCTCAGCCAACCTATATCATTGCTGAAAAAGACACATCCTGGTAAAAATTCTACACTTGAGGAGGAAAAAACATTCAAGTGTCATATTCCAAAACCAAAAACTGCCCGTATTTTGTGAAAGATCAAGTCTCGCCACCCTCTCTCGGTGTTCTCCACCACAGTTGCATTCCCATACCTACAATCGAAGGAATCAGAAAGGAAAATGTGCAATCAATACATGGTATAAAGTTCAGTGCTGGCAATTCATTTTTAACTGTCAAACTTGAGTCATAAATTCATCTCAATGCACGTAATGGCAAAATGTTAATTCTATCAATAGCGCCAAAACAATTTATTTATCTTAAATCGTGCCCTCTTCTCGATCCTCCATTCACGTATCAATCCATATCTATTCATTTAGTAAATCGCCAGCCTCTAGTGAAAGTTTCAACTTAAATCAAATGTCCAAACTTCACTCTTCAATGCAAATTAATAGCAAACTTGCTCCAAAACTAACCTGTCTTCTTCAGGTACGTCGGTGTGCGTGAGCTTGACAACAGTCAGACCAGGTTCAGGCTCTTCTAGAGTAAGTTTTACCTGCAATTAGCCCATGAACAAAAGAACCCATGAGCCTATATTACAGAGATTAACGACATCAATGCAGACAATTATCAACACGAAAAGATTAAAGAACTTACTGTAGATTGAATACCATCGGGCCAGCTCCCAAACCTCCATTTCTGCACAATCAACTTCCCCTCCTGCAACTCCACATTCGACCCCGTCACGGAACCATCGAAGATGCTGAACTCTCCTCCGACCTCTTTGCTTATCCTCGCATTGCTCTGCGTGAACCCTTTCCACCTATTCTCGTCCATCAATATCTCGTACATATCTTTCGCTCTGCAGCTGAACTTCTCCGTCATGCTAATCGTCTTGAAACCTTCCTTCTTCTTCTTCTTCTTCGCCTCCTTCTTCTCAGCGGCCTCCGCCTCCTTCTTCACCGCGGAGGCAGCCGCCGCAGCTGCCGCAGCAGCCGGTGCGGGCGCCTGGTTCTTCGGAGCCACCTTCTTGGTCTCCAAATCCTCCCTCGCCGGGCCTCCCTGCGCCATGCTCTGCACGAAAACCCTAACCTTCTCCAAGATCACCGGCTTCCCCCGGCTGAACATCGCCTCCTTCAACCTCCGCCCGATCGGGCCGTCGTCCTTGACGAGGACCTTGACCTCGGGGTCCTCGTCGGCGTTCTCGTCGGCAATGTAGGGGATCTCCACGGTGCCGTCGACCTTGAGCAGGGACTTCCCTTCGGAGTCCCGGGCCTCGCCCTCCCAGGAGAGGACGACG
Source organism: Eucalyptus marginata (assembly GCA_014182565.1). Taxonomy (NCBI): domain Eukaryota; kingdom Viridiplantae; phylum Streptophyta; class Magnoliopsida; order Myrtales; family Myrtaceae; genus Eucalyptus; species Eucalyptus marginata. The sequence continues at coordinate 34,625,806 of CM024585.1, forward strand.
CTGATCTCGTAGCCCGGGATGATCTTGCCCTTGCGGATGTTGACGTAGGCCTCGCCGTCGACCTTCTCGACCGTCTTGGTGCGGACGAAGAGGTCGCCCTCGCCGTCAAGGAGGGTGAGGTCGGAGAGGAGCTTGGTGAGGACGCCGCGGGACCACTCGAGGCAGTTGGTCTCGGACCAGTGCCAGTTGTGGACGTTGGTGCCGTCGGGCCGCTCCTCCACGATCCACCGCTTGTCGCCCTCGCCGTACTTCGCCATCGTCGTCGGCGGCGGGGTCGTGCCTGGTGGTGTGCTGGCGGCGAATTTGCGGGGAGAGGAGAGCCGGAAGTTCGGAGCTTTCGCGAGATTGCTGGGGATTGCTGGGGGAGGCGAGACGGAGGAGGCGGAGGATGGGTTAATAGAAAGGGGCGGGGGAAAGAGAGAAGGAGGGAGAGATGTCTGGAGGGTTCTGAGGATGGAAGAGTCTAGAACACGGCCTGGCCTCCTCTCTCCCCACGTTTGGGAAATTGGGAAGCAGCTCTTACTTCTTGGCAAGTGCTGGGATTTTGGAAAGGACTAGAATCCCTTTCCTCTCAAATCTCAAATGAGACTAGATATTTCAATGTGGTTTATAAATTTTAATCCAATTTATAATATTATTTCTAAAACTTTTGATACAAGTTGATTTTAGACCAGTGTTTTAAGTTCGGAGATAATATAGTTAATAAACTAGATTAAATATCCATTAAAAATTTAGGGTATTGACATTACATATTAAGTTAAAGTTTAAGAATTATTTTTATGTCAATTTTTCAAATGTAAACCTATAGCTTTCACGAAGGAAGTTTCCTTAAAGGTAAAGACCATCATTTCCTATTCGCATCCCAATCACTATAATATGTGTAGGATGATTCCTACATAGATCTCACGAAAATTAATGACACTATAAAATGATCCACTAATCAGGATTTACGCAAATATTTTCTATAAAAAAGATTGGGCATTCAGGTTAAAAATAGGGGGCACATAATTTGAGAGTTTTATATGTCGACATAAAGTACCTTGGCAAGAACTCAGGCATTACCTAGCTTGCTTACTTGCTAATGTCAATCACCCTTCGAACTTCAAGAAAGATGTGGAGTCACTTCTGCTATTTTGACAAGTTAGCACAACTAAACATACAGATGCCACAGATCAAGTGAAGCTTAATGAATCTCCAACTCGATCCAAATAAGTGATCTGCAGAACGAATTTTACGCGAGGACCTTGCTTAAATCACCCGCATAAAAAATGAGAAGTCCTCTTGATTCGGAACAAACAAAAGAAATACCAGAGCCGTCGTGCAAGCCAAAGAAATCCATGGATGAACAGCAACAACTTGTCCAGAAAACAGGAAAAGTAACGGTGTCCTTGACCTAATATGTTGGCAACTAGCTTTGAGGATCGATGCTGGCGCTACAGGCCAAATGTGTACAATTAACCAATATTTGATAATCCCGTGATTATAGTACCACAACAATTGTCTTGATCTATGCAGTTGTCAAGAATTGCTGTTACATAAACAAGATGTTGAAGAACATAGGACAAAAGAAAAAGAATTCAATTTTGTGAGGAGAGAACGGTAGCGACTCTCCAAAGTAAACATCACATTCATCTACTACCATACATTGGCTATCAAGATGTTCTGCATAAACATGAATGAGCATGATATACCGCTCTCTCTCGGAGAATCTAGGACTGTATGGTTCACTCTGATTGCTAATTTACTCAATTTCTACTCCTCTGAACTCATTCCTCCAGCAATAATGCCATTTCTTGTGGTTGCCCTTGCCTTGCATGGAAAAGGACAAACAGAGGATTTTCATCATGCTGAAACTGAACATCTTGAACATTTTATGGTCATATGACCGTTGTGAACTTACCCCTCCATCTTCTTGAGACATAAAACAGCTGATCGGTGAATGAATGGAAGAGCTGGGTCTATATGCTCCTGCAGCACTGGGTTTCACATGGTTGATCTGTGATTTAGGTCTCGTAAGTAACATACTAGAATCAATTCACCTTAAATAAGAAGTTGAGGAACACTAGTAAAAGAATTTAAACTAACGTGCTACCTCTGTCTTCCTCTTATTTTGCATGGCTAAGCCAATTTGCTCACTCTTTTTTCTGTAATTTCCCTGCAAAGCTGCAAACTTTAAAAATTAATGGCATTGACTCAACAAGAAAAGGTACAAGAAGAAGAAAAATAAACAGAACCCTACCGTTTATCTGTCTTAGATTCTTTTTGGATGGCGGGCAACCTTTACTTTAAACTCGCAAGGGAGTTAGTCATTTGCTAGTCGATAGGGCATCACTGTTTTTGACTGAAATGACGATTATGTGAAACAAAAATCATCTTTTAGCCTTTCCCTCATCTATGTATCTCATGAAAAACTCATACTTTTCACTTGAACTTGCCGCAATCTCTGCTGCTTCGAAAAAGTTGGTGCATAACCTATCAAACTGCAGGTCATGCTCACTCGTTTGCCGATCTTCATAACAATTTATGACATAACAGTAGAGTCTTTTCAAATCCTTCCTTCAATGAGCTAAAATATAAAATGATGATGAGAACTTGGAAACACTTCCGCAACTGCACCTTGGATCATTTTATATTGGTCAGTAATTATAGCAATTGGAGGATGCCCATGCATGCATTCCAGCCACGATCTAAATAGCCAAACATATGTGCCTACATCCTCTCTTGATAACAAACCACATCTGGATAGAATAGACTGACCATGGTCGTTAACTCCAACAAAAGGAGTAAGTGGCAAATCATACTTATCAGTAAGCTATATCAAAGAATAATGCATCTCCAAATGACTCATAAGCTGCTCTAGACCTCGCATCACCCCAAAATACATTCTGCAACCATACTTCCTCATCCATGTCAATCACATAAAAGAAATTTGAGTTCCTTCTTTGCATTCAAATAAAGTAATTACAAAGTGCCTCTGCATCTCCAATCCTAAGTCTCAATTGTCCCACCTCAGCAATGTAGTTTCTACCATCTTTCTCACCAAATGCTAAGTTCTCAGATTTTCCCACTTCAATAGCTACGGAGTGAGAATTCTTGTCTAAAGTTATGCTCACTTGATCATTCAACTCAACTCTCCTCTTTGAATTACTATCCAACTTCCTACAAGATCTTTGAAATTGTCAAATTTTGGGACCTAGAGCATGATTATGGTCCAAAAGAACACAAGATATAGTGCATCATCCATCACCATCCACAATCACATTAATTTTGGCCTTACAATCAGTTTTGATTGATGACCTCGAGATAAATCTACTCTTTGCTGTAGGTTTCTGTTTACCTCCTTTAACACATGCTAGAGAATAAGAACTCGATTGTCCGTCAATGTTACGCTTTGTGCTAATTTTTCTAACACCAAATCCTTGCTGATAAGCATATCTTGCATAATAGCAATGAGTTTCCTGCTGTGAAGCACAAATCATCCATGTGGGACCTCTTCATCTACATCCATTGAAGGTTCATTAAATTCATTCGTTTCAACGTTGTCATTATCACAGGCATCATCATTTCTTTCCCCACCCAAAATCAGTTCTTCTTCAACTCTTTTTGCATTTGAATCAACCTCTGTAACTAGTGTTCAAGCATATAATAGAAAATAAAGTAAATAGTTGTAACATGATAAATAACATAAGTTTTTTCTTAAATTGTAGAAGGGCAGACAATGTTCCAATAGTGCATTTGCAACCACGATCAACATGACAATAATAAATAGTAAAGGAGACACAAAAGAAAGGGAAAAGCCTTTGGCCATGAACTACCCGTTACAGCAAAGCCCTCAATTTACTTTTCAACATGTAAAAATTTAGGCAAGTGATATCTGGACCCAAAGCACTAGTGGGCCTCAGATAAAACCACTTCCATGGAGCTCCTTTCAGGCTATGCCTTCTTGTACATACAAGTGCAAATTGAGAGTGGATTAATATGATAGTGGCACTCTCCAAACCAGAGTTGAAGATGAATGACTGTGAAAAGCTCAGGAAGATTTGAGCAGGAGTGACATTTCATGTTCTCGTCAGTTTTAGATTTTCAGTTTCAGGCTTATTTTGAAAGTCGAAACCTTCGCTCATGTGGCACTTTCCACCACAGTCAATTTCACAATTGGGAACATTTATTCAGATCCCCTATCATGACTCCTTTCTTTTCATTAGTTGATGATTTCAGGAACAGAAATATTTGTTTAAAATTTATAAGTTACAAACAATCTTCAGATTTAGGATAAGTATTCTTTTTTCTGGTTAGCCATACAGCAAGAAACGTAAAGGACAAATTAGCAAATAGCCAAAAAAGGTTAGGGCAGAATAAACATGAAAGACTAAACACTCATTTGATAAGACACAAAGATTAGCTTTAAAAGAATAGAAATGAAAGTTCGAGGTTACTAGTTAATTTTTGCACATCACTTCAGACAATCACGTGGAAGCTTTATCTCTATCCCTTTATTGAGCTTTTACAAAAGAGGAAAATCAGCTGAGATTTCTAAATGTAACAACACCAAAATACTTGTAGTTAAAAATGAAACAGAAGGATCAATCATGTGCATAGCATCTGCTTTTTACTAGTACAATTTAGAAGTGTTGCAAGATTAACCAGAATAAAGAAATGAGTTTCTAAAAGTGATTCAGGCCAGTTCAAAAGCATCTAGCTAGTACTTATTCAAGATGTGGTTTTAGGGGGCTTTTGCTAAAGAAACATTGACCGAGATCACGCCATGATATATAACACGCTCATTTCACACTTAAAAATTATAAAGATGACCCCATAATCTAAAGCAGAATTGACCGTGACATGATTTTAGCTGATCTTTTTTTTCTTTTCATAAGGAAATAAACTATTTTGGTGATCTCAATGCTATGAATGTTGTTTCATCGATTTGACCGGAATCTCACAAAACAATTTTTATGACACGAAAGTATCCCTACAAACTGTAAATTTTCCATTTTTTTCGATCCTTTGAGAAGTTTTCACGAACATGTGCTGGGCGAACTACAAATCTCAAAGATACAGCTGTACAGCTGCCAATGTCCAACAGAGGGACTGAAGACACATAGCCACCACAGCTACTTGAGGATCATGCTGAAGGCATCAGGCCAATTCCAGCCATCTTCATAGAAAACCCACAACACAAAGCAAATCCCAAGACCTTTCTCAGTAGAATTGTCTAGTAATAATGGAAGACATGAGCAGAGCAGAGACAGAGAAAGAGGGAGAGGGAGAGAGAGAGAGACCTCCGATCTGGTGAGCAGAGAGGAAACGAAACACTGGCGCGTGTACAGTCACCGAGAACGAGGAGGGGACAGTGGACCGGAGACGAGGAGGAGGAGGAGGGTCGCCGGAGAAGAATCGTCGCCGAGCGAGCGTCGGTCGTGGGTATGCGGAAGAGCCGTGGCAGACGGTCCGAATTAACAGGCCGACTGCTGGAGCCGAATGAGTTTTTAGATTTTTTTTCTTACTTGATAATCCACATTAGCCGTTCGGAAGTTTTTACTCGTACAGGTGAATCGAACTCGTGATCCTCGTGAAAAAGACATAATTAACTTAGGTGAAGAACCCACCATTTTTTTCGGTAGTATTTTAATCTACATTTTGTTCGATTGCAATTATAGATTTAAAAAGCCAATCAAAATACCGACATGACCACTAAGGAGGGCCAGGACGTACTTTATCATGGTTAGGTGAAGAACCCACCATTAAAAAATGATGGCCAACAGTTCTGCGATCGTGTTAGTCTAGCTAGGGATAATTAGATTGCGATGCCTAGCGAGGGGCATCGGATCCTGGCTAGTACCTCGATGTCCGCGCCTCACCATCACGAGCTGCCCGATTTTCACCTCCTCCTCTCTCCATTAGAGAGTGCATTTTCCGGGGGAATGTAGGGAATTTGTGTTTTATATGAAAAATGAGAGAGAAAAAGTAAATGACGTGAATATAATATGGCTCGAATGTGCCTTGTGCCGAGAATCATATGCGCCCTAGCCACAATAACATGACTTCAATAAAATGACACGGAACTTTGGTCCGTTTATATGAACACGTATGTGTAATGGAATAAAATGACATTAGTGCATTGGTGATATACGTATGTATTAATGGAGGACTGTGTATGTCCCTATGTAGTGTGCATTGGATCGTGTTATTTCATGTTATACCAACAATTTTATTTATCTTTATATCTCCTTAGTGAAGTCGGCATTTTTTATAGATTTGGTTATATTGATAACCTAAGTTGAATAATTAAGTTTGCATGAAGAAATGGGTAAATTGAATAAGCTACGCCAGATTGGTATTTATGAAAATAATTTAAAATGGAGCACTTTGTTTTTAGTTTAAAAGAGGACTAGATAATCCAAAATAGACAAATCGGGAGGAATCACGAGAATCCGATAAACTCCGCCCTTTCTCTGTATAGATAGCAAGCTTCTCTATTCAATTTGCGGCAAGGAGGCAGAGACATTAGGATCTTGCATAGTTGCTATCAAGAAGATCCTGAAGATTAAAATAACTTTTGATAATGCAAGGCCCTATAAACATAGGATTCATTTTATCGAGATTTTGACCATCTTCGAAGAACCAAGAGACTGTCCCTTACCCATTTTAAAATGTTGGAATTATACACTATTTTTTATTTTTAATATTTAAGGTGTGCTTGTTTCAAAGAAAATTTCTCAAAAAACGTGTTTCTCATTTACATATTAGGAAATTCATTTTCCTAACTTCAAATATATACATATTTTTTTGACCTTAAATGATTATCCATCAATTGGTCATTTTTAGCAAACTAAACATGTAAAAGTTCAGACAACTAATTTGCAAAAAAATTCTTTCACTCAAATAAGCACATCATTAATCTCATAGTATGAAGATATTTATGTGCGTATATCATTTAAAGCACATTATTTTAGCAGAAAAATGACATTATGTTCTTTAACTAAATTTTATCTTAAACTTTAATGGTGTATTTTGTATGTGCAACTTGAGAAATATCACTATTTCATATTTTCAGCACCTATGGATGGCAACCTCAAGATATACATACACACACATAAAGATAGTGCAAATTTGTCACGGTCACATTGTCAAAAAGGAGAATAATGAAATCTTACAAGTAAAACATTGCCTTTTTTTTTTCCAAATCAAAACAAAAAGCGTGAGGCTTCAAACTCAATCCTACTATTTTTTTTTTTTTTTATAAAAAAAGTAACTTATTGGGTTGCAATAAAGTTTGTGGTGATATTTCAATCTTATTCATGAAACGTGAATTTGAATCCTTTTGCTTCTGTTATTCTTCAGTGTCACATGGAAATGGTGAAGGGTTCCCTTTATGTGCCTGTGGAATTTACTGCCACAATCGGCATAAAAAGAATAGTGCAAACTTCTCACGGCCAAGTTGTCAAAAAGGAGAATAATGAAATCTTAGAAGTAATAAGTTGCCTTTTTTTTCCAAATCAAAACAAAAATCCTAAGGTTTCAAGCTCAATCCTACTAAATATATATTTTTAAAAAAAGATGTAACCCATTGGGTTGCAATAAAGTTTGTGGTGCTATTTTGATCTCATTCATGTGATGCGAATGTGAATCTTTTTGCTCCCATTATTCTTTAGCCTCACATGGAAATAGGGAATGGTCTTCTTTTATATGCCCGTGGAATTTACTCGCCACAATCGGAACAAATAAGAATAGTGCAAACTTCTCATGGTCAGGTCGTCAAAAATGAGAATAATGAAATCTTAGAAGTAAAATGTTGCCTTTTTTTTTTCCAAACTTAAACAAAAAACATGAGGATTCAAGCTCAATCCCATTAAATTTTCAATATTTTTTTTTAAGAAAGGTAACCCATTGGGTTGCAATAAAATTCGTGGTGATATTTTGATCTATTCATGTGACGTGAATTTGAATCCTTTTGCTCTCGTTATTCTTTAGTTTCACATAGAAATAGGGAAAGGGCACCCTTTGTGTGCCTGTGGGATTTATTCGCCACAATCGGCACAAATAAGGATAGTACAAACTTCTTATGGTTAGGTCGTAAAAAAGGAGAATAATGAAATCTCAAAAGTAAAATGTTGCAATTTTTTTTCCAAACCAAAACAAAAAGCGTGAGGCTTCAAGCTCGTTCCTACTAAATAATTTTTTATAAAAAAAAAATGTAACCCATTGGGTTGCAATAAAATTTGTGATGATTTTTCAATCTCATTGATGTGACATGAATTTGAATCCTTTTGCTCCCGATATTCTTCAATCTCATATGGAAACGGGGAAGGAGCTCCCTTTATGTGCTTGTGCAAATTACTCACCACAATCGACATAAATAAGGATAGTACAAACTTCTCATGGTCAAGTCATCAAAAAGGAGAATAATGAAATCTTAGAAGTAAAATGTTGCCATTTTTTTTTCCAAACCAAAACAAAAAGCATGATGTTTCAAGCTCAATCCTACTATATATATATATATATAATGTAACCGATTGGGTTACAATAAAGTTTGTGGTGATGTTTCGGTCTTATTCATATGACGTGAATTTGAATCATTGTCGTTATTCTTCAATCTCACATGGAAATGGGGAAGGGGCTTCTTTTATGTGCTCGTGGAATTTACTCACCACAATCAGTGCAAATAAGGATAGTGCAAACTTCTCATGGTTAGATTGTCAAAAATGAGAATAATGAAATTTTAAAAATAAAATGTTGCCTCTTGTTTTCCCAAACCAAAACAAAAAGCATAAGGCTTCAAGCTAAATCCTACTAAATATATATTTTTTAAATGTAACATGTTGGGTTGTAATAAAGTTTGTGGTGATATTTCAATATCATTCTCATTCATATGACGTGAATTTGAATCCTTTCGCTCTCGTTATTTTTCAGTCTCACATGGAAATGGGAAGTGGCTCCCTTTATGTGCCCATGGAATTTACTTGCCACAATCGGTACAAATAAAGATAGTACAAATTTCTCACGGTCAAGTTGTTAAAAAAAAGAATAATGAAATCTTAGAAGTAAAATGTTTGCCTTTTTTAGCCAAATCATAGCAAAAAGTGTGAGGCTTCATGCTCAATCCTACTATTATTTTTTTTTAAAACCCATTGGGTTGCAATAAAGTTTATGATGATATTTCGATCTCATTTATGTAACTTGAATTTGAATCCTTTCGCTCTCGTTATTCTTCAATATCACATCGAAATGGGGAAGGGACTCCCTTTATGTGTCCGTGAAATTTACTCGCCACAATCGGTACAAATAAGGATAGTGCAAACTTCTCACGGTCTTGTCAAAAAAGAGAATAATAAAATCTTAGAATATTGCCTTTTCTTTTTTCCAAACCAAAACAAAAAGCGTGAGGCTTCAAGCTCAATCCTACTAAATATATATATATTTTTAAATTTAATCTATTGGGTTGCAATAAAATTTGTGGTGATGTTTTGATCTCGTTCATATGACTTGAATTTGAATCATTTCGCTTCCATTATTCTTCATCTCACATGGAAACAGGGAAGGCGCTCCCTTTATGCGCCTGTGGAATTTAAGCGTCACAATTGGCACAAATAAGGATGGTACAAACTTTTCACGGTGAGGTCGATAAAAAGAAGAATAATGAAATCTTAGAAGTAGAATGGTTGCATTTTTTTTTTCAAACCAAAACAAAAAGCATTAGGCTTCAAGCTCAATTCTACTAAATTTTTTTTTTAAAAGTAATCCATTGGGTTGTAATAAAGTTTGTGGTGATGTTTTGATTTCATTCATAAGATATGAATTTGAATCATTTTGCTCTCATTATTTTTCAGTCTCACATGAAATTATGTGTCCATGGAATTTACTTGTCACAATCGGCACAAATAAAGATAGTGCAAATTTCTCACGGTTAGGTTGTTAAAAAAGAGAATAATGAAATCTTAAAAGTAAAATGTTGCCATTTTTTAGCCAAACCAAAACAAAAAGTATGAGACTTCATGTCCAATCCTACTAATTTTTTATTTATTTTAAAAAAACCCATTGGTTGCAATAAAGTTTGTGATAGTATTTCGATCTCATTTATATGACGTGAATTTGAATCCTTTTGCTCTTGTTATTTTTCAGTCTCACATGGAAACGAGGAAGGGATTTCTTTTATGTGTTTATGGAATTTACGCGCCACAATCGACACAAATAAGAATAGTGTAAACTTCTCACGGTTAAGTCATCAAAAAGAAGAATAATGAAATCTTAAAAGTAAAATATTGCCTTTTTTTTTTCCAAACCAAAACAAAAAGCGTGAGACTTCAAGCTTAATCCTACTAAATATATTCTTTTTAAAACCCATTGGGCTGCAATAAAATTTGTGGCAATGTTTCGATCTTATTCATATGACGCGAATTTAAATAATTTCTCTCACATTATTTTTCAGTCTCACATGAAAATGGGAAAGGGGCTCCCTTTATGTGCCCATGGAATTTATTTGCCACAATCCGCACAAATAAGGATAGTGAAAATTTCTCACGGTCAAGCCGTCAAAAAGGAGAATAAAGAATTCTTAAAATGTTGTTTTTTTTTCAAACCAAAACAAAAAGTGTGAGGCTTCAAGCTCTCAATATATATTTTAAAAAAATGTAACCCATTGGGTTGCAATAAATTTATGGTGATGTTTTGATTTAATTCATGTGACGTGAATTTGAATCCTTTCGCTTTTGTTATTCTTCATCTCACATGGCAACGAGAAAGGCGCTCCTTTTATGTGCCTGTGGAATTTACTCGTCACAATCGGCATAAATAAGAATAGTGCAAACTTATCACGGTGAGGTCGTTAAAAAGGAAAATAATGAAATCTTAGAAATAGAATGTTGCATTTTTTTTTTCTCAAGCCTAGGCAAAAATCGTGAGGCTTCAAGCTCAATCCTACAATATATATATATATATATATTTTTTTTTTTTTTTTAAAAATGTAACCCATTAGGTTGCAATAAAGCTTGTGGTGATATTTCGATCTCATCAATGTGATGTGAATTTGAATTATTTTGCTCCTGTTATTCTTCAGTCTCATATGGAAATAGGGAAGAAGCTCCCTTTATGGGCCGTAAAATTTACTCACCATATTGGCACAAATAAAAATAATACAAACTTTTCACAATCAGATCGTCAAAAAAAAAAATCTCATTCATATATGTTTATGTCTATATCTATTTCAGTATGTTTAAATCAGATATAAATTTATGTCGTCCGAATTGTAAAGCAAAGAGGGGGGAAAATGAAATTGACTAAAGAAGAAAACAGACAAAAAGGTAAAACAAAGAAAAAGTTAACCACCCGCTGTCCATTAACGTCTTATAACGTCTCATTACATAACCGTATTTTGCAAAAGACACACACATTCTCTCTCTCATAAATCGAACACATCACATCAAATCACTGAAGGTAATAAAACCGAACACATCGCATCAAATCCTATACGCGATTTCCCTACTCATACTTTTCACGTATTGATCCATCGCGCCAAACGCCGCGGTCGCGAAATGCAGCGATCGCTCGATTCCATTTCTAGAAAGAAAACGTCAACGATCCGTGGGAAGGAGTTCGAATTTTTCAAACGTAGCGTGCGGGGTAGAGACACCGTCGTCTTACCGCGGCAGGACAAGGACCTTACTGTGCTGCTCGCGAGCCCCGAGAAAGTCAAATTAATCGCACGAATCGAAAATGAATAATCTTCCCGAGAAGCACACAGAAATCAAAGCAAGAGAAAAAGGGGAAAGAGAGAGAGAGAGAAGAGGAGGAGAGGGAGGAAAGAGACAACGACAACATGGGAAACGAGGAAACAGAAACCCGACCTTTTTAGACCGACGCCCGCTCGCTCTTCAGACCGTCGTTCCGCAACGGCGATCCGTTCATGGGCTCAACGAACCGAGGCGACGAACGCCCCCCCTCTCTCTCCTCTCTTCTCGATTCCCGTTCCGGGTAATGCGGGAAAACGCCGGGGGGCTCCCGGCGTTTTCCCTTTTTTTTCTTTTCGGTTTTTGCCCCTCCCCAGATGGTTCTTGTTCTAAAGTGATTTCTACAGTGATTTCTTGTCGTGCTTCCGATCTTTTGTCTGGGTTTTTTTCTTGCGCGGTCGTGGATTGCTGTCGACCCAGTTTGGTCTTTTCGAGTTTGATCGCGGGTGGGCTTCGAATTCTCGACTTGGGTAGATGCGCTTATGTGAAGTCTTGATTTGATTCCGGCGCTTTCTCTGTTTGTGTTTGTGTTTCTGTCTGCTTGTTCCTGTGGCGATGATTCTGCTGAAGGAATTAACCCCACGTAAGCTCTCGGCATATCCGGTCCGACTGTCGTTTTGCTGAAAAATGGGAACTTGGGCTGGAATTTCGATTTGATTTGGTCTAGTTTCATTCGAGCGAATTGCAGCGCCACCCATGGTGAAAAATTAGATTTTTTTTTTTTTTTTTTAAATATTGCATTTTTTTTGCTTCCCCAGTGGTTCTCCGAAAATAGAAATCGCCCTTTACGGATGATTTTGCAGTACAAGGCGTGTTTTATCTTGGTATAAAGTGTGAAAGTGTCATTTTCAGTTGGAATCTGTTGTTGCTGGGTAATTCAAGTGGAATACTTTCTGCTTTAGTGTCCGATTCCTGTTGGTTTGCTTGGATCACAGCGAAAGAACACTTTGTCGACCTGTTCATCATCCTAGTTTTGCTCCATTTACTGACAACTGCTAATTTATATGAATTAGGATCCCTCCTCCTCTGATGGTGCTTCTTGGTTTAAGTTAGGTCTGTTGATTTTGCCATTTTGAACTGTTATATAAAGTCTTCACAGGGGTTATGTCTCGTCTGTTGACTGGCTTCTTCACTAAAATTGTTGATTTATGACAGCGTTCAGTGGAAAACGTTAGTGAAGTTGTAATACATCCTTCTCGGAGAGTGAAATATCAATGCGGTCTAGTTTGATTTCTGAAAAATAGGTTTCTTTGTGAATGGATTGAATTGCAAAAATATAACAAAACCTTTTTCTTAGGATGGAGATTAATTCTGAAAGGTTGTTGAGAAAATAGCTTTCCCCATCTTTAGGACTGATGTGCTTACGTGCTGTTGATTTTATTGCAGAAGAAGGTAATGAAAACTCAGCAATAGCCTCAGCGAAGTAGAACATCGTGAAATTCAATTGTTAGAGCAAGATAATTCTATTTCGATCGGACCATGGCTCCTGCTGGAGGCACTTGCAAAGAAGTTCATGAACCTTACCCTGTTGCCGCTGATTACAGTATAGTAATCAGCAAACAGGAGACCACTTCTACACCGGCAAAAGCTTCCATTTTCTCACCTGGACAACGTGGAATTTGTTCGAGTGCTGGCGTAGATGCTCTGCTCGAGTGCCCTGTCTGCACAAACTTCATGTATTCTCCAATTTACCAGGTATCTTTGCCGTTGGTGTTTCCAGCGTTTTTCTTATGATTGGAATATAGGGATTCAAACATTAAACAGCCTTCACTTATCAGGAGATGTGAAGATGTCTTTCTCTCCTCCCAATTCCATTATTGGATAAGCTGTTAGTGTTTTGTTGAGTGGAAACTTGATCGGTGTCCTTGGATTGAGATGCATGCCTAATTTATATTTCACTCACTTGAAAGCTTGCATAGCATTTTTCACATGCAGTATTTTCTTCAGCTAGTAATTTTGACTTTTGAATATGAAAGCATGCCACTTCCATTGTTTGTTGACTCTCCTTTCTTGCTGCTCCAACTTCAGTGCCTAAACGGCCACACTTTATGCTCAACCTGCAAGATTAGAGTCCACAATGTTTGCCCGATTTGTCGGAGTGAACTTGGAGATATAAGGTGTCTGGCGTTGGAGAAAGTTGCCGAGTCTCTGGAACTCCCTTGCAGATACAAGAATTTAGGTTGTCGTGAAATCTTCCAATACTTCAGCAAGCCTAGCCATGAGCAGCAGTGTCAGTTCCGTCCATATAATTGCCCTTACGCTGGATCTGAGTGCTCCATCACGGGTGACATTCCAATGCTTGTTGCTCATCTTAGAGAAGACCATAAAGTCGACATGCATAATGGCTGCACTTTCAACCATCGATATGTCAAGTCCAACCCACAAGAAGTCGAGAATGCCACATGGATGTTAACAGTAAGTTCTTTTATGCATTAGCCCATGATTTTTTTGGCCAAGAAACTTGATGCTTGGGGAGTCCAGCAACTGATAATGTTCTTTTTGAAACTTGTCACTGCCTTTGATGTGCCTAGTCTTTATGTGCATATTCTTTTATCGTAGTTGATTTCCACCTTGCAGTAGTTCCAAGTTATTGCTTTGTGTTCCTTGATGACCTCTCTGCAGATGGTACATCCCCAATCATTTATTTCTGTTTGCTGAAATAGAATATCGTTGCAGTGAGTACCCTACGGACTATTGTGATTAGTAAGTTACATCAATATATCAACCAAGTGCTTATGCTGTTGAGTAAGCTTCTCTGATGAAGGCAGTTTTCTTCTATATTATTATAGTGTGTATTCTTCCAATGTCCAAGTGCTGCACTCCACGTCTTGCAAAACATTTAGTTTTTATAATATCTTAATCGGTGACTTGAGGGCACTTGTGAACAGAACCCCTTGTCCAAGGTGCACTCTGTGTCTTGCAAAACTTTTAGTTTTTATAATATCTCAATCGGTGACTTGAGGGCACTTGTGAACAGAACCCCTTCTATTGTTTAGCAGACTCGATAATACAGCTAGCGATCAATAGGACACGATATGATGCTTTCATTAGCCTCGGTGCTTGTTTAGACTTTTCTTGCACGCATTTTACCTGGAATTACAATGTTTTTTTTTTTTTCCACGCAGGTATTTAACTGTTTTGGGAGGCAGTTCTGTTTACACTTTGAGGCATTCCAATTAGGCATGGCTCCTGTTTACATGGCCTTCCTACGTTTCATGGGTGAAGAATATGAGGCGAGGAAATTTAGCTACAGTTTAGAAGTCGGCGGGAATGGCCGTAAGCTGACATGGGTAGGGAAACCAAGAAGCATCCGAGATGGGCACCGGAAGGTTCGTGACAGTCAGGACGGTCTCATCATTCAAAGAAGTCTGGCTCTTTATTTCTCTGGCGGTGACCGGCAAGAGCTCAAGTTGAGGGTCGCTGGCAACATATGGAAGGAAGAATGAGCAATTGAAAGAATATTACTGTTGAGGTCTGAAGTTTTACTCATGGTGGTACGAGCAGGGGGCGAGGTACTTCTTTTTTGGGGCTGTGAAGGGGCCTCTTCTGACTAATATATTGGCTCATGGCTCGGCTCGCTCGCGTGTCTACGAAAAAGTTATATATTCACTCGAGTGATAATTCTTGTAAATAGATTGGTACTTGCCATTGCAGCAATCTAATACCATAACAGGCAAAAATTATGGTGGAAGAAATTGTTCGGTCAAATTCTGGCGAGGTAAAGAACCAGCATTCAGTTTATCGTCGAATATCGCAGGTGTTTCTCGTGCCTCCGAAGATATCGGAGGCAATACTGGCCATTGCTGCTATACATGCTGGCAATATTGCACCGGATAATGTTCGTAAACGATGTTCTTTTCCACAAGTAGGGTCGGATCAGGCATTTGTGTCAAAATCCCACCTTAAATTATGAAGAAAAATGTAGATTTTCTGCTAATTGAAAATTGCCGGCGGTAATAATTTGTACACCATGGTTGTGCCTCAGCTCAGGAGCATTTCTATTTACAGATGCGTACCTGTGCAATTTCGAAACTCAAGACGTGAAATCAAGCGAAAGTAGTTCCCTGCCTGTCGAGTTGGTAAGTAATTCTCGGTGCCCACGAATTAATTAGGATTGAGATGGTCTATAAACAATCGTAGTTGATGCAGTGATTGAGTCCCACTGAGTAGATGAAACATTATCCTATAAACTCGTTCGATCATTGCGAACATGTTAACTACGAAGGATTTCAGTATATCTTTTCTCTTGACGAGCAGCATCACTCGACCCGAAAAACCGTGTTCTGGATACTGATACATGTAACATTGCAAATGAATGGACTTTAGTCGTTTGTTGAAAACTTAGGAAGTATTTTATATGTCATATGTGATTAAGACTTTGGCAATCATTTGCGAAATATAGACCGTCCATCTGCGCAAGGTCCACGAGATCATGAAGTCGTGAATCAAACGGACGTGGGACGTGGGACGTGGGAGGCACGAAGACGTAGGTGAGGAAACGAGCAATGCAAGATGGTTCTTCTGTTATAGCGGTTGGACCCGACACAGCGAATCTCCCGCAAAATAAAACAGAAGAAAGCTTCCTTGTTCTTGTTCTCTGTTCATCTAGATCATAACACCCAGTTTCTCTTCTGCCTCCAAGAACTCTCTCTCTGTCTCTCGATCTCATGCATGGTCGTTTTCGAACGGAATCTGCACATCAAGTCTTTTGACAGGTAAAGCTGTGTTTGCATTGTTGTTCTTCTCTTTCATCCAGGCTTTGAAAGCATGATGTGTTATTTTCTTGATATGTTTAATCAATGCAATTGATCACTAGTTTCAAATTGAATCGTGCTCCTCTGTTTTGTCCGACTGGTTGTTTTGATCTGTTTTTTGCTTCTTTTTCCTCCTTTTTGGCTTTTGCAGGACTTTTCCTTGACATTGAGTAAGTCGAATTTTCAGATTGATGCGAGTACCGCTGTAAAATCGTTGAGTTAGAGCAATTTGTTTGAGATGGGTTGTTGAGAATATTGTCAAGGCTTGAATCATGTGGTGCTGCCGAGGCGTGGAAGAGGAAAGCTATCGGCCTCCTGCTCAACAGTATACTGCCCCACCTAGAGGAGGCAATCCCTACGGTAACCACACTATTCGATCTTGTTTCTTCGTGAAAATTTCAGCATGCAACTTTAATAATGAAAAAGAAAGAATAGCTGCTTAAAAGGCCATCGACCCCAATCTCAAGTGAATAGTGTACTTGTTGCTCTCATTTGCATGTCTCTTCCATTTTTTTCTAATGGTTAGCATCAGAAATGCCACTGAGAGTTATGTTTCTCGAGGGTAATTTTACATCTTGATGCTCTCATTCTTCCGTCTTTAGCTTTGACTTTTTTTGTCCCCTACAGCATTTAAGGATGTCATGTCACAGCCTCTAGTACACCAAGTTTCGATGTCTATATACTGTTATATCCTGTTATGAAGAAATGAATATGTAGAAAATGCAGAAATGTCAACTTCAGTTTTTCACTGGTGACTTGGATGCGATTATCAAATGTCCATGTTGTGCATCATTTCCTTTTCCTTTGGCATACATTTGGTTGGTTTTCTGGAGAAGGGGATGGGTTTTGAGTGTTATTTGAATTCGGTTCTGACTCAATGGTATCTACTCTCATTTCCTTGTTCAGTAGGTGGCGAGAGAGGGGAGACAAGGAGCTCCAATATCGTCAGAAGTGGAGCTACGCAAAAGGTTTTGCCCATTGAAATACCGGCTTTGCCATTAAACGAACTGAATAGGTTGACAGGGAACTTCGGTTCAAAAGCGTTGATTGGGGAAGGTTCTTATGGCCGTGTGTTCTACGCGAAATTAAGTACTGGCCAGGAAGCAGCAGTAAAGAAATTAGATACCAGTGCTTCACAAGAACCCGACTCTGATTTCGGAGCGCAGGTAAGTCTCCCATGTCCCAAGTTATATTTAATCGAAGGCAATCCCTGCAATATTGTGACCCAACAAGTTGATTGTGTCATGCGTCTTTTCTCACAGCTGTCGACTGTTTCGAGGCTCAAGAATGAACATTTCGTGGAGCTGATTGGATACTGCTTGGAGGCAAATAACAGAATCTTGGTGTATGAGTTCGCTACCTTGGGTTCTCTACATGATGTCTTACATGGTATGACCCATAAAACTTGGGGGATTTTCCAGACTTGTGAGAAAAATGTGAGTGTAATGTATCTCTGTCGTTGCAGGAAGGAAGGGTGTGCAGGGTGCTGAGCCCGGTCCTGTTCTTACTTGGAATCAGAGAGTCAAAATTGCTTATGGTGCAGCAAAAGGCCTTGAGTACCTGCATGAAAAGGTTCAGCCTTCTATTGTTCATAGGGATGTCAGATCCAGCAACGTCCTGCTATTCGACGATTTTGTCACCAAGATCGCGGACTTTAACTTGTCGAATCAGTCTTCGGACACGGCTGCTCGACTTCATTCGACTAGAGTCTTGGGAACCTTTGGATACCATGCTCCAGAGTAAGCTTAGTTTGTACAAATGACCAGCATGTCTTTGTTTTATCTTTTGGATGGAGTCAAGATGGTTGCATGCTTAGAGGAAGTAGGAAAATATTAGAAATTTTACGTGCATATAAAAGGTATTGAAGAAGTCTATGGATATCAGAATCATATTGTAAGATTTTGCAATTATGGCACAACATTAAAACAGCAAATGATCTATTAGTTGGGATATCTATGAATATCAGAATCATATTGTAAGATTTAGCAATTACGGCACAGCATTAAAGCAGCAAATGATCATATTTCTACCCTTGAATGCATTCCATAGAGTAAGTGTTTGTAGAAATGCGGCCATTAACAGTACAGTAGGGTTAAAAAACTCCTTAAGTTCTGTAAATTTAAGAATAGGGCTATCAAATGGTTGACTGCGAAATCCCGTGAATGGTTAAGGTCAGTGGTCTCTACTTGGAGTAGTCGCTGGGAGAAAGAAATAGCTATCTTTATTGCATTTGAAAGTAGCAGTTGTCCTATAATTAGGAATTTTGGGGAAAGCGATTGTCTAGTTTTTCAGCAAGACATTATCAAATAGCTTCCTGATGGAGCTCATCTCTCTTTGTGACAAGAGGTCAATCATTTGGTTTGGTGTCTGTCTACTGTAAAATCTTCCCTTAGTTAAGTAGTGACTACCTACTGCCCAGCCTAAGAGTCAGATTGTTATTCTTGTTTACAGTTGTAAGAAACTCTTGCTCTCTTTTGCAGATATGCAATGACGGGGCAGATAACTCAGAAAAGTGATGTTTACAGTTTTGGGGTTGTTCTACTAGAGCTTTTGACAGGAAGAAAGCCTGTAGACCATACAATGCCCAAAGGACAGCAGAGTCTTGTAACTTGGGTCTGTTATTACCCTCCACAACCATAGTTTTAGACGTTCAGTACTTTCTCTTGTCACCCGTTTAACTGCAGTTTATTGTCTTTGGTAATACTGCAGGCTACGCCAAGACTGAGTGAAGACAAAGTGAAGCAATGCGTCGATCCAAAGCTTAATGATGACTACCCACCTAAGGCAATCGCAAAGGTGATGACAACATTTTCGTCTTTGCATTAACATCCATCAAGTTCTAAGTTCAGTAGGAAAATTTTACTCGAGCAGGAATGATACTTCAAGGATAGTCCCACTGATGAAATGTTTTTGGTTAGAGGGCAGCAAGGAAAATGAAAATGAGAATTGGCTACATTTGTGAACTTGTCCGTCTTTTGTTTGATCAATATGCCGAAGATAACATGAAACATATGCAAACATAGTGCCTGAAATCATAGTCTTGAGAAGATCAGCATAGGAAAATAATGTGGCTTTGGGTTGTAGATGGCCTGATATGATTACCATTCAATTAACTCATTGATTTGCTTTAATGTTTCAGCTAGCTGCAGTTGCAGCACTGTGTGTGCAGTATGAGGCCGATTTCCGGCCGAACATGACAATCGTTGTCAAGGCGCTGCAGCCGCTGCTTCATTCTAAACCAGCAGGCCCAGACTCACATTTGTAGAATTTTAAGTTGAAATTTACGATTTGGAATCTCTCTCTCTCAGTTTTTTTTTTCAACTATCCTTAGTTCCTTTGATAGACTCATCTTCCACATTTGAAGTTACTGAGTATCTAAGATAAGTAATTCACATTCCTGAGCACTACTCTAGGAGTTCATGGTGGTAGAAGTAATGAGATTCGTCTTGTAAGGTTACTTCACCTCACTGTTTTTACTGGAAAGCTGCTATGTAGAGGCTAATCATTCATCATCTAAAGTTATGTTTGAGGAGAAACACTGAGGAATTATTTTCTGACTTACTTTCTGTCTCCGAAAATGACTTTGATCTAAACAGTGATACAGTGGATAATAATGGAGAATGAGGTTTCCTCCATGGATCCTCCTGCTTTAAGCTCCAGAAAATTTGCTCCAAATGATTGAGAAAACTAAAAGGATAAATAAAAACTTAAATTCTGGGCTCATGAAACTGAATTTACTTTACTTGATCAAACTCAGTTGTTGTGTAAATATGAGTGGTCCCTCTAACATGACAGAAGACGTATTCACACCCCATTGAACTTCAAAACAGTAAGATAAAATCCAGGCTCATCTACGAATTCCGCCATTTCAAAGGAATGGGCAACCGCAACCTCCTCTAAGGTCGTCTTTTCAGGCAAATCAGAGACTATGCAGTCGGGGAATTCTTGCCGCTGCTGCTCCAGGACTTGCCTCCCTAGAGGATGACCAATAACAACTCTGGCACCTGAGACAAATGCAGATTCTGAGAAGGTCAACCTAAGAAACATGGAGGATAGCTCCATCTAAACTACCCTAACTAGTATTTATGGAGCCCGTCAATACTAGAAAATACTGCGATCAAACACAAAATGTTATGGCAACATAGTGTTTAGGTAACAAGCACTCAGCAGTGCTTTTCATAGATAGTAATAATTCTACTAGGGATGGAAACAACATTATGCTTATTCTGTAATAAATGGCAGAAGGATTTGCAGAGATGAGGATAGCAAAAGATGAACAGAGATGAGCTCAAAACAGTGAATGAGAACAACAAGAACAAGGCAAATTACCTGGAAGGCATCGCTTCGCTAGTACTTCAAAAACCTGGTCAAGGGCGAATGGTAAAGCAGGCAGATAATAAATGTACACCACATCAAAAGGCGCCCACTTTTCTGGAACATATATTAGTTCACCTTGCCAGCACTTAACCTTGTCATATTTTTCCTTAATACAGGCCAACACAAGAAGTGAATCATGGACAACAAGCAGAAGCTGGCAGTTTGATATATCAGCCAACCTATCTACAAAACCTTCAGAACCAAAAGAAACCAAAACTTTGGAGGTGTTCTCTAATTCTCCTGCAGATATTATGCGTCCAATATTGTGCCCCACTTGAGGATTGTCATCCATCTCAAGAAAGGACCAATCTTTCTCTACGAGTTCCTCAAAATTCATAACAGGTATTGTCCCCTCATTTGACAGAGCATTTGCACCCATATATGACAAACGGAAATTCGATGAGTTAGATGAAGTGTAGGTATAGGATAGAGAAGAACGAGAAAAATAGTGTTTGCGCTGACTGTGGTCACTAGAACCAAAATAACAACACTGCGGCGTAGTATGAGGTAGGGGATGGTGGGAATGTGATGGGAACAGAGGCAGGGAAGAAGAGAAATGTAGGGAATTCATCAAGAATCAAGAACTCAATTCTAGTAAATGTGACAGAACCCAACAAAGTATTCAGCGTGACGTGAAAAACTGACTTGAGCTTCTTCTTCCCCTTCTGAAGATAAATCCGTCAAGCCATTATACTTTCTCTATTTCCTTCTCATTCATGCACTGCAACAAAGAGACATCCATGTTGCTTCCACTCAGTAACCAAAAAAGTAAAATGAGATGCTAAATACTTTGTCTATTTGACAAAAGCTACTCCAAAAAAAATTCCCTCAACTAAACAATATGATTAATAGGGTTCACTCTTGCAATATAACTAGAGAACATCCACCAAGCAACTGCTAAGCAGAGTATCTAATGCACAATGAAGTAAATGGTTTCATCTCTACCTGTAATCAATGTCAAATTGTTGGTGCAAGCATGATGTTCAAAACAGTACACACAGACTAAGTCACTGCATTTGAGGTACCTGTTATTCTTTCCTCCTCCTGTCCTCCTAATGAATTGATTTTAGTCTTATAGCAGTGCCAAACAAAAAATACAAGGATCATACTTTTAAGACTATATGTATATTTATGACCATATACTCAAAAGATTTGATATTCTGCCTTTCAATCTACAGTTCACCTGCATCACTAATTTGAGGACCCTATCCTTCTCCAGCATGAGCAAGTACTTCCGAAGCTATATCACACAGCATGATAGTTTCACTAATCTAGCAAATCTAACAATGGCCAAGAGTACGATTGCGTAATTGGCCAGGGGTACGCTGCTCCAAACCCACTAGTCAGCCATCCCAACCCGCACCACACGCGTATAGCCCCAATTCCTGACCCAACAATGGCCATTAATCCCCGCACCCCAGCCCCGTTTACCCCATTTATCCGCACACAACAACAGTGCTTCAGCACAAGCTCAGCCCAATGAAATCGTCTGTTGCAAAACCATGAGACCCAGCATTCCTTTGCACACCGGAACATAGTTTGCAGTAACTGCAGTCGGCTAATGATGGTTTGACATCAACCGGAAAAAATCAGTCAACCCCCAACCCCAAAAGATTTCCAACGCACAAAGACGACCATATACAATCTCTACAAGCAATAGCAAAATCCCCAACACTTTCATTAGGTGCCAGCGGCATAATTAGGCCAATCAACCCAGCAAAAGATCGAATCTTTGCGGAGCACTCGTTCGCTCTGCATCGAAATGCAGCAACACTTACGAGCACAGAGAGAGAGAGAGAGAGAGAGAGATTCGAAGCGGCAACCTACGGGCACAGAGCGAGCCTCCCGTTCGCTTGAAGCTGCAATCGGCGGCGGCGAAGTCGACGGCAATCCACCGCCGGAGTTTCGGTCGATGGAGATATGGCTGGGCTATCCGACTGCAAACTGGCAAGGCACGCCCGTTAGGCTTCGAGTCTAGAAAGATAAACTAAAACCTCGTTCGTTTCCGTGAAAAATAATTTTCACCGCAAAAAGTTTTTAGATTTTCTCTGTTCCTTGAAAAAAATAAAGATTTTTAAAAGAAAAAGTCTTTTAAATTAAGAAAAATATTTTTTATTTTTGAAAAATAAAAATATTTTTATTTCTCTTTTAAATACAAAATTTTTATTTTTTTCTTCTTCTTTTTTTTTTAGAAATTTTTGATTTTCCTTTTTTTTTTTTTTTTTTCTTTTCTTTGTTTTCCCATCTTCTTCTTCTTGGATAGTTATTGGCCGTCCGTCAGGGTAAACTTTTCGTCGATCTAACGAGCCTTGAGAAAGAAAAAAACTAAAAATTTTAATTAAAAAATTAATATTTATTCCATCGAAAATATTTTTCCGAAAAATCTTAGGGAAAATACGAAACGACCCGAAATGAATAAACCATTTTTTTTTTCCCTTCTTTTGCCCTTGGAATAATTTACATACACAACTAAATCACAAAATCAAGAACATAATTGAAACTCGCTATGCTTTTACAACACATTCTCTTAGCATAGATCCGTTTACTCTTTCCAATCTAGATAAACCTACAAACACTATAAATGGCAATCTATAAAATAGAACGATAGCTAGGAATCACATTACGCAAATATTAATTAAATGCTTGATTATTCATGACCAACTTCTTAACATCTCAAATGTGCACGACACAATTCTAGTGCACACCTTGATTTCAATAACATAACGATTGTGCTCTTGGCATTATCATAACCATCAACGGTGCCCTTGGTGCCAACATGTACACCCACCCAATTTCACAAAGATAGTCCCTCCAATGTTATATTTACTTTGGTTTATTTTTGGCTCTATTCCTATTCTAAGTATGCTAAGAGCTGCGACTTGTTTGAGCTCTTTATGACATAGGCGAAATTAGACCAGGTCGATATGAGCCCATCGGCCTTCAATCGGTTGGTTCCCAAATCATTTGACTCACCAAAAAGAAGCTTGTTCTCACTTGTCAGCCTCTTATCAGTCCTACAAATTTTATACAGCTAGATATGCTACTAGCAATTGTTAGGCGTTTCTCCAAACGAATGGAGATTGCTGTCTATGGGGAGCGAAAGAAGAGGGCTAAAATTCGTGGTGTGAGCAATGGGAGAGTGGTCTATAAATTTGTGATAGAGAAGTGGTGAGAACATTGATCAAGCGGTTAATTTTACATCCATCATAGGTTAGGCATACCTGTGGCTTGTATGCTAGAGTTACATGGAGGAATTAACTTCACTTATCAGTAGGTTTAACAAATAAAAGGAGCCTTGCATAGGATATCAAAATAATAAAAACATGTACGAATATAAAAGTTCGAAATATCATATATTGACAAGTTTAAATTGATAATTAAATATTGAATTAGTCCGAAGCAAAACAATACCATAATTGAATTCGGAAAATAGCTTGAAATAGAAAGAAACAATAAGCACTTTGGATCATAATCGTGGGTCTCGTAAGTTCATATGGGTAAAAAGTTATGTCTCGTGTTTTTGAAGTGACTTCAGGGTAATTTCTATAATCTATGCATGTTAGAGCTTCGAAATTCGACCATTGGCAATTGAGAAGAATCCATCTTTTATTGGGCCTCAACTTGGGTCGATCCGAGGCCCCCAGAGCCCTTTTCCAGCACGTGGGTTTATTGCATACCGACGTCAATGTCCGAACGAAACCAAAACGACTGTTGTAACCATCGCAGCGCAAGCCCCATAACGAGGATCAACGCAACAAACACTTGTCCAGTCATCTCCCTCTCTCTCTCTCTCTCTGTGCATGCATGCTTTCGAAGGTAAAGCAGAACGGCATTCAAAGTCGGCAGGGATGCGGTTTCGATGTGGCTCGTAACGATCCGATTGCATTTATAGCAGATCTTGCTTTTCAAGGCTCCTGAAGGAGGTCATGTAATCTGTCTCCATTGTGCATATCGCTTGTGGAAGCACAGTTCTTGAATCCACCGTACACTTGGGTCGGGTGGTGTGAGTACGTGGCCACAACAATCTTGCATGAAGAGAATGCCTTTCGTGAACGTCACCTTTAGGTAAACAATGTCGTCTACCCTTCGTTCTAACAAATTAAAACCGACCATTGGAAAAAGATATAAGACTGCAGTGAACTCTGCTCGAAAAGATTTCACGATCATCATGCATTAGATTGGCTCGGTCCCGTTATGATCACATGAGTTTGTAGAGTACTTTTTAGCTCCGCCTAACGTGCAACACGAGTCCTCTCTCTCGTGTGATGCTACCAGGGCCTGAACGTGTTCATCAAGGCTAGTGCATGTGTAAGATGACAACTTTCTCCTCCTCATGTAATGTAGACGAAATTAGGGTTTTGGTATATTTGTGGTGAGGTTCTTTTCTATGTACCCTCTCTCTCTCCTAGTTTCTTGACCCACAGCTCATTTGTTAATTTTTCAACATTAGTCGGTTTGGACCTCCACTTAGTTTCACCCAAACTTCATAGTGGTCATGGATAGACCACCCAAGTTTGGGTTCATATGCAATGACAACTACCCTATGAAGACTCGCTTTTGCTGTGGTTCCAACATGACTCTATGGACATCTTTTTGATATTCCTCACTAGTAGTTTTACCCTAGTTTGGATTATGTTGGTTTTGTAATTATTGAGACTACTAATGTTATTGAGATACTAAATTTTCGAAGAGAGATAACAACATCAATACATATATGTTATACTAAATTGGTATTTCCACGTGTAGTGCATTTAATGTGGACATATGTTTCCCAATGAAAGAGTATTTTCCTTTTATTAAGAAAACCCACGAGAACTTTTAGAAACTAAATCCTGATAAAATTGTGTAAATATATCATACTAAGTCATAGAATAGACTATTATTCTCACAATAAATTAAAGACCATCACTTGATTGTTTCTTTAAGTCATATCGACTCTATTACGATCTATATATTACATAGTGTAGGGATGTTCTCGAGTATCTAAAAACCACGTTATATTAAATATGGGAAAATTGTCCAATTAGTTATAAATCTATTATACAAATATCATTTAATTCTAAACTTTTTAATTATGCAATCATAAACATTCTCATGAAAATTTGATATAATTTTTCCGGTCAATTTTTGCCAAAATCACCAATGTGGTGGTCTGCCATGTAGGATGACAATGATTGGAGCATCATGTTAGTGATTTTCGGTGAAAATTAACTAAAAGATTACATTAGAATTTTGACAAAAAATTAGGACTAAATTGTAAAATTAGAAAATTTATGATTGAATTGACATCCGTATAATGTGTTTAGAACCGATTAAATACTTTTTCCTATTAAATATGCATAGTATATAGAGTAAAGTGACTCTATTATGCACAAAGGTACCATAATGTTTTTATCCAAGTTAAACTAGCAAGAATATGGGAGAAAATTTTAGCCCATAAACAGAGCTGTAACTATTTTTGAAGGGAAGAAGAGAACAAGTTGACAACATAAAATGCATACTTTCAAGGTGAACTGTATTTATGACCGTTGACCTTAACTTTAATGACCACTATCTCCATTTAACATCAAGAGAGGGGCTTTAAAGTGAGGGACTAATATGGTGATCAAAGAAAATTTGCTTCACTAAGAATAGCATGTTTGAACCAAGTAGATTAGAAACTATTTAATAGGACTCTATGTTGAATAAAAACTCATTATGCAAACGGAGTCCTAGATATACATATAGAGAGAGATCTCTCCAAGCAAATAATGTTGCGACAATATACATTTAAAAGTTTCAAGTATTGGCTTATGTCATTATGACCGAATATACTGAAAGAACTAGAAAGTAGCTACAGTAACGAAAAAAAGTCACCCGTTAAACTTTTGTTTTTATAGGGAAGCGAAGACGTGGAAATAGACATTTGACGAATAAGGCGACTCTTTTTATCACATGTTATTCCTCATTTACGTCAGAAAATCCCGAACACGACGGTGCATGTTTTCTTTGCATGTGTGTATGTTTATTGAAGGAAAGTACCAAGGTTAAGGTCCGTGTTTATAAATGAGGATGGTCAATATGTAGCAACAATATGAAAGTTGTTTTTTTTCCTTCATTTGTCTGCTATTCCATTTGCATAATTAGTTCGATGACAATCTGCTTTCTCCATGAATAAATGAATAATTTAAGCTAGGATATATGGTTGATAATGTTTGGCCATCAGCTGCTATACGAGGTAAACGACATGCAAGGCCGTTCTTATGCAAGCGATGTTTGCATAATCATGCAACTCATTTGTTTTATCAAGACTAAACCAGATTATTCTAACGTCAGCATATGCAGAAAATATCAGGGTTGATACAAACATCGCTCATAACGCTCGGATGAAGACGAGATTAACCCGAATTCTCTCCTTTTCCCTTCAACACCAGGTGTCTAGTCCTCTGCTTCACTGCTGCATCATGCTTTTCACCAGGATTTAATGAGAACCCTAAACTTAACCCCGCCTTTTGATGCTAGCTTTCTTTGCTGCAACTCCATCGCTTCTCGTTTTGATCGATTGTTCTCTAACGCGTTTATAATTGAGTGAAACGCTTTATCGGGTGAGGAAGGTGCATGATCAACAGCACATATGTATATAATCGCATATTTTCCCGAAATGTCGTGCTTATTATACAAGCATACAGACAAGCCTTACAAACAGGTTCAGAAGAAAGTTTTGCTTAAGCACAGTCGTCACAAAACTTCTTGTTTCCTTCTTCCTTTTTCCTCCTATAAAAAGGCTTAACAACCTTCACGCTATAACACCACACAACCCTTTATCTTACATAAGATCTCTCTCTCTCTCTCTCTCTCTCTCTCTCACCATGGCAAAAGCAAACTCTTCAGAGAGCTCAACAGCTAATTCCAACCCACCAGCCGCAAATTTGAGCCTGGAGCCACCCAGACCCTACACTTGCAGACTTTGTTTCAGATCTTTCGTTTCTTCACAAGCCCTAGGCGGTCACCAGAATGCGCACCGCAGAGAGAGGAGAGAGGCCAAGAGACTCTTCATCGAAAAGCGCCTCTCTTTCATGAAAAACTCTGCTGCCTCAAGCCAACCACCGCCTCTCGGGGTTGATCGTTTTGCAGCTGCCCCAGTGTTCAACACTGCGGCAGCCTACCGTGGTGGCTCTGGCATGGGCGTGCCATTCAAGCCAGAGCAAGGTCACGGGCCTCAATGTGCCCAAGGGTTACCTTTAACGATGCCTGAGATTAGACGCCAGAATGTTGCGTACTCAGCCGCAAATCAAGAGACCAGCCCTGGGTATGACTTCTTGGGGCTGTCAAAGATGGGGAGTGGCTCAGATGCTAATAGGAGTAAGGTCTCAAAAGAAGAGGGAGCTCTGGACTTAACTTTGAAGCTGTGATGCAGTGAACCTTTTTCTGTGCCCTTTACACCGTATTTTATATGACGAGATGTACATGTAACTGAAATAGAGAAGAAGAAATGTATGAACTCTACTAGATTGAAGAAAATATAATGCAAAATATATGTTTATATGTGTCTACAAAAGTACTAATTTGCTTAAGCATAAAAAGGCCGGACTCTAAATTGTTCTTGCCGTTAGAATTAACCCTAGGAATGAAACGATGAAGAAGCTCGTGGACTGAAAGGAAAGTAGAAAAAGCACAGCATGAATTAAAGAAGATGAAGAGAGAGAAAGCTGAATTAATGGTTCTTTGGTTTCTTTTGTTAACCTGGCTCAATTAGTTGGCTGATAATGTGCAAGACGTCGCAGATCTGTCGGTGCATTCTATCATCCATCTGGGTTTACTTTTCTGATTTCCTACTAAGTTCTAACAAGTGCATGTTTTATGAGATACTCATAGTCATATCTGAGGCTTAACAACAACAAAGTAGTCTTGGCTTCTTTGAATTATCAGAATTATTATCGTTTTTCCCTTAATTCGATCAATTGCTCTCTGTGGTTGAGCACAAATTTGCTTGAAATGCAATTTAGAGAAAGTGATGCTTTCACTTGGTTTGAAAACGACACTAATAGCTTGAATAGAGAAAATTTCATCATGATGTCAATCGATCGTTATCTTTTATGTTTTCCGTTGGTTTGGTGGTCATGTGGTGTCCAGACTAATTTTCACGCACTTTAACTTGTAAACCGCCTTGAATGATCTTAAGGGATCACATCACCATTTTTCAAAACTCAAACCTACTATTACGCGAGAGTTCATCAACAGAAAACGTATGAACTTATTTAGAGAAATCATCAAAGGCATGTATTTACTAAGATGCATCAGGCATTATACCAAGAAAGTTGCAGCATTGTATAAGTAGAAACTTTGATAAACGACTAAGGAGGATTTCAATTGGGAAGTTAAGGATGTGAGAAAGTCGTCCCTAGGATTAACTACAAACTTTTAGCCTCGAGCTTATACTAAACTTTATGCGCTTCACCACCTATGAACTTCACCGTATATTTGGTTAAAAGTGCAAAATAGCTCTCCCGAAGGTGCGATCAAGGTTGAAATGGTTCAAAGCTGTCCTAGCAACTCTATTACGTAATGTTGCGTAAACTCACAAATTGTCACAATTGGGGGTATAAACAGAAAATAAATTAAATGGATGGAGAGATAAAAACAAAGCAAGTATGAAAATAAAAAGGATTTGAGGCGTGTCTAAGAAAACTTTCTCGTAGGTGACAGCGCCTCCACGCTTTTGGGATATGAAGATACACAAGAACCAGATAACCTTCGGATACATAAAAGCCTGTCTGAAGTACTAGTATCCACGGACAGTAGATTCTGGCCATTATCATTGAGTTCATTAAATGCGTACAAACTGAAAGGTGCAAGTGTTGATTCTATTTTCTGTGATCTCAATTTAGCAGCTCGAGATCATTGGCACTGTACTCATGTGTTTCTCAACGACACGTGTCACAAAGGGATTTGTCGAAAACCAATGTCAAGGTAGCAGTAGTACTCAATGCTCATCAGAGAAGCTCAAATTATTCCTAGGACTTCAGAAAACAAATAAAATACACTTGATCGGAGGGCATCCACAGGAAAGAAAGACCCTCGTGTATTTACAAAACATCAAGCTCTTTCATTCACTTCACAGAATTATCCTGTACAACCGCATCTTCCCAAACCAATCCCCAAACAAAGCCAACAGTCAGCGTACAATCCACATCTCAAACCATCAACACCCTTACCTATGCAGATTCTGAAGACCATGTCATCGTTGATTTTCTTTCGCTGAATCAGGAATGTCGGTTTCCACTCCATGTGATTTTTTCAGCTTTGCAACAAGAACCCACATGTTAGCAAGCTCGTTCTCCAAGTAAGCTTCTCTCTGCTTGGACTCCTCCACTCTCTTTTGCAGCTCGGACTCCCTTTGGTCCTTCTCCAGAAGAGCAGCTTCATAGGCTACCTCTCTTTCTCGGATTATTGCCAGCTCTCTTCTCATATCAACAGCAGGTGGGATGCTTTGGTCTTGACGCTTTATGTGGCTCTCTCTCCGTCCATTACGGATCATACTGCTGCTGTTCCTGCGTTGCGTTTGGGAGTTCCTAGAAGCTGCCAGCTCGGCAGTGAGCCTCTCGTTATGATTCATGAGCTTTGCGACTTCTTCTGACAAGGCCTTGAGCTCAACAGCAGCAGCTGAGGCAAGGCCCTTGGCGTAGGAACTGTCCTCAGCCAGCTTCTGATTCCGAAGTTCTAACTGTTGGTTGGACTCGGTTAACTCAGTCACCTTTCGGTTCAATTCTTCAATCTTGGTGGCCTAATGAAGTACAGGAGTCGATTAAGATGCTCATGGCACAGTGTTGTATCAAATGAAAAGCATAACTAAGTTATGACTTATACACTGGCTCCTCAATAAAATGTCATAGCTAAAGACAGTTGACAGAACAAACAAATTAAGAGTCATGCTCCGGGGCACTAGAAAAATATATTAGCTGCCAGGAATGTTCTCATATTCACACCTTTTTTCTCAGAATGCACAAGCAGATGCAGACAATTTTCTGGAAGTGTAAGGATTTGAACATTGACAGGTGTTTTGATATCATGTTATATAAGCGTTTTTCCCAAAAACTTAATTATCATAGAATAGACCAAAAATGCATCTACCATATTTCTTAACATTCACAAAGATGCAAATAATCTAATTTCCAGGAGACCTTTACTTTGCTGGTTGGCTGAAGGCAGGAAGTAAACTCCTACCAAAACCTGCGAGCTTCCCTATAACTGAGTGACAGAGTATATATGATGATTATCGCACAGCTTTCATAAGCAGTACCATCAATTGGCTATGACTTCATTAAAAACTCTCCTAGATCAGAGATTAGCATCAGAAGAGATGGTTAAAGGTGCAAGAGGAAACCTGTCTTTGCACAAGTGAGCCTTCATTTTTGTCAGTAAACAAATTATCTTCTTTTTCCAAGCCAAGTTCTCCAAGAAAGCTCTTCACTCCAGCAAATCTTTGTGAGTAGCTGACTGATGGACTAACCTTTCTCAAATCCAGGCCATCCGAGAGCTGTTGCCTCAAGGATGTTATTGTTTCTTGCAATCCTTCACACTCACGAGTCTGTACCAAAACAAGTGCAAGTCCAAAATGGGTTTTAAAATTTGACAATCGTCATGAACCAAAACTAGGGTATAGAAGAAATGCAAGAAATTAAAAGCTCAGGGTTACCTTTTGGTTGAGCTGATCTTGAATGACCCGGTTATCTGCAGTTTTAACCTGATGATTCGACAAGCCAAATAGATTAATTATAAGCAGAGACTCAGATGCAAATAACAAATGGCCCATATCTCTCTGTCTATGCCCTTGAAATTCAGTTTCTGCGTACCAGATGAGGCAGTAGCACAAGTAGTCAGTTGGAGTTGCCTTGCACAGCAAGCAACTCAGATTGATTACCACAAAGGTAAGAAATATATAACCCACATTTTTGTTCTTTTGGCATTGCATGTTAGGCTTGAGGCAGGAATCTAATGTAAATAGACATGATGACAGCATAAAAGGGAAATGGGCTTTAATGCTTTAACAGACGACCAGAAAGCAACTACCACCATCAGGTAATTGTACATATGTCTTCATGTTTTTTCAACTCTTTTTTGGCACAAAAGGATATTATAGATGGAAAACATCACAATTCCGAATTCAAAAATAACTCAGTGCTGTTCATTATGCATCTATAGATTACCAGGAGCACTTTTGTATGGAAGAATTAAATAAATCTGCCAATCCACCATGGAAATTTTCCTTAAGTACTCTAAAGACAGAGTGGAACGTATAATAGCATCAACACGTGCATTAATAAACTACCTCAAGTTCGAAGGACTTCTCATTCAGTTGAGCCATCAGGTCAGTGATGTGCTGCAATATTAGGAGATACAAAGGATAATGTTGTCTGTGAACCCATAAAACAGCCGAAACATTTCAAGAAAAGTTCAACTTACTTCAGATACTTCATGTTTACCCATCTTGTCATGAGAAGCAATGATGGAATCAGCAATTTGCTTCTCAAGCAAAGCTATTTGTTCATTCTTGACCTTTATTTCATCATTTAACTTCTTCATCTCCACCTTGAATACCAGCAAACTGTTAAGATAGTACTTGATTACATTATACAAGATTTAAGATACAAGGAAAGAAAAAATTACATGAATCTGTTCCTTCTGAGGGTTTCTTGCAGCCTCCTCTGATAACCGCTTCAAAGCACTCAAATGTAGTGCCAACTCCCCTGACAATATCTTTTGTTGCTCCCTTAGCAGTTCAATCTGATCGATTGATTTTATGCTACTCTGGACCCCATAGAATACAAGTGTAAGTATATGGGTAATAATGTAACTCACCACAAATTTGGACTTGCAAATTTACATGTACATAAGTACATTGATACATGCAATTGTACAATATATGCAAATGTCCATATGTATAGTGCATCAAGTTTGCATGCCTTTAGGTGCATGTGTGTGTGGATGGAGAAAGGAGAGAGATCTCATATGAATCATGACACACTAATGCATGCATGCATCTCTGACTTAACCCAAAGAGAGTAACCAAACGTTCTACTTTTGACAGAACCTCGAATAGCACATGGCCATGATGTGCAGATTCATGTTGTGACTGAACATTCAACAGACTAGAAGAATAATTTTGGAACAGTCTTAGAACACTCATGAACAATATAAGAATATCTTTGGCATAAACCCACAAAGTCGCATGCGGTTCCTAGGCACTGTTCGGTAATAGTGTTTTCTATGAGTGAGAGTTCATCGCCAAGATAAGAATACTAATTGTTGATGAAAATATCAACCAACTGCCAGGTCTTGGCAAGTTTCCTGCTTAACACTTGCCATAGAAAACATAAATGGCTTACCAGAGGTGTCTCTTGTCCCAAAAAGTTCTCTTCTAGCACATCTCGGTCCTCTCTACTCTCACAAAGAATATCTGCTACAGGGGAACTTTCTGTTACTAAAGATTGGGAATTTCTGGATTCTGTAAGAAAGTTGCCACTTTCGGCTTGGGGTGTTGAAGGTGTGCTAATAGATTTTACTCCACTTGATTTATCGCTAGTACTTGCCAGCGTACCCAAGCCACTATCTCGTTTCTGTAAACAGAAGAAACAGGAAACAGACAACATGAGACTCAACTGAAAAATAATATGCTGATAAAGTCTAGTTGAAAGCATTTGGCTGCATATAGGTGCACCAGTTCACTGGGGCAACCATACTTGGAAAATAGAAGCCAAAGCTATAATGGAAGTCGAAGCAAAAAAAATTTAACGAAAAGAGAGGAAAATGTATGAAAAAAATTAAAGAATGCTTCAAACCCCCAATTTTTTATGTTTCCAAGTACTATGGAAAATCCTGAGAAAATCTTCAGCATTTTAATTAATAGGCTCTCCAAATATTTAAAAGACGATGAAGCTGTAGATTGGTACATCCATATTCTAACTAATGACATAGTGGACCTAATATACATATACATATGTGTGTGTGTGTGTGTGTGTGTGTGTGTGTGTGTATGTATATCATGAACTTCCCTTGAATACTTGAAAAGAGGAGTACCCATGGGCCTCATGCTGCAATAGGGTGTGAGCTCTTTACTGTATGTCTAGTTTGCAAAATTCCAAGTGAAATATGACTCGGTATCAACAATATACCCAGATCTCTAGAGATAATGTTTTTTCTTATGCATTATGTCTTCCTAATATTGAATTGTAGCATGCTGAGCTTAATGATATTAATCACATTGTAGCACAATCTACTAGGAAGCCTGAAACATCTAATGAATTACAGATCCCTCGTGAAGGATGTTCACTGGTACAGATGAAGATCCCGCAGTTAGAGATCTTTAGGTATGATTGCTGCATGGTTTACCAGCACCTTGCATCTAAAATTGAAGCTTTTACTAGAACCTCAAACAAAAATGGCTTGTTCAATTCAGTACCACAGATTTAGTGTCAAATAAAATGAAAAAAAAAAAAAAAAAAATTCCAATTAGGCCATATACATGAGAGAAAATGCTAAGCATCCAATGCTTAAATGTTTCTTCTGTCATCATTTAATGGAACGAAAGCATCAAGACATGCATATGGCACAAGTTAAAACAACAGTGATGGGAATTCCTATAATAAGCATATTAAGAACCCCTTAAACACAGGAAAAAGAACAGTAGAATTCTACATAGACGACCTCCCCAAACCCCCCCCCAAAAAAAAAAAAAAAACAAAAAAGAAAGGCAATACGAATTATAAAAATATGCAATATCTAAAAAGGAACAGAAGATTCGTAATCCATACACGTGGCTTCAACCAGTTCAGTAATCCATGCTTCTTGCTCTTCTTTTCCTCCTTCACTGGTTCATCTGCTGTTTCACAGTTGGCCTCTAGAGAAACATACAACTCTATATTTTCATCATCCAACATCAAGTCCCGTCTTTTGTGGGGTAGATATGCAAGCTGTATAAGTTGAATAAATTAGCAGTCATGAAACGCTTTATGTTGAGTAAGTAAACCAAAACCTAAAATGCTTTTAAAGTAAATTACTGTGCACAGTTGTTAAACAACAAGAAAACTATAGAAACAAACTCTTACATATTCTTTTTTTTAAGGTCATAGAAACAAGCTATTATGAAAACCAACCGCACCTCTTCTTCACCAAAGGAATGTCTTCTCCTATGACCTGGGCGATGAGGAAATTTGGACGACGGTGAATCTTTTGTGGATACCAAGATTAATTTTGTCAACCGCTGAATTCGGCCCAATAAAGCAGCTTTTGCTTCCTCTTCTTGTTCCAATCTGGACTGAAGCTTAACTTGACCATCTTCTAACTTTACACATATAGTTGCAAATTAAAAAATGGAACAGGTCATACAATTAGTATTATGTCTTCCTCACTTTATGAAGAAACAAAGCCACAGAGGCAAATATATGAAGAAAGTTATGAAACTTAACCACTAGTCTCTACCATGATGAAATTAACCACCTAATGTAGGCAAATGCAAGCATGAACTGTTTTCATTGATTACAAGGATATCATGATTAAGGTATACAATATTTAAGAACATCCTTGCTGCACTCCTGCAATTTTCAACATTTTATACAGCTTAGGCACTTCTTCTGGCAGTTTCTATGCATGACTAGTGAAATCCACCACAGGATTCAAATGAGGTTGAATCCTTTGGGAGGAGATGGTAAATAAAAAGTTGAGAGCAATTTCTAGCAGGTAAACACAATGATTATTTTATCTTGATTGAAAAAAAATAGATGAGGAGAGGCCTTTGTATTCCTAACTGACAATCCTACTTATAACTTTTGAAATAACTTGCTTTCAGCCCTTTCAAACAATAATGACCATGCTGACGGACTATTAGAGTACCTTTTGTTTCAGGAGCAGAATGTCATCTTTTCCCGAAGCAACTTTCATTTGAGGAACGGTGACAATACCCTTTAATTGTTCTAGTTCTTCTTTTAGGCGTCGTATCTCATTTTGGTACTTTTTAATCAGCGACTTCTCGTCAATGATCTGCATATAAATGAATCAGATATGAGGATCCTCAAATATGGGGAATCAACAGATCAAGTGTGCTCACCTTGTTTTGTGCTGCTTGAATTTCAATATGTTTTGCACGATGAGCAAACTTCAATGTGTTATGTGTCTCCTCAGAATTGCTGATGAAGGAGTGACAGTGCAAATAAGCTGGAATCTCCAGAAGAATAACAATTACAATCTACCAATTTTTTCAGAAATGATATCTGTGATTTGACATAAGTAACTTGAAGGCTTACAGATACTCGTCCATGACCACTTAGAGAAGACTGGAGGAGCCTCGTCAACTTGGAGTCTCGGTAAGGTATGTGAGTAGCCCTCCCATCAGTTAATTTCGATATTACCTAAAAGTCACAATACTCAGTTAAAACTAAACCTTTCAAAAGTAAAATAATAGCCATGACTTTAAAACATTTCCCAGAAAAAAAAAAATTTCAAAAATTGACAACTTCATGACTGGATCAATATCGTCGTTGGTTGGGGTACGAGATGAATGCATGCAGTTCAAGAACTTAGAACCCACTTGACATTTAGTCAATTGAGTGACAATTTTGCCTTACTGCAAAAATTATGATTCTGCACAACTTAATTTAATTGCTTAACATCTCATTTCAAACAGAGAATATTGCTCGCAATTTATCTCAACTGATCCAGAAAATGCAGTTTTGAAACCAAAGCATGAGACATAAAGTCTAGGGAAAATAAACATTGCTTTATCTCATAATATTTGCTGTCATCAACACTTGTCTTCTTCTGCTTCTTCCTTTTCTAGATACCAGAAAAACCAAAGAAAAATTCTGTTCATTCACAAAAGTACACGGAGAGAAATTTTGTCGTCTTTTTTTGCATATTCTTTCGCAAACAGAGCTTAAGAACACAAACTAAGCCTTAAATGGTGGTTCACTGAGGCCAAAGAGTCTTACAGTGAACTACACAAGGATCTCTTCAGCTCAAGATAAGCGACTGAGAACCATATATTACAAGTTGTCTTCCTCAACCTACGTCATTCGATCTCCCCAAACTTACACAAGGACTCAAAAAGCTCAGTAATTTCTGCATCCCTTCAATGGGAAAACATATCCTTGCCGTCCTAAGACTAGCTCACTTCTTTTCCTTCTCCTGGCTACACGAGTATAACACTAAGATTGACTAAACAACACCCATTGTCTAAACTCGCGAAATCGATCCATATTAACAACTTGATTTGATAAAGAAACATAGAGGGGGGGGAGAGAGAGAGAGAGAGAGGGAGGGAGGGAGGGAGGGAGAGAGAGGGAGGGAGGGAGGGAGGGAGGGAGGGAGGGAGGGAGGGGCCGGGAAACGAGAATAGACTGAAGTAGTTTTGCTGTGGCAAACAGTAAATAATATCTGCACTGAGTCAAGTACCAGACTATCATCTCTAAAAGGTCAGAAAACCAAATCGATCCATGCTAACAACTTGATTTGATAAAGAAACACATGAGGCCT
This sequence comes from Eucalyptus marginata, assembly GCA_014182565.1. Taxonomy (NCBI): domain Eukaryota; kingdom Viridiplantae; phylum Streptophyta; class Magnoliopsida; order Myrtales; family Myrtaceae; genus Eucalyptus; species Eucalyptus marginata. The sequence continues at coordinate 34,663,169 of CM024585.1, forward strand.
CACAGTTCCCAGAGTTAGCAAACTTTTGTTGATGTAGGATCCTTCTTTCCTCCTGACACCAGTTGCTTCAACTTTTGAACTTTCAGAACCTGCCAGATCGATGAGGTTCTGCAAATATAAGTAAAACATGAAAGGTTACAGGTTGCAGACTTTTATATGGAAAAAAAAATCATTTATAAACAATCAATGCTCGAGAAAAATTTTAATCTATTATTCCAAAAAAAAAAAAAAATTGAAAAAGCATACTCTTCGTGGAGGCAATGATCTACCTAGAGGAAGTGGTGGCAAAAGCAATCGCATTGCAATGACTGTGGAAACGGTTACAATGGGCATATTATTGTGTTGTGAAATTACACTACAATGATTGCAGTCCGAGTTCTTTTCTATCAGACAGTAGAAACAGTGAGATGCTAATTCTTCAGCTTCAATTTACTTTTAAAAACTTTCAGATAGCCTAGGTCTGCAACTTTGAACATTCAATCTGTGATAAGACATTCATACTTTCGTGTTTGGTAAACGTACCAAAGCACACATAAAAATGATCAAGAATTATAAGATGTCAACTTCTTTTCTGAATGAAATGCCATAGTGTTTCATTGACTAGTTTTTTAAAAAAAAAAAAAAAAAACTTTGTTTGATTGGGTTGATTTAGTTGCTATTATAAAGGACAAAGCCACAGTTAGTTGCCTGATCAATCATCCAAGCTTTTGACTGATATAGGAAATCAGTCGCGAAAAAACAGGACAGTTTTCTCAGCAAGAGTGGTCCCCAATAAAGCAGTGAGTATGACTTTCCTTCACGCCACGCTAGCAGCCAACAGCAATGGTGCTACCCACCTTGACCACAATATAATTATGGCGACAATTGCTATCTGCTGCTCTTTGAAACTACAAAAACAATCAAAAAACTTGAAACAAACTTATAGAATGAAAGATTTTGGATTTTACCAGTTGCGACAGGGTTATTGCTTCCCCCTCTGAGTTTTCACCACATGGGCTACTCTCTATTGTCTGTAAACAGCAGGAGCAGATGTAACATTGTAAGAGGAAAGAACAGAGAGAGACGTACATGCCCAAATCTTATCAAGATGGATAAAGTATTGTTATTGGCAGTTTATATATGTCACTCATTCGCTGAGGTAATTCAAACAATATCCGTTTTAGAATTACTTTCTGCTCGTGAATAAGGAGTCTGCTATTTTCCTGGGGTTACACATTATTTTAGCTAGTCAATTTTGGCATATTTAATCAGATTAGGTTTGCAGTTGATATTATGCGATCACATTGGCAATTAATCACTGATTGTTGACTCATCTGGCAGGAACATTCGAGTTATATGCCTGATTGAGCTAGTGATACCTGGTCGCTTGATAAAGCAAGAAGGTCAACAGCTTCTACTTCCATATAAAACAGGTGTGATATCTCTGCCGATTTCTCTGATTAAAACCATCTATTGCTATGGAGAGGTGACACAGTGCATAGTTAAAGGTTGCAATCATATGTGATGGTTCTTTTCTTTGAGTCTTCATAGGTGAAAAGAATTTCTTTCTTTCCTTCCTTCTTTATCTTTGACCTGTCTCTTGTTTCCCTCTCCATTTCTGGAGGGATAAAATGGCTCTTTAATTGTTTAATACAAAAACTCTACCGTAAAGAACTTCAATGTTTCAATCAACGCATTAGTCATAATTATAACAGCAAGTCAATCTTGTTTTTGTCAGAATATAAGCAACATACCAGAGTAAATATTGTATGGCTCCGGCTGCTCAGTAAATTGAAATTGGTGGATCCAACGTGTCTATGTTCTGCAGTCAATAAAAATCACACAAACGACAATTTCAATATTAAACTATCATGAGCGTTGAAAAAAATTAACTTACCAAATAAAACCAGTACATTGTCAGTAAGATTAATGAAATAGCAATTAATGCAAAACAGCCAATTCAACAGTAACAATCATGTTTCTAATCCTCCAATCTACTAATAGTACAAAGATATTATACCATTCGATCCCTTTATCAGCCAAAACATTTGTGAGAAAAATGAATTATACCATAGAGGAATTTTGCCATGAATCCATTGATTCTATACGGTTTATTCACACCTTTTTATTCTTTTGTTACTTTATACGGACATGAAGCTGTGCGTCATTTTTTCACTTCAACTTGCATGATAGATCATGCATCTACCTTTATATTTAGATAGATTTGGACCTAACACCTTTCTCTAGATAAAAATATTACCAAATTATATGCATTAGAATGGACAATTATACTTCAATCAAACGATCGTTTTTCCTTCCAGAGTAATATAATTTCACATTATTTACCTTCTCCAGCTGCTATCAGGGAGAGGGCATGAGCGGGAGACAGTACAACTTCCTCCTTTATTCCCTCAACAAAGGTCCCCTGCAAGACCATTCTTATTAGCCATGTGAGACCCGAACTCAATGTTTGTTAAAAAGATGCGTCCAACTCGCCAATTTGGCCTCCTTACAAGCGTGGCAGATTTGACAAATATAACATGAAATAAAAATAAGGGAAAAAGCCACAAAAAATAAAACCTAAATTATGTCTACTATGACACATTTACTCTTAAAATTTTTTTTTTTTTTTTTATGACATCAAAAACCCCAAAGTATGCCTACCATGACTCATTTACCTTAAACTTTTCCTTGTGACATAAAAAACCCCAAACTTGTACCTATGTGACGCATTTAACCTTTGTCAAGGCTCCATTATATGAATTTTCAGCTAAAACAACATCGTTTTTATTTCACTTGAGTCACGTGGGCCCATGTCAACATTATTTGCTTTCCGGTGTCCATGTAAGCAAGTTTTTAACGGTTCTCGTTGATAGAACTTTGATGGAGGATAAATATGTCCACGGGTACAAATTTGGGATTTTTGGTGTCCAGGAAAAAAGTTTAGGGCAAATGTGTCGTAGTAGGCATAGTTTAGGGTTTTTGGTAGCTTTTGCCCTAAAAATAAATGACAGCTTGGCATAAAGCAGACTATATTCAATTGCTGTTGAAGCAATCATTAGATTATGGAGCTCCATAGCTTAAAAATTGCAAAAGCGATTAAGGTTGATCATATTTCCTTGCAAGGAGGTAGCATTGCCCCTCGAAACATCTTGAATGTGAGATAACCTTTTTCACATATTTCCAATGTCTAGGGGTGGTTTCCAAACTCCGATGTCCATCACAATCTTCTCTCCATCAGTGCAATTAATTATTTAGGTACAAATAATATTTTAAGTAAAAAAAAAAAAAAAAAAAAAAAACAAAGCCCAAGCAAGCATGAAGAAATTTCTAAGAAGAGTAGCAATTGTTAAGTGGTCACCTGAGCATCCTCTCGAATTCTTAAGTTTTGCCCAGCTGGGTTTAGCAAATCATTTACAACCTGCAATTCATGAAGTATCAAAACCACAGTGATTTCATAGACTAGAGTATTAGAGCAACCAAACTGCTTCATGTTAAGTACAGATACCAAAATCACCGAAAGAAACAAAATTAATTTAACAGGGCAGAAGGAACCACGCACTTGGAAATCATGAGAAGAATCTTACCTCGTTATAAATCTCTAAGTATGACACACGAAGTAGAAATTCCCTATTCGGAGTCTGAATTGCAAGAAAACATGTTATTTTGTGACAAGAAGATCAAAGTAGAAGACACACCGCTGGCTCTGACTACTATAGAAATTACCTCTTGAATAATGCTAAAAGCATCCTTAACAGCTAGTGGTATAATTCCAGGGGACCTCTGATCACCCTGCAAAGAGCCGTCATTGTGATTGCAAGTTCAGATGCATAGCTTGAGATCACATGAAATTACTACACTCAGTAAGCCGCTGCAGATAGTATCCTCCAGCTAAGTTTGCCATGTATGACAAGGAGTAGGATAAAGCACCGCATAAAGCAGCACAATATGAAATACTTGACCTCATAGTTCAGAAAACAACCCACAGTTATGGTGTTAACTTAGGAGTAAAGCATCTTCTTAACACATCATCGTCGCATGAACTTTATCCTGATGGATGAATTTACTTACCCTTTCAATTTAGTGGGATGCTAAAACAATAAGAAGACAGAGATAAGGGAGTTTGTTATTCAAGCAAGTTATTTTGACCCAACTCCAAACAAAACCAGTCCCAACTTTTAAGTTCTTATTTAGAGGCTTTCAGCATGGAATTCTCTCTTTCATCAAACTGACAATTACTACTCTGAAGAACTGAGGTTAAAACACACTCGAGTTGAATAAATCAAGACTAAGAATTGCTTGTTCATGAAGCAGGAAAAACATTTACGTTGACCATACTCGATGAACCACAAAAACAGAAGTGTAATAAAGCTTAGAATATGTTATGCTGCAGTGTTTAAGAAAATGGAATTAATTCCTTTCCATGGATAAAAATCATCTTGCATCTATGTCACTCCATTTATTCACATTAGCAAAAAGTAGAAAACATATTTTTTTCTTTTAACAGTTCATTCTGAGGAATCCCAAACCAAAAGAGGGCCGAATCTCTCTCAGACTATGTTATAACAATTGTTATGATAAAGTCAAAGTAAATTGATGCAACTGGACCCCTCAGCACAAATTTGAGAACCGAATGTTGCCAAATAGTATAAATACAATACCCAAGAAAGATCTATTTATTTTAAAACTCCATCTATGAGCAATGTGATTGTGTTAGTTTCATTCCAGGTAGGGGTGTGCAAAACGAACAGCCCAAATTGGGAAGTGCCTGGACCGAACCAGATCAGCCCGTTCGGTCTGGTTGTTGGGAGTATTAGTCTGGTTCCCGGTTCCTAAAATTCAAACAGGTGTCCGGGCAATCTGATTCCCGGTTACAAGAGGGAACCGGACCGGATCAGACCAAACCGACTACAAATACTTTTTTTTAATTATTTCTTTAAAAGAAATAGTAAAATGCGAACTAAATACTATCTCGTTCAATGGTACCACAAACTACAACACAATAACTCTTCACTCATCGTTGCTTCCGTCAATATCTTAAGATTTGTCACTCTCTCTCATTGTGTACAGCCACCCTTTAGTGGGAAAAAAAAAAAAAAAAAAAAAAAGTGGCCGTTCCATTAGACCAGACTGGAACCAACGGTCAGTCCGATTCCTGGTCCTAGGACCAAATGGTTCGGTCCTTGGTTCCCAAAATTGGGAACTTTGGGAACCGGTCCTCTCAGTCGATTTCCCATTTCCACCTTGGAACTGGACCAAACCGGGAATTGATCACCCCTAATTCCAAGTACATTTAAAAACATACAGTATCTAGGAGATACTGACAAAATATACTTGAGAAAAACTATGAGTGAGGAAAATGTTTGAATGACTCCTCAAGGATGCAATAGCACATTTCAGATCAGAGTAAAGTGATCAAATTCATATTCCAATATGAGGTGACATAAGCTTTACAGAGTACATGAACTCACATGCATGGTGTGAGTCTTCCCACTGCTTGTCACACCATATGCAAAGATAGTTCCTGCATTTGGGAGGTAAAGATAGATGACAAAAAGCAAAATGTACCAATGTAGAGACTCTGCAATTAGAGATAGAAGAGTTTGAATAGCCAACAGCATACAGACCATTGATTCCTTCCATAGCACCACCAATAACATGTTGAGCAGCAACATCATAGACATGACGTGTCGTGGTCGTGGGACCAAATACACGATCTAGAAGCATAAAAGAGGAAAAAGTTAAAGCTAATAAAGTATAGATTGTAACTACTAAGAAAAAGTTCATTGCTGGCACAGGATGAGAACAATTTCAGCCTCTCATAAATAAGGAATATTTTTGAGAAAATAAAGTCTAGTTTTCTGAGCATATAGGAATATCATACAAAGCCTCAATGAATTGCTAACACCTTCCGACAATGGTGAGTAATAAATAAGTATTACTAATTCGCAAATGCAATCCCCCTGCATTCTTGCATTACCACAAAAACTTAAGTTTGAACTGGCAATACAGCTACCAATTGGTTGATCTCAGATAATAAGATTAAGGGGAGCATGTTTTATTACTAGCGGTTCATTCTTTTGACAGAAAGGACTATCAAGGGAGCTGTCTAGAGTCTGGAGTCAGCTAGGAAACGTGGAATGGACAGTAATTTTTGTAAAACCAAGCAAGAATGTCAAGTGGAAAGGAAGCAGGGAGTTATTGGATGAGTTCAACTAGGCTGCGATCAAATTGCTGAAGCTAATTGGAATTATCTATTTGACAGTTCATTGTACTTAAAACCATAACTAACCACTCTTAGCTTTTGTTGGACAGAAAAAATGCATGTAGCCTTCCAAGGGCAATATATTTTCCAGTCAATCTTCTTAGAAATCTAAAGCTAGTGCCAAAAGAAAATTTAGTACACATGTGAATATACCTGCCCACTTCAGTTCTTACTACAGGAATTAGCTAAAAGAGATAGAGATCACGTATCAACATGGCCAAACACTTTTGAAAAACTTACCATATGCATATGCAATTGATGGATTATGCTCGTTGCGCACGATCGTTTCTCCGTCGGCATACCAAGCAATCTCTTCACCCTGGCGAATTTCCCTGGGGCTGTTCCAAAGAAAACCAACAAACCACATTGGCAGATGTCCCACACGATTCCACCAGCAATTCACTACTCAAGGAAGCCCATGCACCTGAGTGGCCGAAACCGGACGGTCACCGTGACATTCTCTTTGGATCTTTCGGACTCCGAAGGGAAAGTCTCCGAGTAGAAGAATTGAGGTTTGCTGCGAGCCGAAGATGATGCGGGAGAGCTCTGGCCGTCGATGGAAGTTTCCAGATTCTGTTTCGAAGACGTCGTGGTCGAGGATGCAGGAGAATTGGCGGCTCTAGAACTGCTCAGACTCAATCTATTCGATTTGGACAAGCGCCTCGACGCCATTGTGCTTTCGATTCAACCGCCGCACAAACTGGCAGGCCCCAAAAAAAAAAGAAAAAAGAAAGCTTCAATAATCAAATCACTCAGAATAATCTCCAAGTCCGAGCTCGCGCTCAGAGCACGAACCGGAAACGCAATTCCTCGCACGTCCAATACCACATTCTTCGGAGGATTACGCCCGTCGACCGCTCACCGCACTATCTCCCCAAGCGATTCTTCACGGCAAAACAAAAGAAGAAAGAGAAACGCAAAATCGCATTCGGATCGGATTGCTCGTGGCCTCTCTTCACCGAGCACGCACGTCACCGACGCAAGAGAACGAACGAGGAGGCGCCAGAGGAACCGAAACCGCAAAAGCGACGGGCGCGCGCGCACGGAGAGCCAACAATCTCGACGACTGAGACTCTTCGCTCGCGGTCAAGAAAGCCTCCGGGCAGTCAAGACAGAGAGACACCGCGGGGAAGAGCTAGAGGAGGCGACGACGGCAGCCCCGCGCGCGCGAAGGGGGAAGCAGTACCTGCGACAGGATCAGGCCACCATCGCCACGCCGGCCGTCACTCCAAGGAGCCGGGGGGAGAGAGCTTCCCGAACGGAGACGGAGACGGAGACGGAGACGTTCCGGGGAGCAGAGCGCGGCTAGATCTAGGGACGCGGGAGCGAGCGAACGGCGGCAAGGACGTCGTCGTCCTCCTCAGTCATCACTGCCGGTTAACCGGCGAGAATGCGAGCCGGAGCCACCGCCGCCGCCCTCTCTCTCTCTAGCTCTCTCTAGCTCGCGAGCTCTCTCTCTCTCTCTCTCTCTGGCTAGCTCCCTAGCTTTCTCTCTCTTCGGGGCTGGGGATGGGATAGCTTTTCGCTGGTGTTTTGCCTCGGAAGCGATGCGATTTCAGCAACAAAAGGCGAATCGCGTTTTCAATCCCACATGCCTTTTTTTTTTGTGTGCTGGAAGCGAAGAGAGAGGGAGTCGGGTACGGTTTAGCAGAGGAAGAAGCGCGTTTAATTAAGCTTAATTTGGTGGGTACAGTACAGACACACTCAGAAACAGAGGAGAGCTAGACAGAGAGATGGAGGGAGCTGATTTTCCATTTTTCTTTTTTTCTTTTTCTTTTTTTGCATGAAATTGGGTGGAATTATAAATTATTTCTTTTTTTAATTTGGGGGTGGGGAGGAGGAAAAATGGGGTAATGAATTGTGAATTGGAGTATCTGGGGGGAGGAGCGCAGACTTTGCTGCAGCTTTGCAGTGTGTAATAAACGCACGGTCACAGGGGAGTCGCCACTCGCCAGGCCAATCAGCTCCCCGAGATTTTCTCCCCCTTTTTTTTTTTTTTTTTTTTTTTTTGCCTTTCTTCTATTTTCGGGAGGGGACAAGCGGCTGTTTTGGAGGGACGTGTCTTCGGTAGGTGATCCTTTTTTATTTATTTATCTTAATTATCTCGAACGGGAAGGAAATAGTTTTTATTTGGCAAAATAAAATCTCTGCCATATTAATGCATTCTTTCCTTCTACCGTCCTCTTTTGGTGCATTACTTTCCTTTTTCCTAACCAACTGTGTTAACAACTTCTTCTGCGCCTTTCATTTAAGTTGGTCCGTGGAGTTCTTTTCATTAAATCTCGTTGCCAGTCCTATAAACTTCGATGGAAATTCAGACATCGAAAGATGGTATCTTTTGGCATGAAAATTATCGTGGGACGCTTGAAAAAGAAAACTTTTATAGTACAATGATCGGGCGGTGCTTTTTTCCATGGCGCGAAATATTGGGAACTTGAGCATTGGCATGTGGACATCATAAGTATAGTGGGGATATGCTTTGCGGGCTTCTATTTAGTCTCGACGTGGCATTCCAATTTGAAAATCGAAAAGGGAGAACGAGATATTTAAAATATTATATTTAGAGATGAAAACCGTCGAAGGACGCTTAAAAGGGAAATTTTATAGGAGGACGATAAAGCAACATTTCTTTCTTTATATGAATTTAAATATCAACAGGAGTGCCTTTTGAGATCCTTTTAAGGGTTTAGGACTTGGATGTTTCTTAATTACATCACTAAACAACCTCCTAAGTTGATAGTGTTCCATATATGGTGATGTTATCTAGTTTTAAGCAACACAATTCTCTTTGGAAAACACTTTCACAGAAAAAAATAGTTGCTTGAATTTGGTTTGCCATGAATTGGGTCAACACTATAGTTAATCACGTGGATCTTACAAATTTAATGACCGTGATTACACTCAACATGTGAACTCAAATGCATGTAAGAATGTTCCACTCAAAAGGCCCTCTTGTATGTATAAACACCCCAACATCGATTCGGCTTGTTTGTTTCTAGATACTGAAACGTTACAATATCATTAAAAGAAATATCAACAAAAAAAAAAAAGTCTTTTAAGTATATGACATTTCTGAAATTTTAATATGCTCCTATCCTAGGATACTAAACTCAAACTTAACAATTTCACTATTGCACAAAAACACTCAGCCTTTGAAAGTTAAGTTTACTTGATAAAATATATATATTTAAATTGCTTCATTAACTATCTACATAGCTTTTCAGTATTATTGTTTTAGAAACCTATATATGTAGGCACCACTTGTTGATTTGTCGAGGCCGACTTGATGGACTGAAAATTGAGTTTTAAACTTATAATCATCATTAGAGTTGAGTTAGGGAATTTAATGGTAACGAAAGCACAAACTAAATTAGTATAACAGCACAACGATTCCAAGATTCTCCGACAATTATTTTTTCCAACCAAATAATATTCAGATACATTGCATGCGCTTGGTTCTAAACTCGAGTGAACAAATATCAAACACTGCCCCTTCTCAAGATTGATTCACTTTGTGTTTAAACTAATGAATTGACTTTAATTCTTTCCTCGTTTGGTTTTTCTTTGGCTAGACTCTAAAAGAAAAGCAACATATATACAATACATACGATATACACTGTCAAATCCACAATATTCCCTCTCTTTTTTTTTTTTTTTAATAAAAGAAAGAAAAGGGAAAGTCATCATACCATTACCAACCACTCATTGTGAACCGAGGGATGATGATGATCGCTGGCTGTCTCGGATACTTATTCGCCCTCTTGTCTTCTTTATGTCATCCGGAATATTAGGCCCCACCTAAACATCGGGCACTGGCCCGTTCGCTGACTGATCTACCCCCACTTCCTCCTCAACCAGTCGTCAACCCAAAAGCCAAAAGGAAGAAGAAAAGGAAGAAGAAAAGCAAGAAAAGCATCCTCCTCTTTTGATTCCGGCACTCTTCTTTCTTCCTTTTCACGTTCTCTACTTCCCGCCCTTCTTCCAACGTGCAATCTTGCGTAATTTCCGGCCACTATGGCTTATGTCTTAAGAGGGTGCATGATAAATCAGAATTTTTGTTCCATAAAAATTTTTCTATTCTAGACTTGTTTCTGGAATAAAAATCCGTTTGATAAAATTATTTCATTTTTTTATTTCTGAAATAATTTTTGTTCTGGAAATAGGTTTGGAAGTAAAGATTTTCTACTTTTCTATTTTTGGAACAAAAATAAGAAATAAAAATTATTCTCATTGTTCGTCCTTACTACAAACCGGTCGTTCATCCGTTGTCGCCAACCACCGTCCGTCATCCATCGGCCGCCGCCGTCCGCTGGCCGCCGGTCGCCGCCGTCTGAAATGGAGAAATTTTATGTCGTTATCAAACAAATTTCTATTTTTAGAGTAGAAATTTTGTGTCGTTATCAAACGGGTATTTTTGCTTAGAAACTCATCTAGAAATAGAAATAGAAAAATCCATTTTTCTTCCATAAATCAATGTCTGGTCATAATGGTTATCATTTGCGCCCTTAATGGATATAAGCTAAGAAATTACTAGGATGTTGTCAATTTTCGAGAATAATTCTTGTCCCTTTTTTTGTCCATAATTGGTGATGTATTACCCAAGCACTTGTCTTGGAGACATGGTCCAATCTTGAAACGGGCAGGAAGTTTCGTTCGATTTCCTGCTTATCGTATCCCTCCTTTTTGTATGGGCCTTACAGTGGTCCCCTCGGGGAAAGAAACCAGTGATGAGATTGTTGTTATTCATGATAGAAAAAGAAGAGTGAGTTCTTCGTTCTATAATTTCTTTCCATTTTTATTTTTAGTTTTTGCTTTTTTCTAATTACATTATCTTATCAGAGTAGAACAAAATTCTATCAATCTTAAAACTTGATGACGTATTCGTGGTTCTTATCAAATATATCCTGACCGATCCAATTTCATGTGCATCTCTAAACATTGGAAGGCTAGCTTTTTCTCTAATTTGCTTTCTTATTCTATCCACATAACATGTCTTTGGAAGAAACAACAAAGAATTAAGCTTTCATGTCTCCCCATCATCATGCAACGATAGGGTAATTCCATTAAATCGAACAAGGCGACAAAGGCCCCACCTTTCGTTTCACGCTAACTTGAAGAAACAGCTTTGACGACCTTCGTCGCGACCCTTCAATTGTTTTTTTTTTTTTTATTTTTTACCATTTTCTTCACGAGTTTTGGGTTGTCCCCAATTGTTTATTTCCATGAATCGAGAACAATAATTCCCGTTTGGTATCAAAGAGAATTGCTTCTCACCTAACCCACCGAGCTTACGTCCCTCTCCATGAATGATTAGATATGGGTCAATCCAAGATATAGGAAGAAAGGTCGCAAAAGCAACCATCTTTTTTGCCTTCTTCGCAGTCCTCACTAGTCATCAGATGTCACACTCCACCATTTATTTGCACCCAACAAATCGATTCAGATCAAATGGCACGATCCATAGTGCGACCAATTCGTCAAATTTCCACAAACTCCATCTCCATTTCGATGTTTGATGACGCGGCTCACGATCGATTCCAAGTTTGTGATCCATTACAAGGAACGGCTCCCTTGTACACGAGTCTCGCAGATCTCACAGCATAGACGTATCGAACCTATGCCTTTTTCTTAATTTCTAGAATGGACTTAAAGAATGAGATTTCGGAGTTTGACTAGATAATACTAGGGGTGAGCGCGGTTCCAGGTTCTTAAGCCGGTTCAGTTTCGGTTCCATTTTTCGGGAACGGCGATCCCGCTCCGAACCGGAACGGTCATGAAACCGGAACCGGAATCCCGGTCGCGGAACCGGTTTCGGAACCAAGTTAGGATTCTCATTTAGACCCAATTTCTTGAGGACAACACTGTTTTTTTTTTGTAGCTTTTAATGGCCGAATAGTCATCATATTTACAAATTTGATATATATGTGCAAAAGAGGGACGAAAAAATTGTGACATTTGTGTTTGGAAGATCACGCCTAGTGGTCCTTGTAGGCTTGATCAAAACACTATAGACTTCACTGATTGTTATCCATGGGAGTGAACCTCTCCGTAAATGTATGGTACGAAAAAATGATGTGGTGAACTTATACATCACAATTAAGATAGAATAAGAATCATCTCACTTTTTTTTTTTTTTTTTTTTTTTATCAATATACTCCTAAATGTTGTTTGTTTCTTCTAATATCCTCATTAGTTCACTTTCTATTGGCATGTCACAAGTGAATCCCAAGGGCTAATGGTTTAGTATACATGAGTGAATAACCCTCTTATGAGGTGATGCTTACGCCTTGCACACACTCTGCCAAGTCGCCTCTATCATATTCTAGGTCAATTAAGGGGGCGAGTAAGACGCCGGAGATTGCCTTTCTTTATAAATCACATATTTCTCGTTTGGAGATTAAGTTATGCTAGTTTTACCTAACACCCATTATCGGTAACGTGCGCGTACGTTATAATTTTTTTTGGTAACGTGCGCGTACGTTATAGTTCAAATCTGAAAATAACAAAAAAAAAAAAAAAAAAAAAAAAAAAAGAACCTGTTGGAACTGGAACCGATGACGGGTAGGTTCAAGGTTCTGGTTCGACGGGTAGGTTCAGGGTTCCTCATTTTGAGGAACCTGCGTACCCGGTAGGTTCCAGGGTTCCAGACGTTAACCGAACCTAACCCTGGAACCGCTCACCCCTAGATAATACAAATATCTTGAAGTATGTCTCCCATGTCTTCCTACGCCACTTCAAAAACCATGTATCACGTTTCTACATATTCAATGGAATTAGTGCTAGTGTAGTTTTAACATTTTTCAAGAACACACTACATGAACTATATGAAGTAAATTGAATCTAACATATTGAAAAATAACAGATCTCACGCGAATCTTATCAAATACGACGTACATGCAAGATTCATCAAACAATTACTACCTCCACCTCTGCTACAAACATACAAAACTCATCAATCCGAATGGTTTACATCGAATTTGATCACAAGCCCGGCCTGGACGCATGAGGATTTCGAGTCACGAGTTAATAAAACAGTCATCTAACCTTAGTCATATGTTGCATGCACCAAAGTGTAGAGAACACAATGGAGGGTGGGTTTGCGATCTCTTTCCATCAACGATACGTGAATACAAAGTCATGGAGACAAAAAGGTTTCGAATACTTGTCTTGCTTCTTCGTTCTTGCCTCGGAGAACATATGCCTCTTTAGTACACGCTAGTTATGTTTCTATTTTGGGAAAATTGCTCAACTAGTCCTAAATTTTTCACGTATATGCTAATTCAGTCTTAAATTTTTCAATTCTACAAATTTAATCTTGATACAAGAAATTTAAACGTAGTTCTTTTGGTCAATTTTCGTCGAAAATGACTAAAGCAGCAGTCAAATCATTGCCAATTGTCATGTGTCAGCTATTTTCAACGAAAATTGAATGGAAGAATTATATTGGAATTTCACACAAAATTTTAAGGTTAAATTGATAAAATATAAAAGTTCATGACTGAATTGGCATCCGTATTTGGATAATTTTCCTTATCTAATTTTGATTTTCAGATAAAATGTTTTTGGTCTTCCCATTTAATTCGGTTGAAGAGCTGTTTCTTTCGAAGGCATTCTTCTGATATGGTAGGCCCCGGCTCTAGGCAGAGATGCGACCAAACTGTGGCATTAATTATTGTCATTGATGGTCGATGATTTAGGTTAAGGGTCTGGAAAACGTTAAAAGAAATCATGAAAGTGGCGGAAGTTAGATCTCATATCGCATTCATGATTGGACCGTCACATTCACTACTCCAAATATCATATAGTTGAGTAGATAATTCAACTGCTAAAGTTAATCAATAGTCCAATTACAAAAAGTTCTACCGACAGTCATCAGGTCGGAAATCATTAGTGACCATGATAGCCTTGGGCTGTGCTACGTTAGGTCCCCAATGATAGGTTGATGTTGAAAAAAAAAAGAGATTTATATAAGAATAATCATTACCCCGCTTGCGTGCAAATTTATATATATATATATATTTTTTTTTTCCTAGCACGATACTCACTCTTGCCATAGTTTATATAGCTTGCATGTAAAAACAAGCCCTAAACCTTGAAGATTGACTCGTTTTTAGTCTAAAACTAAATCTTTCAATTTTAAAACTCCCAAACCTTTCGATTTTAACCAATCCATAGGCCATTTTTTTGGAAAAAGTCATTGGACGTCGGCGAATTTCCATGGGTGGCAAATGGGTGGGTCGGGTCGGGTATGGGTCGGGTCGAAAATGGGTCGACCCATATTGGCCGTTCCATTTAACCCGACCCATATTTGTAGTGTAAATCATTGACCCATACCCAACCCGACCCATACCCGACCCATATTATCGAAACACATTAGTTACTTAAATAAAAACTTCACACCAAATTTAAAAAGTAAATAAAATAAAAAAATGTGAAAAACCTTTAAATTAAAATACTTTTGAAGAACTCTTAATAAGAAAAAGTTTGATGAGCTAATAATTGACATGAAAATAATATTTGTTTAAAACAAATCTTCTTGAATGCAAGAATGCATAGCTCCTTAATTGTAATTATTTTTAATTTTGGTTGATTCATTTTAGTTCACCAAGTTAAAAATTACATTATAATGTTTTGAATTTTTATTTATCAATCTAAACAGCATCGAGCTTTATTTAAAAAATACTTCTCCGGTATGAATATCTATCTACCAAATATCATTAAAAAAAAAAATCGAATTTTTTATTATTTAAATTTTTTTTTTGAAATTATTATTATTATTTATTTTATTTTCTTCTTTTCTTCTTTTCTCTTTTCTCTCTTTTTCCTCCTCCTTCTTCTCCATTGTTGCTCCGTCGACGGTGACCGGCCAAGCCGCAGTCCGGCGAGATCAAGGCTCCGCCCGTCCGGGCGAGCCTGAGCTGCCGAGCTCCGTCGCGGTCGGTGAGCTCGGGGCTCGGCCGATCCAGGCGAGCCCGAGCTCCGTCGCGGCCGGCGAGCTCGCGGCTCGCCAGATCCAGGCGACCCCGAGCTCGACCATGGCCGGCGAGCTCGCGGCTCGCTCGATCCAGGCGAGCCCGAGCTTCGTCGCGGCCGGCGAGCTCGCGGCTCGCCAGATCCAGGCGAGCCCGAGCTCGCCCATGGCCGGCGAGCTCGCGGCTCGCTCGATCCAGGCGAGCCCGAGCTCCGTCGCGGCCGGCGAGCTCGCGGCTCGCCAGATCCAGGCGAGCCCGAGCTCAGCCAAGGCCGGCGAGCTCGCGGCTCACCCGAGCTCCGTCGAGGCGAGCTGCGGCGGCGAGTGGCGGAGGCGAGCGGAGGAGGCGAGCGGCGGAGGTGGGTCCAAAATGGGTCGACGAAGCCGAAGTGCAGCTGTGAGCGTTGATGTTTTTTTTAACTTTTAACTTTTTAGGTTTTGAAAATGGGTCGAAAATGGGTCAAAACGTGTGACCCATTTTCGACCCATATAGAATTCAAGTTAAAAACACTTTTAACCCATTTTAGTTGGGCCATTATCTCTTTATACCCATATACGACCCATAAGTGAAAAATATGGGTCTAAAAATGGGTCCATGACCCATTTTGCCACCTCTAGGCGGTGCCACGTAGGACGGCCGGAGGCGCGTGGGACAATTTTTAATAATATTTTAAAATTTTAAAATTTTTTTTGATTTTTTTGATTTTCTGTTTTTTTTTTTTTTTCCTTTTTGGCTTTTTCCTTGGCCTTTCCGGTGGCCGGCCACCGGCCACAGCGACGGCCGGCCACCGGCCATAGCCCTCCGGCTGGCCTCGCCCGCCACGGGCGAGGCCGGCCGGGCGACGGCGAGGGGGAGCCCTAGCCGGGCTTGCCCTCGCCCAGCGGCGTCGGCCTCGCCCTGGCGGGGGCGGGCGACGGCCGGCCACCGCCACAGCCGACGCCCGGCCGGCCGGGGGCGAGGGCCGGCCTCGCCAGATCCGGGTGCAGGCGAGGCCGACGCCTCGCTTGGGCGAGGGCGAGCCTCGCCAGATCTGCGGGCGAGGCCCTCGCCGAGGGGCCGGGCCGGCCTCGCCCGCGTCGCCGTCGCCGGCGGCCTCGCCCGTGGCGGGGCGAGCGGCCCGGGCGGCCGGGGTGCCGGTGGCCGTAAGAGTGTGGCCGGTGGCTGGCTGGCCACCGGAAAAGGGCAAGGGAAAAGCCAAAAGAAGAAAAAAAAAAAAAAAGAGGGAAAAAAACAGAAAATATTAAAAAAATCAAAAAAAAAATTTAAAATATTAAAATATTATTAAAAATTGTTCACGTCAATTCTAATTTTAAGCATTTTCCGGCCAAAATTGGCCGGATGAATTAGCAAACCGACAAAAGTTTAGGACTTAATCGGCAAAGATTGAAAGGTTTAGGATAAAAATAAAAATAGGTATAAGTAGATGCATCAAGCAAAGCAATAATTTTTTTTTTCTTGTTATCATGAGTATATGAATTTAGAGGAAAAGAAAATTAAAATTTTGACTAGCAATTATATGTCCACAAGAAAAATCGTATACCATTTAATTTGTGAAATTTTTCAAAAAACATTTTCTTGAGATAAAGTGGGCTTGTCATGAAAGAGAGGGACCGTTAGTCAAGTTTGAAAGCTAGAAAAGTAGTGAAATTAAATTCAAAGAACCATGTTAAACTTGGAGAGGTGTCATGTCATTGTCGAATGACAAGACTATGCGTGTCCTCACATCTGTATCCCCTAAACATATTTTCATCTCCACTTTTGCTTAGTATATAAATGAAATGATATTATTTCTAAACTTTTAATTTGTTTAATATGATTCCTAAACTTTATCCTAATGTTAATCCGACCTCTAAATTTTTAATATATTCAACGTGGCTCTGTACTTTTGGTACTTATCTAATTTAGTCCTTAGGTTATATGAAAATATTCAATATTGTCCTCCTATTAATTCATATTCAAGGATGATGTTGAATATTTCTTTTATATAATTCAGAGACTAAATTGAACATATACCGAAAGTTTAAAAATTTAGAGATCACGTTGCACTTATCTCCATACATCATTCAAATAGTAGTGACATGACTATCTCTACCTTAATCAAGATTCAGGGTTCGTTTGGTCCCATCCGAGGTCACGTGTCTCACGACCTTCGGACCATGAATGTTCAATGTTCACGTTCATTCTGACTTCTCTGAAAACTCCAGGTCCCGGATACCGCAGAGACAAAAAGGAGCACACGCGTCTGTCAGGTCAATATCTCGACGCTTCCATCCTGAACGTCCAATGTCTCAGACTGTTCCGATAGGGAACTCGAGGGAGACCATTTGGACAGAAAGGCTTGGCCCATGGACTATTTTCTGGTGGTCGTCGCGGTTTTTATAAAAATTAGTGAATGGAAAATATTTTTTTGTGCTCGACAACCTCGACCCCGTGAGCGGACCGCGAGCCCGGCGTGTTGAGCGCGACACCCCTGCCGTAGGTCCGGGGTCCCAAGTGGGTCCAAGATTGAAGCACCGACCACTATGAAATAAGCTGTGGATGGACGGATTGGATCGACTAATTGAAAGTGCGTGATCTTTTATCAGCAAAAAGCCCAGCTGGGTACATGAGGCCTTGGGCTCTGTTGCAATTGCGTCGAAGAAAATTTTGGAACTGTTCAGTGTATATGTTGCCCAGTTCCACTCATAACCTAGAAATTTATTTAGAAAAAAAATAAATTCCGGACCAAACCGGGCTTTCTTGAGTAAGACCTTTGTCCGAAACAGCCCATTCTTCACTTGAGCTTTCCCGGGCTTAGGCGGGGCTGCCCGCTCGTTGATCACTTCTACTTGAGGAATTTTAGGGTGCGTATGATAAAATTTCTACTTTTTTATTTCTTCGTTCTCTGTTTAGAACGTGTTTGGAACAAAAATCCGTTTGGTAACGCTTGATTTGATTTTTCTATTTAAAGACGATTTCATTCCGAAATAGATTTGATGAAAAAATTAGAAGCTAAAATTTTTAATTTGAGAAATCAATTTCTGGCTAAAAATCAATTTCTATTCTAGAAATTTTGTCATGCGTACCCTTATATGGCGGTGGAATCGTTGCGATAGATTCGCCACCATCAATGATGATGGTAGCAGGAATGTGCCTCGAGTCCCTGCTTTCTTCTCTCTCTATCTCCGTGTTTGTTCATCGGAATGTGCCTCTAGTCCCTTCTTTCCAGGGAGGCAAGAGACCGTCGCCACCGGTGCATGGACGACAGCCGCTGCCGACTTGCTCCGCTTCCTTTTCCCTCTCTCCATTTTCTTCCTTTTCTCATCAGTCCATTATTTCCGTTTTGCCAAATCTTCGCGCAGTGAAAAATACTCCGCCTTACGTTAGTGCCGGACATCCACAAAAATGCACACATGGGTGAGAGAAAAACACAAACTCAAGAAGACGACATCAAATGTTTCCATCATCTAAAATCAAGGGACCCAATAGAGATACACGAATATCGTGCATTTTTCACAGATTTTGAGATCCAATTATCCGATGCTGACGTCACGACTTAATTGTACTTTAGGAACAAATGGACTCGTTACCGGCCAACCCATTTCCATGCTATGCTGAGCCCTAGGAGTGAAAAAAGCTAATAAATGTGCGGTTAAAACATCCAATCGTTCGGGATTAGTTAGTTGGCATTTCCAATCAAGGCCTCGAAATGGGATTTGTCTTGCAGATCTCCCCATAAAGGGTTAAAGTGCATGATGAAGGCTGATGAACCTGCAAATATGGGGAATCAACGTCAAGGGACCCCCTGCTAGTCTCTCTTGAATCGTCTAAATTGTGACAAAACTAGCTTCTTAGCAATCAAATTGATCCGCCCGACACGGAGGGATGGACATTTCGCAAGGCCGATACAATTATTGTACGCATATCTAAGAAAAAGTCGCTCAGACGTTAACACATGCCATAATTAGAAAATAAAGAAGATGCTTCGATTCGGAAAAGTCGTTGCAACTAATAACTCTAGCTCCGGTAATTGTCCTGTACTTGGGTCATACGTAATTATTTGCCATTCGATTTACGATCCCAGATGAGATTTTTCAATCGGGATCGATGACGACGACGACCCCACGTCAATAAAGACATTTTGGAAGAAAATCTGTCATTCGTGCATGTGTGGGAGGTAGCTAGCTAGTGCGGAAGGAAGATGAAAACGCAGGACATTGGAGGTATATTGTAGGGTTTCTAGGACCACCTGAGGGTGCTCAGAAAGCCATTGCTTATCATGGCAAGTACTAGGCCCCGCCACAGGTCCATGGAAATTAACTCCTCTCGCAGGCTCTCACTCAATTTATGTGAGCTTTGTGTTGGTGAATAGTTACGGCAAACGTGGAAGATTTATCAACCCCATCTTAGGTATAACTGCATTAAAAAAAAAAGGGAAATTGCACGCGGCCCTGTCGTTGACGAAAATATGGTAATTAAAGCTTTGAACCTATGTGGCAAAAGAAGATGTTAAATAGGTCGTACCATTAAGTTGTTCTAAAAGGGAAATGATATGGTTGAATTAATGAGATGAATGGTCATTTGTGTCTCATATATTATTCGAGTGCTAGTGATTTCAAGTGAATCAAAACGTTGGCAAATTTGGATGAGTTTTGATATCCAATTCAAGTGACGATTCTCCAAAGAGTCATAAACTTATTGTACAACGTCTAATTCAATCATAAACTTTTTAATTTGGCAAATTTAGTTATAAACCTTTTGATGATTTGCCATAGTAATATTTTCTACCAATGTTGACTGGAAGTCGCTAACATGAATGCTAGTCTTCTTACATAGCATGACCAGCATTGACATCGACGATTTTTGTAAATTTTTATTTGATTATTTCTCTTTTTCCTTTTCTTTATTTCCTATTTTCCTTTGCCGGTGACTAGGCTTAGGTGATGGTCAACAAAGGTCGCTGGTCACAGGCAAGGGCCGCGATGCCTTGCCTAGATCTAGCGAGGGCGTTGCGGCCTCGCTGGCCACAATCCTCACCAAATCTAGGCGATAGATGGCTGATGTAACCTAAGAAGTATCATCAAATAATTATGCGTTCCGGTGATATCTGGTGTACTAAGTTTGGCCTACAAATTTATAGACGACTGATGAACTTATTTCAATAGTGACATTCAAACAGTCGGTCATAATTGCGCCCAATAAAGGAGCCTGCCACATTTGGTAATGCACAATCTCGTAAAACAGGCCCTACTAATAGCTAATTGAGATAAATGCGGCAAGTTACAAGTCCTAATTAATTCTCGAAGGGCCTTTGCGATTTGCACAAGGATAGTCTAATTGCGCAACCATTTGAATTATTTCAAGGAGGAATTAGGACGAGAAGTGGGCGATTTAACTGTCCAAAGCAGAGGCATGCCCTTGTCTTTTTGGTCAAAATTGACAACGTTGATTAATTGCGATAGTAATTAGAGAGAAAGAAGAGAGGTCTTGCAATACATGAGATTAGGCATTCTTTAGGAGGATGAAATGAGGAATTTTAATGGATGATTAGGGCAACAAAAGGCAAAGATTCGGCTATGAGACTCCTCAAGATATCTTCCTTGTTAATCATCTGTTGTATTTGGATGGAGTGCAATCATAGACGGTTTCAAAATAAGTCAATGGATATCTATATTATTTTGGCCAAGGTGTGTAAAAATATAAGAGGCGGAGTTTCACTTTACCAAAAAATTAGACCTACCCACACAATGTTTTATTGGTTACTACGTGGAGACTTTCTACCTTCATCTTCTTGAATTATTAGCTCTATTTGAAGTGTCGGGGGTTAGCCCTAAACTGCCGTACTCCAACTGCTCCATAATACTTACATTTTCAACCCAAACGAAAATTAGAGAGAGAGAGAGAGAGAGAGAGAGAGAGAGAGAGAGAGAGAGAGAGAGATCCATCATTCAGAATTGTCTCTCATGAATCATCGTGTGTCGACATCTTTGGGGCATTGAGGGAGGGATAGATGTGGACCATTCTTGTTGTTGCTTATTTTCAGTGGCGATGGAAGTAAATGAAGGGAACGTTGTTCATGTGAACGTGGTTAGCTCGCAACTACCAAAAGCCTCAGATACTTAGTGCTGTCGTGCTTTTAATGCCAAACACACGATACACACACAGAGACATATGTGTGTATCTCTCGCCATCATTATTGCGCGGCCATGGCCACACAACCAAACACCATTGGCCCCATATTAACTCTCTCTAGCTTGATTGATGGATTTTTGAGTTTCCAAGTGTTTGCAGACCCCACCCCCACCCCCACCCCCGCTCTCTCTCCATCTTGATCGAGCGATCGAATCGATGGAACATCAACATTGAATGAGACACGATCGTACCACTTCTGCCTTTCAAGGCCACTGCCCTCGTTCGTATGTCATATACGTATATTTGATCGATTAGCATTACAGCTGGCGCGGAAGCGGGAACCAACATAGCGATTTGATTAAAATGTAAATTGCAGAAATGAAATCCGAGCAAAGCGGATTTATGTGGCTCGACGGTACGCCTACTCCGTGGAAAGAGATTGGCGAGATAATTCCATTGTAATCGACAAATATGAGGTTGTATTAAACTCGGCCACAGGCTCATTCTCGCTCATCAGTGTTTCTTAGTCCTAGGTTGAACTTGAACCCCTAAGAATCAATAACAAGAAACAAGTCTTCTCAAGACTCTCAATTTTTTAGGATTACGTCTCTCAATACTCTTTATATCTCTTGCGAATTTTCAAACGCACACAAAGTGCCCTACACTATACATACAAGACCAAACTCAACAACATAATAATGATATGCAAGAAAATGAGCCAATCTCCGACGTCATCATGGACATCAAGTTCAATAAGGAAATGACGTCTTACACAAAATTAATTTCCCTTTTCTTTTGCACCGCCCACAATCTTGTTGCCAAGGGTTCAATTTGGTTCTCCTAATATGGGCCGATTTCCTTGCGATTCAATTATGATTCGGAGATCAAATCAATTTAGATTAACTCTGAGCTATAATGAACATTTAATATTTTTTTTGGTGAAAAGAAAATTGTATTCATTACTTAAAAAAATGTAGAAGTATATAGTCTTCATAACAAAGCAAATCTAAACGGAGCACGAATACTGAGAAACAAAGCCAAATCCATAACACAAGGAAGATTGATGGAGCGATTGCAAAGTTAAGCACAAAATCATTCCACATGAACAGATCTGTCAAACAAAATTGGCGGTCGATTACTAGATCTTATGTTTTTGTCAGTGATGAACACACGCTGAAAATTCCTACTTCAATAATGCATGCCAAGGTTCGGCTTCCTCTACACTATTGTCATACGAAAACAATTATAATAGCTTAAATAAACACAAATCTAACATGTGGAAGGGCAAATCTTCGTAATTCAATGAGATGCCAAAATTTTTGCTATCATCATTGAGACTGGAGGTAGAGAATCTGTATACAAATAGAGCAGAGGGGCATTGGATCCCCAAATCATATATATTAAACTCCCAAATCTAGATTGGGAGATGATAGCACTCAAATCTAGAATTAGATCGAAAGAGTTCAAACTTTCAAATCGAAAACTAAACTGGGAGAAGAGAACTCCCAAAGCTAAATCAAGAGAGAAAAAAAGTAAGAAAAGAACAATAAATTACAAATAAATGATGGCTGTAATTAACATGAAGAGGCTACTAATCTTTCTAGATGATAAGGGCAGATGCCGACATATTAAATCTTTATCATACCGATGAAACTATAACAAGTATGAAACTATACATGAATATTCACATTTAATAATGAAAAGCATGCAAAGCGACGATTAATTAACTATACAGAATTTAAACGTTTTGATAGCTCAACCCAATTAGTATTGTAGGGAAATATGATCGCTTCACACGATGAAAAAAATAGGTTATGAAAGGGAGAGGGACCAGGGTACATCACCCAACTCAAAAAAAAAAAAAAAAAAGGGGGAGGGAAGGATTATAGCCCCACACAAGCGCTAACGCAACATCTGAAAAGATGCCTTGGGTGGTCCAAGCTAAGTGAACTCTGAGTTTCGGACAAACAGGTGATTCATACCCATCAAAGCTTTTAAGGAGTTGGAAGAGCTGGAGCTGTCCGAATTGCGTTTGACAGTTTTAAGTGGGTTTTAACATGTGGAAGGACCCAACACATCATGGTCATGATCTTGTGCCCATGCAATGCCATTTTGTATTCTTTTCCATGTGTGCTCGCTTTTATCATTTACGATTGAGAGATCCAAGAACAGAATGTGTGGGCTCTCTCTCTCTCTCTCTCTCGCACATTTTTCTTTGTCTCCACACTTGCTCAGTTGCTTTTCTCTAGCATCCACATTCTTGCTTTCTGTTCTTTTCTGCTAACATGAAATATCTCTTCCATACATATTACAGACAACATAGGCACTTTATTAATGTTAGCTGAGGATAAGGAGGAGTCCCCAGTGATATAATATGCACAGGAATGTCTGAAACTTGTTGCTTGGGGCATCCACTTCCCTAAAATTTTGAGTTTCTAATTATTGTCAAAAAAGCAGGATCAAGGTGGGACTAGCCAATGGTGAAGGGACACATGAACCGGTCCAAGATCTTCCTTTTTTTTTAAAATTTTATGGGGGCTCCTCCAATGGTATTTTGGTATTTCCCAAACTTTCCTAAAGTTGGCAAAGAATAGAAAATTAGGTTGGTTAAAATGCATGGAATGGAAATATCAAAGCGTAAGCCAATTGAATTATCTATCACTAACAATCACAAGAAACAAATAATGCTCTCATTTTCATGACCCCCTTTGTTTTGGCAAAACTTATATCTATGAGCTTGTAAAACTAGAAATCCTAGTCTAAAGCTATACAGATTGGGATAGGGGTGGGGTCCATTAACTTATGCTTTGGGACTTAGGGTAAAGAGCAAATAGTAACATTTAAATCTCAAGATATATTATTTTTTTCACGATTTTCATGTTTTCTCCACGATAAAAGTAGGGACGAGAGTTGTAATGAAAAATTTATTCCAAACAAGTTTAGAAATTACTTAAACGGAATAAAACATCATACATAGTCATTTGCACAAATGGGCAAGATAAAATCTTACGCTTCCAAATATATGTGATAGATTGATTTGATAAAATAAGTCTACGCAATAAAGACTCTTGGCAATAATGACTCTTACATTCAACTACCATAAGGCTGTCGGTTCAAAACGAGCTCCATAGCTAGCTGAGATTGACAGAGCTAAGAGAAAAGGGCAGTGCGAGTGCATGATTAATCTACATGCATGGTCCACACATGTGAGGAATAGAAGAGGAAACAAAAAAAAGTGATGGAGGGTCAAGCTAGGGACTTGGTGGTGAAGAGAGGAGCGAAGGTGGGAGGCAAAAGACGCAGGACTTGCCAGAGGCAAGGTCACCCTCAGGCCACCTAATGGGGAAAGAGTTGAGGAACAAATGGATAGCGACCCTTCTCTTGCGCCACAACATGCGTCCTCAATACCACCTTCACGGCTCTCTCTTTCTCTCTCTCTCTCTCTCTCCGCGACCTCCCGAGCCAAGCCAGGCTGAGCCGAGCCCGTCTCAATTTCTTATGTCGGACCATGATTAGTTGTCATGAAGATAAAATTGCACTTTACAAGGTAAGATTTTACCGATTAAGCGGATGTGTATTGTATGGGACAAGCGAACTTAAAAAGAAACGTCACATCCGGGGTGGGAGCTACCTAGCTCTTGCTTCCCTTTCATGGTATCGAGATTTTTCGTAGACGTGTTTCCTTTGTATTGGTTTTTTAACACCGTCAATTGGACGTGAACCTATCATCTATATGTCATTAATATTTGCATCTAATTCTGAATTTTGAAGCTGTGTTCATTCATGGCGTGATTGGAGGCCTGGCCGAAGTCCTGCTTTTATCATAATAAAGATGAATATCTACTACATCAATAACTACTTTGGACGTGATGTCTAGAATGTATGTGGGAAAGTCATTTAAGACGTTTCTTTCTTTGGGGAGGAGGTGATTGCGCAGATAAAGATTGAGGTTTGGACTCTGGAACTTGGGCAAGCATCATTGTATGCTTCTCTTTAATGAAAATTTGTAAAGTTAAGGGAAGCTGCTAAGGAAGTCGTACAACGCTTTCGCTATGAACGACTATAAAGCAATAGTATCGGGAAGCTACATATTGCTTCATGCTTTGTATATCAAACCCCAGTTGCTTTTTAACTTCTAAAATGCTAAACTTCATCATGCACAATATCATGAGGGACAAGAAACATCAAGCATGCTCTTGGATATTCGTCACACATATAAATCGTAAGGATTTTGTTAAAAATGCTTTACCTTTAGAAACACTTCTTAAAAAAACTAGATAAAGAAATATTACAAGCACCGATTGCCCTCACAATATGCACGATTAATGCTTTAAAAATAGAATATTTTCTCATTAAACATGCTTAGCAAGTGCTTTGGAGACACTTAATATATATCCTGTATATATAATTATCTATGCATGATTTTTATGAGGTATAATCGGTGCAGTTGCATTGAAACCCTCATGGACCTGCGGTGGTCCCCCCGAACCCGAAAACACAACACAGGAAATCACTACCTTTGTGACTGTGACTTTAATGGCAAAGAGTGCTTGCATGAATGAAGGGTTGTTGTTAGAGTTAGAAGCGATGTGGAGTTTTTGAGGACATGTTGAAGGAGGGGGCCCATTTTCCTTCGAGATTGGTACAATCCCATCAAACGGTACTTCCGTTAAACCCCAAAAACATTAATGCGTGCAAATGGAGCTCAAACCCAAGTAGTCCAAGAAAGATCACATAATAAGACAATGCCCTAGAAAATTCACAGAGAGAGAGAGAGAGACTTGTCTTGGGATGACAAAGAAAAGGTGGAGAGTTATGAGGAAGTGAGCAGTTGGGGCTGGGAATAATTGCAAAACGAGTCAAGCATGCACGAAAAAGGCAGTGAGTTCAGCATCATTAAATTGCTACTTCAGATTGATATTCCAGCTCTCACTGAAAAGCTACACAGAGGAAATAAAAGGGAAAAGGAAAACTGACAACACTCAACAGCAAAAGAAGACCCTCATAGCAACAAAAGATCATCTTCAGCACTCAAATTCTCCCCCTCCCTCCCTTTCTCTCTCTCTCTCTCTCTCCATCGTTTTGTACCTTATATTGAACAGAAGCAACTTTCTACGTTAACAGACGGTTTAAAAGGTTAGCCTGAACGGAAAAAAAAGGTTAGCCTGAACGGCTCTTCAAAGTCGTGAAAGAAAGGAAAGAAAAGCTTCACAGACATTATCTCTTTCAAGTATCTACTGGTTAGGCTTGTGGGGGCAATAACCATAATTCCTCATTTCACTAAGAAACACCTTAGCTTTTCAGAATCCTAACTGGCAAATAAAGGGTCATAAACAGAAACGCGAAGCTTAATGTTTCCTAAGTGTAGTGATGCTATGTGTCGTCCATATTGTTACTCTAACATTTATTCACCCATATTTTGAGAAACTTTTCTGGTAATGAGACTTCATGATTAAACCTCTTTCTGAAGGCTAGCCCGAATCGTAATTGGTTAATTTAGACATACATTGAAGTAGAGAAAATTATTCAGTTGTCGTTAATTACATTTATAGCTGATGTATATGAATTATATGTGTCTGATTATATTTTGCAATCGTAATTTCCACCCTTACCTTTATAAATAATTAAGAAGTACGAGCGTAGAGATTCAGCTATCCAAAAGTCTGCGAAATACCCTGCAAGTCTCATAGACCAGTAAAATTCAAACTTCTAGCCTAGTGTGACATATTATAAACAGTCAATACGTTATATAATTTACTTAAAACGTGGCAAAAGAAAAAGAAGAATGTTTAGTTCAAAAACCATCGCAAAACAAAGACACAGACATTGTTTAGAAACCCTAATGGCAATCACAAACATTTTTCATTACCGTGATCATAATAGTCAACGAGAACCAGGTGATAATAATAATAATAATAGTAGTTGTAACAATAAGGGAGGAAACAGGACCAAAGAGAGAAGGAAAAGGCTGGGAGAGAGGTGTACTTTATTCATCAAATCAAAAGTAGATTGAACAAACAAGTTGTTAGACTTTCACTTCCCTTATCAGTTGATCCTGAAATCTAGTTAACATGTTCATCACAAAAAGGACCACAACTTGCTGCAGAATCCCTGCAACAGATATAACACAGCCAACAGCTATAAAGAACCAACACCAACTTCTCTCTCCCCCTGGTCCTGGAGAGAGAGAGAGAGAGAGAGTCATCCTCGACATTTCCCTCTCTGTCCTTGCACACATTTCACTAAAACATGGGGTGTTATGTGATGGGTATGTGTGAATGAGATGTAATTTGGAGAGAGCGAAAAAACTCATGATGTATTGTACAATGGACAGAACTTGAAAAAGCAAAAAATAAACAAAGGGTCTAGCGTCCCTTCACTGTCTCGCGTGTACTCTCTCGAAAAATGGTACCAAAACGATGTATAGTTCCTCATTATAGTCTATCTGTATATACATTAGCATGTTGACATGTAAGTCGCAATGATGTACTGGCATCTCTTGGATTCATATTTTTAAAAGTCTGTGACTTCCTTTTTTTTTTTAACTATGGACTTGTTGTGGACTATAAGCTCCTTCTCTCTCTCTCTCTCTCTCTCTCTCTCCGCCTCCCTAGTCCTATTGAATGATCGGCCATTCGTACCGAGACTAAAAACCCTCGAGCAATTGAGCCAAATTAGGAGTTGATCCTGAGATGTATCCCAATTTTTTCAAGCACAAATTCCTAACGATTTTAATCTTTATTGTTTAATTATGAGAAGTGAATTTCTATCTGTCCCATGAATACTTCACTCACCAGTATATGAATTGTAAAACCTTTTCTTTTTATACCACAATTCGGAAAACCTTTTTCTGTGCTAAATATCAACAGATAATCACTCAGAAGTATTTCTTATCACATGAAACTGCACTTGTACGTATGCATGTATTTTTCCATCACCATAAGTTATTGATGATCCTGGAACTTTTTCTCCTCTTACCCACATATCA
Source organism: Eucalyptus marginata (assembly GCA_014182565.1). Lineage (NCBI taxonomy): Eukaryota > Viridiplantae > Streptophyta > Magnoliopsida > Myrtales > Myrtaceae > Eucalyptus > Eucalyptus marginata. Next base: position 34,691,484 of record CM024585.1, read on the forward strand.
GACAATCAAGCAATTCTTCGCAAAAAGGAAGATTTTATGCACAACGTGTATTTATTCTGGCAGAGTAAAACTTTCTAGAAGCAAATCAAGGTCAAATCACTTGATTGTCGTTTGTATAGATAAGTTGTGGAAGGACATCCAGGCACATATGTTTTTAGGTATCTCATGCAAGGAAAATAAAACTTGTGTTGGCATTGGAAATTTCAGCATAACAAAACCAAATCATACGTTTTTTTTTTTTTTTGGAGGGATATGAATCCCGCAATCCTATTTGCTAAAATCAACATTGATTGAGAAGTCCTATTTCAATAAGTCAAAAATGCGACATAGGATGCTTTTTATGTAAGAGGGGATTTACATGAGCTTGGATTTGGTCGTGATCATGACATTTACACTCTATTGAGACCGTTGAAATAGTGTTCTATATTACTCTTATATGCTATTTATATATACGTAGTCTCTGTCCACCTTATAACTTAAACTTTTGGATTGAATTTTTTGACATGATACTAGAGCTAATGCTATATTTTTCATGTATATGCATCCACCCCATTTTTATGTACACACAATATCTCCCTCCACCTAATTATTTTTGGGTTGGACTTTTCAACAGAGAAGATAACTGTAAAATTTGGCAAGGTACAATTTGTAAAACCTGTTGAATATTTTATGTAAGATTTTTTGGTAATTGACTAACATAAGACTTGTGCTAAAAGCTATACAGCACTTAGAAGCATTGTGCCTCATTTGTTTATGGGGAGAAGAATAAGATCTCTTCATAGCCGGATCTGAGGTTGTCATGAATTTAGATTAAATCTCGTTTGCAACAGAGACATTGGTGCGAAGGCACAAGAAAATTCGAGAAAGAAACGCATGCAGTTAAGAAATGAAATGGGAAGGGAATATATTAAGACTCTAAGTCCTTGACAATGAGGCAAAACTCTCTCTCTCTCTCGCTCTCTCTCTAAACGTACCAATGAACATGTTGTTGGCCTTGTCAGGTCCTCACTCTCATAGATGGGTCATCTTTCAAATCCACCATGGATCATATAGACCTCTTTTAGAGGCCCCACGCCTTGTCTTTCAAACACTTAGCCTCCACATAAAAACCCCCCAAAACACTCCTCTTCCTCTTCCTCCTCCTTCAAAGGGCGGCTCTTCTCTGTGTCTCTTCTTTGTTCTTCCTCTCATTGTCCTTGAACTTGAAGGCCCTCCCTCTCTAATGGAGAAGACTCACGAGAGAGAGACTCACGACTTCATGAACGTCGAGTCCTTCTCTCAACTTCCCTTCATCCGCCCCGCCCCCGTCAACAAGGAGAAGGGCATCAAGCTGTTCGGCTTCGAGTTTGGGGCCGAAGGCGGCGCCGGCCAGGGCCACAGCGGCAACGAGGAAGAGTGCGGGGGCGATGCTGAGACCGGTGTGGCCGAGGAGGCAAGCAAGGATGGCGAGAGCAACGGGGAGAGTGGGCGGCGGTTCGAGTGCCACTATTGCTGCCGGAACTTCCCCACCTCGCAAGCCCTCGGCGGCCACCAGAACGCTCACAAGCGAGAGCGCCAGCACGCCAAGCGCGCCCACCTCCAGTCCGCCATGGCCCATGGTGGCCTTTCCGACACCCATGTCTACGGCTTTATGAACTACCGGCTCGGCTCGGCCGCTGCCATGTCTTACCCTACATGGAACAATAGTAGCACCACCACCATTTCGAGTAACAGCACTAGGTTTTATGGAGGCCACGGCTCTTTCTCTCATCAACAGCCCATCAATGGGAGTCCTCTAGCCTTGTGGCGAATCCCCGCTGGTAGCTCCGGCTTCAGCCGTGACCACCACTCAGCGCACCCCCTGCCGTTATTCGCCGGGGAAGAGACTATGAAGCGATCTCCAGGCGGAGGCAATAGCGTGAATCCTCAAAGCAGGTACGTTTGTGATGGGAAGGCGAGCATGCAGGACCATGTGAGCTTGGATCTTCATCTGTAGCTGGTCTGATTAAACTCTGTATAATTAACGAGGATTTTTTAGAATTCTAATTCTCTCAAATTGCGCGGTAGTAAACGTTTTACAATCATAAGAGGAAAAAAATTGAGAGAGAGAAAGAGAGACGGTTCTAATTTATGGATACCCTCCTTGCTATTTCTTACTCCATAGCAATGATAACCTTTCTCCTTTGATTTTTATTATGTAAATGAAGTTGGTCTCGGAATTTCGCTTGTTCTTTAGAATGAAGAGCTGCGTATGAGTTGTATTAGTGGCGAAATATGAGCATAAGTTTCCCAGGGGTGGATTGGATATGTGAGCTCAAACTAACAAATATGAGATCTCCGTCTTCGGCCCGACTCCTTATTTGCATCTGGATTTACAATGCGTGACTGAAACACGACCGATGCGTCCTCCTTGAAAATTCTTTCCACGTGAAGGGAATAAATGCTTGTAACTGGAATTCAGATGAGTACCGTTACAGTGAAGCTCTCTCACACACCCTTTTGCTCTGGGTATCTACACGTAATAGAAGTTCTGCATCATATCTAGTACAATGAGAGCTGATCAAAATCCTGAAGCATTTTCGAGTTTCGACCCCAATGAGATTGGGAATTTTCAGTCGAATGGTTCGCTGTTTTCGGTTTTCCGCTTGGCCTGCACCAGGTGCCGTCGACCTCGTTTTGAAGTCTTTCTGCCATGAATTTTCACTTAAGTACACGTAAGAACACACGGAATCATAAATAGTGAGTGTTTTCTTTGAGGATTTTCTCGTTCATTGTACCCCAAGCTCACGGTGAGTTTCGAGACCTAACTGGGAGATGCTTGAAGCATCTGGCAGGCCATGTATCATACGGCCAAAAATGGTCCATGTTCATCATACCATTAGGTGCTCCAAAGCTGAAGCAACGCGGTATGTTATCCCCTTAGAAATGGTCGTCACTGACTTGGCAAAATAAAAGAAAAAAGGGGAGAGCAAAAGGGTACCCTGTTGCCATACTGTGCCTATGAAGGGTCTACAAGACTGGGAGGAGAGAGGTGGGTGGTCGCTTTTTCACTTTGTCTGTCTTTTGAACACTATCATTTTTATCTTTTTCAATCATTCAGAGGCAGTAACCCAAGGCCCTTTCATGGCTTTAAGACGGCAAAACCAACCCTCCAAGAAAGGGATGTGTCCTCCATTGCACCAAAAAAGAGACCTTAAAGGACAACATTGGACTTGGTAGTTAGACTGCCACCTTTATTTTCTCATCTCCTGTGACTTGACTGTTTGTGTATCTAGAATGAGAAAGGGGTTAGGTGGGTCTGAATTTAGTATTGCAAGAATCCGCTTGTGTTTTCTTTGCTAACACATCTGTTCTTGTGTGAGGTTTAAGCACAAACACATCTGCACATTTGACAAACGAGGAGTTTTGCTTCCTCATCTGGTCTTTTTCCGAAATTTATGGATAAGGGAAGGTCTTTTTTCCCTGTCAGTCGCCGGTGCAGAAAACCATCAACATGCCTGTAGTGTGAATTTATCTATAAACAAACGTTGATTTTCTGGATTTCAAGTGTGAACATACCGACGTCCTCACAAGACTATTGGAAACTGCGCTGTCCATGAATAGTGGACAGAACTAAAACTCATCTTAAATTCATCCGATTATAATGATGAGAAAAAGACCCAACCGCGCTAGAAACTGCCCATCGGTACCCTACATTTTTTTTTTTTTTTTTTTGACATTTGCTTCCTGTCTTAAAGACCATAACCCCTATAGTTTTAACCTGGAAAGCTAACAGCGTTACCAAATGATATAATGACTCGAAGCAACACGAGACGCTAGAGATATGCATTCAATGGGATTCCCAATTGGCTGCGGCGTTCAGATTTTCGTTTTTGACCAAGGACAAAATAATAGTGGCAGTACATGATTGAACAGTCGATCATGAAGCTTTCTACTTTGCATTTTGATGGCTGCAAAAGCATTTCTGAGTTCGAATTATGGATTACAGATTGGATTTCAAGCCTCACCAAAAATTCCAAAGCGACTAATAACGGTACAAGGGATCTGTAATCACGGATACAATGTTAGCTAAGTTCATATTTGGACCAGACAAAATTGGTTAAAAGTGAAAAGAAAAGGTCGACGATTTAAAAAAAAATCTAGTCAGGCGATACTTCGGCGAATCAAACATTATAGATAGGAAGGAAAAGAAAGGTTTGCGCCTCGTAATGTGTGAGATCATCATGCGGTTTGACATTGCGAAGGAGAGCTACATCATTCTCGATGAGCATAAAAAATATATTATTTTCCAAAGGCAAGAAATCCTATGCATGTATCTGCATTGAATTCTACTACATTAGACGAAAACAACACTTTTGAGGTGCGGATGGTCCTGGGTGTCGAGTTGCAGGCAGTACTAAGAAAAAGGAGAGCTCGCTCACTGATTGCAGAGAGTACCGTTCATGAACAGCTGCCTTTATAAGTGCTCCAATCGGTGCCCTGACATTATCCACAACGAGCCTAGTCGAACAGCCTTTCCACTGTTCATTTGTCTAATAAATAATTAGCTGTTAGACGAAAATACGGTCCGACTTTGATGTACTTACATCGAAAGCACAGCTCAGGGAAGAGTCCTATGTGAGCAGTCTTAACCAATGATGATAAGCGTGGCGAACAGAGAAGTGTTATTTCCCAAGAGGCGGGTTTCGCGGGTCTGGTTCTTGACACACGATTTTTTAAGGGGAAAAAACGCTGTAGATTCGGGGTTAACGTCAACCCAACCATCGCCAGGGTCCACAAATGAATGCGTCTAAGGAAGGGAGCATGTGATAGGCAAAGATGAAGATAAAGAAGACAGCCCGAAGAGTACAATTGCAATGTCGTTGGGACCACTCGGAGAGAGAGGGAGAGAGAGATGGAATTAAAGAGACATCGGCCCACAACCTTAAGAAGGCTCGAACGAGGTGGACAGTTTCTACAGTAGTCGCCTTAGGATGCTAATCTGAGCTTTTTTCTAGGCGCAATCAGCTGGACCGTGAGGTGAACGTCCCTGCATAATTGCGCCGAATGGGACACCGGAGCAATTGACAAGGTGGTCAGTACCGTGGTGCCGTCCGTCCAGGCTGTCTCTTCTACCGTATGTTCCAATGTTCCTCCCGAAGAAAAATCAAGAAATTCAGCTTCCCAAGTCCTAACCAAGGTGCCTCAGGCCGGAGAAGAGTACTTCGTATCAGAAAAGAAAGAGACGGAACTTAAGCCAAGCTCAGAGGGTAAAAGCTAATCCGTCCAAAACATTTGTACCTAAATTTTGACTATTTTACTCCATCTAGTCATTTATCGTATGAAGTACCGATTGATCCCGACCAGTAACAAAAAATTTGAGCATTTGAATATCAGGAGCATTTTTTAAACAAATAAGCATAAATTACATTTTTTTGACTCGACCGTTGCAAGGAAGCTTTGCAGGCACGATATCCTCGGTCATTGGTTCAACAATTGGTTGGAGATCTGAACTGATGGGAGAAAAAAAGGGAAATATGGGCCGGATATCGTTCCTGGGAGAATAACTAAGAAAATCATAAATTTATTACAATTGTGTTAATTTAATCTTTAATTTTTTTATAATTTGCCAATTGAGTTGTTTCAATCAATTTTGTCGGAAATCAATGATGTAAACGTTGTCCATCCTATGTATCAAGGGCACGTTCGATGGTAATGTGAATAATTTTTACAATTTTTTACTATCTTTTTTTTTTTCCTTTTTTTTTGGCTAGTGAGGGTCACAACCCTCGCCATATATAGGAGAGGTTCACCTCGCTGGCCATGGCGCCCTTGTCAAATCTGGGCGAGGGCTGCGACCCTCACCAATGGCTGACTAGGGCTTATAGGCCCTTGCCTAGTGGCCAATAAAACAAATAAAAAAAAGTAAAGAAAAGAACAGAAAATTATAAAAAATTCAAAAAAATTATTGAAATATTATTAAAACGTTCATGTTAGGTTTAGCCATGCCATGTAGGATGGATAGCATCCATGTCAGTGATTTTTAGTCAAATTTGATCAAATTGACTCAATTGGTAATATATGAAAATTTTTAGCGTTGAATTGGCATAATTGAAAGATTTAGGACTGAATTAGCATAACTGAAAGATTAATACTTAATTGATATAATTGTAATATGTTTACAACCTTTTTGGTAACTATCTCGACAAGAAAAGATAGTGGGAGTGTGTGATTAAAGAAATAAAGAAAGGAAAATTTGGCCATACTCATGGCATAGAGAGATTCACTGCCTAGGCATATGCCATTAAGATCGAAATTTAATCGAGCCAAGTGTATTGGAGGAGATAATTACCAAAAAGGTCCTAAATTATTACAATCATGTCAATTTAATTCTAGATCTTTTAATATGGTTAATTTAATTTTAACCTTTTAAAAATCTGCTAATAAAATTTGTTTCACCAATTTTAGTTGGAAATCACATTTCACATGGACACCAATCGTCGTATGTGATACCGTTGATCCGACGTGGACAATTTTCCTAATTTTTTTTTTTTGTTTTCTTTTTCTTTTTCTTCCTTCTTACCTTCGCAAGTCATGAACTCCTCGATTGTCGGCGACCATCCATAGGCGAGAGCTGGCGAGGCTTGCTCTCTTCCAGGTTTGACTAGGGCCGACCTTGCTGGCCTTGCCAGCTTCGGGCAAGGCTCGACAGCCCTCGCCGGAGGCCAGCAAGGTCTCGTCAAGTTTGGCTTGCGTTGCTCCATCCGAAGCACAGCCCATTTCGCTGGTCTATTGCTCGAGACTTACCATTGGCCCTTGTTGCTTCGTTCGTGTTTTCCGGCATCGGCTTCAGTAGGTCTCCTCTAAGGTAAGTCAACTTGTGTCGATTTTATATAGTCATTTAACTCTACCATAAAATGCATGTTCTTTAGTAATTAACCTTTAGGGTGTGCGAATTGTTCTTAATTATTATATTGCATTAATCAAGGTGGACTTTTAAGCCAAAAGGTCGAGTCCCTGGTATTGCCTCACGCACTATCCGTGATTTTATGTATGTGATTTGAGTAAGTTGTGAATGTACTGAAATAATGTCTTTGAATTTTGATAGTAAGCTTGGGTAAGACGTATATCTTGGTACCTCGTAAAATTTAATAATCATCACGTACGTATAGCGCATCACATGTTGCATGAATCTGTAGAGCTTAAGCTGCATTCACAATATATCTTTAGGGCCATGCATAATGACTTTAGAACCCATATGGACTTAGGATAGTGTTCAGTTTGCATTCATTAATAAAATTAAAACAGTTAAATGTAATGATGTGGAATAGTAAGTTGTGGAATTTGTGTGTATTTCGATATGTCATTAAATAGGCTTTATGAGACGATTTTCTAAAGTACCATATATCAATCAAGATATGCACAATCAAAGGAGATTCGTGGAATTTTAATTGATACAGAAAATCAATAGTAATATTACAATTGTCTCTAACATAGAATAATATTCTCTGGAAAATCTTAAGAATCTCTACTATAATATCGCTAAAAAAAACAAATAAAAATTGTCTCTGGTCTATGCAAGAATCTCTCTAATACCGGAAATAATTAATAGATAAAGCTTAAAGAGGCGAGCAGAGAATACGGCCATGAATAAGATCAAGATCAATAATGGAAGACGTAAACGTTGTACTCCACAACCGCATCGCCTGTCTGGAGGTCGAGCGAGTGTGTCCTCGCCCGAGCGTACCCGCGCGCGAACCGGAAGAGCCTGCTCCCGCCGACGATTGGCATCTCCCTTACGCCGGAGAACACAGCGTTCTCGCTCAGCGATGCAGACGCATAGAGTCCCTGAGCCCGGCCGATGATCTTGGAGCTCAATTCTGGGCCCTCGATCAATGGGTCGTCGATCATGACGACGCTGTGGTGGACGTGTCGGTCATCTTGGCCTCGGCCACGCGCACTGCAGTTGGGTTGCGGCCGCTCAGTATGTCGTGGAAGTAGAAGTGGAGGTGGCTCAGCGTCTGCTTCTTGAGGCCTAGCTCTTCCAGAAGCAAGCTTCTTGAGAAAGTGTGAGAATTTGCGTAAATAAAATGGTGGAAGTGAAAAGGAGAGAGAGATGATGAGCTTTGAGATGCAAAGAGCCATATCGGAGACAGAGTGATGTCAAAAGGGCGTTGTTGTTGATGACCAGAGATGTTTTTCTCTCTTCCTTACATCTTTACCGAATGAATACGAAAAATATATAGCTGTACTTAGAAAAAATTACCAAAGCTATCTAGGCTGTGCACTATTTTAGGCTAATAATCTGGTTAATCCTCAAGATAAGGACATCATACAATACAAATTTAGCGACTAATCAATCTGTCTTGACACACAACTCTCGCCAACAGTGGGAAAGGAAATCTCTTTAAATGGGAAACCTATTTAAATTAAGAAAGTCCCAATCTTTGAGCCCAAACTCATGACATATTCTCAACATATTTTGTCCCAATAGACTTCTAAACCAAGGCACGAAATCTTGAGGACAGTAATGAGAGCATATGAGCTATCTCACATCTCGATAACTCATCCTGTAAAAGATAATTGGTTCTCTAAGCTGATATGGTCGGGATGCCAAGTTGAAGTGCAGAGCGAACAAGAATAGGAGCCAGGATGACGTAAATGCAAAAGATGTACGAGGCTTCGTCTTACTGAAGTACTTGGGTGACATCAGACACAATAGGTTAGGATAACGGCCGGTGCAATTCGGCCAGACAAAGAGGCGGAGAAGCAAAAGTCGTTCTCTCATCCCGCTTTGGAATGGACCGGCAACTCATCCTGCTTTTATCATTCTACCAACCCGCTTATAGCTTAAGAAATCTATGTCCAGTGTCCAAGCTCTAGTAACTGCAAGTTTCTAGCCATGAACAAGAGGAACCTCTTCACATGGCATTATCAAAACTTGCAATATCTTACCCTTTTAGCCACGATTCAAGGGCCGACAGGCTAACTATCAAGACTACAAAACCTGTATCGATAGGTTCTCTGGGAGGTTTTGTCATATATAACGGCATATAATTCTTGATCCTGATCTACAATGGAGCGTCTTCTCGGGATGAGATGAGCCAAAACTCATCTTAAACAAGCCTGAAGTTTCACACCAGAAGCGCCATGCAGCACAGACAGAAATGTTTCACCATCTCCGCACTAATGACAGATGCCAGAGGCATAACATGACTTCCCAGTTCCCACATTTAGCAGGTCAAACAAGGTTTGTTTATTATGCATATTTCAAGTGAGAAGGGGAATCACTTCAAGAAGAGAAGAAGGAATCCTGAAAATGAAGCGATTATAATCATCTTTGAGGCCATACTAGCACTGACAATTTGTTGAAGTGCCAGGAAGTTAGAGGAAAGTTTAACACAAAAATTAATACAGATGCACCCACCATAAATCATTTGAGCCGTCCTATATGATGCAAAGTACTAGTGAACTAAATTTTTACTCCCACATCCGAATGTTGTCCCACTAGTACCGGGGGAAATATATGTCATGTATTAGTGAAGTTAAAAGGGGAAAAATTAGGAAGCCTGAACAATGAAGAAACCTTACAAGTCCTTCAGACAGTGCTAACACTAGACAGTTCATTGAAGCGCCGCAAAGTTAGAGAGGGCAGTTCAATGCAACCGCTCAATAAATCATCCGAGTCAACATACAGGAATAAAAGTAACGGTGAACTAAAATTTTAACTAACATCCGAACCGTTTCCCAATGGTACTGGGCCCTGTAGTAGTGAAGGCAACAACTAGAAGAGCTTGTACTATGATTAGTCTTGATGGCGCAACCACATTGTACGCTTTGAGATTCAAGAATCAGCAGAAATGGATGTTAAAATGCATATGCAATGCCAACAACTTGTGCAGTGTCTTCCTTTCCTGGCCAGCAAAGAGCATGCAAACATTCTATTCCTTGAATGTAGTGTATTGAAATAAATGTAGCAATGGAACGCCGACCTATTTTCATTTGTCCAGATGAAATGTGAAATTTGTATATTACATTGTCCTCATGAAAAATGTTTTCTTTAACTTGAGGACTAGTACTTCAGAAATCTAGCTTGTAAATCAATCAAGATCCTCACAGGTAAGTCTTCGCAATAGGGTGATATTTTGGTGGATGACTATCCCATGTATGAAGGTACTGATCGGATGTTCTTATTCTCATGCAAATTTTTTCACCAGGCTATTATATGCCTGTACACATTTTCAACAGTGAAACGCTTCATTTTAAAGTCGGTTATATACATCTCAAGTGCATTTGAAGCAGGTCAAGTACGAAGCTTCACTTAATCGTGTAAGCCATGCCGCCCGGAATGGGGTCATTGGGGTTTGGAAAGTTATGCTGTCAAGTGAGAAAAGAACCTTACGACGAACTATAGCCAAGACAGACTCAGAACTACTACTTTCTCAGGTGTAATTACTAAAGCCAAAACGTTGATTGAAGCAGACAAAATCCTATGAAGATAACCTCCAAATTTATGGGTAAGCGAACAAACAAAATATAAAGAAACTGTACTTTACCAAAAAAAATATATATATGAAGAAACTGCCATCAGACCAAGTTGCTGGTTATGTACCATAATGTGATCCTACAAGGTAAATCAATGTCAAAGTTCATAATACTCTGCTGCATAGGCCAACTATGAACAAAATGCAGGGCAATGGACTAACTAGAATGAAGCAGAACAATTACTCATGAAGGCTATGAGGCAGGAGGAACAGTTAAGTCCGTGCAATGCGTCGAAGAGCAACTTCAATGTACTCAAACTACTCGTGAAAAAAACCATGACGGGGGCCGATTTGACCCATCACAAAGCAACTCGCAACTCCCCTCAGCTTCATCACTAGGCCGGAAATAGTCAAGCCAAGAAGCACGAAGAGATCACTCGCTGCACATCCGCACCATTCAGTTTGACAGAAACCCCAGATGCTGCAGAGAGCAGCACTCGTGCGCCGGAACTCACATGATCTCAAACATTACTCCCCAGACGGAAAACTAGTACTCGATACATCAATGTTAGGGGTGTGCAAAGGAACCGGGAACCACCCGGAACCGGACTGAACCGCCCTAGAACCGACGGTTCCCATAGGGATCGATTTGGTTCCCGGTTCCAACTTGCTAGAACCGGTGAGTATCGGTCCGGTTTCTGATTTGGAGCATGGAACCGCCTATCCGGACTAGTATATATTACTTAGTTATTTTGTAGTTTTTCGATCAATATATATGTACATATATATTTGCAGTATTGGACATTAAGATTGATTTTGTCTCTCGCATGTGTAATAGGATTAAACCCCCTACTTTTTGTTCATTTTAATGATCAATTTACTTGCTTTCTTAGTCCAAACAAAATAAACAAACGAAAAGGATGGAGGAGATCAATTGGAGATGTTCAACCCAAAATTTAAAATGAACAAACTTTAATGTTTTACATAGAAATTAGGTTCACCATGATTGATGGATGCAATTTTGGAGGATTTGGGGATTGGTTCCCGGTTCTAAGGTGAAAGCTGCCCATCAAATCATGTTCACCCCTAATCAATGCCATGTGCCTTTCTCTACTCGAGAGATCAAATCTCCTGTGTATTGATTCCTCAGAGGCACCATAGCAGACCCATCTAGAAATGGCCCAGCCCATAATGGCCATGCGGACTTGACATCATCCCAACCTTCCTCCAGTATATCACTAGCAATCCTTGTGAGTGCCGCATGCACTGTTTTTTTTTTGGATCCGTTTTGGCGGGGTGTACTAAACTCACTACATATCACACCACTGGCGGCTTGCCTGAAGGGCGAGTCTTTCTCCGCTACCAACTCGACGTCAATGTCACCTGCAAGTTAAGGCCAAAAACTTGACTTTACTAAATAAGTGAGAAAAGTCCTTTCTATTTAGTCAAGTGCACTAACTACAATCAAACGTTAGCACGCATTAGAAAGCACTTCGAAAGGCATCAATTGCCTTCTGATTGATAGCACAAGTGTGCTGGCACTCAATTAGTAGCGTTGGCATGTCACTTGCCTCCTCGGCTTACTTCAATTGCAAAGACCTTTTCCTTGAGTGCATGTCTTGGCAACACAAAATGAGGGTTTCGCTCGTTATGGGACCTGACCAAACATCTCAACGATACATCAAAGAATTTTGTGAACAAACTTATCTCTAAACCATTGAAAATCACCCGAAAAATTGTTCCGAAAGTCAAATAGATTGAATTTTCGCCAGTTAAGTCTTAAAATTTTCAATTTTATCAATTAAATCTTAAACCTTTTGAAAATTGGCCAATTGAATCTATCCTGTTAATTTTAAACCGGAAATTGCTAAAGTTGATTATTTTTAATATTTTTTAAATGAATTTTTTTTCTTTTCTTTTCTTTTTTTTTCTATTAAGTCTGGTGAGGTTGCAAACCCTTGCCTAGACTTGGTGAGGGTTGAAGCCGTCGGTTGTGACTGGTGAGGGTCTATTGGCTCTTGCCTATGATAGATGATAGTTTATCACTGGGCTTGGAAGAAAGAAAAGAAAAAAATTCCAAAAAAAAAAAATCCAAAAGATCATAAAAATTATTTACACTAATGCCGGACATGCCATGTTGGGCATGAGTTAGTGATTTTTAGCTTAAATAGTTAGATGGATTCCATTGGCATATTGCCCAAAAATTTAGAACTTATTTGACAAAATAAAAAGATTTAAGACTAAATTGACAAAAGTGTAATAGGTCCAGGATGTTATGGATAATTTTCCTCAAAATCAATAGCTCTTGTTTTCCCGTGTATCATCTATAACACACAACCATCTTTTGTCAATTTTTTTTTGAATTCTTTAGCTCCCTAACCAATCACAGTAGATCTTCTTGTCCGATTGCAGGGCAACTGGCATTATATTTATACGAGGACCATTGGAATTCCTCATTCGAGCGCATTTTTCTTCGTTTGTTTCTTGAGTACTGCTTGAATTTGCGGGTTAGAGTGGCCATATTTTCGTAATTCACCTCTTCGTTAAATGACAATTTATGCGCGGACATGATGACGGACGGGACCGACCCATTAGCATGAGGCCTGCAAAAATTCTATGCTTGGCCTGAAAGAAGGAAAAAAATGGCATCCAAGCTTGGCCATCTCCTCACTTTTTCTCTGGTCCCCCCAACGTGTTTACATCACGAAGAAAAGCTACCCTGAAAATTCGTGCCCAGTGGGACGGGGGACCAGCTTCTTCCTTTTTTTCCTCTTTGGCCTGTTTAACGAGAATATTGTCTATATTCACTTGGACCCGTGTCGGTCCAAATAGGGGGACAAAACTTACGGTGTATTTGCATCTTTTTTTCATCAATGAATTACACTTATCGACATCACTCGCACCAAATTTTTAATCAAATGTACAGTTAATGATACCCGTAATCCCTCAACCAAATTTCTACGATCAAACGATTTCCGGCACACCTCTTTCGTGTTATTCGAAAAACTGATCTGTGTACATGGCATGAGATGTACTTGTCTCAAAAAGCAACCTCGGATTCGGCAGAGGTTCGGCTTGCTACAATGGTCGGCATCTTGAATTTGCCACTGTAGTTGGTCAAATCAAACAAAGTAAGAGACACTGCAAGACTTTTCCTTCTTCTTTGGCGGAATCAACGAGAAAAACTTCAAATTAGCGCTTGGAAAACATCTAATTAAGTACTTAACGTGGAGGAAGTGCTAAGTTAGCTGACTCTTGACTTCTCTTGGCAACGATTATAAGTAAACGTGCGGTCGTGACCAGGAACCGTCAATTGGGTTAGATATTTTTGCGTGTCTTGCGCTGCTTAATTTGGTTCCTCTCTGGACGTTGGTTGATTTGCGAGTTTGAATTGACTCGAATCGGCCAAGTCTACCCTGTCGTGAGCTAAAGCACGGTCGTGCTCGAGACAGTCGACGTTGACAAGCTTTAGATCGGACGGCCGACAGCACACGCGGCCCCATGACCGACAACAAGTAAGACGTTTCGATGTAACGGCTGATCAGATCGATCGAAGTTCTTGTGAAGCTGCTTGATTCCAGCACATTGGGCGGACATCTCCGGCACGACCATTTTTCCAGATATTTTGGACTACTAGAAGACGGGCCATATGCCGTCAATGATATTTACGTAACGAATAATATCAAGGCTCTTTGATTTTTCTTTCCTCCTTTTGGGGGACCCATGACACCTTTGGTTTTAAGCTTCGAGCTCTGCCTTCTCTTTTCATCAATTGATAACACAGTCAGTCTCAAGCCTAGTTAGTCAGTAATCAATCGGTCGTAGATTATCATAGTTTTCAGATTCCTAATTGCTACCATCGACGAGACAGGAAAAGCATCATGTTTCTAACACATCAATACCCATCCCTATGTATGCCCAAGCCTAACTATTTCGAATTATTACATGTCCAATCTAATAATCTTAACATGTACTGTTCAAGACGATCGAGTTTATGCGGCGTTAGAATTTGTTGCCTGAAAGCCGCCATTACCGTATGTCAAATAAACGAAGCATGATCGCTTTTTACATTTCATCCCCGATACTCATTGAAGAGAATTTTTCTCTATAGAGAACTATGCTTTTGACAACCGATCGATATCACGGAGATCACTTATGAAATAGATTACATGGAAAAGTTAAATAAGTAATTTATATGCAAAGAGTGTTTTCAAGGGAGAATTACCAAGAAAGTCTTAAACCTATCGCATTGCGGTGCCGGTCGTCTTAATTTTTTTTTTTATACCAATTGGGCCCCCTAAACTGCACGTTACATTCTGATTGTGTCGGTTTAATCCCCGTGCCAAAATTGGCCAGCTGACGTTGACGTGGACGCGGCTGTCCAATGAAAATGACATGGCTTGATTTTAAAATATTTTAAAAATATTTTTGAATTTTTGAATTTTGAATTTTTGAATTTTTGAATTTTTGAATTTTTTTCTTTTTTTTTTTTCACTCTTTCCTCTGGCCAACGAGGCTGGCCTGCCGTCGCTAGGCGAGGCTCGGCCCCGCCCAGCCTCGGTGAGGCCACCATCGCCAGATCTGGCGAGGAGCCTTATCGGCTAGTGACGGTGAGGCCGGCGAGGCCGGCGCTAGCCGGCTAGAGGAAAGAGAAAGTGAAAAAAAGAAGTAATTTATGAAATAGATGACGTGGAAAAGTTAAATAAGTAATTTATATGCAAAGAGTATTTTCAATGTCTCATTTTAAGGATCTCTAACACTATTCGTAACATTAATTACTCACGCGTCTGTCCGAACAAGCACTTTACTCTTTGGCATCCACTGCAGGCAGGTCTCCATTAATTTGGGGAATATGATTATTACTCTGGGGTCTTCAAAAAGTACAATAAACAGTGCAAGAATTTCTCTAATACCGGAAATAATTAAAAGATAAAGCTTAAAGAGGCAAGCAGAGAATACAGCCATATGAAATGAAACCTAAGGACTCCTTAGCTAGAATGGCCTCCTTTGGCGACAGCTCCTGAGCATGATCAATAATGGAAGACGTAAACGTTGTACTCCACAACCGCGTCGCCGGTCTGGAGGTCAAGCCAGTGCGTCCTCGCCTGAGCGTACCCACGTGCGAACCGGAAGAGCTTGCTCCCACCGACGATCGGCATCTCCCTCACTTCGGAGAACACCGCGTTCCGGCCGAGGACGCTGAGCGTGCTCCCGTTGTACTTCCCTTCGGTGAAGACGTAGTTCTGCACCATCAGCAGGCCGACGTCATTCAGCGAGGCGGACGAGTAGAGCCCCTGAGCGCGGCCGACGACCTTGGAGCTCAGTTCCGGGCCCTCGGTCAACGGGTCGTCGATCATGACGACGAAGCCAAACCCCGTAGCGGACTTGTTGGTCATCTTGGCCTCAGCCACGCGCACCGCGGTTGGGTTGCGGCCGCTCACGATGTCGTGGAAGTAGAAGTGGAGGTGGCTCAGCTTCTCCTTCCTGAGGCCAAGCTTTTCCGGAAGCAAGCTTCTCGCGAAAGTGTGAGAATTTGCGGTAAAGAAAACGGTGGAAGTGAAGAGGAGAGAGAAGATGACGAGCTTTGTGATGCAAAGAGCCATATTGGAGACAAGAGTGATGGGCAAAAGGTGGTGTCGTGGGGGAGGCTTTTTATAAAGGAGGGGAATGGAGAAAATGGGTTTTGGTAGAAAAAACAATAGTGAAATTTCGGATTTAAGGGTTTGATTTAAAAAATAAATGTACGAAATGACGCCACATATTGCAAATAGATATCGCATATGAATATCGTAAATATATTAAATGAGTTGCACGACATTTAAAAACTGTTTAGCACCAACCCTCATGTTGACACCTAATTTAGGATCAAATTTTTTATTTTAGAGAATAAAATAGAAGATAATAAATAAAATAAAGCATTTGGGTTTGTGGAGGGAGATTTAAAAAAAAAAAAAATTTTGAATAATGAAGCATTTTTATTGTTGAACACATATCTTCATTTCAAAATTAAAAAAAAAAAATGAAATTAATGAGGGGAATTAATGGGATTTGTCTAGCGATATGGAAAGAATGACACTCACTCGAATATCGGCATTTAATCCTGGACACGTGTTCGCAAAGAATATAAATGAATTGCGAAAGAATGTGAGAGATTTACGGCAACAAATCGCGCTAAGATTTCGCAATCCCCACGATTAAAGGAAGACGGGTTCGACTTTCCAATGTTAAATGGAGGTCTTGTACTATAAAAGGGACACGTTGCGTCATTTGTGAGGGGCTTCTCTTCGTGCGAATTCGAAAAAATTCAGAAAGAAAATTGCGTCATTTGTGGGGCTTCTCTTGATTTTTCATGGAAGAGAAGAAATAGAAAGGTGTAGGGGAGCTTTTGCTCGGTGGGTTTTCCAAAATCAAAAAAAAAAGAAGAAGAAAGGAAACCCTCGCAGCTTTTCCTTTCTCTTCTGACAAGGTGCAGAGGAAAAGAAGTCAACAAAAGTAGAAGAGACGTTCTGCCAGCTGAGGTGAAAAGAAAGAAAAAGGGAAAGAAGAAACACTGTTCTTCTTCCTCACTAGTCCCCCACCATTTGCACCGGTATTTCTGCAGCAACCAACGCCGCGCACACCCCGGCCCGAAGTCGCCGCCCCGCATCCACCTCTCCGTGCCGAAGCTCCGCGCGACACCAACACTCGCGCTCCGCCCAGCGACCCGCGACCTGCGCACCAGCAACGCCGGAGTCCTCTCGGCGAGTCTCCGATCGACTCATTGGAGCCCACACCGCCACTCCGCCTTAGCCGAGAAGCTGCCGCCTCACCACGCGGTGCCTTTAGCCCCGCTCCACCTCACCGGAGCTCCGGTCGCCGGCCATCTTTCGCTCGGTTGCCCTTTTGTTCCGTTGGTTTACCTTAGGTAGTTTTTTTTTTACTTTTATTTTTCATTACTTTGTAGTTTAGGTTGTTTGTTTATCTTTTATGTTTATTTTTCTGTTTATTTCATTTGATAGCATGTTTAGTTTAATTATTTAAATGTTGGGTGTTAATATTTGCAATTTCTATATGCATTATCCATAGATTTTAGCTCAAATTACTATAGTTATTAATTTGATCAGAGACATCGGGCCATTTTTTAATTATACTAATTTTGGTTTTGTGGTAGAATTTCATTTGTTAAATCATAATAATTATTTAATTTGGTCCGTAAGACTTAGGACTAAATTTTTAATTATTTTGTTTTCCTCGTGATTGTAGAGTTAAAATAATTATTAATTTAATCCGTGAGACAACGGATTATCTTTTTGATTATTTTAACTCTTATCTTAGTTTTTTTGTAAAAATAATTGCTTGTTTAAAAAAAATGAAAAATTAAAAAAAAGGGAATAGTGAAAAGTTAAAAATTTGCATGAGCATATAGGTCATATAGGTTTATTAAATTAAGACACGTAGGTTTAAATTAACCTCTAGGATTATTTTTTTAGAATTTCACCCTTAAATAGTTGTTTTTTAGTCAGGATTAGATTCAAACAATTTTTTTTATTATTTAGGAAAAGTTTGCATGATATATAAAAAAAATAAAAAATAAAAAATAAATAAAAAATAATAGGTGCATATTAACTAGTTTACATAATAGGCACATTTAATTAGAGTTTGCATATTAATAAATTAGGATTGCATCATATTATCATGTTTTAGTAATCCCATCGTGTAATTTTTAATTGCATATAATTAACATTTTTTAGAAGAAAAATACAAAAATCATTTACTTGGTTAATTAATAAATTAGTTCATAATTAATCTCATTTCATATCATCATTGTTTAGTGTAGGTTGCATACATTAAAAAAAAAAAAAAAGAATCATTAAAAAATCACAAAAAGAATATGCATATAGAATTGTTATGTCATGCATCCTATGTCATGTAGTATATGCACATTTAGGATTGTATAATTTAGATTGCATACATATAGTTCAAATTATGCCATATAAATTGCATTTCACATATCATTAAAGTAAAATTCATGCATATTAATTTTAGATTAAGATTACATAATAATAAAAGTTAGGTGTCATGTCATTTAGAAATCATGTTTAGGGCATGCATTTTTATTAGCATTTTTAAATGTTTTCTTAGAGAGTGGACTTTAATAAAGTTGTGGTTTATAATTTCTTAGCATTTCGATTTATTGAATGTTATTTAATTGATTTTGCACCCGCATGTGACCACCATTTCGTGACAAGTATCTAGGTTAAAATTAATCAAAACCGCCCGCAAAAATGTTTTTTTAAGGTAGAAAGGGCGTTAGATTAATCTAGTGTAACCATGTCCCCGAATCCATTAAATCTCCCGGTTCGTAAAAGGTAAAAGTATTCTCCCATACTTTACCGGGTTTTAATCAGCCCTAATTGGTTAGTGGCGGCTCCAATTTGACATATAATTTGCATGTTTTAATGGGTCATTTTCTTAACATCAAGTCGCGATTGGTAGGGCTTGGGAGAGTCCGCGCCAAGTCTTCGGACTTAGTAATCCATTAACCTAGTTTTAGGTGATTCACCCATCGAAAAAATCAGGTCGCGACACCTCATAACATACAAATTACATAACTTGAATTTTTGGAACATAACGTCATTCAAAATGAAATTTTTTCAGCGGAGTAATTAATGGAAAGAAGCCTGAGTGCTAGAGAGTAACAAAAGAATAACAAGGTCATTCAATTATTTACCAAAAATAAAATGTAATAGTTGGATTTGAACATTGACCAAAAGTCCATGTACCACATTGACAAGCTTTAGATCGGACAGTCGACGTTGACAAGCTTTAGATCGGACGGCCGACAGCACACGTGGCCCCATGACCCACAACAAGTAAGACGTTTATATGTAACAGCTGACCAGATCGATCGAAGTTCTTGTGAAGCTGATTGATTCCAGCACATTGGGTGGACATCTCCGGCACGACCATTTTTCCAGATATTTTGGACTACTAGAAGACGGGCCATATGCCGTCAATGATATTTACGTAACGAATAATATCAAGGCTCTTTGATTTTTCTTTCCTCCTTTTGGGGGGCCATGACATTTTTGGTTTTAAGCTTCGAGCTCTGCCTTCTCTTTTCATCAATTGATAACACAATCAGTCTCAAGCCTAGTTAGTCAGTAATCAATCGGTCCTAGATTATCATGGTTTTCAGATTCCTAATTGCTACCATCGCCGAGACAGGAAAAGCATCATGTTTCTAACACATCAATACCCATCCCTATGTATGCCCAAGCCTAACTATTTTGAATTATTGCATGTCCAATCTAATAATCTTAACGTGTACTGTTCAAGACGATGGAGTTTATGCGGCGTTAGAATTTGTTGCCTAAAAGCCGCCATTACCGTATGCCAAATAAACGAAGCATGATCGCTTTTTACATTTCATCCCCGATACTCATTGAAGATAATTTTTCTCTATAGAGAACTATTCTTTTGACAACCGATCAATATCACGAAGATCACTTATGAAATAAATGACATGGAAAAGTTAAATAAGTAATTTATATGCAAATAGTATTTTCAAGAGAGAATTACCAAAAAAGTCATAAATCTATTGTAATTGTCTTAGGTCGGTCATAATTTTTTTTTTTATACCAATTTAATCCTAAACCATTTACAATTGTCTTGGGTTTAGTCATCAGTAAAATTGGCCGACCGGACGTTGACGTGGACGCCGGCCATCCCGAAAGTTGACATGGCAATTTTAAATATTTTTAAATATATATATTTTCTAATTTTTAAATATTTTTCAAAATTTTTAATTCTTTTTTTCTTTTCTTTTTTCACTTTCTCTTTCCTTTGGCCATGAGGCCGGCCTCGCCGTTGCTAGGCAAGGCTTGGCCCGTCGCCAGATCTGGCGAGGAGCCTCACCGGCCAGCGACGGTGAGGCCCGCGAGGCTGGCGCGCCGGCCAGCCAGAGGAAAGAGAAAATGAAAAAAAGAAGTAATTTATGAAATAGATGACGTGGAAAAGTTAAATAAGTAATTTATATGCAAAGAGTATTTTCAATGTCTCATCCATTTTAAGGATCTCTAACAGTATTCGTAACATTAATTACTCGCGTTTGTCCGAACAAGCAATTCACTCTTTGGCATCCACTGCAGGCAGGTCTCCATTAATTTGGGGAATATGATTATTACAAGGATTTCTCTAATACCGGAAATAATTAAAAGATAAAGCTTAAAGAGGCAAGCAGAGAATACAGCCATATGAAATGAAACCTAAGGACTCCTTTGCTAGAATGGCCTCCTTTGGCGACAGCTCCTGCGCATGATCAATAATGGAAGACGTAAACGTTGTACTCCACAACCGCGTCGCCTGTCCGGAGGTCAAGCGAGTGCGTCCTCGCCTGAGCGTACCCGTGTGCGAACCGGAAGAGCCTGCTCCCACCGACGATCGGGATCTCCCTCACTTCGGAGAACACCGCGTTCCGGCCGAGGATGCTGAGCGTGCTCCCGTTGTACTTCCCTTCGGTGAAGACGTAGTTCTGCACCATCAGGAGGCCGACCTCGTTCAGCGAGGCGGACGAGTAGAGCCCCTGAGCGCGGCCGACGACCTTGGAGCTCAGTTCCGGGCCCTCGGTCAACGGGTCGTCGATCATGACGACGAAGCCAAACCCCGTGGCGGACTTGTTGGTCATCTTGGCCTCAGCCACGCGCACCGCGGTTGGGTTGCGGCCGCTCACGATGTCGTGGAAGTAGAAGTGGAGGTGGCTCAGCTTCTCCTTCCTGAGGCCAAGCTTTTCCGGAAGCAAGCTTCTTGCGAAAGTGTGAGAATTTGCGGTAAAGAAAATGGTGGAAGTGAACAGGAGAGAGAAGATGACGAGCTTTGTGATGCAAAGAGCCATATTGGAGACAAGAGTGATGGGCAAAAGGTGGGGTCGTGGGGGGAGGCTTTTTATAAAGGAGGGGAATGGAGAAAATGGGTTTTGGTAGAAAAAACAATAGTGAAATTTCGGATTTAAGCCTGAGTGCTAGAGAGTAACAAAAGAATAACAAGGTCATTCAATTATTTACCAAAAATAAAATGTAATAGTTGGATTTGAACCTGGACCAAAAGTCCATGTACCTGCTAAAGTTTGAGGACTACATTATATATTGAGCCAAAATTCGATAATCACTTTGTGTCATTTACCTGATTGAGTAAGTAATGTGGTCATTTAATTGCATACCAAATAAAATGTAATGATCGGATTTGCATGATATACATTTATAATTATTAAGATTTTTGTATGTAATACATTATATATTGAGCCAAAATTCGATAATCACTTTGTGTCATTTACCTGATTGAGTAAGTAACGTGGTCATTCAATTGCATACCAAATAAAATGTAATGATCGGATTTGCATGATATACATTTATAATTATTAAGATTTTTGTATGTAATACATTATATATTGAGCCAAAATTCGATAATCACTTTGTGTCATTTACCGATTGAGTAAGTAACGTGGTCATTCAATTGCATACCAAATAAAATGTAATGATCGGATTTGCATGATATACATTTATAATTATTAAGATTTTTGTATGTAATACATTATATATTGAGCCAAAATTCGATAATCACTTTGTGTCATTTACCTGATTGAGTAAGTAACGTGATCATTCAATTGCATACCAAATAAAATGTAATGATCGGATTTGCATGATATACATTTATAATTATTAAGATTTTTGTATGTAATGAGATTAGCGGATTTAGGATTAGGGTTTCAATGTTGGAAAATGAAAGATGCTAACTTACTCTTTAGATAGGATTTTAATCTTTCTTGAATAAACAATTAATTATGGTACACTTTATTTTGTAAGCTAGCAGGAAGTGATCGTCGTAGTCATCGGCACGCAATCCAACTCATCTCCTAAATGATTAGTGTGGATTCCATTATGTCCTCAAGTGGGATTTTTTTTGGTCGAAGTGGGATTGGTATGTGGTCTTTTAGAGCGACCGGAATGCTAATTTATAACAAAATCGATTGTTTTATATTGATCCACTTGATTTAATGCCCACTTATAATCTCAAAAATTATATGATATATGCACTTTGAAGACCAATTTCACCATCATGGGCATTACTCTACAATGAGTCTCTTCTATTCAACCATTCCATAATTAATATCTCCCAAACCAACATTTTCATTTACATCATTTTTGACGAGAATGGAATGTCGGATAACTCAACCTATCATTTTTTTACTTTTTGCCTTTCATCGCCGTCGATCAGCTACATTTATAGAAGAAGTGCATTCTATAATTAGTTTGTCCATCATCGATTTGCATTATAAATCGTTCCAGTAATCATGTTATTCATAAAATAAGTTAACCTTATTTATCTTTTGGTAAAGTAGATAGCAATGCAAGGATCATCGGTGACTGGAAAAATGGAAAAATAAAAACTAGATACCGAAGAAACAAGATAAACAACACGGCCCTCATACTAGACTACGAGAGACATCTCGCGAACGAGGATCAGTAATGGAAGACGTAGACATTGTACTCCACGCAGGCGTCCCCGGTCTTGAGGTCGAACGTGTGCGTCTTCGCCCGGACGTAGCCGCGGGCGAACCGGAAGAGCCCGCTCCCGCCGACGATCGGCATCTCCCGCACGCCGGAGAACACGGCATTCCGGCCCAGCACGCTCAGGGTGCTCCCGTTGTACTTCCCCTCGGAGAACACGTAGTTCTGCACCATGAGCAGCCCCACGTCGTTCTGCGACGCCAGCGCGTAGATCCCCTGCGCCCGCCCGACCTCCTTGGAGCTCATCTCGGGGCCCTCCGTCAGCGGGTCGTCGATCATGACCACGGCGCCGAACCCCGTGGTGGACGTGTTGGTCATCTTGGCCTCGGCGACGCGCACTGCGGTCGGGTTGCGCCCGCTCACGATGTCGTGGAAGTAGAAGTGGAGGTGGCTGAGCTTCTCCTTCTTGAGCCCGAGCTCCCGCGGGAGGAGGCTCCGGGCGAAGCCGTGCGCGTTCGCCGAGACGAAAACGCTCGACATAAAGAGGAGAGAGAAGATGGCGAGCTTCCCGATGCAAGCAGCCATGGCTAGAGAGAGAGAGAGAGAGAGAGAGAGAGAGAGAGAGAGAGAGAAGGCGGGCGCGAAAAAGGGTTTGATTGAAGGAGGGTTTTATAGAGGAGGCAGATGGAGAAAATGGGTTTCGGTGGAAGATTACGGTAATGAGATTTTTATAAAGAAAGTTACTCAGCCGCGGAGCAGTTGAAGGGAGGAGACCAAATACGAGAGAGGGACATGGTCATCTGGTGTAAGGTAACCTACTATTTTCGTGCTGCAAAGAACGCGGTTATCGACGGAGCGATTCTCCGTCGTCGGTGGCGATGATTCCCTTGAGGACTTCCATGCGCACACTGCATGTGCGTTGTGCGAGAAATCAAGTCAACTCACGGCAAACACAAGGTTGACAAAATGACCAAATCTCCAGATCGCAGGCATGATGCGAACGCAGGACTTTCGGAGGAGAGTCTCATCGGCACCTTCTAGTTCTTCCATGCCTGGGGAGCCGTGCAATATCGACCGACCGTGCCCTGTCGCCACGTGGAAAATAAAAAGAGAGACATTCATCAAATCGCGAGCTTTCGTTAGTGTCCTCCTTCGCTGCACCCACTTTCCTAACTTATGTTTTTTATTTGACGGGGGATTCGAGTCAGATCCCCAGTTCGTTGAAATTGTTGGATGCTGTCTCATTGGTTCCACGGCAAAAATTAGCATTCTAGATGCAAGGTCGGGTACTAGATTATATGTGGAGATTGACAAGAACCTATACATGATGGGGTCAGCTGAGATGTGGTTCGTGCGATAAATGGATGCTCTGGCCCGGTAACTTGCTCAGATGAATTTCATGCGTCGTTACAGCACTAAGATCACGTTTCCTAAGTACCTGCGTGCTATTGTCCACCAACCTTCTTATCTGGCTTCCGACAAACGAAGAAAAAGTATTCATTGCGCATCCGCTTATAACTTTCCCTTTAAGATTAAAACTTAAATAGAGAAAACATGTTTCCAAAAATTTATGAAAGGAAATAACATATGAATCTAGAAGTCACCATTCTCTCAGTTTGAAAAGTATAACGTATATAGTGTGAAACTCAAAAGTTGTCATGTGAATGCTACCAAATTTATATAAACAGTTAAGATTCAAGTCATAAATCTTTTAATTGACAAATGATCATTTTAAAAGAAGCAATTATCAAGAAGGGTGAAGAGACAGCGAGGTCATGGATTACGTTTCTTCAATTTCTAACTAACCTTCGCAATAGGATGAGAAGTTTCAATTACCAACCCGATTGGCCTACCAATATAAGGGTATATACTTTTAAAATGGCTTGGGGCCCCTCCGATTAAAGGTGCAAGTCTCCTGGTTGCTTCTCGGCCTTGGGGGTTTGTCTGCCATGCCATGGTTCGGCTGTGCAACGCCATATAATATTAATCCTAAACTTTGACCCTATTAGCACTGTGTCAAAGTCGATGATGATTCGTTCAACATAAGTAGTTGCCGTAATTATGGAACGTTTATGATTATAATTATTTTTCAATTGAAAAAGTAAAAAAGCATAAAGCAAAAATGAAGGGCAAGACAAGAAATTTCTAGAATACTATTGCGAGGAAATCGAGAAAGCAGCCAGTACGGAAACAAGAAGAGAAAAGTAGAGAGAGAGAGAGAGCAGCCATGGTCCCAACCTTTTTTTTTTTTTTTGGTCAGACCATGGTCCCAACCTTGACCGACACTCAAAGGCAATATCAGCTTTACAGTAAGGCCCATGATGTGGCCCATTAAGACTCGACCATTCCAGATTTACAAAATGAAATTAATAGAGACCCGCGTGCATCTGCACATCCATTTTAGTATTATCCCTTTTTGGCCGGCGGGGCATGGGTAGGGCAATACTGTTTATAAGTTCCTTCTAGAAATAATGCACAGGAGTGAAATCCGATCAAATCTTAAAGAAACGTGTGAAAACTCATCATGGGTCTCATATGAGTCTGATTATTATAACAATATCTTATCAAAAAGGATTTTAAAAATAAGCTCCGTTATAATTGCTCTTGACTAATCTCAATTCTTCGGATAAAAGCAATGGCGGCTTGGAATAGTTTACCCCCTTCTTTGGAAGTGGAACCAAATGTGTCTTGTTATCCGATGTTCGAAACCTGTTTAGGTACAAATAGAATTTGGTGCACTATTGGCTACCTGACCATGTCTCCTACATTTTGTCCCGACTCAACTCTTATGAAGTTAGCAAACAAGTTCGTTAAAACAATTTCAAAGGTTGCTGTTATAGGTTACTTGAGTTTCTTTACAAAAACATACATGTTTTTCTAATAAAATATCCAACACATCCTCGTTACATCTCGTGGATCCCACCATGCATGTTAGATTCATCTGAGATTGAAATAGATCAAAATGAGGGTGTTGATTATTGAATGCACCTGCATCAAAAGCACATGTGAAATGCTTCTCATATCATGAATTAGACCAGATATCTTCTTTACAAATTGCTACATCATTAACAAGAGTTACATACACCAAAGGGGGTGGAGATTGTTATTGTCAATCCCAGAGACGGACACTTCATTTACTGATTTGCCCTTATCTGAAGCAATATTTCAATTTGAATGCTTCACGAGCACAATAATTTTGCCTGGTCCTCGACTAGTCCAAGGACACATGTATGTGTCGTGTATTATGGTATGCGTGCTTTTCCTTACAACATAGGTTCTAACATTTCCAACATGTCACTGTACAGAATGACAGAATATATAAAGAAGATGAACTCTCGAGGAGAAATTAGATAGACCATTCCATGCTCCTAGCAAGAGCATTGCGCCTTTTTTTTTTATAAAAAACTACCAGACTCCAAACTGCCCTATAAGGTATCAAGTTTGCCTGCCTTAGCCGCTGAATTTATCCCCAAGCTGGTATCAATTAGGGAATTTGAGTTGATGTCAATAATACTCGTGTAAACTAAAAGATATCCATTTCAATTCTTGTTTTGATAATAAAAGGGGGTAAAGTCCGAGTCTTACACTACGGCCCATATTGCAATAATGAACTGGGCTTTTGGCCCACCCAACAAATACAACATTCCGGCCTTCTTACCCATCTTCTCTGCTTTGTGAATACTGTAGACGAGCCTCATTGTTTGTGGGGTGGAATGAAGCTAAAGCATCATCCGGTGATGGAACAACAAATCTTATACGCACATCATGCAACGACTTAGGATGATCATTCGAACACGCAAAAGGTTTCGGTAATTGAAGACAAAGAATAAAGAGATTCACGACCAAAATAAGGACGGGAAGGTGCCTGTTTTCCTCTGGCCCGCCCTCTTCAACGGTCCTTCATCACGCCAATATTATGTCACCTAATGTGAGCTTGCTACAGAAAAAGTTTAACCCAGAAAAACCTATCCATCCATGCGTGACCAAGGGTCTTTCTCTCTCCTCTCCCTTTCTTTGCTTTGCTTCTTCCCTCTGCAACGTCACCCTTCTTCGCTTGCCAACCGTTCTGCGCCGCCGGCAGCGATGCCCGACAGTTGCCATCGTCGTTTCTCTCTCTCTCGAGCGATTGATGATTCTACCTGCCGCGGACAAACTACAAGAAATTACCATTTTAGTGACGGTTTTATTTGCCGCAGTTTTATTAGAAATTCGTCAGCGGTTCCACTCGCGACGATTTTTGGAAGTCGCCGCTAAGCTCTACCAATACTCGCGTCCGTAATGTAACTGTGGCTGTTCATGATAACGCCATTGATATCTGGAGAATTATTGAGAATAAAGTCGCCACTGAAACGTTTGGAATAGATGTGTTATGGGTAATCTGGGAATTATTTTACATATTTCTTTAGTTGGATCGACTTTGTGACAAAATATCTTATGCTGAAAGTCATTCTTCAGTTTTATTAGAGGACATATATCCTGTGGCGATTCATGGTAGGAAATATCATAGATAAATAAGAAAATCAATAACTTCACTTTAAACAAAACTAAAGTGTGCAAATTGTGTTGGAATTAATCGATGACAAAGCTCGTGGAGTAATCACTTGAAATGGAACCAAACAAACACAAACTACGCTGAAATTGAATTGGCCATAAGGCATGAGAACGTAAAGATGCAATGCCAAAATTTTATCGATGATGAAGCACTTGAGATATATAGCAAAGATATAAACTAGAATTTCATTGAAGATGCAAATTTGGAATCTACATTTAAGAACCACGCCAAATTTTAATCGACGACGCAAGTCTAGAAATTATAACCGCACTGCATGAATGGAAAGACAACATGCTTGTTTATGCATGGAGGTCTCTAAAGAGTACGGTGTTTAAAGCTTACAATGGACGATTATCAATGGAGGCTTCAAACGATTACTAAATGGTTATATTGACTCCATTACCTTGATGATTTCATCAACTCCACTATCTTGATGGTTTCTTTGGCTATATTATCTTGATGGTTGCTTTATTCTACTATGTTGACGGTTTTCCATCTGATTGTCAACTCCATTTTTGTCAATTTTTTCCAGCTGTTGATTTTCAAGTCGTCGATAAATCTATTCATAAATGATCAAATTTTGCTCTCATCGACTAAATCTATCACATGTCGATAATAACCAAAGTTGACAATTTATTTATTTATTTTGGCAAATAGTGTGGTTTGGTAAAGTGCAACTGGGAATGCAAGTTAAGGACCTTTTAGCTAAAACGACCTCCTTCCCCAACAGCTCAGGAACATGATCAATAATGGAAGACGTAAACGTTGTACTCCACCACAGCATCCCCGGTATGGGGGTTGACTGTATGCGTCCTCGCCTGAGCGTAACCGCGCGCGAAACGAAAAAGCCTGCTCCCACCAACTATTGGCATCTCCCTCATGCTAGAGAACACCGCGTTCCGGCCGAGGACGCTGAGCGTGCTCCCATTGTACTTCCCTTTGGTGAAGACGTAGTTCTGCACCATCAGCAGGCTGACGTTGTTCAGTGATGCAGACGAATAGAGTCCCTGAGCTCGGCCGACGATCTTGGAGCTCGCTTCAGGGCCTTCGGTCAACGGGTCGTCGATCACGACAATGGCGCCGAATCCAGTGGCTGAAGTGTTGGTCGTCTTGGCCTTGGCGACAAGCACGGCAGTTGGGTTGCGCCCGCTCACAACGTCGTGCAAGTAGAAGTGGAGGTGGCTCAGCTTCTCCTTGTTAAGCCCAAGCTCTTGTGGGAACAGGCTTCGCACAAAGGTGCGAGAGCTTGCGGAGTCAAGAATTGTGGAGGTAAAAGAGGAGAGAGAAGACGATGAACTTCGAGATGAAAAGAGCCATGGAGAGAGAGAGAGAGAGAGAGAGAGAGAGAGAGAGAGAGAGAGAGAGATATGGAGATGGAAAGGGTTTGGTTGAGGGGAGGGATTTAAGGCAGCATATGGAGAGAGTTCTTTCCTCTTCTTCCATGAATTTCAACCGCCACTTTCATGAGAATGACGATGCAATTTCATAATGGAAAATGAGAATGTGAGAAATATTTTTTTTTCCATGATAGGGGTGGTTGAAATTGCACCGTCATTCTCAATCAATAATGTCATTCTTCTGTTAGCATTGCTCCTATTTTTAAGGCCAAAGGGGAGGAAAGTTGAATTACCATTTGCTTGCCAAAAATATTGTAGATTAGTGTCGGAGAGAGGGACCGAAAGATTTAATTTCTCTCATCTTGATGTGGAAAGGGTTTGGTTGAGGGGAGGGATTTAAGGCAGTAGATGGAGAGAGTTCTTTCATCTTCTTCCATGAATTTCAACCGCCATTTTCATGAGAATGACGATGCAATTTCATAATGGAAAATGAGAACGTGGGAAATATTTTCTTTCCATGATAGGGGTGGTTGAAATTGCACCGTCATTCTCAATCAATAACATCATTCTTCTGTTAGCATTGCTCCTATTTTTAAGGCCAAAGGGGAGGAAAGTTGAATTACCATTTGCCTGCCAAGAATATTGTAGATTAGTGTCGGAGAGAGGGATCGAAAGATTTAATTTCTCTCATCTTGATGTGGAGAGGGTTTGGTTGAGGGGAGGGATTTAAGGGCAGCAGATGGAGAGAGTTCTTTCATCTTCTTCCATGAATTTCAACCGCCACTTTCATGAGAATGACGATGCAATTTCATAATGGAAAATGAGAATGTGGGAAATATATATTTTTTTCCATGATAGGGGTGGTTGAAATTGCACCGTCATTCTCAATTAATAAGGTCATTCTTCTGTTAGCATTGCTCCTATTTTTAAGGCCAAAGGGAAGGAAAGTTGACTTACCATTTGCCTGTAAAAAATATTGTAGATTAGTGTTGGAGAGAGGAATCGAAAGATTTAATTTCTCTCATCTTGGTGATGGCTTAATTAGGAAAAGTCCATGTACTTTTAATGTAAAATAAAGATCAACCAGTACATATGGTGTTTAAATTAAGTGAACTTATGACAAGACAGAAGCGACATAAAATTGATATTCAAGTTACAAAGATGATGCAAATGTCATGGGCCGGAGGTTTTCTTGGCACAGTATATTGAGTTGGCTAAGACGATCGAGCATGCTTTGAAGTTTTAAGGGGTTTAGGGTTTTCATAAGAACTCTAGAATATTCTAAAGGATATTATGAGTAATGCACACTTGTATTTTAAAGGTTTTTTGTTCTTTTTTTATTTGGTAGGATGATGGTGGGTAAGGAGATTGGATCTCCATCATCAGATCAAGGGAAGATATATGGTTTGTGACATCCTGATTTTCCACTTCTATTTTCAGTAAATTGAAATGGGCATTTTATCTGCATGCATATAGTTCTTTTCCCTGAACTGATCACTCATGGGATAACTAGTCTACCAGGTGAAGCCGTTAAGAAATTCTAATGTATCGGACTCGAGAATTTGACCAGGAAACGACCTTTCGACCAAGCTAATCTGCAAGGGTCATTACAGCACAGTTAAAAATCGATTAGAGTCGGGAGATAGGCCGACTCGATAGAGGCATGTGATCAAGTGTGGGTGATTCCACCAGATCGTACAATTCTTGTCGATCGGCACTGAACTGACTTTTCTGTCGATTGGGTACCCCGTGTCCGTGTTTGAAACCTTGAGATTACCACAACAATCGAGAGTCGCCAATGTGTCAAAGATGTACATTGTGGCTTGAGTTGATCAACCATAGGTCAAATGCACGAAAATTTCTAAAAGCTACCTGGTAGATCAGGACGAGCTAATATCGTGCCAGAGTGAAATTAACCGTGAAATTGAAAGCGAATTCAGAAAGTGAAAGTCCTGTTATGGCACAAATCTTATTAGGAACATTGGATTAATTTATGGACTTTAATTGGACTTAATTGGAAGAGAATTGAATGGAATTGAAGAAATCAATGTACAAGATTTCATGCCATAGCGAAAAAAGAAATTGGACCCATTGGAATAATGTTGTGGGAGATTGAGTTAGTGGTGTATGACATTAGGTGATGTCATGGTGGTTGGGGCCAAAGGGAAGGAGATTGTGACAAGTGGAGGGTGAGGATTTGCTCTTGGAAAGGTGACCCATCACCATCATCTTCCTCCTTGAATCAAGGGAGCTTGTTGGATTTTGAAAAGAGGAGAGAGAGAGTGGGGATTTCGACCGACTAGCCAGCCCGACCAGACGCCGCCCCCTCGCTGCTCGCTCATCGCCGTTCGTCGCCGGTGCCATCGCCGCCGCCGCCGAGCGTCCGCGTGCGAAGCCCCACGTGCCCGTGCACCTGCTCGCCGGCCGGTTGCTGCCTCGCCTTCGTCCGTTGTCTAGCACCTTCATCCAGCTGTTGCCGCCGCCGTCGCCGGAGGTCTCGCCTGGCCGCCGGAGCCACCGCTGGTCACCGCCGAAGCAGCTCCCGCCCCTCTCCGCCATTTCCGCACACGAACGACCACCGGGCAGCCCTCCTTCGGCCGTGATAAGCAGCTTGCCGAGTGGGTATTCCAGCCCGGTTTTGGCCCATTTTGGCTGGCTTCCCGACCTCGGAAGCTTGGCCTGCCTTGAGGAAAGTCGATCCTCACGACGTCCCCGTCGTTTTGGTCCGATCGGTTTGTTAATCGGGTGAGTTTAGCTCACTAAATCTTGATTAGATGGTTAATTATGCTTTATGTGTGCTTAACTTAAGTTAATTAAGCTTAGGTGGTTAGTTTAATTTATTTAAGTGTAGATTAGATTAAGGTGTTTAATTAACTTAAAGTGTGTTTAATTTAGGGCAAGTAGGTTTATATTAATATAAGCCTTGATGTGACTTAAAGGAATTTATTTTTGATTTAAATAAATGTTTCGAAATTATTGGATTATTTAATAATATATTTCGAAATTATTGGATTATTTAATAATATATTATATTACGAAAATTATTAAAATAATATTATTTAATTAATTTTCGGAATAAATTTAATGATTTAATAAATTCTGAAAATTTTGTCGGGATCCTAAATTCTCAGAATTTTGCGCTGATCGTTGCCGTGTATTTGGATTTTGAAATTGATGGTTGGATATTATAAATTGAGTGTGGATTGTGAAAATATGGATATTATTATTTGTCGCGACCTAAATTTTTGGTGTACCACCTAAAACTAGGTTAATGGATTACTAAGCTTAAAGGCTTAGCTCGGGCTCTCCCAAGCCCATACCAATTCGCGACTTAGGTTTGAGTTCTTAACATGCAAATGATTTTCAATTAGGAGTCGCCACTAATCTATTTTTGGTAGGTCGATTAGACACCTAAGTAAAATAAAGGAGATTTATTTTACTTATACGAACTGAGGCCCAAGTGCGATCTTTTAAGTTCTGCTACACTAGAATTTTCTAATGCCCTTTCGGTACCATTTCTTTTTTTTTATTTTTAAAAATGTTTTTTGCAGGCAGCTTAGATTTATTTTAACCTAGATTTCTAGTATGTCAAAAGGTGATCACACGTGGTGCTCAATCATTATTGAATATGCAAATAAGAAAATAAATAAATTGCATCACACAAAGCAAACATTTTTTTGGGTTTTCTTAAGAGTTAGAAAAATGCATTTTTTAGCTAAATGACATGATTTTACTAACATGCAAATTCAAATTAAATGGGCCTAATATGCAATCTAGTTAACATGCACCTCATGACCTAATTTACTAATGAACATATTCTAATTAAATAATCCTATTATGTGAACTAGTTAATATGCACCTAGTATTTTTGTATTTTTTTTATTGAAATACAAAATAAATAAAAACCCAAATTAAGCTATCTAAAAAAATAATTTTCTAATTCATTTTTGGGATTAATTTTGACTTAAACCCTATTATGTCTTAGAAAAATATTTTTTATTATTATTTTTTTGTTATTTTTTTTATGAGAATATAAAAATATGCCAATTTTATCTAAGACTCTATAAAAAAGGTTGTTTAAGATTGACCCTAACCTATTTTAAAAGATATCTAAAAATGCAATTCTAAAAATATAATCCAAAAAAAAAAAAACTAAGCCTACGTGTCTAATTTATTAAACCTACATGTCCTATATGCTCATGCAAGACTTTGATTTTTTTTTGATTTTTTTATCTAAACTTATAATAAATTAAAAACTATTATCTAGAATTAAATTACGTGCAATCTTACACTAAAATGCAATGACATTCTACATGAATTATGCATGATGGTTTTTTTTTGGTTTTTTTTTTTATTAATGGCGAAATTAAAATTTAACATGCAAATCAAATAATAATAAAACTAACAATCTAAATGAATATGCTTTCTTTTTGTCTTCTTTTTCATGATTCAAAATAAAATCTTAACCCTAAACATGCAAAATAAGAAAAGCAAATCTAACTATAATTTCCTTTTCCTTTTTTTTTTTTAATTTTCGAAATTAACAAACGCCTAATAATTAAACATGCAAATAAATAAAAAAAGCTAACCACCTAAATCAATTGATTTTTTTTACATTTTATTATTAAAATGAAATTTCTATCATGAGCATGCAAACCCTAAAACTACATTTTTTGATCTTTTTTTTTTTTTTTAAAAAAAGAAAATTAATTCGAGATAACACCACAGCAAATCAAGCAAAATTAATACCCTGAATTGACGAACCGTATCTCGCACGTGAGATCGGGTTGGCCAATTTCACATAAATCACGAATCGGATCTCGGGCGGGAGATCGGATTGGCGATTTTTAAGTAATTGCGAGTCGGATTTCGGGCGCGAAAATCGACGACAATTACTAGTTTCAAGGCAATTTCATAACATGTAACCTCAATTTCACATAAAAGGATAATTAAACTACAAGAGAACAGATAAAATAAAGCAATAGAAATAACAAAAAAAAAAGCAAATAGGTAAATAAGTAAAAAGAACTACCTAAATTGTTTTTTTTTTTTCTTTTTTTTTTTTTCTCTTTTTTGTTTTGTTCCCGCGCACGACTTGGCAGCTCAATCAATTGAGGAGCAACACCGGTCGAGCTCCCGGGGGGAAGACACCGGCGAGGATGGTGTGGCGCGGGTCGCCCAAGCAAAGCGGGGCCGGCGGTGGCGGACGGAGATGCGGCTAAGAGCAAAGAAGGCGGAGGCACGGGCCGGTGCGGGGCGGAGCTTCGGCGTCCGGTGGCGAGCGGGCGAGGCGCACTGTTGATGCGAGTGGTGGAGCTCGGGGCTATTTGTTGCGGAGGAGTTGGGCTGCCGCGGCGGTTGCTGCGGGCGTCGGGGGTCGGTGCGGCGAGGAAGCCGAGGCGCGGCGGTAGTGCTGCCGATGCTCGGGAGGAGACGGTGAGTGGGGGTGCCGGATCGCAGAGGCGCCTGCTGGTCGCGTCGTGCGGAGGCGCGGCGAGTGGGCTGAGGTGGCGGCGTCCGGCGGAGCGGGAGCGGTGACAGTCCGACAGGCGGGGCCGGCGAGGCGGCGTCGCGGGGAAGCTGGGCTGCTTTGTGCGTTGCGGCGGGAGGCCGAGGCGGGGCTTCCCGGTCGACAGGCGGCGCGGTAGGGGCGACGGGATCTCGGGCTAGTGCAGCTCGGTGGCGTCGGTGCAACACGGGTCGTCGGATCGGAGGGCTGTCCGTCGGGCTCTGTGTTGAACTCGAGCGTCGCGGGCGTGAAGCGAAACGCAGGGAGGCGGGCGCGCGGCGCGTCGGGACCGAATCGGAGGCGCAGCGACGGCGGGGTGGAACACCGGACGGCCGCAAGGCGAGCGAGATGCTGCTAGAACGGTGGTGGCGGAGGTGCGGGCGCGAAATCGGCGCGGATGGAGTCGCGTGCGCAGGGTGTGGAGATGTGCCTGGTGGAGCCAAATGCACAGCAAAAGGGAAAAAAACCTTTGAGAAGATGAACAGTAGGGGTCAAATCAACCCCTACTTTTCACTTTTGCTTTTGCTCTTTGCTTCCTCCTACGCACGGATGGCTTCCCCTTTTTTTTTTTTAATCCCTTCATTTCTCTTCACTCGTGTGTCTCTCTATGGGCTCACTTTTTTAATATTTCTCACAAACTTCTCCCTTTTTTAATCGAAGGAGAGGCCTCTCACCATGAAATTTCGCTCTCCCCCGACTTCACTCCCCCTTGCGTATTTATAGGCTCTTGAAGTCCAACCGACTTTAGTGTGAATAGGAGGCGGCCGTAATTTTTCCTTGCTGTTCACGTCCGGTTCTTTTTTCAAATAAAGAGGCCACGCCTGACACTCATTAATTTTAGCCACACTTATTGACTTTTCTTTGCTTGTTACTTGCCTCTTTCTTGAACAAATTTTTCCTTGCTTCTCCCTTCAGCAAATTTCTTGCTTCTCCCGACAACCCACACTTGAGAGAGAGAATATTATATAATATATATTATGGGCTCATTTTGCTTCTTTGAGGGTTTCTCTGCACGTCCGCCGAATTTGTGCGTGCATGCGCATGCATTAATGAAGGAGAGACAATGAACGTGCAATAACTTCTTCTTTCCTCATTTTTTTTATGTGTGTTCAGACCAACATAGAGAGAGACTGTCCTTTTGTGAATATTATCGACCACGAGCCGCTGCGTCTTGTTGCCCTTTTAGTATCGATGCAAAAAATGCGACTTCATGAAATGCAATTTTACTTTTTCTTTTTCTTTTTTTTTTTATTTTTATTTTTTTATGCAACTAATTACTAAATGATTGGGCAAATTTTAGGTGTCAACAGCTGCCCTCTTTGAAGGTGAGCTCGCGAGAGGTTGCATTCAAAGACAATATGATACCTAAATTTTGACCATGAACATGCAATGGATGATACTTTAGCGGGACCCTTTTTTTTTTTTTTTTTTTTTTTAAATGCAATGTCATGAATGCAAATGGGAGATATTGAAGAGGAAAGCATACCTGTAATTACTTACCAGTCAGAGCATTATGAAGTACGGGATGAATTTTTATCTGCTCGGCAAGTGTCCAGGTTCCTTGAAGAGTCCACATGAATTTATCCAACAGACGCTCAATGTTAGGTGAGATGCCTTGTTGAATTCAGATGACTTAAAATACCTAGATTCGCACTAAGGTATAGCGAGTAAGATAGACGAGATTTGAGACATCCAGATCCGGGATCGAGATGTCATGAAATTGGGGACTTAACCAATAGACACTCAATGTTAGGTGAGATGAATATTGAATTAAGAGGATTGAGAACTTAACCAATAGACACTCAATGTTAGGTGAGATGAATATTGGATTAAGAGGATTGAAATACCTAGATCCAATAGACACTAAGGTATAACGAGAAAGATCGGAAATCATTCATATCCAGAATGAAATGCTTAACAAAAAGTTTTGAGACATCCAGATCCAGACTGAGATGTCAAGAAATTGGAGACTTAACCAATAGACACTCAATGTTAGGTGAGATGAATATTGGATTAAGAGAAATTGAGGACTTAACCAATAGACACTCAATGTTAGGTGAGATGAATATTGGATTAAGAGGATTCGAAATACCTAGATCCAGACTAAGGTATAACGAGAAAGATCGGAAAGCATTCATATCCAGAATGAAATGCTTAACAAAGAAGTTTTGAGACATCCAGATCCAGACTGAGATGTCAAGAAATTGGAGACTTAACCAATAGACACTCAATGTTAGGTGAGATGAATATTGGATTAAGAGAAATTGAGGACTTAACCAATAGACACTCAATGTTAGGTGAGATGAATATTAGATTAAGAGGATTCGAAATACCTAGATCCAGACTAAGGTACAACGAAAAGGATCGGAAATCATTCATATCCAGAATGAAATACTTAACGAAGAGTTTTGAGACATATATCAAGAATTTGGGAATACCTAGGACAAACCTGGGATATTCGTGAAGGTCACTTACCTCTTGGTAGAAAGAAGTTTTGGGACATCGACAATGTACCTCAAATATTCATGGAGGTTTCTTACCTCGAGGCTTCTGAAAGGAACATGAATGTCAGGAGCTCTTGGGTCTTCGAGGAAACATTACCTGTCAGACATGATTAGAGCAAAAAATACATGCATTTACCAAAGAAGTAAGCAATTCAACACACTCCAAAGTCCACTGAAGTTTTTTTTTTTTTTTTTTTTTATTCAAGATTTGTGCATGATGATTTTGCCATATTTGCACCACCAAATTTCCACCGGGAGAATCATCGCTTAAGACAATTTTCACTCATGACATGGATTTTCAAGAATACCAAATGAGAGACTTTCAGTTAGAAAGGACTTTCACTCACTCTCATTAAGAAGGCTATTTTGTCCCAACCATTAATGTGGGATCACGGGAATCACTCAATCTTACTTTCATCATGTCAACAAGGGTTCGAGTGTTCTCGCAAGCGGTACGACCTTGTCAATCCGAGAGGCCTTTATCAAGACTGTAATGTGGGCTTGGTTAATGGCTCAACAAAGAGGGACTCTTCGAGTCAAGGCTAATGAAAGAACAATACTTTGCAATCATCTCCGGGCTTACAAGTCAAGTAACCTGTGAAATGAGATAGAAATAGTCTTGCTCGCACTTCTTCGAGCGATGCTTATAAACATATGAATTCCTACATTAACTTCAGTGCCTTAATCTGAAGAGACTTTGTAAGGGACGTAACGTAGGTTAAGTTCATGGGTTGAGAAATGAATGGATCATTAGGCTCAAAATGTGTATAGGGGGATGAGAATTGGTGCTCATCTTGGCATTGTCACGGGTCTTCTTCCTCACCATTGGGATTTTCCTCATAGGTACTATAAAAACTTGGCATTTGAGTTCTTTGAGTACCACTCCATTGGGAATACACCCTTTTACAACTGATAATCATTTATCTTGACTTTTTTCTTTCATTTTTTATGGGCATTGGCCTTGCTTTTACTAGGCACACTGCTTTTTCATGCCTTTTTTTTTTTTTTGAATAACCACGTAATGCTTTAACATTTGGGTTCTTGAGGAGTTTTCATTTTTTGTTGGCACTCGGGATTCTGCTGCTTGAACATTTGTCTTTTGCCTTGCCCCAGTGTGGGGGATGATCACCAATTGGGTTTAAATGAAATGAATTTACAAGCTCAAGGGGCTACGCAATGGATAAAGTGTGTAGGATAGAGAAAGAATTGCTCTTCATCATCCTAAGGCACTTAAATTACCGTATGAATTCAATGTAATAGCAATACTTGAAGATTGATGCAAGTGAGAACAAGAATATTCCTATCAATTTCCTCACCTCATGATGTCATCTTACCTCCAGTTCGCTCCAATGTGAGGTGGTTCTTGACAAGGGTAATTTAAAAATTATCCACGTGTGTAGGCTCAAAAAGGGTTTAAATAATGGATGATCATGTAGTGTTTGGGATAGAGAATGAACCGTCTCTCATCATTTCGATCATCGTACCTTTCGCGAGAAAACTCTTTACCTCACAGACATGGAACTTCCTACACTCATCTCACCGGTGTATGAGCAAGGGACTGTGTATAGGGTATGATTTGCCTTTCATCATTCTGACATGTCTCATTTAGCATGCTCAATCCATTCCACGTCATTCATTAACTTGATCTGCGGCGATAATCTTCAGTGGAATTGGTAATTTAAGCAGGTAAAACTATAATGCAAAAATTTCCTTTGAAAGGTTACAATTACTTCATGAACACAAAGAGTTTGCAGCTCAAAAAAAAAAAAAAAAAAAAATTGTTTTTTTGTTTTTTTTTTTTTTTTTTTTTTTTTGGAAACTTTGTTGCCATTTCCAGGGATCGAACCCTGATCGTTCTCGGACCCTTTCATTCCCCATGCCACCAGGCCGAGGCGCTGGTGGTGTCCTTAGGGCATTTCTTTTTTTAATTGAACTGACTTTGGGTCAACACGTCTGATATACCGAATCAAATGAATTCGATGTGTGTATGGAACATGGCCTACTTTTCTCCACAATTCAATGAAGAAATGAGTACCTTTAATTTACAACAACCTCTATCAAGGGTAATATTTCTTCACCGCATCAGAGTTAACAGGATTAGAAAACTCACGACCATCCATTTCTGTAAGGATTAAGGCACCACCAGGGAGTACCCTCTTCACCATATATGGACCTCTATAATTTGGAGCAAATTTGCCTCCAGGATCAGGAAAAATTGGCAACACCTTTCTTAGAACTAGATCATTTACTTCGAAGTGTCTCGGCCGTACTTTCCGATTGAAAGACTTGGCTACTCTTTGTTGATACGTCTGGCCATGGCAAAGAGCTTTTAACCTTTTCTCATCAATCAGGTTCAACTGTTCGAACCTTTGTCGTGTCCATTCTGCCTCGGACAATTCCACTTGGGATAAGACTCTCAAAGAGGGGATTTCTACTTCCACAGGCAAGACTGCCTCCATGCCATAGACTAAGGAGAAAGGGGTTGCCCCGGTAGATGTTCGGATCGATGTCCGATACGCCATTAAAGCAAAGGGTAACCTGTCATGCCAATCCCGATAATTCTCGGCTGTCTTAGCCAAGATCTTCTTGATGTTCTTATTAGCTGCCTCAACAGCTCCATTCATTTGTGGGCGGTATGGTGATGAATTCAAATGCTTGATTTTGAACTTCTGAACAACTCATCAACAAACTTGTTATTCAGATTTGTCCCATTGTCAGTGACAATTGCTTCAGGGACACCATAACGGGCGATGATGTCACGCTTAATAAACTTCACAACATTTCGGGCCGTGACATTAGCATAAGATGCGGCTTCAATCCACTTTGAAAAATAATCTATTGCCACCAATATGAATCGGTGCCCATTTGAAGCTTTAGGGTTTATCGGGCCAATCACATCGATCCCCCACATTGAGAACGGCCATGGCTCAGATAATTGGTGTAACTCCGTTGGAGGAACATTTATTTTATCTCCATGAATTTGGCAACGATGGTAACTTCTAACATGCTGTATGCAGTCACTTTCTAGCGCAAGCCAATAGTAACCCAGTCTCATAATCTTCTTGGCTAACATGTGCCCATTCATGTGTGGGCCACAAACTCCTTCATGCACTTCTTGCATGATTTGGGTAGCTTCTGCTTCATCTACGCATCTCAATAAAACTGAATCATAAGACCTCTTGTATAAATTCTTACCACTGACAAAGAATTTTGAGGCCATCTTCATTATGTATTTTCTATCGGCTGGAGTGCTTCCTTCAGGAAATTCCTGCTTTTGAATATAGTTCATGATATCGTAATACCATGGCTTCTCATCAAGTTCTTCATTCACGACCATACAATAAGAAGGTTTGGCTAGAACCTCGATTTTCAAAGGCTCAACTTCTAAACCATCAGTAACTTGCAACATAGATGACAACGTTGCGAGGGCATCGGCGAACTGATTATGAGATCTAGCCAAGTAGTCAAACGAGATTTCATCGAACTCCTTCACCAACTCTTCGAGGTACTTGTGATATGGCAGTAATTTGGCATCTCTGGTCTTCCATTCACCTACAGTCTGGAGTATGATCAGTGCAGAGTCTCCATATACTTTCAATCTAGCCACTTCCATTCCAATTGCGGCCTGAAGTCCGAGAATACAAGCTTCATATTCAGCTATATTGTTAGTGCATGGGAATATCAATTTCGCGACTCGGGTGATGTTGTCCGTGCGGGGATATCAAGATGCCCTTGACGTAACCGGACAAGTTCACAGCTCCATCGAAGAACATGGACCATGCATCTTCATTTACGGCCAAAATACGATCATCCAGGGGATAATCATCATCATTCAAGGTTCTAGGATTCTCGGCTAATATATCAGCAATTACTCGGCCTTTAACTGATTTTTGTGGTATGAAGCGCACGTCGAATTCTGAAATCAAGATCTGCCATTTAGCTAACTTACCCACCAGAGCTGGTTGATTAAACAAATACTTGATGGGATCGTTCTCAGTCACGAGAAACGTCTGGTAATGCAACGTGTACTGTCGCAGTCTATGCAATACCCATACTAACGCAGCACAAGTTTTTTTAGCATCAGAATATTTTAGCTCTGAGACAGTGAACTTTTTACTTAGGTAGTAAATAGCTCGTTCCCTATGATCCACGGGACTTTTCTGAGCTAACATCGCACCCAGTGACTCACTATGGATTGTGAGGTACAAAATCAAAGGATGCCCCGATATTGGTGGGACAAGAACGGGTGGACTCATCAAATATTGCTTCAGCTTATCGAACGCCTCTCGACATTCATCATTCCACTCAACTTGTACGTTTTTCTTCAAGAGTTTGAAGAATGGCTTAGCGGTCTCGAGAGTTGGGAAATGAATCGTGCAATGTAATTCAGTCTCCCTAGGAGACTCCGGACCTCCTTCACTGTCGATGGAGGTTGTAGCTCACATATTGCCTTGGCTTTAGACGGGTCAATCTCGATTCCTTTACTACTCACAATGAACCCAAGTAATTTACCTAACGCTGCCCCGAACACACACTTCGCAGGATTTAAACGGAGCTTGAATTCACGAAGCCGATCAAATAACTTTCTGAGGGTTTTGACATGACTTCTCCCGGGTCGGGTTTTTGCAATCATATCA
Organism: Eucalyptus marginata; assembly: GCA_014182565.1. NCBI lineage: Eukaryota > Viridiplantae > Streptophyta > Magnoliopsida > Myrtales > Myrtaceae > Eucalyptus > Eucalyptus marginata. The sequence continues at coordinate 34,732,950 of CM024585.1, forward strand.
TCGACATATACCTCAATTTCTTCATGCATCATGTCATGGAACAATGTAACCATGGCTCGTTGGTAAGTTGCCCCTGCATTTTTGAGTCCGAAGGGCATGACCTTATAATGAAAGGTTCCCCACGGGGTGATAAATGCTGTCTTCTCTTTGTCTTCAACCCTCATTCTTATCTGGTTGTACCCAGAAAAACCATCCATGAAAGAGAATAATTCAAATCCAGCAGTACTATCCACGAGAACATCGATATGTGGCAATGGAAAATCATCTTTTGGGCTGGCCTTGTTCAAATCCCGATAATCAACACACACTCGGACTCGACCGTCTTTCTTCATGATTTGGTACTATGTTGGCCACCCATTCGGGTACCTGCGAGACTTCGATGAATCCCACTTTGAGGAGTTTCATTACTTCCTCTTCTATCTTCTTTGAGAGCTCCGGTTTAGTCCTCCGAAGCTTCTGCTTCTTAGGGCGCACGTCTGGATTAGTGGGCAAACAATGTTCCACAATTGACGGATCTAAACCTGGCATATCAGCATACGTCCAGGCAAAGATATCCTGATATTCTTTTAGCAACTGAGTCAGGTGCTCGGCCTCATCTTGGGGAAGATTTGCCCCGATTTTTATCTCTTTGGGATCCTCGGTATCACTTAAATTGATAGTGACCGTTTGCTCGGGGGTGAGAACTTTGGGTTTTTCATGCTGCTCCCAACTATCTTTGTACTTCAATGGAGTCACCATTCGGCTCCTCGGGGTCTTCACTTGTCATCGCTCATGGTATTGGACTGAACCAATTTCACCACCTTGCCTACCATAAGGTTGCTCACGAAACATAAAATGGATAATTCAAAAGACAAACAGATTAAATGACATGGATGTCTTATCTTCTTTTTTTTTGAATTTTCCTTCCTTCCTTAGGATTTTTCTTTTTCGAAATTTTCTTTTTTTAAAAAAAAATTGGCAAAACATTTGGAAAACATTTTGACACGAGAAAGCATGATGAAGCCCAGGCCTCAGAATTCTCCTTGGATTTTCTTTTCTTTCATTGGTTGGATATCATCACCGGGCTGGTTTGGTATACCCCATCATGCCCTCAAAATAAAGCTTGTAATTGTAATTGATATTCATCAACCAAATTACATTTATTGGAATGGAAAGTACGACAATCAAAGCAAACATCAACTCCTAACAAGCGATATGCAAAATGCGATAATCAAAGTGAAAGCAAATCCTAGAAAACATTAAAAGCGATAAGATTCCCGCGCAGGGGAGTACAGAAAAGTAAATGTGTTACTCTTGTGGGCTAGCACCCATTTCCTCCGATGGTTCTTCGTCAATGACGCCTATAAAGAAATCATCGAATAGGGTCGTGATCCCTTCCATCTCATTATCCGGATCCTCTGTCTTTGAAGTTGTCGGGTCATCCATGCTACTCCATCCATCGGGTGCAATACCTCGGGTGTTGATCACTCCTCCTTCATCATGCATCATTCTAGCGGGGCCGGGGGAATGTCTTGCGAATATCGAAGAATAATGAGTTTTTCCTCTCTTGTTCATGTCCTCCCCCTCTTCCATGGTACCCTAATCCGGCGGAACGAGGCCTTCGAGGGGTTTCAATCGGATTCCGGATACCCTGTTCTTTTTTACCGAGTCCACGACCAGGAATAAAGCTATTTCCAACCATCACTCTTGCTACCATAACTGCTGCATTTGACACATCAGGGATGGGTGGTGTCGATCCTCGAGATGCATGAATAGTGGATACGAGCTCGAACGATTGGTAACTCGACTCCTCCCTAGGTTCTGGCTCGACATAAGGGATGGCCGTCTCATGATAAATCCGATGATCCTCCTCGCCATGAACAATGATTAGCTTTCCTTCGACAACGAATTTCACGCTTTGGTGAAGACTTGATGGCACAGCTCCAGCAGTATGGATCCAAGGACGACCTAACAGGAAATTGAATCCAGTAGGGATGTCCATTACACGGAAAAGGACGTTGAACATCACCGGACCTATTTGCAGATCAAGGTGGGTCTCCCCTATCACCTCTTTTCTTGTACCATCAAAAGCTCGGACGGAGGTCTTTGCAGCATTTATTTTTGAAGGATCTATTTTAAGGCGGTGAAGAGTTGCCAATGGACAGATATTCAAGGCGGACCCATTATCAATGAGTACTCGAGCCACATGGGAAGCCTTGCACTTGACAGATATGTATAACGCCTTAGTATGTCCCCTCCCCTCAAGAGGGAATTCTTCATCAGAAAAGGCTATTAAATCTTTGAGAAGAATCGACCCTACAAATTCCTCCAACCTGTTTACCTCGATCGTCTCCGGTACATGAACTTCACTCAAGACCTTCATTAGAGACTTTTGATGCGTAGGAGATGTTTGCAAGAGTTCAAGTAAAGAGATTTGAGCAGGCAATTTTCGCAACTGGTCGACCACGTTATATCACTCGCTTTGATTATAGCCAGAAATTCTTTAGCCTCTTCATCAGTAACTGGCTTTGCAGGTTGGGTATTAGCTTGAGCATAAGTCCGACCAGACCTTGTAATCAGGTCAACATCTAGCTCGTATGACCAGGGGACGGCTTTGTTATTCTTGTACTGATACAACTGGGGCACCTCAATTATTATCTCCTCATCAGTTGAAGGCACTTCCACTATCAGTTCTTCATGGTCGGAGGCGTCCTCAAGTGGGGGCATGTCTTCGATCAACGGATCAGGTTCACTCTTTTCAGCACTTAGCTCAGCAAATTCTTTCTCCCAATCAATGATGACTTGAGAGATAGTTGACACTATTCCAGTTTGATCAGCATACCCGATCATGCCAGCCTTAACCATTTCTTGAACCCTTTCCCTCATGGTAGGCAAGGGAGGATTCTCATTTGTCGGATAGTAACCAACTCTAACCAATCCGCTATAGATATCTTTGTGAGACATCTTCAAGTTCATCTTTTTGCCAGCATTGAACTCAAAGATTGCATTCACGTTTCCCTCGTGTTCCGGCAACGGATTCTTCTTGACATTTGGTTGGGTGGTACGGAAAGAAAATGCCTTAGTATCCAATAAATTTTGGATCTTGTGCTTCAAGGTCATACACTCATCAGTCGAATGGCCCACCTCTCCCATATGATACTCACATTTTTTGGAGGGATCATAATTGGAGAATTTTTCAGCATTGGGCCGCTTTGGTTCGTGGGAGATCAATCCCTTCTTTTGGAGTATCGGCGGGACTGAGATAGAGGACCGGGAAGAGGAGAGAAGCGCCTTTTGGTGAATTGCCGCGGTGCATGCACTCGACCTCCATCTTGCCGATTCCCGGGAACACGAACAATCGAAGGCTTACTAGGGGCTGGTTGCGCATATGCAACATTAACCACGTGGCCGGTTCTTTGTCTTTCTTTGCAATAAATCTTTTACTGCGGGGTTGGTTCATTAAACCATCCATCTCTTAGCCCCTTGTCTCGATTTGTTCACCCTTGGGATGAGTTGATTGAAGTTTTCAACATACGTGCTGGCCATTCGATTACGAAACTCGAATGGGAGGGTTTTGACAAACAACTTCATCAATTCTTTGTCAGTAGGTTCAGGAGTGATTTGGGCGGCCAGATTTCGCCACCTTATGGCATATTCTTTAAACGACTCACTCCTCTTTTTCTCCATTCGCTCGAGATCCTCTCGTGAAGGTGCAATGTCCATATTGAACTTGTGCTTTTGTTTGAGAAATGCATCGGCCACCTCATTCCAAGTGTCGAGGAGGTTTATGTTTTTCATAATATACCAATTCGGTGCAGGCCCGACCAAACTCATTTGGAATGTTTGGATCATAAGGGGCTCATTTTTGACATGTTGAGCCATCCTTACATGGTACATCGCGGGTGAGCTTTCGGGCAAGAAGTACCATCATACTTCTCGAACTCGGGCATTTTAAACTTGCTTGGCGTCTTAACCTTCTCATAAACGGACAAGTCAATTGGGAGTGAGTTTGCGATCCCCTTGCAATTGCTTCACTTTCTCTTCAAGTTTCGCAAGGCGTTCACCTTGCTCCGTCTTAGGAGTGCCGTCAGACTTGGCTTTCTCGGCAGTGATTGGAAGTATGTCATCTTCCAACTCAGGCATGTCATCATCAACCATCTGGACCTTCCTTGCCTGTTTTGGGATTATTAACTCAGGTAAAGCAGGTGCAGGAACTGGATTCACCCGGAGGGACTCGATTTGGGCAGTCATAAGTTGCATAGATGTAAGCAACTGTTTAAGCTGATCCTCCACATTGGTAATACGATCACGCATCTCGGTTTGGTCAGCCATTTTAGCTCTTGATCGTGTAATAATGGGCGAACGTGGCGGATCCGTTATCACCTAAATTGTAGAAATGAACAAAATAAGTATCTCATATGAAACACGCCGGTCCATGGCAATGGTCTAAAACTTTTATCATTAAGGGAGTTTTTTTTTTTGACAATCCTAACAAAATAGAAGCTCGAAATGCCCTAAACAAATAAACTAGGGAAGTAAATGACTCATCTTCCTAAACATTAATCTAGAAATGAAAACAACAAGATTGATTCAAGCATTTCATCTAGCTTGATCAATATACACTCGGGACACCACTCGGCGCAATCGCTTATTCTCCTCTTGAGCTTTTTCAGCAACCCTTTTGAGGCGTTTGTTCTCAGCACGGTTGGTGATCTTTAGTGGCGCCTCTGGTATCTTTGGAAGTAACTCCTCTGGAATCTTGTGTTGTTGAATGTACTTAGTTGAGGCATAGTACTTCCTTTCTTTACCCTTTAGCTCCTCCTCAAGCCATTTGAGCTTTCGTGGATGACACATGTCCCACATTGATTTGATTGTGAGAATGGAATCTTCATGGTCTCGGTCTCCATCAATGAAATTGGCTCGGAGTGGATCTGCTTGCAATGCCGGGGGAAGCTCTTGCACAACTTGATACTGACGGGTCACTCTAGTTGGATAGTACTCCGTTGCTCCAGTGAATCCCAGTAGAGGGATTGGGCCAACACCTCCACATGAGAGTCTCGCCACACGAACTTGGAACCACTTAGCATGCCATAGGAAACCCTTGGAAGTTGGTTTTTCATGAAAGCTAACCATCTAGAATAGTGGTGATCGGTGCATGTTTTTGCTTGCTTTCAAATCTCAAAATAGGGTGATTAGAGTTATTAACATCATGTATAGTCATTAAACCACCAAACCCTTTTATATGAGAAAGGAACCAAATTTGCAAAAGCTCAGGAGAGGAATGGAAAACTTTATCACCACCTTCTTTAAATCGAGTGAGGGAAAGAAAAGTTTCAGTCAAAACAGTGTTTACAAAATTTTTTTTTCTTCCAACACTTGTTTAACTAATTGAGCAATCAAAGGGTTAATGGCATTCTTGCAATAAGGAAAACTATAAACCCAAAGAACGCTAAAAGGAAAACCCTTCGCATTTGAAATGAATTGCCATTTTCAAAACATTCTTTTAGAAAAGATAAATGACATGTATTGCGGTGAGCTTTTAAAACCTTTCTTACATTGTCCTCCTTAATTCTTAAAAAATCGGACAAGGCCACAACGGGGTCTATTCCGATAGGTGGGCTAATTAATTCAGCTTTCAAAGATTTCCCTATGGCAGTGCTATACTCTTCCAAGGTGGGCGTGAGTTCATGCTTACCGCCGAAGATGAAAGTAGAAGTCTCGGGGCACCAACAATGAGCAAGTGCTTGGATGAGGCCGCCATGGATGTTGATATGCAGCAGTGGAAGTAGTCGACCAATGTGCGACTCTACGAACTGACGGCCAGGTTGGTCTAACTTGTCCCACCAGGTGCTAAGCTCTTTCCTTCGGAGGGAGAATAATCCGAATGTCCGATATCCCCATTGTATATTGATCAAGACTCAGGACAATCCTAATGCCATGGACCGACAAAATAATATGATGAAGTAAGTAAATTGCAAGAGTGTGAAAATTTAGAGAACTTACTTTACCGATGAGGGGCAATCGCATAGACATGCGCATGGTAAGTGGCACGATTTCTAACCTATAAGGCTTATCAAACTGAAGCCACAAGGATGATCGGACTAGCCGCGGGCGTGCGGACTAAATCGGGTCCTCAAGACTTCGGCTTGGTCAAAGAGCCGACCCAGGTCGCGGGCATGCGGACCGAGGTGGGTACTCTTGACACCAAAAAGAAATTTCGGGATCGAGATGGGCGACTCGTACCGCGAGCATACGGTCAGAGTGGTATCCATCTCGATACCATCCTAGATAATCCTATGCGGCCCAGGTCCGGCGGCGGGTTGTGTGTGGTATAGTGTAGTGCTAAATGCAAGGCATGCACAACAGTTTAAATCACACAACACTTCAATAACTTGAATTTAAAACATTCATTCCCAACTCCAACCTGCAAGACAAGGGTTAGCAAAGACTACTCCCCTTATATCTCCCAATCTGCAAAAACATTTAACACCTTAAATGTTAGGGACGTACACAGGATCCTTGCTGCCAAACAAAAACTTTTTTTCAAAAAAGAAAATTGGCCTAAGTCCACTAAAGTCTTAAATCAAGTCCCCAGCGGAGTCGCCAAGCTGTCGCGACCTAATTTTTCGGGTGTACCACCTAAAACTAGGTTAATGGACTACTAAGCTTAAAGGCTTAGCTCGGGCTCTCCCAAGCCCATACCAATTCGCGACTTAGGTTTGAGTTCTTAACATGCAAATGATTTTCAATTAGGAGTCGCCACTAATCTATTTTTGGTAGGTCGATTAGACACCTAAGTAAAATAAAGGGAGATTTATTTTACTTCTACGAACCAGAGAGACTAAGGGTACGGGGACTTGGTTACACTAGAATTTTCTAATGCCCTTTCGTTACCATTTCTTTTTTTTTTAAAATGTTTTTGCAGGCAGCTTAGATTTATTTTAACCTAGATTTCTAGTATGTCAAAAGGTGATCACACGGGTGCTCAATCATTATTGAATATGCAAATAAGAAAATAAATAAATTGCATCACACAAAGCAAACATTTTTTTGGTTTTCTTAAGAGTTAGAAAAATGCATTTTTAGCTAAATGACATGATTTTACTAACATGTAAATTCAAATTAAATGGGCCTAATATGCAATCTAGTTAACATGCACCTCATGACCTAATTTACTAATGAACATATTCTAATTAAATAATCCTATTATGTGAACTAGTTAATATGCACCTAGTATTTTTGTATTTTTTTTATTGAAATACAAAATAAATAAAAACCCAAATTAAGCTATCTAAAAAATAATTTTCTAATTCATTTTTGGGATTAATTTTGACTTAAACCCTATTATGTCTTAGAAAAATATTTTTTATTATTATTTTTTTGTTATTTTTTTTATGAGAATATAAAAATATGCCAATTTTATCTAAGACTCTATAAAAAAGGTTGTTTAAGATTGACCCTAACCTATTTTAAAAGATATCTAAAAATGCAATTCTAAAAATATAATCCAAAAAAAAAAAAACTAAACCTACGTGTCTAATTTATTAAACCTACATGTCCTATATGCTCATGCAAGACTTTGATTTTTTTGATTTTTTTTTATCTAAACTTATAATAAATTAAAAACTATTATCTAGAATTAAATTACGTGCAATCTTACACTAAAATGCAATGACATTCTACATGAATTATGCATGATGGTTTTTTTTTTTTTTTTTTTTTTATTAATGGCGAAATTAAAATTTAACATGCAAATCAAATAATAATAAAACTAACAATCTAAATGAATATGCTTTCTTTTTGTCTTCTTTTTCATGATTCAAAATAAAATCTTAACCCTAAACATGCAAAATAAGAAAAGCAAATCTAACTATAATTTCCCTTTTCCTTTTTTTTTTAATTTTCAAAATTAACAAACGCCTAATAATTAAACATGCAAATAAATAAAAAAAAAGCTAACCACCTAAATCAATTTTTTTTTTACATTTTATTATTAAAATGAAATTTCTATCATGAGCATGCAAACCCTAAAACTTTTTTTTTGATCTTTTTTTTTAAAAAAAAAAAAAGAAAATTAATTCGAGATAACACCACAGCAAATCAAGCAAAATTAATACCCTGAATTGACGAACCGTATCTCGCACGTGAGATCGGGTTGGCCAATTTCACATAAATCACGAATCGGATCTCGGGCGGGAGATCGGATTGGCAATTTTTAAGTAATTGCGAGTCGGATTTGGGCGCGAAAATCGGACCGACAATTACTAGTTTCAAGGCAATTTCATAACATGTAATCTCAATTTCACATAAAAGGATAATTAAACTACAAGAGAACAGATAAAATAAAGCAATAAAATAACAAAAAAAAAAAAAAAAGCAAATAGGTAAATAAGTAAAAAGAACTACCTAAATTGTTTTTTTTTTTTCTCTTTTTTTTGTTTTGTTCCCGCGCACGACTTGGCAGCTCAATCAATTGAGGAGCAACACGGGTCGAGCTCCAGGGGGAAGACACCGGCGAGGATGGTGTGGCGCGGGTCGCCGGCAAAGCGGGGCCGGCGGTGGCGGACGGAGATGCGGCTAAGAGCAAGAAGGCGGAGGCACGGGCCGGTGCGGGGCGGAGCTTCGGCGTCCGGTGGCGAGCGGGGCGAGGCACGTATTTGTTGATGCAGTGGTGGAGCTCGGGGCTATTTGTTGCGGAGGAGTTGGGCTGCTGCGGCGGTTCTTTGCGGGCGTCGGGGTCGGTGCGGCGAGGAAGCCGAGGCGCGGCGGTAGTGCTGCTGATGCTCGGGAGGAGACGGTGAGTGGGGTGCCGGATCGCAGAGGCGGCTGCTGCGGGTCGCGTCGTGCGGAGGCGCGGCGAGTGGGCTGAGGTGGCGGCGTCCGGCGGGCGGGGAGCGGTGATCCCGGTCCGGAAGGCGGCCGGCGAGGCGGCGTCGCGGGGAAGTCGGGCTGCTGTGCGTTGCGGCGGGGAGGCCGAGGCTGGGGCTTCCGGTCGACGAGCAGCGGTAGGGGCGACGGGATCTCGGGCTAGTGCAGCTCGGTGGCGTCGCGTGCAACACAGGTCGTCGGATCGGAGGGCTGTCCGTCGGGCTCCCGTGTTGAACTCGAGCGTCGCGGGCGTGAAGCAGAAACGCGGGGAGGCGAGGCGCGGCGGCGTCGGGGACCGAATCGGAGGCGCAGCGACGGCGGGGTGGAACACCGGACGGCCGCAAGGCGAGCGAGATGCTGCTAGAACGGTGGTGGCGGAGGTGCGGGCGCGAAATCGGCGCGGATGGAGTCGCGTGCGCAGGTGTGGAGATGTGCCCGGTGGAGCCAAATGCACAGCAAAAGGGAAAAAAAAACCTTTGGAGAAGATGAACAGTAGGGGTCAAATCAACCCCTACTTTTCACTTTTGCTTTTGCTCTTTGCTTCCTCCTACGCACGGATGGCTTCCCCTTTTTCTTTTTTTAATCCCTTCATTTCTCTTCACTCGTGTGTCTCTCTATGGGCTCACTTTTTTTAATATTTCTCACAAACCTCTCCCTTTTTTAATCGAAGGAGAGGCCTCTCACCATGAAATTTCGCTCTCCCCCGACTTCACTCCCCCCTTGCGTATTTATAGGCTCTTGAAGTCCAACCGACTTTAGTGTGAATAGGAGGCGGCCGTAATTTTTCCTTGCTGTTCACGTCCGGTTCTTTTTTCAAATAAAGAGGCCACGCCTGACACTCATTAATTTTAGCCACACTTATTGACTTTTCTTTGCTTGTTACTTGCCTCTTTCTTGAACAAATTTTTCCTTGCTTCTCCCTTCAGCAAATTTCTCGCTGCTTCTCCTGACAACCCACACTTGAGAGAGAGAATATTATATAATATATATTATGGGCTCATTTTGCTTCTTTGAGGGTTTCTCTGCACGTCCGCCGATTTGTGCGTGCATGCGCATGCATTAATGAAGGAGAGACAATGAACGTGCAATAACTTCTTCTTTCCTCATTTTTTTATGTGTGTTCAGACCAACGAGAGAGAGACCGTCCTTTTGTGAATATTATCGACCACGAGCCGCTGCGTCTTGTTGCCCTTTTAGTATCGATGCAAAAAATGCGACTTCATGAAATGCAATTTTACTTTTTCTTTTCTTTTTATTTTTATTTTTATTTTTTATGCAACTAATTACTAAATGATTGGGCAAATTTTAGGTGTCAACATTATTTAATTAATTTTTGGAATAAAATTAATTATTTAATAAATTCTGAAAATTATTTCGGGACCCTAAATTCGTAGAATTTCGTGTTGATCGGGCTGTGTAGTTAGATTATGGATTTGATGAGTGGATATTGTAAATTGAGTGTTGATTGTGAAAAATATGGATTCTATTCAAAAAATCCTAGGTGTCGGGTTTTGACACCGAAAATAGATTTTATGTATAGTATCAAACAGTGGGGGTTTGAAAAAGGAATATATTGGCTTTTGTGTAGTCAGATTATGTGTAGTCAGATTATGGATTTGATGAGTGGATGTTACAAATTGAGTGTTGATTGTGAAAAATATGGATTCTATTCAAAAAATCTTAGGTGTTGGGTTTTGACACCGAAAATAGATTTTATGTATAATATCAAACAATGGGGGTTTGAAAAAGGAATATATTGGCTTTCTAGTTCGAATTGACGTATACCCACGCACGACTACTTTTTCGGATGTTTTTAATATGAAGGAAAGAGGCTAGGATTACCATTTTAATTGAGGCAATTGAATGAAACGCATGTTATCCTGGGCCAACCTTGAATTGTCGTGTGCTGGTTAAGAGAACCCATCCCCGGTGTGTGTCGATGGATGTTAGCTGTCCCTGGTGTGTGTTAGTGGACTCGGGTCGCAGTCGATTCTGGACCTATACTCCTTTGGGAACGCCGTCGACGTAGTGACGAAGCCGTGCTCCAAGGTAAGGAGGCGATGCCTGTCATTAATGTCAGTAGATAGCCAAACTATGAGTAGGCTATGCCCTTGTGTGGCAGTGAATAACAATTGGAACGCATGCTGAGTATTATTGATGCGTCGAATTATGGGACGAAATTGTGTGGCATGGTATGGGACGTATCATAACGGTTTGGTCTTATAATCCTGGACTCCTGTGGTTGTTTGAAATGATATAGTTGGTGTTCCAGTTGTTTAAGTTCTTATTAATATATGTGATTGAGTGATATGAACGTGATTGAGTGATTTGAATTGTGCTAACCTGCAGGAAGGAATTAAGGCGAGGTAAGTCTTCTATGTGGTGTGGCTAAGCCACCCTTGGGCATATTTTCTTTCTAATAGGGGTTTAGGGGGTTGAACTTGCTGAGACAATGTCTTACCCCGTTGTGGGCCAAAATTTCAGGTCCTTGGTTGGCATTAGTGAAGGACCGGAGGCCCGAAGTGTAGAAGGAGAAGCCTGAAGAATTGACGATCCTATTGGACTAGTTAGTCATAGGGCAATTCTCTTTCGTTGGGAGTCGATTCCTTTTTTGCAGACCTTGTTTTATGAACTTGTGGTTTAAAACTTGACTTAATAATTCGCCTTGTATATAATTGCACTATAGTTTGCAATGTATATAGGGGTGGTTGCTTTTAAAGTAGAATTTTGGAGTCCTACTTTCCTATCCCATTGTTTTATTGTATGGAGATTGTTTATATGCTTCCGCATGCGTATATTAAAAAGAAAAGGGTCGGCGATGTGTCTTGGGACGTCACTATTAAATTGACCAAGGAGAGGGATGGGTGCGTGCTCGAGGATCGGGGCGTGACATGGTTGTTATTAGATGAGCTTAGGTATAAATAGAGATCCTCCCCATTTGTATCATTCCTAAAATCTAACAAAAAAGAGCAATATGGAGCATCCTCTAAAGTATCTCTCCTCAACCCGTGGTGGGCTAAGTTAGTGTGAGCGAGAGTTCAAGGGGAAGGCCCATGCATTAGCTTTTTGTAAGGAACTGGGCTTTGGGCCCACCCAAGAGATACTATTTTGGGTCTTTAGCGCTTACCAACAAATATTGATATGAACAATAATCAACGGCGAAAGGAGTTGGATGGAGCTCATGTCTTATTCCCCTATTTCCCAAATCTAAACCTGCATTTATGCAGATCATTTTCTCTTCCCATCAAGATTCACCAATGTACTGAGTAAACCATCACAAATTTTTCTCTCAAATGTGCATTATATTGAGATTGTATTGTAACCAAGAGAAGGAATAGAAGATCAAATATGAGATTTCCTAAAACGCAAGTGCAAAATTGATCGGGTAGGATTCTTACCATGCGAACATTGTGAATAGGGCAATAAAGACTGATGCCTATGAGCTCTAGTGTTGGATCGACATGTTTCGGAAACTTATTGAAGACCTTTGGATATTCTTCTAGGGCTTTTCTCTGTTGTTGAATTTGATACCATCTTATAGTTTAAATGTGCAGTGCCTTCTCTAAATTTGGTAACAATTATAACCGAAACTATATTAAATTATGCATTGTGATAGTCATTCGAAGCATGATTTGAAATGAAACATTATGAAAAATTATTCTCTTGGGTACGAACTTTGTTGATTTCAAAACTTAACCTTTGTCAGGATTGTTAAGTTATTATTTTTTACAAGCAAAATAGTTGGAATGGGCGGCTAGCACTAGTGACCCCTTTCATGCGTCACCATGAGAGTTTTACATTCATCACGGAATGTTCAGCCTGAACGATAATCATGTCGCATCTCTTGTGAATCTAAAATCCAAGATTGGCGAGCCCCTTATCACAATCCTCATCAAAATACTACCACTCACGAAATATTTTTATTGACTTAACCCAATACTAACATGGCAAAGCTCCCCCTCGCGGTTAGTAGGAAGTAATAACCACGTGATTGACGTATTGGAAGTCCATTTCACATATCTATTAATTGCGTTACTAGGTTTAATTAAGAAACTTTCCTGAAATAGTGAGACATGCTTAGGTTCCACGTGTCACCAACGCCGACAGGAAATACAAATGATACCCGCGTGATTGGTGCTGCCATGATCTTCTAAAATGATACAGATCCATAAGTTCAAACCACCTTCAAGCCAGAAAATAAAAAGTATACGTGAGTAATGTGTAGTTTGTCAGAAGTGATATATCATTTGCAAATTGAGTAAACCAATCGAGACATTTGTATTTACTTTATTATTTGATAGTGAGAGTAGTGATGACCCAAAAAGAGTGAATGACAAATGGTAATGATTGAAGGATCGTGAGATTATTGGGTATGGGATAGTGATGTCAACTTCAAAATCCAGCATCTGAGATATTCTAAAATCTTTAAGAAAGATGGAGAGAAAAAAAAAAAAAAATCAAAGATTACATTGAAACCCAATTGACTTAGCTTTTAATGTGTTACAATCAAGGATAGTTACACCCCAACAATATTTATAGGAAATGAGGTAGTTTACTTTAATAAGAAAATTCACTATTATATTATAAACTAGTAATCTTAGAAAATATACTGAAAAAATTGAAAAATATCTAATAATATCTCAAATGGGGAATTATTTACCATCTTAATTTCAAACTCCCCTCAACGGAAGCATCTAGCTTATGTATGGCAGGTGCAACTCTCTTTCAAATTTTGTGACCAAGGCAATGTTTAAGGCATACCTTACACTAGACAAAAGCTGTTGGTACATCCAATGGATTCAATATGACAAAATTTGTGTATGTTGGACCTCACATGACAAAGGAATTGCAATCCACATTATCACTAGATTTGACAACGGCAGAAAAAGTACTTGATCACAAAATTGACACGTTCTTTCTCACATAACCTTGATAATATCGTGTGGAAATTAAATTTGTATTGCAACAAACTAAACTGTATCACCCTCCAACGTTCAATTTTGATTGCTAAGGAATGCTTGGCTCTGGTACTTGTAGTTGCTTAGAGACTTAATGGTGGCTTTGCTCATCGATTTATTAACATGAGTCCTATGGTGAAGAGTGTTCATGGTTGGCATTGTTAAGTGTTGACAAAGTTGGGTAGTTTGTGAAAGGTGTGGCTAATGACAGCGAGGCACAACTCTCCCTAACAATAAGTAGAGTTGGAACAAAGCTCAACGCCTTGATAGAGTTGAAAATGTTGATGTCACCAGTGTCGAGAAGGGATCATAGATGATGATCGTTGCAATAGAGACCATAATTGAGATTGTTGGGGAAATTTGTTTGGTGATGAAGATAGAGAAGTAGTAGTAGATCTTTGATACTTTGATGTGTGATGACGATATACTGTCCTTAAGGTATTATTTGTCCCCACTATTGTCGTTATTGCGTTTAGAACAAGTATACCTCTAAGATATACACCGAAGCTATAGAGAATTAGGTTCAACAAGTACTCAATTTCTCTTGGAATTTTTCCTTGAATGTGTTAAGGTTTCATGTATGAAAATAGTTGTAGTTATTATAAATAATATGTGAATTGGTGTCTATTCAAGGAAAACCAATTAACATATCTTTGGGAAATAGGTATCTTATTCCCAACCATCACCACTCATCATGTCAAGAGTCACTTCTTTTTAGAACTACTAATAACCTTCTTTTAGGATGAAGAGTTACTTCTTTTCATAATCAAGAGTCACCTCTTCTTTGATTAAGAGTGAAATCTTCTTTAAATTAAGAGTCACGTATTCTCTTAATCAAGAGACAACTCTTTATGATAACAAACTATTTCAATAGAGATGATGTAGCTCAGACAAGATGATGGTCAGCTTGCTTGCTGGCTTGACGGTGAAGAAGACAAAATACCTTTTCTCACATAGTTGATTTAAGACTGACTGCAAATAATTGTTGCGCGATGTCATATCACTTTATACTATGCCATCATGAAAGCTCCAACTTATGGTACTCTTGTGTTATTTCTTTCCCTGATATAACTAACATTAGTAGGTGAGTTTATCCTATGTTTGGAGAATAAGTGAAAATATTGCTTGTTGACAACAAAACTCTCAATGAGAAGAGAGCTGCACCAATTTCCAATCATGCACTGTCAAGAGAATTCGAAGCAACTCTTCTCAAACTTTTCATAAAACGTATTTATGCTCTCTCCCTAAAGAGTCACTTGTGGTTTTATCATTATTGAACCAAACAAATGTACTTGCAAGCTTAGCCTGGCAAAACCCTTAATAATGGTGCACAGAGAAATTATACACAAGAACGATTAATCCATTCTTGAGGTCAGACGAGTAAGTGCTGGTCTGAATATGACCCCGGCTCAAACGGAAAAGACTTGTTCCGCCAATGATAGGCATTTCTCTCACCTTCAACGAGAGGAAATTCCTCCCCATAACGGTCAAACTGCTCCCATTGTACTTCCCCTTTGTGAATGAAGGTCATGGACATTGACAAGACCATCTCGCTTTGGGATGTGAACGCCACCAGGCCTGAACCCTACCCATGTTTTTCTAGCTCGTCTCAGAGCCCACGGTCACCGCATCATCGACAACTACTACTTGACCGAAAAACGTGGCGGACTGGTTGGTCGTCGGCGCCTGGCTATGGTTGTGACGGTGGCATTGCTCCCGGCGAATATGTTCTGCACATACATGCGAAAGCGAGTGAGCTTCTCGCACTTGGAGCTTAGGATTTCGGATTTCATTGCGAGTGCGGTGGAAGAAACAAGGAATGAGAAGAGAAAGAGCTTCGTTAGGGTTAAGGCCATGGCGGTGGGAATTGGGAAGGGAATGACTGGCTAGACGTAGTGACTGAGAAGAGAAGTGAGAAAGCTAGTTTTGGTTGCTCGAGTTCGCAATGTAGTAGTTTCATTTCATGCATTTTACAGTGCCCAAGTGGGATTCTATCCATGGATCAAGTGTACGCACATTTTTTATGCTATGCGAGAAGATATAATTAGCTGCAGGTTATGAAAACGAGATTTCTTTATCTTTAATTTCGTTTCCTTATGTTTTCGCTTTCATCATGTATTTTAATTCCTTAGAATTTCGTTTTGATAGATTTTTCTATTCCATGTAATTTCACTTTACTTCCAATTCACAGTAGCGTTAGTGGCCCCCTCTAGATGTCATTATAAGGTTTCCACATCCACCACAAAACGTTGGGTTGCCCATCCTTATAATTCTACAAAGATGCTAATAATCATGAAATCTTTTTATATGAGATATGTCGTGATTATGCAACGTAACACAGGCCAAATTGTCAAATTCTTCATAGCTATAGCTACGATTTGACAAATAATTTTACGAGCATGTTAGTTTATCAAGATTGGAGGAGCTCAAGCTTGACTCACTAGCATCCTCCAAAAGGATATGGCACGGTAAACTTCCTAGAAGTTCTTTTTGCAAATTAACCTATCTCAACCTTGAAAGTTGCTCCGACCTACTCCATGTCTTCCCTTCCACAATCTTAGGGAGATTGGAAACATGAGATGACTCACAACGCCAGTCAAGCTCGTGACCTTATGTCAAGTAAATGACCCCTTCCCCATTAAATCAACAAACTTGGTGGTTGCCTGAGTTTTTATTTTGGTTTTAACATAGTACTAATAAATTGGAAAAGATAGTGGCTTGCCCTCACCGTCCCTTAAAAGGCAATACCCCTGTGATTGACGTGTTGCGGGTCCCTATCTTCTATTTATTAATTGTGTCTCAAGGTTTAGTTAAGAAACATGCCCGACTTAATTAAAAAAAGAAAAAAGAAAAAATCCTTACAGGACACCAACACCGACGGAAAATACCAAATGATACGCACATGATTGGTGTGTTGTGATCTTTTGGAAAGATACAGAGCCATAAATTGAGTGAGTGCAATTAGTGATTAGGTTATCAGTAGCAAATCAACTCCGACAGAACCAAAAATCATTTTAATTAAGTAAACTAATCGAGCCATCGTATTCCAAGTCCTGGTTCGCTGACTCGGACTAGAAGAGACCGAGCAAGACGATAGAGAAAAAAATTGGCTAAATGTTGAAATCTCTTAGTCGATAAATTTAGTTGGGCGACAAGAAAATTGATTTTAGTCGACAGAGGATAGAAGTGAAAATAACCAAGTCCAGGAGCAGCATGTCGACAAATGAAGGTCGACTCAAGTGATAAAAGGCCACGATTGATGCCTGTGCGCTAATGTTACATACCCTTTGGAATGAAGATAAGTAGTACCCTGTTTATGTTTACTAAGTTCAGAATGGACAGATCGGCTTGACAACTAGGTCGATGAAGAAAGTTGATGCATCGGCCTGGTCTTTCATTTTGATGAAAGAGACGAAGCTATCAAGATCACACAGTATATAATTTGAGGACGGGATGAGCCATTTATCTGATTTCCAAGATAAAAGTTCTACATTGGATATGCATTAGCCGTGGATCGCAAAGACTATATCGAGCAACACTGATAGTTAGGTGAGTATTTTCTTTAATTACAAATTCAACTTAGAATAATTTTTAGTCAAGGAAATTTCATTCCATCCAACGACATCTTAAGTATTAATCAGTTATTTTGATTTACACGAACATACACACAGCACTAAAGAAGCTCTACTGACTATAATAAATTGTTTTATTTCTTAATTAATAAAATAGATACTCCAATCTTTTAGCATGACGAATCATTCCATCTCCATATTATACAAATGAGAGTAGTGATAACCAAAAACAGATAACGACAAATTATACAGGTCGAAAGGCCCCGACATTGCTGGGTGTTAGAAGTTGGTCTCCACTTTAACATTATTGAAGGGCAAGATTAACAAAACAAGTTGGTTTGACTTGATTGGCCAAAGCTGACATTTTTAAATCTCCCTTCCATATTTGGCCATATTATGTATAATGGTCAAATAATATTGTTTTCTAGTGTATATAAGCTGTGTATAAAATTGGTCACGCAAGCCAGTGAACATTATGATGATATCTCTATTGTTTCAATTTTCCTAATCAAATCATAGATTACAATGTCTATGTGGCCCATTTGCTTGCGACCTATGTACATGATATGATGAATTTCTCGGGATGCCGTAGGTGCAAAGTTCTGCAGATGTAACTTATGTACGAAGATCCACTTCTCGTTTTCTCAATTGGTTTCTCAACAAATTTCAACTTTTAATACTTTGATTATAAACATCACTTTACGATGGATTGGATGAATGAAGAAAAAAAGGGATGGAAAAACTGACGGTGCAAATCATCTTGGAGATCACAAATGTTATGCGTGTGGTCTTCATTTGCCATTCGCCTTAGTGTGTCCCGTTTTGTTGCGCCATCGCTGCACAATGTCTTATCACTTGCGACAAAATTAATCCCGTCATTTTGCAATGTCTCATCCAATGTTGGAGAAAAAAGTGAAAATTGGCTTGTTAATGAGTTAGCAAGAGAGGTGGACCGATGATTAATCATGCGCCGTCGACGGAATAAAAAAAAAATCTTCAAACTTCTCACAAAACCTTTTCATGCTCTCTACCGAGAGTTCAATTATTGTTTTTATTGTTATTGAACCAACAAAAAGCAACCCCCAAGCTTAACCTAGCGAAACAGTCAGTAGCGGTACACAAAGAAATCATACACAAGAACGGCAAGTCCATTCTTCAGGTCCAACGAGTGAGTGCTGGTCTGAATATAACCTCGGGCCAATCGGAAAAGACCAGTCCCGCCCACGATGGGCATTTCCCTCACCTTCAACGACAACAAATTCCTCCCCACAACGGTCAGACTGCTCCCGTTATACTTCCCCTTCGTGAACACGAAGTTCATGGACATTGACAAGGCGATCTCGCTTTGGGATGCGAACGCCGACATGCCCTGTACTACACCCACGTTCTTCGAGCTCATCTCGGGGCCCACAGTCAGCGCATCGTCGAAAACCGTCACTAGACCGAATGACGTTGCGGACTGGTTGGTCGTCGGTGCTTGGGCTACGTGTAGGACGGTGGCGTTGCTGCCGGCGATTCTGTCCTGCACGTACACGCGGAAGCGAGTGAGCTTCTCGCGCTTGGAGGTTAGGAGCTCGGATTTCCCGGTGAGTACGGTGGAAGAAACAAGGAATGAGAAGAGAAAGAGCTTGGTTAGGGTTAAGGCCATGGCGGTGGGAATTGGGGAGGGAATGATAGGTTAGGTGGCTGAGGAAGAGAAACAGCAAAGCTAGTTTTGATTGCTATGTAGCGGTTCCATTTCATGCATTATATAGGGCCCCGAATTTGACTGTGTCCAAGGATGAAAAGTCAAGAAGAAGAAAACAAGTATGCACATTTATAGTGCGATAAGATATATAGGAACGGGTTATTTGACCATGAGATTATCTTTTCGGAAAAAAAGAAACAAAATGAACATCTTTAAGACACCTCACCTTAAACGTGGACCATTATTATAATAATTAAAGAAAAAGCCTGCAAACGCGTGCCTAACCCCCAGGCTTTTGTGCTTTCCAGACAATTTGAAAGAATTTTAATTAAAACTTTAACAAAACATGACTCATCTCTGTTCTCTCTCAGTACCTACCACATGCCACATCAATAAATAATTGATATGTATTTGTTGAGTTGGATTAAAAAAAAATAAAAATTTAATTTTGCACTTCTTCCTCCTCAACCCACTTCCTTTTTTTTTTTTTTTTTCCCTCCAGAACTCTTCTTGTAATTATGTTCGCGTATATTTGAGAAATTGAAAATAAAACAGAAATTACAATCACCGAGAAAAATATAATTCTTGCAATTGGAAGAAAAAGGAAAGTCTACAATGTGTTTGCATTGGTAGTATAATCAATCGGTTAGCTTAGGAGACATAGAATCCTCACATCTCATAACCCATCGGTATCATCTCATAAACTGTCACGACAACTAATCTATTGGGAGAAGAATGGAGTTAGACTTTAAAATGTAAACACACTATTTTTAAGGAATTATTTGCCCATAACATTATTAATGGCAGCAAATACAATAAAGTCTCAAACAAGAATACCGGATAACAATTCTACTATTTTTTCATGAATTGTCGAAGAAAAAAATTGAAAATAATGACAGGATATCTTTTGAAAGAAACGAGAAATGAAAGTTAAAAATATTGAAACATATATGTTGAATATATAAAAGAGAAACTTATTTCTGAATAGACACGGCCTTTGAAAGATTGTATTCCTCTGAAATAAGCGGTAATAAGTAACTGCCAAGTGAGACATATCAGCTCTTGTTTGCAAAACCTCAATGTCACATAAAAGCCGATACCTATGTGATTGTTGCCGATATTATCCTGACTTAAATACAAATAATGAGGGTTTAACTTTAGATTACACATGTTAACAAAAACAAGACCGGCCTGTACACAAATGTCACATATTCCCTAGAATGGAAGATGAATAATACCCTGTTAATGTTTAGTACGGGTTTAGATTGGACCAATCGGCTTGACAACTAGGCTAATGAAGAAACTCAACGCATCGGCCTGCTCTTTCATTTTGATGAAAGAGACGAAGCTATCTAGACGACACAATATAATTTGGAAATGGGATGGCTTGTTTATCTGATTTCCAAGGTAAAGGTTCTGCATTGGATATGCATTAGCCTTCGATTGCAAAGACGCTATTGAGCAACATTGATAATTTGACAAGTATTTTCTTCTATTACAAATTCGACTTGCGATAAGATTTGGTCAAAGAAATTTCATTCCATCCAACAACATCTTAAGTCTCACCGACGGCATCTTGTGTATTAATCATTCATTTCGATTAACATGAACATAATCATAGTGCTAAAGAAGCTCTCTTGACTAGAATAAATTGTCTTTGTTTCTTATTTAATAAAATAAATACTTTGAACTTTTAGCGCTACGAATCATTCCATCTCCATATTATACAAATGCGAGCAGCGATGACCACAAACAGATAACGGCAAATTATACTGGTCGAACAGCCCCGACTTTGTCGGGCGAAAGAAGGTGGTCTCCCCTTCAACGTTTTTGAAGAGCAACATTAACCGAACAAGTTGGTCGTACTCGATTGACCACAGCCAACTTTGCTTTATATAACTATATATTATATACATAATATAGTAAATGTTATCGTCAAGATGGTATTGTTTCCTAGTGTATATAAGCTGTGCATAAAGTTGGTCATACGCGCCGATAAACATAATGTAGTATTTTATTAATTAATACGTCCATGATGGGGTGCGATTGGCACGCACCATTTCGACTTGATATGCTACGATGAAAGGGTGTGATGGGGTCATATAAAAGATCCCTGAAGACAACCGTTGGAGTGGTTGGACAAACGTACGTTCAGAAAATTTTCTTCCTTTCTCTCCCCTTTCCATCAAGGCGTTCCATTACTTCTTTACGAGAACAATTTGCATTTACGTCGCGGAAATCGGGTGCTTTCCTCGTGATCGCATCCAGACCAACGTGAGGTAATATTGTTCGTGTTTTATCGGCAATTCAACGTTTGTTCCGGGGTTAATTCAAATTTGCACATCGGATAAAGGTAAGTCGTCTTCCGTCAACTTGAATTCCAACTCGAATTCGAATTAAAGCGAAGAACGGGTTCGGGGTCGCGTACACCCGTACAGTTTTGGCCATTTTTTGAAATAATTTTTTGGCCAAAATTAATTTTTGAATATATAGGGTGAAAGAGCTCGTCAAGACGAGTTCGGAGATGGGTCGAACGCCGCCGGACAATGCCGGACGCGCCCACATGTGCAGCCAGAAGCCGTTGCGCATGGGCGCCATGCGCCTGAAGCGCTGGCAAAGCGAGCGCGTGCGCCACACGCGCCGGTCAGTGAACCGGCAAGTGCGTGTCACGCGTCGGTCGGCGAACCGGCGCGTGATGACATCACAGTGACGTCACCCAACGGTCGGTAACCGCTGGGATGATGTCATCGATGACGTCAGTGCTGGCGGTAGTTGGCCGGCCGGTCACTGGTTGGCGACCCGACCCGACCCGACCCGACCCGTTGACCCAACCCGTTGACCAGTCAACGGTCGGATTGGTCGGACCGGCCAGGAGTCTTCGGGCTCACTGGCGCGTGCGACACACGCGCCGCGCACTCAGGCAGCGCATGGGGGCGCATGTGAGCTCTGATTGGAGCGTGGTCAATGGCGTTTGGTTTGTATGGATGTCCTCTACACTGTGGCATAATTATTTTTCATTTTTTTAATTTTATAAATGTATGAAAATGTGTAGGGAACCCTATGTACACGTTTTTTTTTTTTTTGGTTTAATGCATAGTTTATTCATTTGTAGCTTGTATTTTCTTGTGGTTTAGGAAATTCAGTAGCTAGCTTGTGTGCAAATGATGTCATATATGCTGTGTAGAGCTTGGTTCGATGATATCATGTATATAGTTTAATGTACTTGCAATTTTCAAGTTGCTAGAAAATTCGAATAATGGTAGGAAATCCATTACATGTTGAATTGTGTTTTTGATTAGAGTTGCTGCATGATTGTTATTTGTACGTTGGTTTACATCATGCTATGCTTTTGTGTTAATGGAAAAATGTAGAAATTACATGAGGTTATGTAATTATTTTTCCTAGTGGGAGTTTGTAGGTTGGTAGAATTCGAAGGAGTTCTCACCTAGAACTTAAAATTTGTGCAAATTAAACTAATTAATGATAATAGAACAATCGTACATAGAAGTTGATTGGGAACATAGTGAACTTTTGTTTCTGTGTCTTTTGTTGAATTATCATTAATTTAGTTTGTTTTTGCTGCAAATTAAATATGTGTTATTCTGAAAAATGTGCTAGTATTGATTCTGTGTCTATTATGTCAATGTGTTATAGCAATTGATTATGGCATCGGCATCCAAGACCATTGTGGCTGACCTCAATAAGGGTGAGAAGCTGAACGGTGACAATTATGATATTTGGCACCGAAAGGTTCAGTACATCTTTGATGAGTAAGAGGTTTTGGAAACCCTCAACCACACCATGGATGAACCTGAGCATGGAACTTCAGCTTAACACAGGAGAGATCTAGAAGCTTATTAAGCTTGGAAAAAGAAGAATAGCATTGCTCGCATCACGTTGCTGAGCTATATGCAAGATGATCTTATGTGTGAGTTTGAAAGTTATGATAAAGCTCAGATAATGTGGGTTGCCTTGAAAGATAAGTTTGGGGGTACATCTGCCACTAAGCTGAGGAGACTTACCATCAAGTTTGACACATACCGAAAGCGCCCAAATATAACGATGAGGCAGCATCTTCGGGAGATGTTAAATATGATTCGTGAGTTGAAGTTGGCAGGTCACTCCTTTACTGATGAACAGCAGGTTCAGGCTATTATAAGATCTCTTCCTGACAATTGGGAGCATATGAAGATCAATATGACGCATAATGAGAATATTGTTACTTTTAATGATATAGCGTGTCATTTGGAATTAGAGGATGAACGCTTAGAGGCTACAAGATCCTCTACTCATGCTTATGTTGCTGAATCGAGTTTGCGCAAAGTTTCGGGCTTTAAGCGCAAAAGGAATTCTCAATTCAACAACAAAGGGAAGAAGATTGATCAGGCACCTAAAAGGGCTAAGACCTTCCAACGCAAGAAGCGTGGTGGGAAGAAGGATAAGGCCAAGATGAAGTGCTACAATTGTGGTAAGATGGGTCACTTTGGTCGTGAATGCACTGAGCCGAAATAGACTCGAGAGCAACAGACCACGTAGCTAGAGACCGGGAAGCATTTGTGGAGTATCGTCAGATATAGCCTGGAAGAAGATGGATATATGTTGGGAATAACTCAAGAGTTGAAGTGAAGGGTATCGGCACATGTAAATTAATTTTACGTGGTGGTCGAAGCCTATTCCTACATGATGTCCTCTATGCTCCGGATATTCGACGAAACTTGGTCTCCATAGTTGTTCTTCTTAGCCTAGGTTATGTATTAAATTTTCGTGGTGATTGTGTTAACGTTTTGTATGGAACAGTTTATTATGGTTCAGGTCATGTATCGAATGGTTTTATGGTGTTAGACATTGACTATAATCAGTACAATGTTAATGTTAATGGTTGTTTTTCTTTAATTGTATCTTCTAGTAATGTTGAGATTGATCCAAGTACTTGGCATGCTAGATTAGGTCACATTGGGTTGCAAAGAATGCAAAGATTAGCTAGAGAAGGCCTTTTAGGGTCACTCACTAATGTTGATCTACCCGTATGTGAACATTGTCTAGCGGGAAAAGCAACTAGAAAACCATTTGATAAAGGGACTAGAGCTGAATTTCCATTGCAACTCATACATTCTGACATTTGTGGTCCTTTGAATGTGAGAGCGAGGCATGGAGCCTCATATTTCATTACTTTCATAGATGACTTCACGCGTTTCGGTTATGTCTTTCTGATCTCCCATAAGTCAGAAGCATTAGACTGCTTTAGACGATATATAACGATGGTAGATAATCAGTTGAACAAAACGATAAAGGCATTGAGAACCGATCGCGGACGTGAGTATCTATCGGAGCAATTCAAGGCTCTTTGTGATGAAAAGGGAATTGTACGACAATTGACTATTCCTAGTACTCCACAACAAAATGGGGTAGTTGAGAGAAGGAATAGAACCCTATTGGAAATGGTTAGGTCTATGATGGCGCAAGCAAATTTACCTATCTCCTTTTGGGGGGATGCATTATTGATTGCTGCCTATGTACTTAATTGAGTGCCCTCAAAATCGGTCACTTCCATCCCTTATGAAATATGGACCGGTAGAAAACCAGACTTAAGTAGTCTACATCCATGGGGATGTGCAGCTTATGTTCATGATTCTTCCTATAAATATGGCAAATTAGGTCATAGAGGGAAGAAATGTATATTTATAAGATATTCTGAACACTCCAAAGGGTACGTGTTCATAGGTGAACAAGCTAATGAGAGTGTGACCAAAATGGAGTTACGAGATGTCACGTTCTTGGAGAACGATTTTTCTAGTAGATGTGAGATTGATAAGGATTTCCAATTATATGAGATGGAAGATCCTAATAATACACCCACTTATGTTATGGAGGGAAATGAAGATTTACCTCAACATGAAAGACCCAGTGGGAGTGTTGCATCGTCTGACAAATTGAATTCAAGAGAAATTCAGTTGCGTAAAAGTAATCGTAAAAGTATTCCTCGTCGTCGTTTTGAGATTGAAGGGGAAGCATTTATGATTGCTCATAAAGATGATGCCGAGCTTAAGACTGTTCAAGAGGCTCTCTCATCCTCTGATAATGAAGAATGGAGAAAAGCTTTGGAAGATGAGATGGAGTCAATGAGGACAAATCATGTCTAGGACTTGATTGATCTACCACCCAATCGTAAGGCCATTAGAAACAAATGGGTCTTTAAGATTAAGCAAATGGCAGATGGATCCATTGAAAAGTATAAGGCTCATCTTGTGGTGAAATGTTATACTCAACAAGAGGGTATAGACTATGAGAAAACCTTTTCACCAGTTGTAAGGTTTGCCTTAATACGCTTTATTCTAGCCATCGTTGCGCATTTGGATCTTGAATTACATCAAATGGATGTAAAGACGGCATTTCTCAATGGAAAACTAGATGAGGAAATCTATATGAAATAACCAATAGGTTTCATAGCTAAATGTTAAGAGCATATAGTTTGCAAACTTTATTGCTTAATATATGGCCTTAAACAATCCTCTAGACAGTGGTATCTTCGTTTTCATCGAGCCATAACAACTTTTGGTTTCACGATGATCGAAGAAGATCACTGTGTATATGTCAAGCGGTCCGAAGATAAATTTGTGATTTAATCACTTTATGTGGATGATATTCTGTTGGCTGGAAATGGGGATAAGAACGCTTCAAGTGCCATAACTTGGCACAAAGGGACACTTAAGTGCCATAACTTATGAAAGGTACACTTAAGTGCCACATTCGAAGAAAACGGATTACTTAAGTGCCACTGCCAAAGTTCGGCCAAAACGCCTACGTGGCATTTTTCGGCGAGGCGAGCCAAAAACGACGCCCGTTTTGCCGACATGGCCAAATAATGCAAAAACGGCGTCGTTTTTATGACGTGGTAAAAAAAATAAAATATAAATTAATTAAATTAAATTTAGTTAAATTTTTTAAAATAATAATTTTAAAATTAAATTTAGTTAAAATATTTAAAAATAATTATTTTAAAATTAAATTTAGTTAAAATATTAAAAATAATTATTTTAAAATTAGAAAAATTTAAAAAAAAAAAAATTGAAAAAAAAAGGGGGGGAGGGGCGAGGGATTAGCCCTCAACCGCCGCCGCCGCCGTCGGGAAGGGCCGGGACGGCGGGGGAGGGTCGGCCGGGGTCGCCGGGCCCTAGCAAGGCCGGCAACCCCGGCCGACCGGCGACGAGGGCCGCGACCCTCGCCCGATGGCGGCCGGTGGCGAGGGCTCGCGACCCTCGCCGGACTGGGTGAGGGCCGTGACCTCGCCCGAGCCTGGGGGGCGAGGGCTCGCGAGCCTCGCCGCCGGGTCGGCCGGGTTGCCGGCCCCGGCCGTGGCCCGGCGACCCCGGCCGACCCTCCCCCCGCCGCCGGCCCTTCCCGGCGACGGCGGGGCAGCGGCGGCGGCGGCGAGGGCGATCCCTTAGCCGCCTCCCTTTTTTTTTTTTTTTTTCTAATTTTAAACTAATGATTTTTTAATATTTTAACTAAATTTAATTTTAAAATTATTATTTTAAATATTTTAACTAAATTTAATTTTTAATTTAATTTAATTAATTTTTATTTTTATTTTTTTACCACATCGGCCCAAAACGACGCCCGTTTTTGCATTATTTGGCCACGTCAGCGAGCAAAACGGCGTCGTTTTGGGCTCGCTTTGCCGGAAAAATGCCACGTCGGCGTTTTGGCCGGACTTTGGCCGGATTGGCACTCAAGTGATCCCTTTTACTCCGATTTTGGCACTTAAGTGTACCTTTCGTAAGTTATGGCACTTAAGTGTCCCTTTGTGCAAAGTTAAGGCACTCTAGGGGTCCGCACGTCGCTGGAAATGACAATGTTTTGGTTATTACTATAAAAGAATGGTTGTCCTCCAATTTTGAAATGAAGGACATGGGAGAAGCTGCTTACATATTAGGAGTTAAGATCGAAAGAAATAGATCAAGGAAACTCCTTACTTTATCACAAGAGTCTTATATTATAGTGCGATCGGAAGTTTGATGTATGCTATGATGTGTACTCGACCCGACATATGTTATGCCGTGGGATTGGTGAGCTGATAGCAATCAAATCCCGGTCAAGCACACTGGAAAGTAGTGAAGAGGATCCTGAGATACTTGAAGGGCACCATGGACTGTCGACTTTGTTACCGAGGGAATGATTTACGTCTATTTGGCTATTCAGATGCTGATTGGGGTGGAGACCTGGATGAGCGTAAATTGACTTCTGGATATACGTTCTTGCTCAATGGAGGTGCAATTTCTTGGAATAGCAAGAAACAGACATGCACAGCCTTGTCAACTATGGAGGCAGAATTTATTGCATGTTCTGCCGCAGTGCAAGAAGCATTATGGCTAAAACGTTTTTTGGAAAATTTAGCCACTGTCACCGATGTTCCAAGACCGGTGACAGTTTATTGCAATAGTCAAGCAGCCATTGCCTATGTGAAAGATCCCAAGTATTATGGAAGGACGAAGCACATTGACATAAAGAATAACTTCATCAGAGATATTATAGCGCAGAAAGAAGTGATTCTACAATACATTTCAACCAATAGAATGGTTGTTGATCCATTTACGAAGACTATTCCTAGAGACATATTCTTGACCCACAGGATGTCACTAGAATTGCGTAGAATGTGATATGTGTTATTGTAAATGATCATTGTTTCATGTATTTGTAGACATATGTATTGTATTTGTTTGTTTATTAATGACTTGATGTTTGATCAAGAAGTACAAATCCATTATGAGACTAGCACAAGCACACATATATTATTGGAAAGTATGTCAGCAGGTAATGATTGGCTCACTCACACGAGCAATCGCCTCAAGTGCTATAATTAGCACGTTGAGATGAGACGTTATGTACAAATAAATGCTGAAGAGCAAGTCTGGTACATAAAATATGTTGCCTTGATTGGAGTCAAGATGAGGTATGTGATTTGTTTATAATAAGACCGAACATGATAATCCCACAATCATGTATGCTTGTAAGATGCCGGATGTGAGTACTTAATTGGGCGCTATAGAAAGCGAGTTGATATAGCACTCGAGCTAAACATGAGTATGTGAGAAGCACGTGACTATGTTTAGGCTAAGATCCGTATAGTGGATATATTTAAGAAATGACATACGCTCTTATAGAAAGAGAAATCCACTATAGCATGTAATTCATACTACATGTGCATTGTACGACCGACAAGGGAATGTGAGTAAAATTATCCTTATTTACTCATCGTCTGAGCCCTTGAGGTAATTTATAATTTACCTCAATTTGTGCCCTATGTTACTTCTGACTATGTTCTCGAAGTGAAAGATCAATGTTGCTACTTTAGCATGTTACTAGCGGTCATGAATAGATATGGCTTTATGGGACGTGTCTAGGAAAGCAGTTGTTTTGAAATGAAGAGAGACATGAGTGCGAAGGAAGACTATTGTTGTTATACATCTATCACATGTATTTACTGGTCGACCTATTATATCGCCTAATATGATTGCGGATATAATTGTAAATACATGGTGTTTTGAGAATAATCAAGTATAGCCTTTAAGGGATAGGTATACTTGAATTGATGTAACAAAATAAGTCTGGGGCACTATGAGACATCGATTGTTTATTTCTTTTTTGGGTTGTAGCCATTATATCATCCCTAACAGGTGCATAATTTGAGCTCCCAAGTGCAGGTGTACTCACTAGTCGCACGGCTTACTTGCCAGTATGAATTGTTTTGTAAAGTTGATGAATGTCGAATGCCTTATATTCTTGTAAGAGAGCTATCAAGCCCATCATGTCCGAGTGAGAGATGTAGTATTTTATTAATTAATACGTCCATGATGGGGTGCGATTGGCACGCACCATTTCGACTTGATATGCTACGATGAAGGGGTGTGATGGGGTCATATAAAAGATCCCTGAAGACAACCTTTGGAGTGGTTGGACAAATGTACATTCATAAAATTTTCTTCCTTTCTCTCCCCTTTCCATCAAGGCGTTCCATTACTTCTTTACGAGAACAATTTGCATTTATGCCGTGGAAATCGGGTGCTTTTCTCGTGATCGCATCCAGACCAACGTGAGGTAATATTGTTTGTGTTTCATCGGCAATTCAACGTTCGTTCCAGGGCTAACAAATTTGCGCATCGGATAAAGGTAAGTCGTCTTCCGCCGACTTGAATTCCAACACATAATGATGATAATTGTACTGTTCAATCTTTACTAATCAAGTCATCACGGACGTCCATAGATCATAAATTCTATGTTGCCCTTTGGCTCATGACCTACATATCCAATACCATGAATTTCTTGGGACGGTGCAACTGCAACATTACGCAAATAAATATTACGTACGGAGATCCACTTCTAGGTTGGTTTCTCAATAGATCTCAATTGTTAATACTTTAATTATAAACATTGCTTTACAATGGCTTGAATGAATGAGAAATAGAAAGAAAAAGTTGACGATACCAAGGATCTCATCTCGTAGATCACAAATGTTATGCATGTGGTCTTCCGTTGGTTGGGTCCGCCTCATTTGGCGGGCTTAGCGAGTATGCTAAATAAAACAAACAAAAGAAAAATAATAGAAAAAAAAAGGAAGCTCAAAGAGTTAAAAAGTGAAAAGAAAGAGAGCGGGGACTGCTTCTGGCGTATGCCCATGTGCCCGAAGAGAGAGGGAGAGAGCGTCTCACCGAAGTGAGAGATGTTCGTGCCCTCACCGAAAGCTCACCAAAAACAGGGGAGAAGAAAACCAAATGGAGCTAAACTTTGCGATTCCGATTTGAAGGTTAAACATCGATAGAATTGACTCAAATTTGAGTACGTTGTTCATGAGATTGAGGGTTACGAGTTGATTGATTTCGTTCGTTGAAAATCTTCTCCAAATTCTCCGATTCCAATTAGGGTTTTCTTGCTCCGAATTTATTGATTCACCTTTGTGGTGAGAAAATGTGGTTATATTATTGATGTTGAGCTTCTAATGTGTGACTAGAGAATGCCACTTTGTATCCTACTATTTTTAGCGATTAGTTGGGCGGTTCATGATTTTTTCTACATTGGGTTTTCATGTTAAATCCTTGATGGTGTTGTTGGCTTTATTTCCTTATCAATTTGGCGTTATTTTGCTTATTCTAAGGTTATATATGGCTGGTTGTTGATGGGGCTAAATTAATTTTGGTCGGATTAGTTTTAGGTGGGAAATTCATCCTAGATTGGGTTTAGTTCATGGTAAATTATTGCCTGGTTCTCCCCAACATCTTCATTTGCTACTTGCTCTAGCGTGTTGTCCCGTTTTGTTGTGCCATCATTGCGCAATGTCTTATCACTTACAATATGCATTCAGGAGGACTCCAACTATGGTGCTCTTTGTCATTTCTTGCTATGTTATAGATAATGGTATTACGTAAACTCACCCTATGTCGGAGTCGGAGAATAAATGGAAAGCTCGCTCGTAAACAACAAAACTCTCGGTAACAGGAGAGCTGTACAGGTTTCCACTCTGGCACTGTTGACAAAATTGTAAGAACTCTTCCAGACTTCTCATGAAACCTTTTCATGCTTTCTCCATAAGGTTATGCTTGGTAGACAGGATAAAAGTCGAGATATGATGAAATTTACCATATCCCATGAATAGTTCCTGCAGAAAATAGGATTAACAGATACAAGAGGATATAGCCCAAATAAAAATATCTCATGAGAAGATAGGATATAGATGGATATGATTTCTTATATCCATGGCATAAAAGTTATTTTTCTAAAATAACACACTTCTTAAATTAAAAAGTTAAAGTAATAATTAAATATAAAATAATATTTTGATTCTAATTCTTCATTCTTGGACCCATTTTTCAGATAAGCATAAGTCTGACATTATAAAAAAGAAGTTTCCAAATAACAAAAAAATAGTAATGGACGATTTTATTTATTTATTTCTATTTTGATTTATATATTTGAATTTCTTTCTATTCTATAATATATATTATGTGCGTGCGTGTGTATATATATATGTAGTATCAATATCTATCACATATTTTAGGTACATTAGTATATTTATTATGCAATAATTTTTTTTATTAAGGAATGATGGAAGGAATAAAGAAGAAATAAAAAAGAAAGGAAAATAATTAAAAAATAATTAAATAAAAATGAAGTAGAAGAACCCTAATTTTAAATGAACAAATTCAAACTTGAGAGGGATCTTTTGAATTCACATTGCCTCCTTCTTCTTCGTATCTCTAGTTCATGATGAAGCCTCATGAGTCTATAGTTCTTTATTCATGTCAAAGCTTCATGTAAACAACAAGAGAGTCGAAACTTATTCTCCTCTGTAACTCTTCAGTTCTTGTCAAAAGTCCAAAAAAGCAACAAAAGAGGCGAAACTCCCTTTTGCCCCATAATTCATGTTAAATTTTCACGAA
Source organism: Eucalyptus marginata (assembly GCA_014182565.1). NCBI lineage: Eukaryota > Viridiplantae > Streptophyta > Magnoliopsida > Myrtales > Myrtaceae > Eucalyptus > Eucalyptus marginata. The sequence continues at coordinate 34,764,445 of CM024585.1, forward strand.
TGTGCGAGAGAGTCAAAACGCTATATTTTTCATAATCGCAAAAGTAAAAATTTATGGGTTTTCTTTTTTACTAGATTTGGCATTCATTGCTGATCTACCTTATTGATTTTATAGTTCGTTTACATTTCTTGTCATTATCGTACAATAATTATGAATTGATTGATGGATGTTATCTCTATTTGTGTAGTTGTGATTTTTTTTTTTTTTACTGGTGAATTATGAAATATTCTTATCATTTTCGTTTGTGCATTTTCAAGTTCATTCACATCGATGTGCTATTCATACCAAATAATAGGTATAATAGGATATGAAAATATTTGGCTTTATTATTACGATTCACTAAACAGTGAATAGAATATAGCAAAATCCTTAGATTTCATATTACATTATATTCAATCCCATATTGAATAGAAATACTGATGACTATATGCAGTCCAATAGTTTTATTATGTTTTTATTGTTATTGAACTACACAAGGACAACTCCCGAGCTTAACCTAGCGATACCGTCAATTGTCAGTAGTGGTACACAAAGAAATCATACAGAAGAACGAGAGCTCCAGTCTTCGAGTCGAATGAGTAAGTGCTGGTCTGGACATAACCCCGGGCCAACCGGAATAGACCAGTTCCACCCACGATGGGCATTTCCCTCACCTTCAAAAACAACTCGTTCCTTCCCACAACGGTCAAACTGCTCCCGTTGTACTTCCCCTCCGTGAACACGAAGTTAATGGACATTAGCACGGCCACCTCGCTTTGGGATGCAAATGTCACCATGCCCTGAAGCCTACCCAAGTTCTTCGAGCTCATCTCGGGGCCCACAGTCAATGCATCGTCGACAACCCCAACTAGACCGAATGACGTGGCGGACTGGTTGGTGGTCGATGCCTGGGCTACGTTTACGACAGTGGCGTTGCTCCCGGTGTTTTTGTCGTGTACGTAGACGTGGAAGCGAGTGAGCTTCTCTCGCTTGGAGGTTAGGAGTTCAGACTTCGCGGTGAGTACGGTGGAGGAAATAAGGAATGAGAAGAGAAGGAGCTTGGTTGGGGTTAAGGCCATGGCGTGGGATTTGGAAAGGGGAATGAAAGGCTAGACGCAGTGACTGAGGAAGAGAAATAACAAAGCTAGTTTTGGTTGCACGAGTTTGCAATGTAGCGGTTTCATTTCGTGCATTTTATAGTGGTGCAAGTGAGACTCGTTCCAAGGATGAAGAGTCAAGATGAAGAAAACGCGCACATTTTATAGTCCGAGAAGACATAATATAGGAATAGGTTGTGAACTCGAGATTCCATTATTGAAAGAATAAACAAAATGGATATCTTTAGGACGACCTCAGCTTAAGAGTTGACCATTATTACGGGAATTCAAAAAAACAGCCTGCAAACGTGTGACCAAACCCCCACGCTATTGTGCTGGCAAGACAATTTGAGAGTACACTAATTAAACCTTAAACAAAACCAGAACTCATCTCTATCAGAGGCCTCTAATGAAGATCAACTACCTCAGATCTGGCGCCATTGATTGTTATGGTAGTCTTGAGATGGCAGTTGAAGGAGGAGGAGACCCGCAGTAATGGTAGACGGACGGTGGCGACGGGACAGCATCAAAAAACATTGAAGCGGGGAGGGGGAAATGTTGATTATGGCTCGAGGTTAAACTAAACTGATCGGAAATTTGGCCCATAAATGAAGTTCAAGGAAACCAGACCAAATTTTGGAAAAGTCCGAATTGATTCTTGCTTACAGGATTGTTGTTATTGTAAAAATAAAATAAAATGGGAAATTAATTTCTCACTAGACTTTGTTTCTTTACTGAAATTGAAGTTTACGGTGACGTCAGATAAAGGCTCAATGTATTTTGCATATACATACATATATTATTGTTGAGTTTGGTTTGGTGTGCATAGTGAGCATGCCTAATATGTATAAAACTGGTGAAAGGCATAGAGAAAATGGAAAGTCAATGTCATTCATGAGATTCAAGAGTACAAGAGGACTTTATTTTCTTGTGACTTCGAGTTTAATTTAGCATTATAAGTGAGTGTAAATGAGTAATTGTAATATCATTTTTTACGATTATCGTAAGCCCATACTGTCAATCTCCCCCAATAGATTAGGCATATAGTTGAATCACGCATGTCCGTTGTATTTAAATTTTACTCATGTGCTTATTTGTTACTCAAACTGTATTGTTTGTTCACAGTTCCTCGTTCGTGTTACAAATTGGTACCAGAGCCTAGGACTATCATTAATTGATTATTCTCTTACAAAATTCGAGGTGTGAAGATGCATGTGCGCACGAGGCATTTAGAAGTTGCGGCTCTTCTGCCTAAAATTGCTCCTCCTTTCGCGAAAGGTAACAAAAGAAGTAAAGTCACATGGTCCATGTCTGTGGGAAAAAATAAAGGCGATTGTCCAGAATCTCACAATGCGATACAAAATCGACGACTTTTATAGCTTTAGTCATTCTACATAAGTTGTGTCGAGTTCATATGATTGTAGTGCAGACTACGACATTATTGTTGTCGTGTTCCTAGGCATATGCTCTCTATTGGTTAATCATTCCCTTTTGATTGCTACTCTCCTGCAAATGTATCTTTTCAAGAGGAAGTTCTTGCCTTAGATCCATATCAAAGGATCGAGTGCGCTTGAGCCATTGAATTTCTCAAAACTCACACATGGAACGAATATTAAATCCATATGCAGCTCAACGTGAGGTCCACGCAGTGACCCCGAACATCATGGATCGAGTCTAGGCAAGTGCTTTTGTTCTCTTATAGTAGAAAATTGTCTTTCTCTCTCTCTCTCTCTCTCTACATACTTTCTATAGTCCCTCTACCAATCCCTAATTGGTAGGTCTCTCTCTCTCCCTCCCTATTTCTTAACTATAGAAAAGCTTTCTTTGACTTGACTTATAATTTTTCGCACATTCATTTAAGGTTAACAAACCAGTATAGAATAATGTGAGTGATCCAACCACCGTAGACATATAGTTTACGAAATTGTTTTGTAATAAAATGATGTTATGAATTCTTGTACATTGAAAATATTAGTAGTTTTGAGTTGACTCTCCGTGGCATTTATCGTATGGTAATTGACGAAGTCCAAGAATACACCCTCAAACCCCATCTCTCTTTTTTCTTTTCTTTTCCTCTACCAAAATAGAGTAGCCAACTGATCCAATCGTTGATGCCTATTTTGCCACCCATTATGAGCACCGCCAATAGTGGCCACATAGGATGACTGGTGTCTATATGAACGGTTTCTAGCCAAAATTAGCCAGGTGGACTATATTGATAAATTGTCAAAGTGTTTATGGATATATTGTTGCAATTGAAATGTTTAAGATTAAATTGGTATAAGTGTAATTAGTTTAGGACTTTTTGGTACTTTTCCCCTTTCCAAATAAATTGGTCATGCTTGATTGATCATAGCCAACATTGTTAATTTCCCTTAATGGCCATATTTGGCCATATATATGCGCATGCGCCCCTTCCCAAGTGTATATAAACTTTCTACAAAGTTAGTCATGCATTCCAGTGAACAATATGATGATAAATATTTTGTTTCAATCTTTACAATCAAATCATCACATATGTCCGTTGGCCCATTTGCTCACGAACCTGCGTACATGATATGATGAATTTCTTGGGACAGTGCAGGGGCAAGTCGAACCCTTGACCTTACGGTCTGCAGAATGCAGGGGGGCAAGCCTCAACTAGCGCAACCATGCATGGGTGGGTATCGATACCTCTGTTGGTTTCTCAACAAATCTCAATTTTTAATGCTTCAGTTATAAACATCACTTTACGATCGATTGGATGAATGAGAAATGGAATGGAGAAACTAATAGTACGAAGGATCTCATCTATAAATATATATTATGTGTATTTATATATTTCGTATCTATATTTATTACATATATTAAGTATATTAGTATAGTCTATTATTTAATAAATTTTTTATTAAGGAATGATGAAAGGGAATAAAGAATAAATCAAAGAGAGGAAAAATAATTAAAAAAAAAAAAGCAAATAAAGATGATGTAGAAGAACCCCAAATTTAAATGAACAAATTCAAATTTGAAACGGATCTTACTAATTCATTTTGCCTCTTTCTTCTATGTATCTCTGGTTCATTTTGAAGCTCTGCGATTCCGTAGTTCTTTGTTCATGTCAAAATTCCATGGAAACGACGAGAGAGTCGGACTCCTTCTCATTTGTAAATCTCTAATCACGTCAAAAGTCTTTGAAAGCAACAAAAGAGTTGAAACTCCTTTTTGCTGTAACTCTGTGATTCATGTTGAAGTTTCATGAATGTGGCAAGAGAGTCAAAGCACTGTATATTTCGAAATCACGAAGGGGAACAATCATGTTAACTCTCTTTGACTAGATTTGGCGTTCGTTGATTGATCTAACTTGTCAATGTTATTATAGTTCATTTACATTTCTTATCATTGTTGAACCTGTTTAAAATATAGATCATACAAAAATTATGAATTTATTAATTGAGGTTATCTTTGTTTGTGCATTGGTGATTTCTTTATCAATAAATTATGAGAAATTTTTACCATCTCCATTTGTGTTTTTTCAAGTTTATTTACATTGATATGCTCGTTCATACTAAATAATGGATATGATAACATATGAAAATATATGGTTTTATCACTACGACTCATCAAACAATTGATAGAATAGCAAAATTCTTAAATTTCGTATTTCATCATATTTGGTTCTATTTTGATTAGAAATTCATACAACCAAAAGTAGCCTAAAGAGTTCAGTTATGTTTTTATTGTTATTGAACCAAACAAAGACAACTCCCAAGCTTAACCTAGCGAGACCGTCAATAGTGGTTCACAAAGAAATCATATACAGCAGCGAGGAGTCCATTCTTTAGGTCTGATGAGTAAGTGCTGGTCTGAGCATAACCTCGGGCCAGCCTAAAAAGGCCAGTTCCGCCCGCAGTAGGCATTTCCCTCACCTTCAACGACAACACGTTCCTCCCCACAACGGTCAAACAGCTCCCGTTGTGCTTCCCCTTCGTGAACACAAAAGTCTGGGATGTCGACAAGGCCACCTCGCTTTGGGATGCGAACGCCTCCATACCTTGTACCCCGCCCACGTTCTTCGAGCTCATCTCGGGGCCGCAGTCAACGCATTGTCGAAAATGTCTACTAGACCGAATGACGTGGCGGATTGGTTGGTTGTCGACGCTTGGGCTACAATAGCGATGGTGGCATTGCTCCCGGCAGTTTTTACCTGCACATAGACGTGGAAGCGAGTGAGCTTCTCCCGCTTGGAGGTTAGTGTAAGGACTAGTAATAACACCTAGAGGGGGGTGAATAGGTATTTAAACAAAATCTTGACAAATATATGCGGAATAAAATAAAGTTTAGGGAAAGAGAATAAGAACACAAGGTTTATAGTGGTTTGACTTAGATCAAGCCTACGTCTACTCTCCCACGCTAACAGCCTTCCGCTGGATTCCACTATGCAATCAACGAGAGATTACAACTTTGAGTGCAAACACTTAGTAGAAGATCACACTATCTCACTAAGTCACTCTTTTGGTATTTCTCTCACGATCACAAACGTTTAAGCTCACCAAAGACAAGCGTATGATCGAAGTTCGCTCAGATTTAGGAATTATAAATTCTACGCTCCGTCTTTTACTTGCTCATCGGTCCTTGATCTCCTTAAATACTCCTCCACTTCCAAACTAGCCGTTGGACATCATCTAGAGGATCGTCTTCTAATCTACCCATTGGACAGATCTGTATCAAGAAAATTTGGTAGCCGTTGAGTGACAAAAGTAGAATCCCAAATTGATTCCGATCGCCCATACAAACAAAATCTTGGTTTCCATAAGTAAAACTTCTTCGTATAGAAAGTTCTTGTTGTTAGGACTAGAATTAGCACCTAGAGGGGGGTGAATAGGTGACTAAAGCGATTTTAACAATTTAATCCGAATAAGAGATTAATGAATTATAAACAACGATCGCTGCAAATGAAAGTAATGAAAGATGAAAAGATTAGGGATAGAGAATCGACTCAGATTTATAGTGGTTCGGCTTAGACCAAGCCTACATCCACTCTCCCGCACGGACAGCCCTTTCCGGCTGGATTTCACTAAGAATCAAAAAGAGTGTTTACAGTCTTACGCTCTTGAGTCCACGGTGTAGAAACTCTACTACACTTCCTCAAGGTCTCACCACACTATGGTCTCTCTTTTGATTACATGTATTGCTCGAAGAATAAGATCACAAACATAACATGGAGATTCGAGACTTTGGAATTCTTCTATCCGGCACCTTCAACAACTTGAGCGTCTCTCTTTATACACTTCTTCATGCCTTCATCACCGTTGGCACCTTCCAAAGAAGTTCTTCCAATCAACCCGTTGGACAGAATCAATTAGAGAGATCTCGAGCTCTTTAAGGTAAGTGTAGATAGCCCATCAATCCCCGTTCGCCCATACAATCGGATCTAGGTTTCCATAAGTAGATCCTTCCAAATATAAGTTGCGAATCTTTAGAGAATCTATATAAATTCGGATATGAGTATAAAATCTTGTAGTGCTGAATCCGGTCGAAAGATATTCCTTAGTCGTTGAAATAAAAACTTTATAGAATCAGAATAGAAGTTTTTATCTTGTCGGTCCGGGAATCTGTCCATGAGAGTAGACTTTGAAACTTGAGTCTTGTTGATGTCGGACTTTGATCTTCAGACTTTGCCGGTAGAGTCTCGCAAGTCTTCGGACTGATCGAGAGAAATGTTTTGTCAACTTCAAAATCTCTGAGGAGAATTTATCCAACAATCTCCCCCTTTTTGATGGTGACAAAACTTTCCTGCAGATTTTGAATACTATTGCCCTGCAAAACAACTTTTAAGCTTGCAAAGATATCTCATAAAGGATTAGAATAAGAATAGTATAAGATGTCCGTACACAGATGTCTTATTTATACGACTTACCCGTACACAAATCGCGCATCCACGAAACCTCATTAGTCATGTGCGAGACTTACTATCTTTATCTAATTTTAACAGCTTAAAGTAATGCAGTAGTAAGCAAACATTCAGAAAACTCAAGATAAAGTCAAAATGTCAATCACAAACAAAATATTAAATCCAAAAAAAAATTTAGAAATGAAAGGTTTGGGTTTGGTTTGGAATGAAAAATCTGCCTGCAAAGTCTTCTCCCCCTTTTTGTCGCATTAAAAAGTAAGAAAATCAAGGAGCACGAGGAATGCGAACAAGTTGAAAGTCCTCCATAGACTTGACAGTTCATTCCAGCTTCCTTAAGTCTTCCTATAGTTGAGCGAGAGAAGTGCCTTTTGCTGTGTCCTGAACCTGACGTTGAACATCTTTAAGCTGATCATTCAAGGAGATGAACATAGCATGATTCTCATTCTGAAGAGTCTGAAATTCACACCCCATAGCATATATTTGGCCTTTGAGCTCCAATATGATGTCAAGCAACCTTTGAAATCTCCCGAATTGTCGGGCCCGTGTGCTTGCGTCAACTCGGTCTGATGGTGGAGTTAAGCCAGTGTGAATATCAGTAGGGAGATCAATGTTTGGAGATGATGCCTCTCCCTCAGGATAATGAGCAGCATGAACATCTTCTGCATCAGGTGGTGATCTACTCACACTTGCACTGGTAAATGTCAAGAGAAGAGGAGTACTTTCTCTTTGGATATCTCCCCTTATTTCAATGCCTTCTGGAGGGGAGAAGTACTCTTCTTTCTGAGGAGTTTCCTCAGTGACAAGATGTTGTTGATCCTCATTTTCTGCTGGAGAATCTGTTTGGGCTTGTGAGTCTGCCGGTTGATGCTGAGAGTCTGGCTTTGCTGACTCTTCCTCTTCATCTTTTTCTTCTTTTTCTTCTTCCTCTTTCTCTTTCTCTTCTTCTTCTTCTTTCTCTTTCTCTTCTTCCTCTTCTTGTTTCTCTTTCTCTTTTCCTCTTCTTCTTTCGCAAGGATTCCTTTTCGGTTTCCTTTCGTTTCCTCTCGCAAATTGTTGTTTGGTACAGCTGATACAGAAAAGAATACCGAGAAACAAAAGCGAGATAGGCATATCATCCTCATCATCTTCATCCTCCAAGATGATTGCCCGCCTCTTCTTGATAGGACCAGCCCGGGTTCCTTTCCTTTCCTCTTGCCGAAGAGTTCGATCTGGTCTTGACAGGGGTTTTTCTTTGAACTGCTCCAGGCTTCTTCGAGTTCTTTCGCACGCATCTTTGTTATCATCCTCAGTCCGATGACCATTTGATCAATAGTCTTCACTGAGAGAATGTGGGGAGGCTGGATGTTCAGATGTCTGAAAAGACGTGTGATGAGAGAAGCATAAGGGAGTTGTCCCTTGTCCTTTGCCATAGACCTGTACATGTGAAACATGATAGTGTGTGGCAGAGAGAAATTAAGACCGATCTTGATTGCATACATCAATTTTGCCTCTGAGATGGATACATCTGTCTTTGATATTGATTTTGGTCTAAGACAGTTGATCACAATCTTGTGAAGCGAATATTTGTTGCATTCATTGCAGGTAGGAGAGACGTCCTTCGCGATTCGTCTCTTGCAAGTTCCATGGTTGCATGACTCACGCATTACGTAAAATTGATTGGAAAGCTCCTCTTTCCACACCAATTACATCTGCCAGTGTGTCCATATCAACAACATATTCTCTATCTCGCACGCTAAATGAAAAGCTGTTCGCATCAAAGAAACTGAGATTGGAGTAAAAATATGCGGTTAATTCAGAATAAGCCACATCACATTCAGTGCAAAACTTGTGCAGTTGAAGCTTCTCAAACTTCTCTCTGAGATTGATGCTCAGTAAATCCAGAAAATCAAAGTTCACCGTTCGTGGATTTATCACCCTCGCTTCGACCAGTTTCTCATACATCTTCCCCGTGTCCATCAAATCGAAACAGTTCATCCTTCTTTCCTCGAAGGTTTGCAGCCACACCCATCCAAGGTTTAAAATGTAAAAACATTTTCTCATCATCATCCTTTCCCTCTGGTTGATTGAAACTACCAAACCTAGGGTCACTGGGAAAGTTTGCAAAAACTTTTGCTGCTATTCCAGCAGGAACAACGCCTGATCTTTCCATCACGGTGAGAAAGTGCGTCTCATTTTTATAACCTTTTTCTTTTAGAAATTCATCAATGAAGGTCATTGCAGAACCACCTTTCTTCAATGCAGTAAAGCCTATAAACAAAAGCGGGCTTGAGTGATCTTACTTGGTTCAACATTTTCAAGCACTTCTTCGCATGTTGAGGGCGACGATCATGAGGTCTAGTTGAGGAGGAGCGCTGTTGAGATCGTTGAGGAGACCTGTTCTGTTGGAAAGTCGCTTTCTTCCGTGAGATCGAAGTGCGTAGGCCCCTCTCCGAGCCCCGTGGTCCCCCTCGTTTGCAATCCTTGGAGATTTTCTTTGGTAAGACATTGTCGCTTTCTTGGAGAAACTTTCACACTTGTGTCGCAAGAAAGTCAAAATCTTGAGAAGTATAAATTGAGGAGAGAAATCCGAGAGAGTGAAAAGCTTTTGAACTAGGGTTTCGGGTAAAGTTTAAAACGAAGAAGGAGAAGGAGTATAAAAGGTAATTGAATCGAGGTAACCGAATCGTCGCAAAGAAATTCCTTTTGAAAAATAACTGCCTTAATAAATCGATAACCACCCTTTTAAAGATAAACCGCCTTAATAAACATGATTATACATAAATAAACAGACAAATTTACCTTTTCGAGATAATAGTTTAAGTAAATGGACTTACGATCGTGTCGATTGGTATTCCAAGTCTACACCCTTTTGAGTCCGATACTCTATCGACTTTAAGCTTCGAGTACGAGCTTCAACATTCTTCAAGGGATAAAATATTAAGTCTTGAACGAATAGACTCAAATAAGCTTTTCTCAAGTGGCTTTGTGAAGATGTACGCCGTTGATTCTTCGAGTCAATAAATTGTATCAAGACTTCTTTGTTCTGAACATGATCTCTTATAAAATGATGTCGAATCTCAATATGTTTTGCTCTTGAGTGTAGGATAGGATTCTTTGTAAGATTAATTGCGCTGGTATTGTCACATTTGATCTCTGTGCAAGAGTCTTCAATACCAAAGTCTCGTAGTTGTTGTTTTATCCATAGTATTTGAGAACAAACAACTTCCAAGTGCTACGTATTCGCTTCCTGTTGAAAGAGCCACGGTACTTTGTTTTCTTGAAAACCAAGATACGCCCCTGTTACCAAGAAATTGACAAGTTCTGAAGTGCTTTTTCTTTCAACTCTACAACCCGCAAGATCTGCCTCGAATAACCAAGAAGGGTAAAGTCTCCTACCTTGGGATACCATAGACCAATCTTAGCAGTAGTTGCAACATATTTAATGATACATTTAGCAGCACTTAAATGAGATTCTTTAGGATCTGATTGAAACCTAGCACATATGCAAACACTAAATAATATGTCGTCGGTCTAGAAGCGGTAAGATAAAGAAGTGAACCAATGATACTCCTGTAAAATTTTGGTCGACTTTCTTCCCGCTTTGTCTTTGTCTATCTTCAAAGAACTTGACATAGGAATGTCGGTCTTTTTGCAATTCTCCGGACCGAACTTTTTAACAAGTTCTTTTGCATATTTTTCTTGATGAATAAAGATTCATTCTTTAAGTTGTTTCACTTGTAGACCAAGGAAGAAGGATAGTTCACCCATCATGCTCATCTCAAATTCATCCTGCATAGACTTAGAAAATTTCTTGCACAAAGTCTCATTAGATGATCCGAATATAATGTCATCAACATAAATCTGAACAAGTAGAAAAGTTTTGCCTTCCTTTTTAATAAACAAAGTAGTGTCTACCTTTCCTTTAGAGAAACCACTTTGAATTAAGAAATTACTTAGCCTTTCATACCAAGCTCGAGGAGCTTGTTTTAATCCATATAAAGCTTTCTTCGATCGAACACCGAGTCTGGTTTCTTTGAGTCTTCAAATCCAGGAGGTTGTTCCACATAGACTTCTTCTTGAATAAATCCATTCAGGAATGTGCTTTTGACATCCATTTGAAATAACCTGAAATTCTTATAACATGCAAAAGCAAGTAGTAATCTGATTGCTTCTAACCTTGCTACTGGAGCATAAGTCTCATCATAGTCTATCCCTTCTTCTTGCGTATATCCTTTAGCCACGAGTCTTGCTTTGTTTCTTGTCACTTTGCCTTTTCATCAACTTTGTTCCTGAAAATCCATTTTGCTCCAATAATGATTTACCTTTTGGTTTAGGAGTTAATTCCCAAACGTCGTTAATACCGAATTGTCGAGCTCTTCTTGCATTGCTTCAATCCAGCTTTCATCGGCTAAGGCTTCTTCAATGTTTTTGGGTTCTATTTCAGAAATGAGTGCAACGGCACTAGACTCTTCTCGCCTTTTGGATCTTGTACGAATTCCCTCATTAGCGTTTCCAATAATGAGTTCTTCGGGATGATTTGGACTTGTGCTTCCGATTCTTGGATGGTTTGATAGGTTGTTGATCATTTTCTTGAGTTGATTCTTCATCAACAACTTGTTGTACTCTGAATTTTGAACCGCTTTATGGGAGATAGATCTAGCGAGTCCTGGAGCAGATTTCGATTCTTCGTCTGTATTGGCTGAACTTGTGGAGAGTCTTGAAATTTGACGTTCATTGATTCTTCCACGTCCGAGTCTTCTTGTTGAATACTCTATAGGCTTTGCTTGCAAGTTGAGTAACCAAGAAAGAATCCTTCATCCGATTTTTCTTCAAACTTACCAACTCGATCATTTGCATTCTTGAGAATAAAGCATTTACAACCAAATACTTGAAAATAAGAAACAATTGGTTTCTTTTCTTTAAAAATTTCATAAGGGGTTTTCTCAAGAATTGGTCTTAAAAATACTCTGTTAATAATATAGCAAGCAAACAAATTTCGAAGCGACTTCAGCCCAAAACCTTGAAGAAATATTACTTTCAATTAAAAGAGTTCTTGCCATTTATTGTAAAGACCTATTCTTCCTTTCCACAACCCCATTACGTTCGTTCGGGTGTGTATGGAGAGGAGAATTTGTGCTGAAAAACCGAATCATCACAGAATTTGGTAAAGTCTTGATTTTCAAACTCACCTCCATGGTGCATTTAATGCTTGAGATAGTGTGACCTTTCTCATTACGCACCTTCTTAGCAAACTTTGAAAAAGAGAGAAAGTCTCAGACTTACTTGAGAGAAAGTAGACCCAAGTAAATCGTGAATAATCATCCACTATTACTAGGCGAGAACCTTTTTCCACCAATGCTTTGCGTTCTAGTAGGTCCAAATAAATCCATATGCGTAAGGCTGTAGTACACGATTAGTGGAAACTTTACTTATTGGTTTGTAAGAGTTTCTAACCCTTTGTTTACCCAGTACGCATGGTGTGCATAGATCAGACTTTAAGTAATTGAGAATAGGCAATTCACGAACAAGTTTCTTGGAGGAAATCTTGCTGATTTGCTTCATATTGGTATGGCCAAGTTTTGTGCCATAGATTAGCTTCATCTTGTACGATATCAAGCACTTTGTGATCTTTCATGATTCACATCCGAAGATAGATATTTCCATGTCTTCGTCCAGTAAAAGATTGAGTAAAGTCTTTACTGATTCCTGAGCACGTTCCTTCCTGGAAATTGATCTTGAATCCAGTATCACACAACTGGCTTATGCTAAGCAAGTTGTAATTTAATCCTTTAACTAAGGAAACATTTTTGATTGACAAACTTCCAATCTTTACTGTTCCACGACCAATGATTCTTCTTTTGTTGTTACCTCCAAAAGAAATTTTTCCTCCATCCGTTTGGTCAAGTTTTATGAAGCAACTTGAGTTTCCTGTCATATGTCTTGAGCAGCCACTATCTAGATACCATTTAATCTTCCTTTTGATAGTGGCCTGCAATTAAAAAGAATTCAAGCTTTCTTTGGTACCCATATCATCTTGGGTCCAGAAGAGTTAGAGCAATAAACAGTCTTTGCCCAATTCCTTTTAACAGGTCTCCAAACCAAAGGACATTCTTTCTCAAAATGTTCGAGCTTTGACACTTGGAACATTTCAAAGCATTTCTGCCAACAGGTTTTACAAAGACTTTCTGAAAATGATTTTTATAAGCACTTCTAGTTGGTCTTTGTTTGATTCTTTCCTTCACCTTTGGGAAATCAATTAAAGGAATAGTTTCAGAAGTCATACCAAGACCTATCTTATCAAAGTAGGGTCTTTGTATCGAAAGAATCTTATCCAACTTTTCAGAACCATTTGAAAATCTTTTTGATATATTAGTAATATCATTTTTCAAAAGATTATTTTCTTTGGAAACACAGTCTGAGTTTTCTTTTAAGACAGTAAAGTTGTTTTCTAACTTTTCAAACTTTTCTTTCCAAAGTTTTTCCTGTTGCTTCAATGTAGAATTTTCCTTTTTCAATTCGGAGATCCTCTTAAGAGAAGTTTTTAGACTAAGACAAAGTTCATCAATATATTTGAAACTTTGACAGGAATTCTTAGATTACTAACCTCGAGTTCCCTTTGAAATCAGTACGTATCTGAATCAAGGTCCGAGTCCGAATCAGATTTTGCCATTAAACAGATATTGGCATAATCATCATCACTTTCTTCACATTTAGTATCACCAGTCTCTCGCTTTGAATGCCTTCTGTATTTCTCGGTCTTTCCTTTTCTCTTCTTTAACAAGAGGACGGTTGGGTCCGATGTGTCCCTTTTTCTTGCATTCAAAGCAAGTCACTTCTTTGTTAGAGTCATCTTCCTCTGTTGATTTGTTTTGAAATCTTTGTGAGCTTTGTTTCTTCCGGTTGAATTTCCTTCCTTTTCTGTTCAACTTTCTGAATCTCTTTATCATGAGTGCCAATTCTTCATCATCTAGATCTTCTTCAGAGTCTGTAGCATCAGAATAGTCATTAGACTTTAAGGCAATAGATTTCTTACCTTTTGAATCTTCCTCTTCATTGGTTTGCTCTACTTCATAAGATTGAAGAGTCCCAACCAGTTCGTCTACAGAAAGTGGAGCAATTCTCTGTGTCTCTCTTATTGAGGTTTTTATGTAATTCCAGTTTTTAGAGAGTCCTCGTAGGAGTTTGTTGACCTTCATATGTCCTGAGATTGGATGTCCCTGATATTCAAGACCATTCACAATTTCAGTAAAGCGACTAAACATGTCAGTTATTGATTCTCCTGATCTCATCTTAAAGACTTCATATTGTCCCAAAAGAATATTGATCCTTGTCTCTTTCACTCGATCAGTCCCTTCATAGGTAATGTGAAGCCTATCCTGCACTTCTTTTGCTGTATCACAAGAAGATATTCTGTTATACTCGGTAGGGGATAAAGCACAATATAATGAGTAAATGGCTTTAGCGTCAAGAGTCCTGTCTCTTGGTGATTTCTTCTTGAGTCATTTGAATGGGATCGGCAACTTCTTTTCCTCTCTCTCGATCCCGATGCGGCGGCGAGAGTGATTCCTTTCTCTACAACTTCCCATTCCAAAGGATCTTTCGATCTTAGGAATGCTTTCATCTTGTTTTTCCATATGCTGTAGTCTTTTCCATCAAACTATGGAGGTCTGGTATTGCTTTGACCTTCAACCAACCCTGTAGGTAACATACTAGCCATAGATCTTTTACTCAGAAGTAAAGACACTTCTTATAAACGAGTACACAAGCTCTGATACCAATTGTTAGGACTAGAATTAGCACCTAGAGGGGGGTGAATAGGTGACTAAAGCGATTTTAACAATTTAATCCGAATAAGAGATTAATGAATTATAAACAACGATCGCTGCAAATGAAAGTAATGAAAGATGAAAAGATTAGGGATAGAGAATCAGACTCCAGATTTATAGTGGTTCGGATTAGACCAAGCCTACATCCACTCTCCTACACGGACAGCCCTTCTGGCTGGATTTCACTAAGAATCAAAAAGAGTGTTTACAGTCTTACGCTCTTGAGTCCACAGTGTAGAAACTCTACTACACTTCCTCAAGGTCTCACCACACTATGGTCTCTCTTTTGATTACATGTATTGCTCGAAGAATAAGATCACAAACATAACATGGAGATTCAGACTTTGGAATTCTTCTATCCGGCACCCCTTCAACAACTTGAGCGTCTCTCTTTATACACTTCTTCATGCCTTCATTACCGTTGGCACCTTCCAAAGAAGTTCTTCCAATCAACCCGTTGGACAGAATCAATTAGAGAGATCTCGAGCTCTTTAAGGTAAGTGTAGATAGCCCATCAATCCTGTTCGCCCATACAATCAGGATCTAGGTTTCCATAAGTAGATCCTTCCAAATATAAGTTGCGAATCTTTAGAGAATCTATATAAATTCGGATATGAGTATAAAATCTTGTAGTGCTGAATCCAGTCGAAAGATATTCCTTAGTCGTTGAGATAAAAACTTTATAGAATCAGAATAGAAGTTTTTATCTTGTCGGTCTGGAAACTGTCCATGAGAGTAGACTTTGAAACTTGAGTCTTGTTGACGTCAGACTTTGATCTTCAGACTTTGCCAGTAGAGTCTGCAAGTCTTCGACCCACCGAGAGAAATGTTTTGTCAACTTCAAAATCTCTGAGGAGAATTTATCCAACACTTGTGTTCAAGATTTAATTTTCAATCAATTAGATTGAGTCAATCAAATTAATCTTGATGTAGAATCCAAACCAGATCACTAGCCGTTATACATTTGGGCTTGTGTTATGTTATGTCGAGTTCTGGATGTAAAGTCTGAGTGCAATAGACTTTACAATCTGAGTCTGAGTGTGATAGACTTTACAATCTAAGTCTAAACATATTCTGCTTTTGAACATATTTAGCTTTAAGATTTGGATATAGTCTGAATAAGTTCAGCTTCAGAGTCCGTCTTCTGGTTCTTCTAAGCATAGACTTTGATAATATCATTTACATGTTCTATCATCTGTATAATCTATTACTCAACCATTAAACACGTTGGTAGTCTTTGATTTATTTTGTCATCTTTAAAACATCATAAGGGATTTCCCTAACAGTTAGGAGTTCGGATTTCGCATTGAGTACGGTGGAGGAAACAAGGAATGAGAAGACAATGAGCTTGGTAAGGGTTAAGGCCATGGCGGCGGGGATTGGGGAGGGAGTGATAGGCTAGACGCAATGATTAAGGAATAGATATGGAGAAAGCTAGCTCTGGTTGCGCAATTTCTGAAATAGCAATTTCATTTCACGCAATTTGTAGTGCCCCAAGTGGGATTCTTCCCAAGGCTGAATTGTCAATATGGACAAATCAAGTACTAGTGCGAGAAGATATGATATAGGAATAGGCTGTGAACACAAGATTTTCTTATTGGAAATAGAAACAATACGGATATGTTACCTCAACTTAAAAGTTGACAATTATTATAAAAATTCAAAAAAAAAAAAAGAAGCCTGCAAACGTGGGACCGAACCCCGACGCTATTGTGCTGGCAAGACAATTTGAAAGTACAGTGATTAAACCTTAAACAAACCAGAACTAATCTCTATCAGAGGCCTCCAATGAAGATTAACCGCCTCAGACATGCGGCCATCGATCGCTGTGGTGGCGACAGGACGGCACGACAAAATATTGAAGGCGGAGGGAAAAATGTCCATTATGGCCTATAATTGAAGTGCAAGGAATCAGACCCACTTTCTATATTGGGATAAGTCCGAATCGAATATTGCCAAGAGGATTGTAGGTAATTTTAAAAATAAGGGGGGAAATTAATTTCCCAGAATATTCCGTTCTCTTATTGAAATTGAAGTCCATGTTGACGTCGGATAAAGGCTCATTGTATTTTGTCTGTGTGCATAAATGTATATATGTATTGTCGTTGAGTTTGGTTTGGTGTGCACGGGGATCATACCTAATGTGTAAAACCGACGAGAGGTATACAGACTATCGAGAGTCATCGTCATTCATGAGAGTTGAGAGTATGGAAAAAATATTTTTCTTTATTTGTGGATTCAAGTTTAATTCAGGATTGAGAAACATTTATAAGTGAGTGTGAATAAGTGATTGTAATATTACTTTTTGCGATTATAGTGGGCCCATCTTGTCAATCCCCCCCTATAAACTAAACATATAGTCGAATCATGTAAGTTCGTTATGTTCAGATTTTACATATGCACTTATTTTTTACTCAAACGGATTCGTTTGTTCACGGTTCCACGCTTGAGTTGCAAATTGGTATCGGAGCTTAGAATTATTATTGGTTGTTTGTTCTTCTACGAAATTCAAGGCGATGACCCCGATCTTTAGGGATCGAGTTTTGGCAAGTGCTTTTGCTTTCTTATGGTAAAAAATTGCTTCTCTCTCTACAAACTTTCTATAGCCTCCCCCTACCAATTCTTAATTGGTGGGTCTCTCCATTTCTTAACTATAGGAAAGCTTTCTTTGACTTGACTTCTAATTTTTGGCACGTTCAGTGAAGGTTAACAAACCAGAATAGAATAATGTTCCAACGACCGTAGAATTATAGTGTAGGAAATTGTTTTGTAATAGAATGATTTGATGAATTCTTGTCCCATTTGAAGTATCAGTAGTTTTTGGGAGGCTCTCCATTGGATTTGCTGACGCCTATTCTGCCGCCCATTGCGACCATCGCTAGTAGTCACCACAACACTGAGAACGAATGAGGAGCTGCCCAAACCATCCGAAATCGGGTTAGACCAGATTGGAACAACGATTCTGTGGGGGCTGGTCCAGTTCCCAATTCCAACTTAGTAAAACCGGTGAGTATAGGTCACCCACCCACCCACTTGGACCGGACGGGACCAATATATCTATATATATTAAAAAAATAAATTCTATCATAATTACTTAATTATTTTGTAGTATTTCGACCAAATATATATGAGTGATCTTTTAAACAAATGGATGGTATTGAACAATCTCTATAAATCAGTCGCATCAATAAATCAATTTTGTAAATCAATCTTTGTACAGTTCATATTTTTCGTGCATAAAAGTGGGCTTTCAGAATTAATGATGTACAATGATCATTAATTTATTGTTTTTTATTCTATTATTAATTTTGTGTTTGGTCCTTAAACCCATACCAAGGCTCAAACATAAGTGTTGAAAATAAAAAGAAAAGTTGTGTAATAATACCTGAATAATGATAATGGAATAATGTTTTTTGTTGGCCAAATATTAACTAGTGTTGAGCCCTCGCTAGATTTGATAAGGATGACCTTCACCTTGGCCGCAAGTGTCGAGCCCTCACCAAATCCGATGACCCTTGCTTGTGGCCGGCGAGGGCCGCGACACCTCACCGATGTCGTCACATCCCAAACCCTCATCAGATCTGGTGAGGGCGACCCTTGCCCTGGCTGTGAGGGTTGAGCCTTCGCCGAATCTAACGAAAGCCATACTTGTTAGCCATAGGCGAGGGCTACAACACCCTCACCAACCTTGGTCTATGGCTGGCCAAAGGGAAAGAAAGGAAAAGAAAGAGGGAAGAAAAAGATAGAAACGGTAAAGAAGAGAGAGAAACGAAGGAGAGAGAGAGAGAGGAGGATTGCAGATTTTCTGAAAAATGGGCCCGCGAGTGACACGTGTGGCTCCGGGAATGGACTTGTGTGGAGCCGCTCTATCTAATATTTTCTCGAAAGTCAAAGGTTTAAGGTGAGTCCCACACTTTTCTCTCGTCTTTGCCCGTTACTCAATTTAAAAAGTTCGTTTCTTAGCTCCAAATTGCAAAAACCACAAACAATCGCAAGGCATGACACAAGAAGATAAACGAGTTTGAAATTTGAATCAATAAAACGGACATTCAAAAGTCGAAACTCTACCAAACGATCGGATTTCAATAATTGATCAAAAATGGAGTCCCTCATATTAACGAAACCAGTCTGACTTACTCTACACAGACTCAAAATCAATCATAAAGACGAGAAGCGAAGATTGAACTGATCTGGGGAAAAAAAAAAAACCAAAAAGACCTCCAGACTCGCAATCCTAGAGAGGAAAAGATGAAGAAGAACCATCGGATCGAGATGGAATTTTCATGTTCTTTGGTTTTTATCATTTCTTTTTTCCCTTAAAGCAGAAGTTTTTCTATTTCTATCTTCTTCAGCCTATAGAGAAACGAGAAAGAACAGAAAAAATTATGATTGAAGGTGAGATAACCCATGAAGGGCGCATTCGGTTCGATTTTCAAAAATGCTTTTGGGAAAGTAGAAAGAATTTTGGATTAAAATGGCTCTTCAAAATGCTAGTAGTATTTAGTAAAGTGTATTTTAAAATATTAAAAAAAAACTTTGATGCCGTCCAGTAAAAATTGCATTTTGTAAAGAATTTTTGCTATTTTTTTTTTTTTGCTAAAAACCTTAAATTATTTGTCGATGAAACTTAGCTGCCGCTGGCAAGTCAACTCAGCCATTGGCCAGTCGCGCTTTCTACTCATTGGTGGATGAGGTAAAGTTAGGATTTTCAAAGGCAATTTTTGAAATTGTGAAGTTGAGCAAGGGCAAAGTTGTAAGAAAAAAAAAGCTTATTTGCATTTTGGAGATGCAGCATTTCAAAATATCTCCAGACCTGTCTTGGGCTAAAGGCTTTTAAAGAGTTTTGGAGATACAATTACATCTCTCCATAGCAATTAAGAAATTTTGCTAAGTGACATTTGCATATCTTGAAAGGGCTATAAAGGACTTTGTAAATGTTGAACCAAATGCATTCTAATTGGAGAACGAAGAGCTCAACTTGCTACTCAGAGTACTTAGTCGCTCAAAATATGTGCCAGACATGGACAAACACCTGCGACATGGCACTACTCAAGTACCTAGTTCTTTCAAGTCTAACCTATGAAGAAAAGTTTATGTTGGAAGATATGATTTAGTGGATTGTATCAATTGTAAATTGATAGGGAATCATGTTTATTTTAGGATTAGAAAGATAGGAGAAGATAGGAGAATACTTATTTTCCTTTTATTGATTCTTTCTTTGTAATTAAATATATAGTCTTGTACAGAGATTACAATTAATAGAGTGATACAATTTTCCTCTTCATCTTTTTTTCCTACGACTCCAGAAACTTTCTTCTTCTTCATCTCCTTTCGTGACATGATATCAGAGCCTCCTACGATTCAGACCTAATTTTTTGCTTCCGCTCTGATTACCTCATGAGGAATTCCATCTGCAAAAAGGAGTTGTTGTAGGAATCAATTTTCCATTTACCATGACCAAGCCACAAGACCTTACCTCAACTTTAGACGATCAATCTGTCAAAGAAGCATCGCTGCAAACTTTGGGCAACCAAGACTCATCCGTTGTGATCCCCATATTCGAACAGCAACAGAGCCAGATTCAGGCTCAAGCCCAAGACGTGCAAGGTAGCAACTTCAGGCTCAGTCTAATCTGGGGCAGCCCTTCTCAGGTTATCCTTACCAGTGGATACCTTATCCATGGTACCATGGGCCGGGCCCAAATGCATCATTGCCTGGCTACTAGAGCAACGTGCGAGTCAATGGAGGCCCACCAATCAACAATGGGGCAAGCCCAACCATCGGCCCGGAGCAGACGGGTGGGTCAACTGAACCGGGTATGGGGAACGAATCCCTACTCAGGATTTCACGATGCGGGTCATGGAGTTGGGAAGAGCAGTTCGGGTCAGGGCGCAAATCCCTACCCGAATCTTGCGCCCGATTTCTTTCCGTACCAATTCCTCGCTGCCAGTGGCCGGCCGGAACCCGACAACCCTCTTTACACAACAAACGGCGACGGATTAGAATTGAAAATTGTTAGTCAACAGTTAACCGATGTCGACAATTATTCGAGCTAGTCGCGTGAATTCTGGCAAGCACTGGTAACGAAGGATAAGGAGGTTTTCATTGATGGGACATTTCCGATTCGTCGACAAGCGAATGGCACGGTTTTCGAGGAGATGCAACCGATTAGTTAGGACATGGGTTGGGAATTGCATTGCACCCGGTCGCGGCCGGACTTCCCGACGGAGGATCTAAAGAAAATGTGGGAAAACATTAAAGAGATGTATGGAAAACTCGATCAAGTGAAAAAATTTTCTCTCACACAATAGATCTCAGATTTGAAATAGGGGAACATGACTGTTGCAGCCGTTTACAACAAGCTTTCAGCTCTATGGAACGAATTAGAAGCAGCCGAAGAAAAATTTGACAAAGTGTGTGAAACCCTAGCCACAAATCTTTTCCGTAAAACGGGAAGACCTCGCAATCGGTTTCAACTTTCGACTTCCATGTTTCCTTTCTCCTTTCTCTTTTTTTACCTGACTTCTATCTTTTCTTATTACAAGCTACAATTTAGAGACAAAATCAGAGGAGGACTCACCATGTCAATTTTCTTGAATAGGAAAAATTAAATACCAAAATATAAACAATTACAAGTAGAAAATTATTATCACTTTCTAAAAATAATTTTTTAATGTCATTATAAAAATCTATTAACTTAAAAGATGAAAAAACACTTATAACGTTGGCTTTGAAATTAATAACGAAATCATTATAGATATTGTTCATCTTGCTTTCATCACAATCATTATTTTCCTTAGTGAAGTTCAATACGAGCTCCATCCATCTAAACGAGATTAAAAGAAAAATCAAGTATTGTATGTCTAATATATATAAGATAGTAGATAGACACACACACACAAAATTTGATGACAATGAATATGTGATGCCCCCAAAGACGTTACGGCTAATGTGACTATCCCTCAAGCTGTGAAGCCCCTAGCATGTCATGGCTAACATGACTTCCAATTCTCTCTCTCTCTCTCTCGTTAGCGTGCGGAAACGTGTAACGACAAATCAATGCACTATAATTTCAATCGATGCACGTAGAAATATAGAACTAGACACTTATTTATATATATATATATATATATATATATATATATTTTGTAGACAAACTAGGTTGGTACATTAGGGGTCAAATTGTTCCTTCTCCTGGCAGTGTCCAAAATATTGCCTCGACCATCCTACTGTTTATTTACATGACTACCAACATAATAAGTCCTACTCTCACCAAAAATGTCACCCTCGTCCCCCAAGCCCTCCTCCTATTCGACCCCGTTGTGGCCATCGTCATCATCGTCTGGAAGTGGGAGTGGCCCATCGTACGCCCACTGATCTGGGCGTAGAGGGTGATAGACCCAATCAGCACGAGGCCCGATGGGAGGCCAGCATCGACAATCAGGATCTCTTCATAAGGCTTTTCTAATAATTAAAATATATTTACTCAAATGGCACGGTTATGCAAGCATTTTCCTTACTTTTTGCATTGATCTATGCTAAATTTAGGACGGTCTAGTAAAACCAATTTACCTTGAATGCATTTCTCATAAATTGAACAGATATACGGTAATCTGCGGAGCCAAACTTAACACGACGAACTGATCGTGCACTTTCTAGTTTTGAACAGGACACACACAACATCTCAACTGAAACTGTACTATTCACTTCCATGGACAGAAATTGTTCTTCCCTTATTATCGCAGACTCGTTCTCCTACGTTCATCATCAGTCATGTAATGCGTAAGCATTGTACTTCACAATCGCATTCCTCGTCGTCTTATTGAAAGTGTGAGTCCTCAGCTGAATATATCCGCGAGTGAACCGGAAAACGCCAGTCCCGCCGACGATCGTCAGCTCCCTCGGATTTTTCAGAAGCGGGGTCTGCCCCAACACGCTCAACGTGCTCCCGTTGTACGCGCCTTCTGTGAAAACCAAGTTCATCGTCATTGTGAGGCTCAACTCGCTCTGTGATGACGACGCGTATATTGCTTGAGCTCTCCCGACAAGCGCCGAGTTCAGGTCTGGCCTCACGGTCAACGGGTCGTCAACAACTGCGACGGTCCCAAAAAGCGTAGCCGACCCATTCGTTGTCGCCGCTTGGGCGACGGGCACGGCAGTAGGGTATCGCCCGGTTACTGTGTCGTGGAGATAGAAGCGAAGATGGGTCATCTTCTTGGGTTTGAGCCGGAACTGATCTCGAGCAGATAGTTCTCGAGCGAACATGGTCTCCGATTTGATCACAGTGAGAAAGGCGAGGGAAAAGGAGACGGCCAAGATGGTGAAGCTTGTGTTGCAGGGGGCCATTAGAGAGAGAGAGAGAGAGAGAGAGAGAGAGAGAGAGGTTTGATGTGTGTCAGAGAGGCTAATGAAGTTTATATATGGTTCAGTGAAGCTTAATAGACCAAAAGAGAAAGATGTTAGTTGTACAGTAGCTGTCGAGTGATAGTTTCAGGAAGTTGTTTTGTAATAAATGATAGTGCCAAATTCTTGTAGGGTACTTCAAAATGACACGTTCACGAGAAATAATGCTATATGTGCTATAGATTATCACTGAGCTACTCATCGTGGTGGCCAATGGGTTTTAATTTTTGTTCACCTAACATAGTTACTAAAAACCTAAGTGTCACGTAGAAGCTACTACGCACGTGATTGTTGCAGATCACGTCTCTATCTCATATCTATTAATAGCGATACGGGGTTTGATTAAGAAACTTTCCCGACTTAAATACAAACAATGCGAATTTAAGTTTAGATAGCATGTCACCAAAAACAAGGCCATCTCGGTTTGGGATGCAAACGCCGCCATGACCTGTACCACGCCCACGTTCTTCGAGCTCATCCTGGGCCCCACAGTCAACGCATTGCCGCCATGAGGTGGCGGACTGGTTGATCATTGACGCTTGGGCTACGATTGCAATGGTGGGCCGGTGGCATTGCTCCCGGTGCTTTTGTCCCGCACGTACACGCGGGAGCGAGTAAGCTTCTCGCGCTTGGAGGCTAGGAGTTTGGATTTCGGGGCGAGTACAGTGGAAGAAACAAGGAATGAGAAGAGAAAGAGCTTGGTTAGGGTTAAGGCCATGGCGGTGGGAATTGGGAAGGGAATTTTGTAGGCTAGACGTTAGTGACTGAGGAAGAGAAACAACAAAGCTAGTTTTGGTTGCACGAGTTCGCAATGTAGCGGTTCCATTTCATGCATTATATAGGGCTCCAAGTTTGAATGTATCCAAGAATGAAGAGTCAAGATAAAGAAAACAAGTACGCACATTTATAGGGTGAGAAGATTTAATATAGGAATTGGCTGTAAACACGAGATTATCTTTTTGGAAAAAGAAGCAAAATAGATATCTTTAAGACGACCTCACCTTTAGAGGTTGACCCTTATTATGGGAATTCAAAGGCTCCGTTTGGCAACCACTTTGCCAAGTATCTTTGAGCCCCTAAAGATCTTTGGGCTAAAGTAAGGGTGTTTGGCAAAAACATTTGAAGCCCCCTTTTGAGAAGGTCAGCCTTGTGAAGGCCGAAAGCCCAAGGCAGGTCAGAACCTGCCTTGGGCTTTCGGCTTTTCCGGCATGCCTGCTTGGGGTACTGTTCATATATATATATTTTCCGAAATTATCCTTACAATTTTTTTTCCCATTTTTTGCCCTTGTGAGGAACACTGTTCATCTTCTCCGTCGAGGGTGGAGCCGGCGGCTACTGCTCGAGTCAGTGTTCACCTTCTCCGTCGGGTGGCCCAGGCGGCAATTTGCTCGGGTCGCGCGATCGCCGGCGAGGTCGCGCGACCTAGGCGCGGCCCTCGCCGAGGTCCCCCGACCTAGTAGGAGTGTTGCATCGTCTAACGAATTGAATTCAAGAGAAATTCAGTTGCGTAAAAGTAATCGTAATAGTATTCATTGTTGTCGTTTTGAGATTGAAGGGGAAGCATTTATGATTGCTCATAAAGATGATGCCGAGCCTAAGACTGTTCAAGAGGCTCTCTCATCCTCTGATAAGGAAGAATGGAGAAAAGCTTTGGAAGATGAGATGGAGTCAATGAGGACAAATCATATCTGGGACTTGATTGATCTACCACCCAATCGTAAGGCCATTGGAAACAAATGGGTCTTTAAGATTAAGCAAAGGGCGGATGGATCCATTGAAAAGTATAAGGCTCGTCTTGTGGTGAAATGTTATACTCAACAAGAGGGTATAGACTATGAGGAAACCTTTTCACCAGTTGTAAGGTTTGCCTTAATACGCCTTATTCTAGCCATCGTTGCGCATTTGGATCTTGAATTACATCAAATGGATGTAAAGACAGACATTTCTCAATGGAAAACTAGATGAGGAAATCTATATGAAACAACCAATAGTTTTCATAGCTAAAGGTTAAGAGCATAAAGTTTGCAAACTTCATCGCTCAATATATGGCCTTAAGCAATCATCTAGACAGTGGTATCTTCGTTTTCATCGAGCCATAACAACTTTTGGTTTCACGATGATCGAAGAAGATCACTGTGTATATGTCAAGCGGTCCGAAGATAAATTTGTGATTTTATCATTTTATGTGGACTGTCACGACCTAATTTTTCGGGGTTCACCGCCTAAAACTAGGTTAATGGACTGCTAAGTTTTTAAACTTAGTTCGGGCTCTCCCAAGCCCATACCAAATCGCGACTTAAGTCTAAACTTTTTTAAACATGTAAAATATTATATAGGAGTCGCCACTAATCAGTTTAGGGTAGGCCGATTAGACACCTACGTAAAATAAAGGGAGATTTATTTTACTCCTACGAACCAGAGACTAAGGGTACGGGGACTTGGTTACACTAGACTATCCTAGTGCCCTTTCGGTACCATTTCTTTTTAATTTTCAAAAAATGTTTTGCAGGCAGCTTGATTTGATTTTAATTCATTTTCCTAACGTGTGAGGCGATCATGCGAGTGCACAAACCACCAATTTAACACCCGAGAAAGCGAATAAAATAATGCATGACTTACCTCAAAGCAACGAAAGCAACTGCGTTGTTAGGTCAAAAATCATATCAATAATCCTAGATATGATTTCTAATTAATAAGCAATCACTCAATTTTTGTTTTCACTTTATTTAATGAAAATCGTGCAATGCATGCTACTAATTTAACATGAAGTGATATGATGTGGCAATATGACATAAACTATATAACATGAATAAGCATGCAATCCATCCTAAAGCATGAAATAAATTTATTCTAATTTTTTTTTTGTATTTTCCATGAAATTCGAAATTAAAGAAATGCAACAATTAAATATGCAATTTAATCAAATGACCTAGTTCTAATGACGAGCAATGAACTTAGCAACAATCACTAGATGACGAAAATTTCATAAACCTAATCCTACATGTCGATTTACTAAACCTATATGCTCATGCAGAATTTTGATTTTTTTAAATAATTAATTATTAAATAAATATTAAATCTAAACTATCAACAAAATAAAGGATTAAAATAATCAAAAAAATAACATGTCGTCTCACAAGTTAAATTAACGATTATCCTAACCCCAAACATCAAGATATGAAGTTCAAAATAATTAAAAATCTGATCCGAAGTCTTACGGATCAAATTAATAATTATAATGATTTAACAATTAAAATTCTACCAAAAAGCCCAAAAATTAATATAATTAAAAAAATGATTTGATGTCTCTCGGATCAAATTAATAATTACAATAATTCTTGACAAAATCCTTACGGATAATGCCTACAAAATGCACAAATATTAACATTGACAAACCATATTCTAACTTAAACAATAATAACAAAATTTAAAACACAATAAAATAACATAAAATAAACAAAAGAAAGAAATAAAAATAAAACTAAAACTAAAACTAAACTACCTAAAGGAAGGGACTTGCAGCAGCGTTGGTGGGCATATGGCTAGTTCTTGATTTGATCATTCACTAGTCTCCTCCGAGAACTTTTCTCGCTCTTGTCAATTATGGTGGAATCGTGTGGTCTTTTGTTCGGCATTGAATGGCTTGTGACCACGACATCAGAACAAAACAAAGTAAATACCGAAAATATGGAGTGAACAACTTTAATAGGGAGAGAAACAACCCGGTTTTATCACAGTGAAATCACCGGATGGCAATTAGCGCTTAGGTACGTTGGCCATTTCAATGTCTCGCTGCTGGAATTATCGTCGGAGATGTAGGAGTTTAATCTAGGCAAGAAACAAAAATAAAATCACCTTAGTTCGAATAGCAAATTGGAATTGCACACAATCAAACTTAAAAAAGAAAAAGAAAAAGGAAGCTCGACTTAGCTTTATGCTTGTCGTCAATATCCATGAAGCATGATGAACGTGGGACGTCGTCAAGAAGACTACACCATCGTCCGAGATCACCGAGGGCGTGTGCCTCTCCTCCTTTTTTTCACAAAATTTGGTCCCATTTTTATAGTGGTTCCGAGCACCATCTTCCATGGCAATTTTTGAGCTTTCTTTTCGTTGCCTCAATTTATGGTCTGCAAATTGGAGCAAAATCTTGCAATCGGTTTGATTTTTCCTCGAATGTTTTGATTCCTTCCATTTTATCAAACTCCTTGCTTTTTATTCACCTGATTTCTACGATCGAGAATTTGCTTCCACATTTATTATGATTTGAATATTCGCCGGAGCAAAGATTGCTAATCAGAATTTCCACATTCCATTCATAATCAAATCATATTGATCTTCCCCTTATTTTCCTTTTGTTCAAAATGCAATTTTATTTTTCCAAAATTAGGTGTCAACATGGACGATATTCTGTTGGCTGGAAATGACAATGTTTTGGTTATTACTATAAAAGAATGGTTGTCCTCCAATTTTGAAATGAAGGACATGGGAGAAGTTGCTCATATATTAGGAGTTAAGATCGAAATAGATAGATCAAGGAAACTCCTTCCTTTATCACAAGAGTCTTATATTATGAAGATTCTTGATCGTTTCAATATGCAGCACTGTAATCCCATTGATACCCCCGTCATGCAAGGTGAAGGCCTAAGTACTGAGATGTGTCCTAAGACTCCAGAAAAAATTAAAATGATGGAAATTGTTCCTTACGCTAGTGCGATCGGAAGTTTAATGTATGCTATAATGTGTACTCGACTCGACATATGTTATGCCGTGGGATTGGTGAGCCGATATCAATCAAATCCCGGTCAAGCACACTGGAAAACAGTGAAGAGGATCCTGAGATACTTGAAGGGCACCATGGACTATCGACTTTGTTACCGAGGGAATGATTTACGCCTATTTGGCTATTCAGATGCTGATTGGGGTGGAGACCTGGATGAGCGTAAATCGACTTCTAGATATGCGTTCTTGCTCAATGGAGGTGCAATTTCTTGGAATAGCAAGAAACAGACATGCACAGCCTTGTCTACTATGGAGGCAGAATTTATTGCATGTTCTGCCGCAGTGCAAGAAGCACTATGGCTAAAACGTTTCTTGGAAAATTTAGCCACTGTCACCGATGTTCCAAGACCGGTGACAGTTTATTGCAATAGTCAAGCAGCCATTGCCTATGTGAAAGATCCCAAGTATCATGGAAGGACGAAGCACATTGACATAAAGAATAACTTCATCAGAGATATTATAGCGCAGAGAGAAGTGATTCTACAATACATTTCAACCAATAGAATGGTTGTTGATCCATTTACGAAGGCTATTCCTAGAGACATATTCTTGACCCACAGGATGTCATTAGAATTGCGTAGAATGTGATATGTGTTATTGTAAAGGATCATTGTTTCATGTATTTGTAGACATATGTATTGTACTTGTTTGTTTATTAATGACTTGATGTTTTATCAAGAAGTACAAATCCATTATGAGACTAGCACAAGCACACATATATTATTGGAAGGTATGTCAGCAGGTAATGATTGGCTCACTCACATGAGCAATCGCCTCAAGTGCTATAGTTAGCACGTTGAGATGAGACGTTATGTACAAATAAATGCTGAAGAGCAAGTCTGGTACATAAAATATGTCGCATTGATTGGAGTCAAGATGAGGTTTGTGATTTGTTTATAATAAGACCGAACATGATAGTCTCACAATCATGTATGCCTGTAAGATGCCGAATGCGAGTACTTAATTGGGCGCTATAGAAAGCGAGCTGATATAGCACTCGAGCTAAACATGAGTACGTGAGAAGCACGTGACTATGTTTAGGCTAAGATCCGTATAGTAGATATATTTAAGAAATGACATACGCTCTTATAAAAAGAGAAATCCACTATAGCATGTAATTCATACTACATGTGCATTGTACGACCGACAAGGGAAGGTGAGTAAAATTATCCCTATTTACTCATCGTGTGAGCCCTTGAGGTAATTTATAATTTACCTCAATTTGTGCCATATGTTACTTCTGACTATGTTCTCGAAGTGAAAGATTAATGTTGCTACTTTAGCATGTTACTGGCGGTCATGAATATATATGGCTTTATGAGACGTGTCTAGGAAAGCAGTTGTTCTGAAATGAAGAGAGACATGAGTGCGAAGGAAGACTATTGTTGTTATACATCTATCACATGTATTTACTGGTCGACCAATTATATCGCCTAATATGATTGCGGATATAATTGTAAATACATGGTGTTTTGAGAATAATCAAGTATAGCCTTTAAGGGATAGGTATATTTGAATTGATGTAACAAAATAAGTCTGGGGCACTATGAGACATCGATTGTTTATTTCTTTTTGGGGTTGTAGCCATTATGTCATCCCTAACAGGTGCATAATTTGAGCTCCCAAGTGCAAGTGTACTCACTGGTCGCACGGCTTACTTGCCGTATGAATTGTTTTGTAAAGTTGATGAATGTCGAATGCCTTATATTCTTGTAAGAGAGCTATCAAGCCCATCATGTCCGAGTGGGAGATGTAGTATTTTATTAATTAATACGTCCATGATGGGGTGCGATTGGCACGCACCATTTCGACTTGATATGCTACGATGAAGGGGTGTGATGGGGTCATATAAAAGATCCCTGAAGACAACCGTTGGAGTGGTTGGACAAATGTACATTCAGAAAATTTTCTTCCTTTCTCTCCCCTTTCCATCAAGGCGTTCCATTACTTCTTTACGAGAACAGTTTGCATTTATGCCGTGGAAATCGGGTGCTTTCCTCGTGATCGCATCCAGACCAACGTGAGGTAATATTGTTTATGTTTCATCGGCAATTCAACGTTCGTTCCGGGGCTAATTCAAATTTGCGCATCGGATAAAGGTAAGTCGTCTTCCGCCGACTTGAATTCCAACATATAATGATGATAATTGTACTGTTCAATATTTACTAATCAAGTCATCACGGACGTCCATAGATCATTAATTCTATGTTGCCCTTTGGCTCATGACCTACATATCCAATACCATGAATTTCTTGGGACGGTGCAACTACAACATTACGCAAATAAATATTACGTACGGAGATCCACTTCTAGGTTGGTTTCTCAATAGATCTCAATTGTTAATACTTTAATTATAAACATTGCTTTACAATGGCTTGAATGAATGAGAAATAGAAAGAAAAAGTTGACGATACCAAGGATCTCATCTCGTAGATCACAAATGTTATGCATGTGGTCTTCCGTTGGTTGGGTCCGCCTCATTTAGCGGGCTTAGCGAGTATGCTAAATAAAACAAACAAAAGAAAAATAATAGAAAAAAAAAAAAGGAAGCTCAAAGAGTTAAAAAGTGAAAAGAAAGAGAGCGGGGGCCGCTTCTGGCGTATGCCCATGTGCCCGAAGAGAGAGGGAGAGAGCGTCTCACCGAAGTGAGAGATGTTCGTGCCCTCACCGAAAGCTCACCAAAACAGGGGAGAAGAAAACCAAATGGAGCTAAACTTTGCGATTCCGATTTGAAGGTTAAACATCGATAGAATTGACTCAAATTTGAGTACGTTGTTCATGAGATTGAGGGTTACAAGTTGATTGATTTTGTTCGTTGAAAATCTTCTCCAAATTCTCCGATTCCGATTAGGGTTTTCTTGCTCCGAATTTATTGATTCACCTTTGTGGTGAGAAAATGTGGTTATATTATTGATGTTGAGCTTCTAATGTGTGACTAGAGAATGCCACTTTGTATCCTACTATTTTTAGTGATTAGTTGGGCGGTTCATGATTTTTTCTACATTGGGTTTTCACGTGAAATCCTTGATGGTGTTGTTGGCTTTATTTCCTTATCAATTTGGCGCTATATTTGCTTATTCTAAGGTTATATATGGCTGGTTGTTGATGGGACTAAATTAATTTTGGTCGGTTTAGTTTTAGGTGGGAAATTCATCCTAGATTGGGTTTAGTTCATGGTAAATTATTGCCTGGTTCTCCCCAACATCTTCATTTGCTACTTGCTCTAGCGTGTTGTCCCGTTTTGTTGTGCCATCATTGCGCAATGTCTTATCACTTACAATATGCATTCAGGAGGACTCCAACTATGGTGCTCTTTGTCATTTCTTGCTATGTTATAGATAATGGTATTACGTAAACTCACCCTATGTCGGAGTTGGAGAATAAATGGAAAGCTCGCTCGTAAACAACAAAACTCTCGGTAACAGGAGAGCTGTACAGGTTTCCAATTTGGCACTGTTGACAAAATTGTAAGAACTCTTCCAGACTTCTCATGAAACCTTTTCATGCTTTCTCCATAAGGTTATGCTTGGTAGACAGAATAAAAGTCGAGATATGATGAAATTTACCATATCCCATGAATAGTTCCTGCAGAAAATAGGATTAAGTCAGATACAAGAGGATATTGCCCAAATAAAAATATCTCATGAGAAGATAGGATATAGATGAATATGATTTCTTATATCCATGGCATAAAAGTTATTTTTCTAAAATAACACACTTCTTAAATTAAAAATTTAAATTAATAATTAAATATAAAATAATATTTTGATTCTAATACGTCATTCTTGGACCCATTTTTCAGATAAGCATAAGTCTGACATTATAAAAGAAGTTTCAAAATAACAAAAAAATAATAATGGACGATTTCTTTTTTTATTTATTTCTATTTTGATTTATATATTTGAATTTCTTTCTATTCTATAATATATATTATGTGCATGTGTGTGTGTATGTGTGTATATATTAAGATTCTTTTTTATTTTATACAGTACAACTTGTTACATTACAATAAATTACAATAAGAATAATAGCTAGTATGGTAGAAGATTCATATATTTCTTTCTACCATACTATCGGATCTCATAGAATACTATACCGCTAATTCAAGTCCGCTCATTTCATTTAAGACGCGAGATGAAAATCCTTTTTGATTTCTTCTATTTCTTCAATCATTGACTAAGAAAAGAAGTCAAGTTTGATTCAAATTAATCACTTTGACTGACTGTTTTTACGTATATATATATATATATATATATATATATATATATATATATATATATATGTGTGTGTGTGTGTGTGTGTGTGTGTGTGTGTGTGTGTGTGTGTGTAGTATCAATATCTATCACATTTTTAGGTACATTAGTATATTTATTATGCAATATTTTTTATTAAAGAATGATGGAAGGAATAAAGAAGAAATAAAAAAGAAAGGAAAATAATTAAAAAATAAGTAAATAAAAATGAAGTAGACGAACCCTAATTTTAAATGAACAAATTCAAACTTGAGAGGGATCTTTTGAATTCACATTGCCTCCTTCTTCTTCGTATCTCTAGTTCATGATGAAGCCTCACGAGTCTATAGTTCTTTATTCATGTCAAAGCTTCATGTAAACAACAAGAGAGTCGAAACTTATTCTCCTCCATAACTCTTCAGTTCTTGTCAAAAGTCCAAAAAAGCAACAAAAGAGGCGAAACTCCCTTTTGCCCCATAATTCATGTTAAATTTTCACGAATGTGCGAGAGAGTCAAAAACGCTATATTTTTCGTAATCGCAAAAGTAAAAATTTATGGGTTTTCTTTTTACTAGATTTGGCATTCATTCTTTGATCTACCTTATTGATTTTATAGTTCGTTTACATTTCTTGTCATTATCGTACAATAATTATGAATTGATTGATGGATGTTATCTCTATTTGTGTAGTTGTGATTTTTTTTTTTTTACTGGTGAATTATGAAATATTCTTATCATTTTCGTTTGTGCATTTTCAAGTTCATTCACATCGATGTGCTATTCATACCAAATAATGGGTATAACAGGATGTTGACACCTAAATTTTTGCGACCCGTTTAATTATTTAGAAAATTAGGGGTTAATTTTATCTCTAAAATATATATAATATATATATATTAATTGCATAGCATGTAGATTTAGGTGCATTTATTTTTAATTTGTATTTTTTGCATTTATTTATTGGACCGGTGGTGGATGGGTCGGATTAATTGTTTTGAAGTTTAAATTAATAGGCCGGGCTAGGCCCACGAAAGGAGAAAATTAAACCAAGCCTGTCGTTATTTTTAATTAATTATCTTTTGAAAAATTGAGATTTGATGCGATATTATGATGATTTTTTTAAAATTGAGAAAACCGCATTCGTTACAATCTTATCTTTAGTAATAGACAATGAAATCATGACAGAATATTCATGAGATAAGGAAAATAAAATAATTTTCGCGATCGGGAGGTTATAAGCAATCTTCGTGAGATTACATTTTGTTTTGCCTATAAAACGGACGTACGAAGTTCATTTAGGGGCTTCTCTCGAGTTCTAGATTAAAAAGTTCAACACAAAATATAAAGGCTGTTGAGGAAGAAAAGGAAAAGTCAGCCGAAGCTTTTGGTTTGCTGCTGAAAAAAGTACAACAAAACAGAGAAGGGAGCAGAGAGAAGTCGGGGGAAGAAGCATCGCCAGGAGGGATAGAAAAAAAAAACAAAAACAAAAGAGGAAAAAAAAAAAAGGAAGGGGCTACAGGTCGTCTTCTCCGCGAAGACGCTGGTGCTCGCTGTTGCCCACCGCGCCCCTGCGCCGTCGCTGCCGTTGGCCGTCGCCGTCCCGGGTCCTCTCCAGCGGGTCTCTGCCGCGCTTCCGCTTACTGTTCCCCGGCGACGGTAGCTTCTGTTTCTGCTCATCCCGTCGATTGCTGCTGTTCCGACGCCCTTGCACCGCCCGCGTTCGGTCGATCGCCTGCGCGCATCGCATTTGAGCGCCGCCAGCCGTCGCGCTCCCGCGACGCCCCCGCAGCTCGCCAGCCACCACCGCTCCCGTGGCCAGCTGAACGCGACCGCCTCCGCCCGAGCGACGAGCTGCTGCCCCAGTGATCCGACGGTTCCTGCTCGCCTTGTGACGCCGCTGCCGCCCTGATCTGGTCCTGATCTGCTCAGCCCGGAGTCCGACGAAGCCGCTCACCAGCCGCGTCGCTTGTCCCCCACGCGCGCGCCCACCGCCGATTCACCTCCTCATCGCCACACCTGATCGATTCCCTCTGCCTCAGAGCCCGACGCCACGCTGCAGCCCGCCTCCAGCTGCTGCTCCACCCGAACGGTGCCAACGCCGCCGGCCTACCCTCGCCGCTGACCCGTTCGCCGCCGGTGCGCCTGCTGTGCCCCTCACCGGAGTCCACCGCCGGTCTGCTTTGCCGCCGGTCCGCTCGCCGCCGATTCGCCCATCGCTGGTCCACGCCGGAGACCCAAACCCCCGGCAACCCATCACAGCTGCCCTTGGTTGTGCACGTGGGTGAAGAAAGCAAGAAAAGAAAAAGTAGTTTTTATTTTTATTTTTTTATTTATTTTGCTTTATTTTGTTTATATTTTTAAGTTTAGTTATTTAAATGGGAACATTGGATCTCAATACTCACGAATCTTGTAGGTATTATTATCCGCAAGGATTTTCCTTAAAATTATTGTAATTACTAATTTGACCCGTAAGATGTCGAGTCATTTTTTTTTAATTATATTAATTCTTGGGTTTGTTGATAGTATTTTAATTCTTTGAATCAATATGATTATTAATTTGATCCGTAAGATTTCGTATCGATTTTTAATTATTTTGAACCATTTGTCGTGATGTTTAGGGTTAGATAATCGTTAATTTGATCTGTGAGACAACATGTAATTTTTTCGATTATTTTAATCATTTATTTGTTGAATATCTTGATTGTTTAGATTTAATGTTTAGTTGATAATTGCTTGTTTTGGAAAACCACTAAAAAAAATCCAAAAAGATATTTGAATTAGGATTTCGTTTGTTTTGGAATATTTCATGTTATCTTGCATATCTAGAATAGGGATTTTATTTCGAATTTAAAAAAAAAAAAAAAAATAAAAAATGCGTTCATTTAGGATGTTAGTTTTTGTTTAATTTAAGTTACATGTTTAATTATGTGGCAATTTTAAATTTCGAATTTTATAAAAAAATAAAAATAAAAATAAAAAATATCATGCATATGTCATGTAGAATTAGGGCATTCTCTGCACGTCATTGCATATTAGATAAAATTGCATGTTTAATTTTAGGTCTAGATAGATCTTTAGATAAATTGCATGATAGGTTATTTTTTAAAAAAATGCATGTTTAGAAAGCATTTAGAATATATAGTATTTCACTTTAGTTTGATTTTCATTTTTAGTGATTTTAATTATGAATTTTCGTTAAATAAAAAATAAAAAATCATTTGTACGTCTTATAGAATTAGATTCATGAAAAGCATGTCATATAGAATTAGGTTCATGAAATGCAATCATTTTGGGATTATTACTAGAGTCATTTAATTAGAAATTGCCCGTCATTAGAATTATGTCATTTTAGTTAATTTAGATTGCATATTTAATTATTGCATGTTCATTAAGAAATCACATTTTGCCATGCCATATTATTTCATATTAGATTATAAGCATTGCATTGCATATGGATTGTATTCTCGTTAAAAAGTGAAAGCAAAAATTGAGTGATTGCTTGTTAATTAGAAATCATATCTAAGATTGCGGATGTGAATTCTAACTTAACAATGCGAATCTTTGTTGTTGAGGTAGGTTTTGCATTATTTAATTGCTTTCTTTAGTGTTAAATTGGTGGTATGCGCATCCGCATGATTGCCTCACATGTTAAGAAAGTGAATTAAAATTAATTTAAGCTGCCTGCAAAAACATTTTTTGAAAATTAAAAAAGAAATGGTACTGAAAGGGCACTAAAATAGTCTAGTGTAACAAAGTCCTCGTATCCAAAATCTCAGTTCGTAGGGTAAAATAATTCTCCCATTATTTTACTTAGGTGTTTAATCGACTTACTTTAAACCGATTATGGCCTGTTTGTTAATACTTCTTTTTTCTGTTTATAAACAAATTTTGTGTTTTTTTTTGAACAAAAAAGCAAGTAAAACGCGTTTGTTTGCGTTTTTGTTTCAAATCATTTTTTGTTAACACTTTTGGAGCAAAACAATTGTTTCTTTGTTTCGAACAAAAAATTAAAAACACATTTTTCTCTCCTCTCTTTTTCTTCTCTTTTTTCTTTTTTTCTTTCTCTTTTTTTTTTTGGCCGGTCACCGGCCTCGGCCATGGCCGGCGACCGGCCAAAGAGGGCCGGCGACCTTGCCGGGTGTCGCCGCCCTGTGCGAGGCCGAGCGTCGCCGGCCCCCGGGCGAGGCTCGGGCTCGCCTTGGCCGGGCGAGCTCGGGCTCGCCGGATGCGGGCGAGCTCGAGCTCGCTAGCCAAGGCGAGGCCGAGCCTCGCCCAACCACGGCGAGGCTCGGCCTCGCCGGGGGCCGGCAAGCCTCGCCGTGGTGGGCGAGGCCGCCGGCCCCCATCGGCCGGTCGCCGGCCATGGCCGAGGCCGGCGATCGGCCAAAAGAAGAAAAAAAAAAAGAAAAAAGAAAAAGAAAAAGAAAGAAAAAACAGAAAAAGAAAATAAAAATATTAAAAAATTAAAAGAAATTAAAAAAAGAATATAAATTTACCAAACGTGTTTACATTCATTTTTTATTTAAGAACAAAGTTTACCAAACGCGTTTTTTGTTTAAAAATTGTTTCTGGAACAGAAACATTTTTTCTATTTGTTCCCTGGAACAATTTTTAAACAAAAGTATTACCAAACGTACCTGCTTAGTGGCGACTCCTAGATAATAATCTTTTGCATGTTAAAACTTTAAGTTGCGATTTGGTATGGACTTGGGAGAGCCTGAGCTAAGTTTAAAGGTTTAGCAGTCCATTAACCTAGTTTTAGGTGGTGCACCCGAAAAATTAGGTCGCGACACAGGATATGAAAATATTTGGCTTTATTATTATGATTCACTAAACAGTGAATAGAATATAACAAAATCCTTAGATTTCATATTACATTCTATTCAATCCCATCTTGAATAGAAATACTGATGACTATACGCAGTCCACTAGTTTTATTATGTTTTTATTGTTATTGAACTACACAAGGACAACTCCCGAGCTTAACCTAGCGATACCGTTAATTGTCAGTAGTGGTACACAAAGAAATTATACAGAAAAACGATTGCTCCAGTCTTCGGGTCGAATGAGTAAGTGCTGGTCTGGACATAACCCCGGGCCAACCGGAATAGACCAGTTCCACCCACGATGGGCATTTCCCTCACCTTCAAAAACAACTCGTTCCTTCCCACAACGGTCAAACTGCTCCCGTTGTACTTCCCCTCCGTGAACACGAAGTTAATGGACATTAGCACGCCCACCTCGCTTTGGGATGCAAATGTCACCATGCCCTGAAGCCTACCCAAGTTCTTCGAGCTCATCTCGGGGCCCACAGTCAATGCATCGTCGACAACCCCAACTAGACCGAATGACGTGGCAGACTGGTTGGTGGTCGATGCCTGGGCTACGTTTACGACAGTGGCGTTGCTCCCGGTGTTTTCGGCATGTACGTAGACGTGGAAGCGAGTGAGCTTCTCTCGCTTGGAGGTTAGGAGTTCAGACTTCGCGGTGAGTACGGTGGAGGAAATAAGGAATGAGAAGAGAAGGAGCTTGGTTAGGGTTAAGGCCATGGCGTGGGATTTGGAAAGGGGAATGAAAGGCTAGACGCAGTGACTGAGGAAGAGAAATAACAAAGCTAGTTTTGGTTGCACGAGTTTGCAATGTAGCGGTTTCATTTCGTGCATTTTATAGTGGTGCAAGTGAGACTCGTTCCAAGGATGAAGAGTCAAGATGAAGAAAACACGCACATTTTATAGTCTGAGAAGACATCATATAGGAATAGGTTGTGAACTCGAGATTTCCTTATTGAAAGAATAAACAAAATGGATATCTTTAGGACGACCTCAACTTAAAAGTTGACCATTATTACGGGAATTCAAAAAAACAGCCTGCAAACGTGTGATCAAACCCCCACGCTATTGTGCTGGCAAGACAATTTGAGAGTACACTAATTAAACCTTAAACAAAACCAGAACTCATCTCTATCAGAGGCCTCTAATGAAGATCAACTACCTCAGATCTGCGGCCATTGATTGTTATGGTAGTCTTGAGATGGCGGTTGAAGGAGGAGGAGACCCACAGTAATGGTAGACGGACGGTGGCGACGGGACAGCATAAAAAAACATTGAAGCGGGGAGGGGGAAATGTTGATTATGGCTCGAGGTTAAACTAAACTGATCGGAAATTTGGCCCATAAATGAAGTGCAAGGAACCAGACCAAATTTTGGAAAAGGCCGAATTGATTCTTGCTTACAGGATTGTTGTTATTGTAAAAAAAAATGGGAAATTAATTTCTCACTAGACTTTGTTTCTTTACTGAAATTGAAGTTTACGGTGACGTCAGATAACGGCTCACTGTATTTTGCATATACATACACATATTATTGTTGAGTTTGGTTTGGTGTGCATAGTGAGCATGCCTAATATGTATAAAACTGGTGAAAGGCATAGAGAAAATGGAAAGTCAATGTCATTCATGAGATTCAAGAGTACAAGAGGACTTCATTTTCTTGTGAGTTCGAGTTTAATTTAGCATTATAAGTGAG
Source organism: Eucalyptus marginata (assembly GCA_014182565.1). Lineage (NCBI taxonomy): Eukaryota > Viridiplantae > Streptophyta > Magnoliopsida > Myrtales > Myrtaceae > Eucalyptus > Eucalyptus marginata. The sequence continues at coordinate 34,803,156 of CM024585.1, forward strand.
TGTAAATGAGTAATTGTAATATCATTTTTTATGATTATCGTAGGCCCATCTTGTCAATCTCCCCCAATGGATTAGGCATATAGTTGAATCACACATGTCCGTTGTATTTAAATTTTACTCATGTGCTTATTTGTTACTCAAACTGTATTGTTTGTTCACAGTTCCACGTTCGTGTTACAAATTGGTACCAGAGCCTAGGACTATCATTAATTGATTATTCTCTTACAAAATTCGAGGTGTGAAGATGCATGTGAGCACGAGGCATTTGGGAGTTGCGGCTATTCTGCCTAATATTGCTCCTCCTTTCGCGAAAAGTAACAAAAGAATTAAGGTCACATGGTCCATGTCTGTGGGAAAAAATGAAAGCGATTGTCCAGAATCTCACATTGCGATACAAAATCGACGACTTTTATAGCTTTAGTCATTCTACATAAGTTGTGTCAAGTTCATATGATTGTAGTGCAGATTACGACATTATTGTTGTCGTTTTCCTAGGCATATTCTCTCTATTGGTTAATCTTTCCCTCTTGATTCTCTCTCTCCTGATTGTTACTCCCCTCCAAATGTATCTTTTCAAGAGGTAGTTCTTGCCTTAGATCCATATCAAAGGATCGAGTGCGCTTAAGCCATTGAATTTCTTAAAACTCACACATGGAATGAATATTAAATCCATATGCAGCTCAACGTAAGGTCCACGCTGTGCCCCCGAACATCATGGATCGAGTCTAGGCAAGTGCTTTTGTTCTCTTATAGTAGAAAATTGTCTTTCTCTCTCTCTCTCTCTCTCTCTCTCTCTACATACTTTCTATAGTCCCTCTACCAATCCCTAATTGGTAGGTCTCTCTCTCCCTCCCTATTTCTTAACTATAGAAAAGCTTTCTTTGACTTGACTTCTAATTTTTCGCACATTCATTTAAGGTTAACAAACCAGTATAGAATAATGTGAGTGATCCAACCACCGTAGACATATAGTTTACGAAATTGTTTTTTAATAAAATGATGTTATGAATTCTTGTACATTGAAAGTATTAGTAGTTTTGAGTAGACTCTCCGTGGCATTTATCATATGGTAATTGACGAAGTCCAAGAATACACCCTCAAACCCCATCTCTCTTTTTTCATTTCTTTTCCTCTACCAAAATATGTTGGAAATTTCCTATAATATGGGCTTACATTAATTAACTGATTTTCTATTTTAAATAATCGGGTTAATGGATATTCTAATATTTGTTGAACCCTACAGTGATCTAATTAAATAGGGTATTGGCATCTATTGATAACGGGCCTAGTTGAGCAGCAAAGTGAAACAGGCGGTGTGTTTAACGAAGTTCGTAATGGGAAGGGCCCATTGACACGCTGTTGATTAGGGTTTCTTGGTGCCTCCTCTCTAGCCTATAAAAGGGTAGGTTATACCTATCAGTTGCTTTAATCCCATTGAAAGCTGCTATACTGAAATAGGTTATAGAGAAGAAGATCTGGCATTCCGATAGATTCCCGATTATCGAGTGATCTATTTTTCTTCAAGTGAAACAATTCGCCCAGTGCGACGCTTTAATTTTCTTTATATTTATTGATCTTGGTGTTTTACAATCATATATGGATCTGTGTTTCTTGATTGATTAGTTGTTTATGTGAATAAATATTATACATGTGGTATCAGAGCCGATCATATATGATTGTAGAACCCAAATATTTTTTTTTTTATGGACAAATTCGAAATCCTTCTCTTTGAGCCGAATATGGGCATTATTTTTTCGTATGGATTTTTTTGCTTGATTGATTCTGAAACCATAGGGTTTTTGTTCTACATGTCGAGATCTTTCCAACCATATATAATTTGCCTAATTTCGTTGAGAATTGAGAGAGAATTTTATATTTGAAATTGAGGGTTTACACGTGAAAAAGTTCTAGAATTTGAAAATTACTTGCAATCGATTGATGTATGATGTAAACCGTTGCATGGGTATTGTTATATATTTTTTTAGTATCTTTTGTTGTATTAAATTGAGTTTTTAGGGTTTAAATTTAAGAAATTCGAAATTCGGCCATGGGAGCTTTAGTCCGAAACTTCGAAGCTTGTATGTAGTAGAATCACTTGGTTTTTCTTCGTTTAATTAATTATAGTTAATTATATTGTTGTTATATTCAAGATCCATGAATAAATTTCATCAAAAATCAATGTTTCTATGCTATTTTGAGCTTCGGGTTGAAACCGGGTCGTGCGACCCAGTTTTCTGCAACTTCGGGACCCGGCTGGAGGTTGAAGAAGACCCTCCAGCCGGGCCGGACCAATGGATGGGCGTAAGCCCATCCTTTCTTTTTTTTTTTTTAATGTTTGAGGTTCTGGGCGTGGCCCAGGACCTTTATTAAGAAACCTAAAGGTTCTGGGCTCACGCCCAGAACCTCTCTCTTTTGGTTCTGGGCGTGAGCCCAGAGCCCAAAAAATGGGCTTAGCCCATTTTTGTTTATTTATATTTTTGAATTTGTGGGCCAATTTTATTCACGGCCCGCCCGTTTTAAGTGGCTTGCATGCGGGCCGGGCGCAGGTAAGGGCCCGCGGGTTTGGGTCCGTATTATTAAAATAATAATATTAAAAAAAAATTTGTGGCAAAAATTGTTGTTTAAAAAAAAAAAAAAAAAATGCAATATGATCTTTGGAAACACATGTTGTGAAGTGTTTCATATTGTTTGATGAATTATGGGCATAGATTTTGGAGTTCCCTATCGATAAAAGATTAATATATACAATTACTCGCCCAAAGGGAGTTATTGTGTATATTAATTTGGAAAATAGCATGAAGTTTAATTCCCATATTTAAAAGATAGGGATGTATAATTGAAAAATATTTATCTGCCCAAAGGGGATAAATGTTTTGAAAATTATATGTAATTCCCCTCTATGTTGATATTATGGAGATGTATGATTTAAAGTATTTGTCTGCCCAAAGGGGATGGATCCTTGACAATTATATGTAATTCTCCTTGTTGCTTTATAAATTTCATGCTGGGAAAAATAATGGTGCATTATACACTCTGCCCAAAGGGGAGTTTATGATGTACTTATTATTTTTGTTGAATTGCTTATTGCCTATAATTGATCTTATTGTATTATGTGTGTCAAACAGTTACATTTGCTGTAAATAACAACAATGCCACGGTTGAAATGTTAACTGGATCAAACTTTAAGAGATGGAAGCAAGATATAGAGTTTGCTTTTGGCATCGTTGATATGGACTTGGCTCACGTGAGGATGAACCGCCGGGCCCAATGATCAAAGTACCGCAGATCAAAAGGCCCATTATGCTAGATGGGAAAAATCTAACCGACTAAGCCTCATTGCTATGAAGAGGTCCATTGTTGAGTATCTCATTAGTGGTTTCTTAGGAAGATACGAGTGCTAGAGACGGTTCCTTGAAGCAGTGGGAGAAAATATATAGTCTCGATAAGGTCAAGCCGGGAACTTGTTGAGTGAGTTAACGAACATGAGGTATGATGTCTGCTATGGGTGTTAGATAATTTATATTGAAAATGGTCCATATTCAGTCCAAACTTAAGGCTCATGAAATTGTCCTTTCTGAGAATTATATTGTGCATCACGCCTTAAATGTTCCGCCAGCTGAATTTGAATTAAGCGATTAAGATGGAGCATAAATTATAGTGCTCGAATGAGACATGGAGCGTTAATGCCTTGATTACTAAGTGTGTGGTCCAAAGAGGAAGAGAAGTTAAAGAAGGAAAAGTATGAGTCCGGGATTGTGGTATTGTCGCTCAATATACAATGCCGCGGGGAGTCCGACAGCAAAAGGGACCCGTTTACAAAATATTTGGCAGATTGTGGTATTGTCACTCAATATACAATGGTGTAGCCGAACGGCGAAATCGTACACTTATGGAGATGAAACGAAGTATGATGGGCAGTTCTAATTTGTCTGAATACTTATGGGGTGATGCGATTAAAACATCAACTTATATTTTGAATCGTGTACCTAGTAAATCGGTGCCGAAAACACCTTTTGAATTGTGGACAAGGAAGAAACCAAGCTTGAATCATTTACGAGTTTGGGGTTGTCCGCAGGTGAAAATTTATGATCTTTCTCAGAAGAAGACTGAATCCAGGACTACTAGATGTTACTTTATTGGATATCCTAATCATTCTAAAGGGTATAGGTTCTATTGTTCTACTCGAGGCACTAGAATCGTTGAATCTCAAACTACCAAATTCCTAGAATTAGATGTAGCTGAAAAGAGTTCCTCTCAATCTTTTGAAAGGGAAGAACCAAACAAAACGGTCTCTATTCCATTGCCCATCTCGCATGATGATTCTATGCAAGATCCCAGTAGAGTGGAAATTCAACAAGAAGCAAATACTGAAAATATGACGGTAGATCCTCCCATTACAAATGAAATTCCCCAGATGAATGATGCAGCTCCGAAATGCCCGTGCGAAGATCACAGCGACAAAGAAGACCAACACCTCTAAATGATTATCCTGTCTATCTTGGAGAAGCTGATTTTGACATTGGAAGTATAGTTGATCCGACGACTTTCAAAGAAGCTCTTAATAGTGATCAGGCGGATAAATGGTTTAGGAGCGATGAATGATGAGATGATTTCCATGTCAACTAATCAAGTATGGAAACTTGTTGATTTACCTGATGGGCATAAACCGATCGGTTGCAAATGGGTATTCAAAACCAAGAAAGACAATAAAGGCAACATAGAGAGATTCAAGGCAAGGTTAGTCGTAAAAGGGTACACACGAGAGAGAAGGCATTGATTATACTGAAGTCTTTTCCCCAGTATCTACTAAAGACTCTTTTCAGATAATCATGGCATTGGTGGCTCATTTTGACTTAGAGCTTCATCAAATGGATGTCAATACAGCTTTTCTAAATGGAGATCTGGATGAAGAAGTTTATATGCAGCAACCTGAAGGGTTTAAAGAAGCCGGAAAAGAGCATATGGTGTGCAAACTTCAAAGGTCCATCTACGGTCTCAAACAAGCATCACGTCAGTGGTACTTAAAATTTCACAAAGTTGTGAGATCGTTTGGCTTTGAAGAAAACAAGTATGATCAATGCATCTACATGAAAGTAAGTGGGAGTAAATATATTTTCTTAGTACTTTATGTAGATGACATTTTACTTGCTAGCAAAGTGATGTTGATCTATTGAATGACACAAAAAAATTTCTATCTACAAAGTTTGATATGAAAGATCTTGGGGAAGCCTCTTTTGTTCTAGGCATTGAGATTTATCGTGACAAATCTAAGAAGGTTCTGGGGTTATCTCAGAAAAGTTATATAGATCGTGTTTTGAAAAGATTCAATATGCACCGCAAGTCGTGACGCTCTTGTTGTAAAAGGAGATAAATTGAGTATAGAACAATGCCCCAAGAATGATGTTGAAAAAGAAGTCATGAAGAATGTTCCATATGCTAGTGCAGTTGGCAGTCTTATGTATGCACAAGTATGTACCAGACCTGATATTGCTTTTGCTGTGAATACTCTTGGAAGATATCTATTGAATCCAAGTCAAGAACATTGGGTTGCAGCTAAGAAGGTGATGAGATATCTACAACGAACAAAGGACTTCATGCTCGTGTATAGCAGAGTTGAGGACCTAAAGGTGATTGGATATTCATATGCTGATTTTGCTAGTTGTTCAGATGATAGAAAATCAACTTCTGGATATATTTTTATGATGGCTGGAGGTGCTATTTCTTGGAAAAGCACAAAGCAAACCTTGATTACGAACTCTACGATGTATGCTGAGTTTGTAGCGTGCTATGGCGCGTCAATTCAAGCAATTTGGCTCAGAAATTTGATCTTAGAATTGCGAATTGTGGACTCTATTGCTAGACCTATGGTGATCTACTGTGACAACACTGCAGCTGTGTTTTATTCCAAGCATGACAAGATCAAGCAATGCGTCCAAACACATGGAGATCAAATATTATATTGTTAAGGACTTAGTCAAAAAAGAGAGATATTGTGATTGAAAATATCATAACCGAGTCCATGTTGGTTTGATCCTCTAACAAAAGGCTTATGACCCATTTTGTTTAAAGAACATGTAAAGAATATGGGTGTCTTAGATTCTTTTGATTTCTTTTGTTAGTGGGAGTTATACAAATTGTATTTCTGGATATTATAGTTATATGCAGGCTGATAATGCTTTTATGATGTTTATTAAAGCATTTATTTTAATAACTGTTGTTATTGATTACGTTGTTATCTTTTCTCCTGTTGACTGAGAAATGGAAGTATAAAACAGTATCTTTGAACAAATTTTAGTTTAAAGACGATTGGATGTCACCAATTATGAGATCTCATGTTGGATTGTGACATAGTTGTGCAATTTCATGTTGTTTAGAAATTGCGTTAATGCAGTTTCATGCCGTTGAGAAATTGCATTAAGGACCGATAAGAAATAGTGTATATTTTGATCACATGTTGGCACTATTTCTTACTACACTACTAGGCCCATGATCCATGAAAATATAATACTTATTATATGTGATTATGGAAGGTCTTCTGTTGTAGCATTTTCTTAACACATTGATCTCCATAGTCCTATATTGAGGTTATATAGGATTGGATTGGTATTGAGATGCCGTTATTGGAATATTATTTTTAAAATTGTGGCCACATAAAACAAAATTTTCAGTTATTAACCCGATAGTGTCGTTTTCAAATCTTTTTCAAAATAAAATAAGTTAATTAATGTAGCCCAAGTGGGAGAATGTTGGAAATTTCCTATAATATGGGCTTACATTAATTAACTGATTTTCTATTTTAAATAATCGGGTTAATGGATATTCCAATATTTGTTGAACCCTACAGTGATCTGATTAAATAGGGTATTGGCATCTATTGATAACGGGCCTAGTTGAGCAGCAAAGTGTAGGCAATTATGTTTAACTGAAGCCCGTAATGGGAAGGGCCCAGTTGACACGCTGTTGATTAGGGTTTGCTAGGTCCCCTCTCTAGCCTATAAAAGGGTAGGTTATACCTATCGCTGCTTTAATCCCACCGAAAGCTACTATATGAAATAGGTCATAGAGAGGAAGATCTGGCATTCCGATAGATCCCTGATTATCAGAGTGATCTATTTTTCTTCAAGTGAAACAATGGCTCAAACAGGTACGCTTTAATTCCGCTGTATTTATTGATCTTGGTGTTTTACAATCATATATGGATCCGTGTTTCTTGATTAGTTGTTTATGTGAATAAATATTATACAAAATAGAGCAGCCAACTGATCCAATCGTTGATGCCTATTTTGCCACCCATTACGAGCACTGCCAATAATGGCCACACAGGATGACTGGTATCTATATGAACGGTTTCCAGCCAAAGTTAGCTAGGTGGACTATATTAATAAATTGTCAAAGTGTTTATGCATATATTGTTACAATTGAAATGTTTAAGATTAAATTGGTATAAGTGTAATTAGTTTAGGACTTTTTAGTATTTTTCCCCTTTCCAAATAAATTGGTCATGCTTGATTGATCATAGCCAACATTGTTAATTTCCCTTAATGGCCATATTTGGCCATATATATGCGCGTGCGCCCCTTCCCAAGTGTATATAAACTTTCTACAAAGTTAGTCATGCATTCCAGTGAACAATATGATAAATATTTTGTTTCAATCTTTACAATCAAATCATCACATATGTCCATTGGCCCATTTGCTCACGAACCTGCGTACATGATATGATGAATTTCTTGTGACAGTGCAGTGGCAAAGTTTCACAAATGTTAATTTTGTACGAAGATCAGATTCTCGATACCTTTTTTTTTTTTTTTTTTTTTTTGATGCCGAGGATCCGGCCTAGCTCACTTTACGGGAGCACAGCACCAACTATATCTCGGGGGGACTGGCCCGGCAAACCACCTCCGGGGCCCCCACTTAAGTCACGGAGCTTACGCTGAGAGTCGAACCCCTGACCTTACGGTCTGCAGAATGCAGGGGGCAAGCCTCAACTAGCGCAGCCATGGTGGGTGGGTATCGATAACTCTGTTGGTTTCTCAACAAATCTCAATTTTTAATGCTTCAGTTATAAACATCACTTTACGATCGATTGGATGAATGAGAAATGGAATGGAGAAACTAATAGTACGAAGGATCTCATCTATAAATATATATTATGTGTATTTATATATTTCGCATCTATATTTATTACATATATTAGGTATATTAGTATAGTCTATTATTTAATAAATTTTTTGTTAAGGAATGATGGAAGGGAATAAAGAATAAATCTAAGAGAGGAAAAATAATTTAAAAAGAAAAAAGAAAATAAAGATGATGTAGAAGAACTTCAAATTTAAATGAACAAATTCAAATTTGAAACGGATCTTATTAATTCATTTTGCCTCTTTCTTCTATGTATCTCTGGTTCATTTTGAAGCTCTGCGATTCCGTAGTTCTTTGTTCATGTCAAAATTGCATGGAAACGATGAGAGAGTCGGACTCCTTCTCCTTTGTAAATCTCTAATCACGTCAAAAGTCTTTGAAAGCAACAAAAGAGTCGAACTCCTTTTTGCTGTAATTCTGTGATTCATGTTGAAGTTTCATGAATGTGGCAAGAGAGTCAAAGCACTGTATATTTCGAAATCACGAAGGGGAACAATCATGTTAACTCTCTTTGACTAGATTTGGCGTTCGTTGATTTATCTAACTTGTCAATGTTATTATAGTTCGTTTACATTTCTTATCATTGTTGAACCTGTTTAAAACATAGATCATACAAAAATTATGAATTGATTAATTGAGGTTATCTTCGTTTGTGCATTGGTGATTTCTTTACCAATAAATTATGAGAAATTTTTACCATCTCCGTTTGTGTTTTTTCAAGTTCATTTACATTGATATGCCCGTTCATACTAAATAATGGATATGATAACATATGAAAATATTTGTTTTATCACTACGACTCGTCAAACAATTGATAGAATAGCAAAATTCTTAAATTTCATATTTCATCATATCCAGTTTTATTTTGATTAATAATTCCTATAATCAAAAGTAGCCTAAGAGTTCAGTTATGCTTTTATTGTTATTGAACCAAATAAAGACAACTCCCAAGCTTAACCTAGCGAGACCGTCAATAGTGGTACACAAAGAAATCATATACAACAGCGAGGAGTCCATTCTTCAGGTCTGATGAGTAAGTGCTGGTCTGAGCATAACCTCGGGCCAGCCTAAAAAGGCCAGTTCCGCCCACAATAGGCATTTTTGTCACCTTCAACGACAACACGTTCCTCCCCACAACGGTCAAACAGCTCCCGTTGTGCTTCCCCTTCGTGAACACAAAAAGTCTGGGATGTCGACAAGGCCACCTCGCTTTGGGATGCGAATGCCGCCATACCTTGTACCCCGCCCACGTTCTTCGAGCTCATCTCGGGGCCGCAGTCAACGCGTTGTCAAAAATGTCTACTAGACCGAATGACGTGGCGGATTGGTTGGTTGTCGACGCTTAGGCAACAATAGCGATGGTGGCATTGCTCCCGGCAGTTTTTACCTGCACATAGACGTGGAAGCGAGTGAGCTTCTCCCGCTTGGAGGTTAGTGTAAGGACTAGTAACAACACCTAGAGGGGGGTGAATAGGTATTTAAACAAAATCTTGGCAAATATATGCGGAATAAAATAAAGTTTAGGGAAAGAGAATAAGAACACAAGGTTTATAGTGGTTTGATTTAGATCAAGCCTACGTCTACTCTGCCACGCTAACAGCCTTCTGCTGGATTCCACTATGCAATCAACGAGAGATTACAACTTTGAGTGCAAACACTTAGGGTCCGTTCGTTTTGCGGAAAATGAGCAATTTCTGAAAAATATTTTCCCATAAGTCATTTTCCAGGAAAATGACAATATTTTCTAGTGTTCGGCTAAAACCTGAAAATGTTTCAGAAAATATTTTCTGATGTTCGGTGAGGAAAATATTTTTCACTCACCAGATTGGCGAGCGCAAGCGTCAAGCTCAAGGCTCGCTAGATTGACAAGCGCAAGCTTGAAATCAATGAGCTTGAGGTTCACCTGGTGACGACTGACGACTGGCCAAAAAATAAGAAGATGAGAAACAAAGAAAAGAAAAAGAAAAAAAGAAAAGGAAAAGGAAAAGGAAATTAAAAATAATTCAAATAAAAAATGCAATTTAAAAATAATTCGAATAAAAAAAGAAAAAGAAGAAGAAGAAAGGGGAGGAGGAAGTGATGATTTGTAGAAGTGTGAAATAAGAGATATCAAGTGAGGAAAATGTTTTCCACTTTTCAAAAGTGGAAAACATTTTCCCCCAATTTAGAAGACATTTTCCTTTTCATGAAAAACATTTTCCCCTAGGAATTCATTTTTTGTGAAACGAACGGCAGAAAATCCGGAAAACGTTTTCCCGAAAAATATTTTCCGCGAAACGAACGGAGCCTTAGTAGAAGATCACACTATCTTACTAAGTCACTCTTTTGGTATTTCTGTCACGATCACAAACGTTTAAGCTCACCAAAGACAAGTGTATGATCGGAGTTCGCTCAGATTTTGGAATTATAAATTCTACGCTCCGTCTCTTACTTGCTCATCGGTCCTTGATCTCCTTAAATACTCCTCCACTTCCAAACTAGCCGTTGGACAGCATCTAGAGGATCGTCTTCCAATCTACCCATTGGACAGATCTGTATCAAGAAGATTTGGTAGCCGTTGAGTGACAAAAGTAGAATCCTAAATTGATTCCGATCGCCCATACAAACAAAATATTGGTTTCCATAAGTAAAGCTTTTTCGTATAGAAAGTTCTTGTATTCAAGATTTAATTGTCAATCAATTAGATTGAGTCAATAAATTAGATTGAGTCAATCAAATCAATCTTGATGTAGAATCCAAACCAGATTACTAGCCGTTATACATTTGGGCTTGTGTTATGTTATGTCGAGTTCTGGATGTAAAATTTGAGAGCAATAGACTTTACAATCTAAGTCTGAGTGCGATAGACTTTACAATCTTGAGTCTAAACATATTCTGCTTTTGAACAGATTTAGCTTTAAGATTTGGACATAGTCTGAATAAGTCCAGCTTCAGAGTTCGTCTTCTGGTTTTTCCAAGCATAGACTTTGATAATATCATTTACATGTTCTATCATCTGTATAGTCTATTACTTAATCATTAAACACGTTAGTAGCCTTTGATTTATTTTGTCATCTTTAAAACATCATAAGGGATTTCCCTAATAGTTAGGAGTTCGGATTTCGCATTGAGTACGGTGGAGGAAACAAGGAATGGGAAGACAATGAGCTTGGTAAGGGTTAAGGCCATGGCGGCAGGGATTGGGGAGGGAGTGATAGGCTAGACGCAATGATTAAGGAATAGATATGAGAAAGCTAGCTCTGGTTGCACAATTTCTGAAATAGCAATTTCATTTCACGCAATTTATAGTGCCCCAAGTGGGATTCTTCCCAAGGCTGAATTGTCAATATGGACAAATCAAGTACTAGTGCGAGAAGATATGATATAGGAATAGGCTGTGAACACAAGATTTTCTTATTGGAAATAGAAACAATACGGATATGTTACCTCAACTTAAAAGTTGACAGTTATTATAAAAATTCAAAAAAAAAAAAAAAAAAAAAAAAAAAAGAAGCCTGCAAACGTGGGACCGAACCCCGACGCTATTGTGCTGGCAAGACAATTTGAAAGTACAGTGATTAAACCTTAAACAAACCAGAACTAATCTCTATCAGAGGCCTCCAATGAAGATTAACCGCCTCAGACATGCGGCCATCGATCGCTGTGGTGGCGACAGGACGGCATGACAAAATATTGAAGGCGGAGGGAAAAATGTCCATTATGGCCTATTATTGAAGTGCAAGGAATCAGACCCACTTTCTATATTGGGATAAGTCCGAATTGAATATTGCCAAGAGGATTGTAGGTAATTTTCAAAAAAAGGGGGAAATTAATTTCCCAGAATATTCCGTTCTCTTTTGAAATTGAAGTCCATGTTGACGTCGGATAAAGGCTCATTGTATTTTGTGTGCGTGCATAAATGTATATATGTATTGTCGTTGAGTTTGGTTTGGTGTGCACGGGGATCATACCTAATGTGTAAAACCGACGAGAGGTATACGGACTATTGAGAGTCATCGTCATTCATGTGAGTTGAGAGTATGGAAAAAAGATTTTTCTTTATTTGTGGATTCGAGTTTAATTCAGGATTGAGAAACACTTATAAGTGAGTGTGAATAAGTGATTGTAATATTACTTTTTGCGATTATAGTAGGCCCATCTTGTCAACCCCCCTATAAACTAAACATATAGTCGAATCATGTAAGTTCGTTATGTTCAGATTTTACATATGCACTTATTTTTTACTCAAACGGATTCGTTTGTTCCCGGTTCCACGCTTGAGTTGCAAATTGGTATCGGAGCTTAGAATTATTATTGGTTGCTTGTTCTTCTACGAAATTCAAGGCGATGACCCCAATCTTTAGGGATCGAGTTTCGGCAAGTGCTTTTGCTTTCTTATGGTAAAAAATTGCTTCTCTCTCTACAAACTTTCTATAACCTCCCCCTACCAATTCTTAATTGGTGGGTCTCTCCATTTCTTAACTATAGGAAAGCTTTCTTTGACTTGACTTCTAATTTTTGGCACGTTCAGTGAAGGTTAACAAACCAGAATAGAATAATGTTCCAACGACCGTAGAATTATTGTGTAGGAAATTGTTTTTTTAATAGAATGATTTGGTGAATTCTTGTCCCATTTGAAGTATCAGTAGTTTTTGGGAGGCTCTCCATTGGATTTGCTGACGCCTATTCTGCCGCCCATTGCGACCATCGCTAGTAGTCGCCACAACTCTGAGAACGAATGAGGAACTGCCTAAACCATCCGGAATCGGGTTAGACCAGATCGGAACAACGATTCTGTGGGGGCTGGTCCGGTTCTCAATTCCAACTTAGTAAAACCGGTGAGTATAGGTCACCCACCCACCCACTTGGACCGGACGGGACCAATATATCTATATATATATTAAAAAAATAAATTCTATCATAACTACTTAATTATTTTGTAGTATTTCGACCAAATATATATGAGTGATCTTTTAAACAAACGGATGGTATTGAACAATCTCTATAAATCGGTCGCATCAGTAAATCAATTTTGTAAATCTATCTTTGTACGGTTCACATTTTTCGTGCATAAAAGTGGGTTTTCAGAATTAATGATGTACAATGATCATTAATTTATTGTTTTTTTATTCTATTATTAATTTTGTGTTTGGTCCTTAAACCCATACCGGGGCTCAAACTTAAGTGTTGAAAATAAAAAGAAAAGTTGTGTAATAATACCTGAATAATGATAATGGAATAATGTTTTTTTTTTTTTTTTTGTTGGCCAAATATTAACTAGTGTTGAGCCCTCGCTAGATTTGGTAAGGACGACCTTCACCTTGGCCGCAAGTGCCGAGCCCTCACCAAATCCGACGACCCTTGCCTGTGGTCGGCGAGGGCCGCGACACCTCACCGATGTCGTCGCACCCCAAACCCTCATCAGATCCAGTGAGGACGACCCTCGCCCTAGCCATGAGGGTTGAGCCTTCGCCAAATCTGACGAAAGCCGCGCTCGTTAGCCATAGGCGAGGGCCACAACACCCTCACCAACCCTCACCCATGGCCGGCCAAAGGGAAAGAAAAGGAAAAAAAAAAAGAGTGATAAAAAAGATAGAAATGGTAAAGAAGAGAGAGAAACGAAGGAGAGAGAGAGGAGGGTTGCAGATTTTCTGAAAGATGGGCCCACGAGTGACACGTGTGGCTCGGGGAATGGACTTGTGTAGAGCCGCTCTACCTAATATTTTCTCGAAAGTCAAAGGTTTAAGGTGAGTCCCACACTTTTTTCTCGTTTTTGCCCGTTACTCAATTTAAAAAGTTTGTTTCTTAGCTCCAAATTGCAAAAACCACAAATTCTTTCTACTTTTGGGAAAGTAGAAAGAATTTTGGATTAAAAGAGTTCTTCAAAATGCTAGTAGTATTTAGTAAAGTGTATTTTAAAAATATATTAAAAAAACTTTGATGTAAATGCCGTTAGGTAAAAATTGCATTTTGTAAAGAATTTTTGCTATTTTTTTTTCTTTTTGCTAAATACCTTAAACTATTTGTCGATGACACTTAGCTGTTGTTGGCAAGTCAACTCAGCCATTGGCCAGTCTCGCTTGCTACTCGTTGGTGGATGAGGTAAAGTTATTCGAAGGCAATTTTTGAAATTGTGAAGTTGAGCAAGGGCAAAGTTGTAAGAAAGAAAACGTTTATTTGCATTTTGGAGATGCATCATTTCAAAATATCTCCAGACCTATCTTGGGCTAAAGGCTTTTAAAGAGTTTTGGAGATACAATTATATCTCTCCAAAGCAATTAAGAAATTTTGCTAAATGACATTTCCATATCTTGAAAGGGCTATAGAGGACTTTGTAAATGTTGAACTAAATGCATTCTAACTGGAGAATGAAGAGCTCAGCTTGCTACTCAGAGTACCTAGTCGCTCAAAATATGTGCCAGACATGGACAAACACCTGCGACATGGCACTACTCAAGTACCTAGTTCTTTCAAATCTAACCTATGAAGAAAAGTTTATGTTGGAAGATATGATTTAGTGGATTGTATCAATTGTAAATTGATAGGGAATCATGTTTATTTTAAAATTAGAAAGAAAGGAGAAGATAGGAGAATACTTATTTTCCTTTTATTGATTCTTTCTTTGTAATTAAATACATAGTCTTGTACAGAGATTACAATTAATAGAGTGATACAATTTTCCTCTACGTCTTTTTTTTCCTATGCCTCCAGAAACTTTCTTCTTCTTCATCTCCTTTCGTGACATGATATCGAGCCTCCTACGATTCAGACCTAATTTTTGCTTCCGCTCCGATTACCTCATGAGGAATTCCATCTGCAAAAAGGAGTTGTTGTAGGAATCAATTTTCCATTTACCATGACCAAGCCACAAGACCTTACCTCAACTTTAGACGATCAATCTGTCAAAGAAGCATCGCTGCAAACTTTGGGCAACCAAGACTCATTCGTTGTGATCCCCATATTCGAACAGCAACAGAGCCAGATTCAGGCTCAAGCCCAAGACGTGCAATGGTAGCAACTTCAGGCTCAGTCTAATCCGGGGCAGCCCTTCTCGTGTTATCCTTACCGGTGGATACCTTATCCATGGTACCATGGGCCGGGCCCAAATGCATCATTGCCTGGCTACCAGAGCAACGTGCGAGTCGATGGAGGCCCACCAATCAACAATGGGGCAAGCCCAACCATCGGCCCGGAGCAGACGGGTGGGTCAACTGAACCGGGTATGGGAACGAATCCCTACTCAGGATTTCACAATGCGGGTCATGGAGTTGGGAAGAGCAGTTCGGGTCAGGGCGCAAATCCCTACCCGAATCTTGCGCCCGATTTCTTTCCGTACCAATTCCTCGCCGGTGGCCGGCCGAACCCGACAACCCTCTTTACACAACAAACGGCGACGGACTAGAATTGAAAATTGTCAGTCAACAGTTAACCGATGTCGACAATTATTCGAGCTAGTCGCGTGAATTCTGGCAAGCACTGGTAACGAAGGATAAGGAGGTTTTCATTGATGGGACATTTCCGATTCTGTCTGACAAGCGAATGGCACGGTTTTCGAGGAGATGCAACCGATTAGTTAGGACATGGGTTGGGAATTGCATTGCACCCGAAGTCGCGGCCGGACTTCCCCTGACGGAGGATCTAAAGAAAATGTGGGAAAACATTAAAGAGATGTATGGAAAACTCGATCAAGTGAAAAAATTTTCTCTCACACAATAGATCTCAGATTTGAAATAGGGGAACATGACTGTTGCAGCCGTTTACAACAAGCTTTCAGCTCTATGGAACGAATTAGAAGCAGCCGAAGAAAAATTTGACAGGCCCGACCACATTCAGCAGCAATACAAGAACATGCGGGAAAGGGAGAAGGTGACGAGGTTTTTCCTCATCCTCAATGAAACTTACCTGTAGTTTCGCTCCCAAATCTTGACCATGGAGCCCATGCCGAGCCTCGGTTGTATCTATCAACTCGCTATTCAAGAAGGAGTTATTGAGACAAGAGGGATCAGAACCTCGGAGCAACCTGCGGACATATTCACTAAACCTCTTTGTCAAAGACAACATACATATCTTCTAAACAAGCTAGGCGTCTTGGACATATACAAGCTACCAACTTGAGGGGGAGTGTTTGAAGATATGATTTAGTGGATTGTATCAATTGTAAACATATTATTCATTACCGAGAGGCTGCCACGTTATTTTATCACTGAGAGCTCTTTGCAACTTGAACCTAAAACGTCAATAATGGAAGACATGCAGGTTGTACTCCACCACCGCCGTCTTATTGGTTTGGCTGATGAAAACCGTGCTCGTGCGAACATAGCCCCAAGCGAACCGGAAAGCTCCGGTCCTGCCCACGATCGGCATCTCCCTGACCTTGAGACCCAAGTCGTTCCTCCCCAATATGGTCAGTACGCTCCTGTTGAGCTTGCCATCGGTGAACACGAAGTTCATGGCTATGGTCAGAGCGGTCTCAATCTGCGAGGTGATGGCGGCGAGGGCTTGTGCTCAACTGATGACTTTCGACCCCGCTTCTGGTCCGAGGGCCAGGGCGTCGTCCAACGCTGAGACGGTGCCGAAGACTAGGTTGGTCGCGTTCCCGTGGGCTGCATACACGATAGTGGCATTGCTCTCATCGAACACCTCGTGCAGATAGAGGCAGAGGTGGGTTAGCGTCTCACTCCCAAGGCTGAGCAGTTCGTCTCAATTGCCCGAAAACCGGATTGGCCATCATATTCCTTCCTTGAGATATTTATCATACAGCGATACACATTTGGAGTAAGCCACCAATCAACCATCGGCCCTCATACCATTTGTTGGGGGCGCGCAACAGATGTCTAATACCTTTGGCTTGGCAAGATCATCAAAATTGAGCTCAAGTCCGAGTCTGTCAATATATCCAATTAGACTCATTTTTACTCAAAAGTTTAAGTTAATGAGTTATGTACTAACTAATATATATTAACTACTTAATATCATATCAATTCTCTAATGTGAGACTTCTTTAACACAATTATCGCATGTATCCTAACATAGGCAGCCGTGGTGGAGGACAGGCCTAACACCAAGAAAATGATGATCAGCTTTGTTTGGAATGATGCGGCAACAATTAAGCAACGGGAAGGAACAAAATCATATGTGGTACAAGCGTTTGGCGATGCAAGATGAAGCAATGGAACTAGCTAAATAGTGAGGTGTTCGTTTTGGCATTATTTATCTACATGCAAATGTCCCAAAAACCATTAAATAAAGACCGAATTGATAAGAAGAAATACAAGATTCATGTGCGCTTGATGCATCTACAAGTAGTGGCATTTCCGTCCAAATGTTGCTCCTTCATTTGTGAAAAATAACAGAAGAATTAAAGTCACATGCTCTGTCCGATGGGAAAAAGATAAGGAAGATTGTCCAGAATCTCTAGATATTGCAAGGTAAATCATAAAATCAACGACTTCTATATGTTTACGCATGGGCGGTGTCGGAGATGTGCTCTTCAGCTTTTACCTACTAGGAAAATGTCCTGATCTCGTGACCGCATGCGTAAGGAAGAATTCTCACTGATGATGTTTTCGATTTTGCTGAAATCATATGAGAATCTGTATATATTATGTCATGTTTGTTGGATAAATTCTCTTCGAGATATTTTGAAGTCGACAAAACATTTATGTTTACGCACTCTTACCGGCAAAGTCCGAAGATCGGATAACAAGACTCAAGTTTCAAAGTTTACTCTTAGACGCCGGTTTGTGCTCGATTCTATCTAATATGGTTTTGACCTAACTAGGAATAAAATTGGAATCAACACTACAAGATCCTATATTCGTATCCGAATAAACATAGATTCTCTAAGATTCACAACTTATATTTGGAAAGTTCATGATTGTAAGATTGAAGAGTTACTTACCTTTAAAAGCTCGAGATCTCTCTAAATTGATTGATGTTGATTGGAAGAACTTCTTTGGAAGGTGTAAAATGAAGGCATGAAGAAGTATATAAAAGAGACGCTCAAGTTTTTGAAGGGTTTTCCAAAGCTGAATCTCCTTCAGTTTGTGAACTTATTCTTCGAGCATTCATGTAATCCTGAAGTGTGGTGAGACTTGAGGAAGTGGAATGCGTGAGATTGTAAACACTCTTTTTGATTCTTAGTCGTTCTGCCAAACCACTATAAATGGAGTTTTGATTCTCTATCCCTAATCTTTTTACTTTTCATTACTTTCATTTGCAGCGATTGTTATTTTTAATTCCTTAATCTCTCATTCGGGTTAAAATTGTTAAAATCGCTTTAGTCACCCCCTTTAGGTGCTAATTCTAGTCCTAACAATGTTCCCATCCAAGACATACGCTCTCTATTTGTTATTTTATTTTTGTCTTGATTCTCTTTCTTCTCATTGTTCCTCACTTGCAAATATATCTTCTCAAGGGGAAATCATTATATCAAAATTATATCCATGAATGGCGTGTAATCGAGCCATTGAATTTCAAGGAACCATGCATGGATCAAAAGTGGGATCCATATGCAATCTAATAAGGATGAACAGTTTCAGATTCGTTGAAGTTTCATATATAAAATAACAAAAGCGAAGATAAAAAAAACACTTTGCAATTCATCAATGGTATAAGAATTCGATTTGGTACCTCATACTTTTCACATGAATCACGAGACATTGGTTAGCTACCTCTCCATCGCTTGATGATTGCTCGGCTTCACTTTCGTTTTCACTCCAAGACGTCGCAAGAACTTAAGAGAGATATGATAGGATTTGGGAACAATATCTTCCCCAACAGCTTTTCCAGGGATGAGAGGCAGTCAATTTCGTGCACAATAAGGAAGTGAATACTTTAATATTTATTTCTTTTAACACAATTAGGAATTAAATTAAAAAAATAGTGGGAGACACCAATGGGCGATCTCTCCCTTGACAAATGTATACTTATTAACTTGGAAAATCTATTCTAAAATAGGGTTCGGTGTGGCTACTACTTTGTTTTCTAGGCACCGCTAGCACGATCGTGGGCTGAAAAACGACAGTGTGTGAAACCCTAGCCGCAAATCTTTTTCCAGAAAACGGGAAGACCTCTGCAATCGGTTTCAACTTTCGACTTCCATGTTTCCTTTCTCCTTTCTCTTTTTTTTACCTGGCTTCTATCTTTTCTTATTACAAGCTACAATTTAGAGACAAAATCAGAGGACTCACCATGTCAATTTTCTTGAATAGGAAAAATCAAATACCAAAATATAAACAATTACAAGTAGAAAATTATTATCACTTTGTAAAAATAAATTTTTAATGTCATTATAAAAATCTATTAACTTAAAAGATGAAAAAAACACTTATAACGTTGGCTTTGAAATTAATAACGAAATCATTGTAGATATTGTTCATCTTGCTTTCATTACAACCATTATTTTCCTTAGTGAAGTTCAATATGAGCTCCATCCATCTAAACGAGATTAAAAGAAAAATCAAGTATTGTATGTGTAATATATATATAGATAGATAGACACACACACAAAATTTGATGACAATGAATATGTGACACCCCTAGCACGTTACGGCTAATGTGACTATCCCTCAAGCTATGAAGCCCCTAGCACGTCACAGCTAACATGACTATCCAATTCTCTCTCTCTCTCTCTCTCTCTCTCTCTCTCTCTCTCTGTTAGCGTGTGGAAACATGTAACGACAAATCAATGCACTATAATTTCAATCGATGCACGTAGAAATATAGAACTAGACACTTATATATATATATATATATATTGTAGACGAACTAGGTTGGTATATCAGGGGTCAAATTGTTCCTTCTCCTGGCAGTGTCCAAAATATTGCCTCGACCATCCTACTGTTTATTTACATGACTACCAACATAATAAGCCCTACTCTCACCAAAAATGTCACCCTCGTCCCCCAAGCCCTCCTCCTATTCGACCCCGTTGTGGCCATCGTCATCATCGTCTGGAAGTGGGAGTGGCCCATCGTACGCCCACTGATCTGGGCGTAGAGGGTGATAGACCCAATCAGCACGAGGCCCGATGGGAGGCCAGCATCGACAATCAGGATCTCTTCATAAGGCTTTTTCTAATAATTAAAATATATTTACTCAAATGGCACGGTTATGCAAGCATTTTCCTTACTTTTTTGCATTGATCTATGCTAAATTTAGGACGGTCTAGTAAAACCAATTTACCTTGAATGCATTTCTCATAAATTGAACAGATATACGGTAATCTGCGGAACCAAACTTAACACGACGAACTGATCGTGCACTTTCTAGTTTTGAACAGGACACACACAACATCTCAACTGAAACTGTACTATTCACTTCCTTGGACAGAAATAGTTCTTCCCTTATTATCGCAGACTCGTTCTCGTACGTTCATCATCAGTAATGTAATGCGTAAGCATCGTACTTCACAATCGCATTCCTCGTCGTCTTGTTGAAAGTGTGAGTCCTCAGCTGAATATATCCGCGAGCGAACCGGAAAACGCCAGTCCCGCCGACGATCGTCAGCTCCCTCGGATTTTTCAGAAGCGGGGTCTGCCCCAACACGCTCAACGTGCTCCCGTTGTACGCGCCTTCTGTGAAAACCAAGTTCATCGTCATTGTGAGGCTCAACTCGCTTTGTGATGACGACGCGTATATTGCTTGAGCTCTCCCGACAAGCGCCGAGTTCAGGTCTGGGCTCACGGTCAACGGGTCGTCAACAACTGCGACGGTGCCAAAAAGCGTAGCCGACCCATTCGTTGTCGCCGCTTGGGCGACGGGCACGGCAGTAGGGTGTCGCCCGGTTACTGTGTCGTGGAGATAGAAGCGAAGATGGGTCATCTTCTTGGGTTTGAGCCGGAACTGATCTCGAGCAGATAGTTCTCGAGCGAACATGGTCTCCGATTTGATCACAGTGAGAAAGGCGAGGGAAAAGGAGACGGCCAGGATGGTGAAGCTTGTGTTGCAGGGGGCCATTAGAGAGAGAGAGAGAGAGAGAGAGAGAGAGAGAGAGAGAGAGGTTTGATGTGTGTCAGAGAGGCTAATGAAGTTTATATATGGTTCAGTGAAGCTTAATAGACCAAAAGAGAAAGATGTTAGTTGTACAGTAGCTGTCGAGTGATAGTTTCAGGAAGTTGTTTTGTAATAAAATGATAGTGCCAAATTCTTGTAGGTACTTCAAAATGACACGTTCACGAGAGATAATGCTATATGTGCTATAGATTATTCTAACATTTTTCTAGTGCTAACTTTGTTAATGACAATTTAATTTTTGTTGGCATTGCTACATTTTTCTTTTTGATAAGTAAAAAGCTGATTGGCGCTAATGACCCCTTCTATCACCATGAGGGTTCTACATCCGTTACGGGATGTTTCACTTGAGCTATAACTACATTGCATCACTCACGATTTAAGGATATGAAGTCGGTGAGTCTAGTACAAAATATGCTGTAATTACACAGTTTAATACAAGTCATGAATTAAGCTTGTGACCTTATGTAAGATAGGTGATTCAATTATCATTGAGCTACTCATCGTGGTGGCCAATGGATTCTAATTTTTGTTCACCTAACATAGTTACTAAAAACCTAAGTGTCACGTAGAAGCTACTACGCACGTGATTGTTGCAGATCACGTCTCTATCTCATATCTATTAATAGCGATACGGGGTTTGATTAAGAAACTTTCCCGACTTAAATACAAACAATGCGAATTTAAGTTTAGATAGCATGTCACCAAAAACAAGGCCATCTCGGTTTGGGATGCAAACGCCGCCATGACCTGTACCACGCCCACGTTCTTCGAGCTCATCCTGGGCCCCACAGTCAACGCATTGCCGCCATGAGGTGGCGGACTGGTTGATCATTGACGCTTGGGCTACGATTGCAATGGTGGGCCGGTGGCATTGCTCCCGGTGCTTTTGTCCCGCACGTACACGCGGGAGCGAGTAAGCTTCTCGCGCTTGGAGGCTAGGAGTTTGGATTTCGCGGTGAGTACGGTGGAAGAAACAAGGAATGAGAAGAGAAAGAGCTTGGTTAGGGTTAAGGCCATGGCGGTGGGAATTGGGAAGGGAATTGTAGGCTCGACGTTAGTGACTGAGGAAGAGAAACAACAAAGCTAGTTTTGGTTGCACGAGTTCGCGATGTAGCGGCTCCATTTCATGCATTATATAGGGCTCCAAGTTTGAATGTATCCAAGAATGAAGAGTCAAGATGAAGAAAACAAGTACGCACATTTATAGGGTGAGAAGATTTAATATAGGAATTGGCTGTAAACACGAGATTATCTTTTTGGAAAAAGAAGCAAAATAGATATCTTTAAGACGACCTCACCTTAGAGGTTGACCCTTATTATGGGAATTCAAAATAAGCCTGCAAACTTGTGACCAAACCCCCACGCTTTTGTGCTTGCAAGACAATTTGAAAGAATATTAATTAAAATATTCCTTAAAAAAGGGCAAAGCATGATTATTACATTTATACTTGCCTAACAAAGTTTAAACCGGACTGATTTCCTATCAATAGGGATATTAAATCCATTGGTGGCTTTTTAAATGACGGAGTAACATTTGCATCGTAATACTGAATGATCTAATTTGTCAATCAATTGACACACGAATTTCCTTCCCCAAAAGTACGAAGAATTCTAACTCGTTGGAAGTATTTTCAACAATTTTCAAATTCGAAAGATGAGGATGTCACCAAAACAGGGAGAGATTAATCCATGGCATATGAAGATGCATGTGGGCACGAGGCATTTATAAGTAGCGGCTCTTGTGCCTGATGGGAGAAAATAGAAGAGATTGTCTAAACTCTCTAGATATTAGAGGATAAATTCGATGATTTTTACAACTTTTTAGTCATTCTACATTGAGCTTTGTTAGGTGCTGTTTGTTTGTGTTCCTGAAGTCTATTTATGAGCACAATTTCTTTTTTTTGTTAGGGGAACAAAAAAAAGCAATGTAAACGCGTTTGTTTTTGCGTTTTTGTTCCAAATCTATTTTTTTGTTTATTGTTTTGGAACACTTCGAGAAACAAATTTTCTCTCTCCTATTTTTTCTTCTCTTTCTTTTCCTTTTCTTTTCTTCTTATTTTTTCTTTGGCCGGTCACTGGCCTTGGCCATGATCGACGAATGGCCGTTGAGGGCCGGCAACCTCGCCGGAGCGTCGCCGCCGGCGAGGCTCGCCTCGCCTTGGCTAGGCGAGCTCGGCCTCACCAAATTTGGGCGAGCCCGAGCTCGCCTTGCCAAGGCGAGGCTCACCTCGCCGTGGCCGGGCGAGGCCGCCGCCCTTGTCAACCGGTCATCGGCCATGGTCAAGGCCGGCGACTGGCCAAAAGGAAGAAAAAAGAAAAAAAAAAAAAAAAAAAAGAAAAAAAGAAAAAAGAAAAAAGGAAAAAGGAAAAAGAAAAAAGGAAAAAGGAAAAAGAAAAAGAAAAAAGCAAAAAGGAAATAAAAATATTAAAAAATTAAAAAATTAAAAGAAACAAAAAATTATACAAGTTTATCAAATGTGTTTCTATTCTTTTTCTATTACAGAGAACAAGTTTACCAAATGCGTTTTTCTGTTAAAAAAATTGTTCCCTAGAATAGAAATAGTTTTTTATTTTTTATTTTTTATTTTTTATTTTTGTTCCTTAAAACAAATTTTGAACAGAAACGTTACCAAATGCACAATTAGATAACGGTTTTGAGGCTACTATGAAAATAACCGCTTATTGTGAGTCGCAAATTCTTGAAGAAGTGGGTCTCACAATAATTTATAATTTATTATTTAATTTTTTATAGTTATCATTTGTTTTCAACATTATATTAGTCATGTTACTATGTTTATAGAGCAGATTATGACATAATTTTTTTAATCATTTTGCTAGACATATGCTCTCCATTTGTTAATGTTTCCTTTTGATTCTCTCTCTCTCTCCTCATTGTTTCTCACTTGCAAATGTATCTTTTAGGGGGAAATTTTTGCCTTAGATCCATATCTAAGGACTGCGTGTGCTTAAGCCATTGAACTCACACATGGAACGAACATCGAATCCATATGCAACTCGATGTGAGGCCTTCGTGATGGCCCAGCCCATGATGGATCAAGTCTCGGCAAGTACTGTTGTTCTTAGGCAAATTGCTTTTCTCTGTCCCTTCAAACTTTCTATAGCCTTGGTCACGTACATATGGATTCAGCCGCCCATTGCGAGCATCGCCAATGGTCACTGCTACACCTGCAACCGCTATCTCCGATGGCTGCCTCCCATGGCGCAACCATCGCCAAGAAGTCTCTCTCTCTCTCTCTCTCTCTCTCTCCATGCACGGAAAAAGATATGAACTTGTAAATACATCGAATTTCAATATGACAGCTTGGTCATTTTGTTTTTTCAACATTAATTAATTTCCCCAAATAAACCTTCCATCATTTTAGCACTAACAACATCATTAAAATTGACTTGGGAAATGAAGGATCAAATTGTAAGCGACTTTTAAACAAGTGGACGGCATTAAACAATCACTACAAATCTGTCACATGACTTATGTACCTAGCACTTTTTATTTATAAAATTGGATTTTTCAGAATGAATGAGATACAATAATTACTAATTTGTCTTCTTTTTTTTTTTTTTTTTTTTAGTTCTGTTAGCGATTTTGTATTTGGTTCCTTTAGCCCATACTAGGCTTCAAAATCAAGTATTGACCATCTTAGTGCAGAAAAAAAATAAAATACTGTGTAATAATACCTTAATATTGAGTATTGAATAATTTTTTATTTGCCAAATATTAAATAGTTAATAATTATTGGTAGAATTAGGCTTTTAGCAATGTAGTATGCAAGAGTTTACTTCCTATTTGAATGCACTTTCTATCGAATGAAAGAAGTAACCCCATCCTTACCTAGTGAATTAAGTGATTTTTTGACTTAATTAGATCATGAAGCCCAAACTAGTTATGGTTATCAAACATGCTTAATTTTAATAAGAGTTGAATATATGAATTTTCAGCACTTATTGGAGATATGTAACAGACAATTAGTCTACGGATAATGGTGGGCATAGTGAATCGCATAAAAGTAAAAACTGTACGAGTTCTTGTATCTTTTGGCAAGATCCAACGTTGATCCCATAAATTCTTCAATTGTAATTACCAGGTCTAATGTACTTTTACACAGTTTTTGCTCGGGTGTGCCTAAAAAGCTCTCCCTCGCGCGGGGGTGGTGAGACATTTGTTAGCCGGAGGCAGGTGACCTTTTCGTCATGCAACAAAACATGGTTGTGCATATGGCCATGCTGTGCCAATAAGGAAAAGTAGAGCATACACTAGAAAATTTAACACGAACGATTTATTCTCTCTTGGTTTGAGAATTGCGTCTCATATATCGGAACAATCAACGTGCAGTCTCCAAATCGAGATATGAGTGTCAAGAAGGAGAGTTTAGTGTGGAATTAGTTGGCACAGGTGAAAGCAAATAAAGGAACTGGCTGACTTGCGACGATGAGCTGCCATACTGTTCATTATATGTACCCAGAGGACACATAACACCTATCATGGAAGTGGTCACAGAGAGGCTGCCACATAATTTTATCATAAGAACGAAAACGAAGCAAAAGCAGGGCTCTTAGCAACTCGAACGAATCTGAATGCCAATGACGTAACACAGGCAGGCAGCACTCCGCCACAAGGGTCTTATTGGCTTGGGAAGTGTAAACCGTGCTCGGGAGACATGGCCCCGAGCGAATCGGAAAGCTGCGGTCCTGCCCACGATCGGCATCTCCCTGACCTCGAAAGCCAAGTTATTCCTCCCCACTAAAAGGAATTACTGAATAACTTAGTAAAATGGATATAACTGCTATGGATGGTCCTATACTGAATAAACGAGTATCTCCTCGAGATGGAAAAAGATTCTCTTTGAAAATAAGTTTTGTCCCATCTGCTAAAGCTTGAAGAATTCCCAAAGGACCGGCGTATTCGGGACCAATACGTTGTTGTATTCCTGCGGATATTTCTCTTTCTAACCACACAATTACGAGTACACCTATTGTGATTCCCAATACAAGAGTCAAAATAGGTAAAAACATCCCTATGATTCCATAGACTTCTTTTAAAGATTCCAATCTAGAAAAAGAATTTAGATCTTGTACTTCTGTTGTATCAATTATCATTTTAACGATCAACTTCTCCCATAATGATATCTATGCTACCTAGTATTGTCATAATATCGGCCAATTTCATTCTTTTAACTAACTGAGGAAGAATTTGCAAATTGATAAAACCAGGTGGACGAATTTTCCACCTCCAAGGAAAACCACTCTGATCTCCTATTAAAAAAATTCCCAATTCTCCCTTTGGGGCTTCAACTCTTACATAAAGTTCTCACAATGAAAAATAGAGCACGCTCGATTAATTTAAAGGAAAGTTGACACAAGCAACCTTTTTGTCTCCTGATTCGTATACACTCTCTAATCGATGGTGAATAAAGTTGCCTGTATTAATATTTATACACTACACTATTTTTGACTTTTGAGATGGGCCATCCATAATGTGGCTAACACGATTTGGTGGATACTTTGCTTAAGAATATACTATTCGGGCCAGTCTATATGGACTTTACTTTTTACTTAACATAAATCTTGCAGTGGACCAACTGTGACTTTCCTTAATTCGAAACACCTAAAACTTACCCAATATATAAATATTGAAACATGGATTCATGTGTAATTTAAATAATTCTTTAAATTGCAACGAGAAAAAAAAAAAACTACTTTTTGCTTTTGCTTTAAAGTGGAAACAAACGATCATCGTGCGATTCACGATTCGGTCTCATATGTATCCAAACAATCATTGTACAATCTGAAAGAAACTTTTCAAGTTGACATATCACACAAAAGAAAGCAAATAAAGGAAGTCCTGGACCTAGGAGAATGAATTGCCACATTATTCATCACGTGTACTCAAAAAGACAATTGCTACCGAGCATCCAAATGGTCTCCGAGAAGCTGCGCACATTATTTCATCACAAGAACCGAAACAAAGCAAAAGCAGAGCTCTTTGCAACTTGAACGAACCTAAAACGTCAATAATGTAAGACAGACACGTTGTACTCCGCCACCGCGGTCTTGTTGATTTGGTTGATGAAAACCGTGCTCGTGCGAACATAGCCCCGAGCGAACTGGAAAGCTCCGGTCCCGCCAACGATCGGCACCTCCCTGACCTTGAGATTCAAGTTGTTCCTCCCCGCTAAGGTCAGCACGCTCCCGTTGAACTTGCCATCGGTAAACACGAAGTTCATGATCAACGTCAGAGCGGACTCGGTCTGCGAGGCGATGGCCAAGAGGGCTTGGGCCCGGCCGACGACTTTCGAGTCTGCTTCGGGTCCAAGGGCCAGGATGTCGTTCAACACCGACACAGTGCCAAAGACCAGGTTAGTCGCGTTCCCGTGGGCTGCGTACACGACGGTGGCATTGCTTCCGTCGAATATCTCATGCAGATAGAGGCGGAAGCGGGTTAGCTTCTCGTGCCCAAGGCTGCGCGATTCGGTCTCGTCGAGTTCCTGTGCAGTGGTGGCGGAGGAGAAGAGGACTAACGCCAAGAGAATGAGGATGAGGTTTGTTTGGAACGATGCGGCCATAATTGAGCAAAGGGGAGGAAGAAATTCTACGTGGTAAGAGTGTTTGGCGATGGAACATGAAGCAATGGAGCTAGCTAAATAGCAAGGTGGTCGCGTTGACATTATTTATCTACATGCAAGTGTCCCAAACAACCATTAAATAAAAGACCAAATTGCTAAGAAGAGTTCTAAGATCCATGTGCGCACGATGCATCTACTAGTAGCGATGCTCCTTCATTTGCGAAAAGTAACAAAAGAAGTACTGTCAACTCTGTCCGGTGGAAAAAAATAAGGGAGGTTGTCCGGATTATCTGCATAATGCATTGGCAGTAACGGAAATGTGCTCTTCAGCTTTTTACCTACTGCGAAAGCGTCTTGATCTCGTGCCCGCATGCGAAACGAAAAATTCTCGCAGACGATGTTTTCATAGAAGCAGTAGGTTTGCTGAATCGCAGCATTGACCCGATGATGCGACAGTCCTTCTGCACATATCATGTCATGTTCCTACCCAAGGGATGTGCTCTCTATTCGTTATTTTATCTTAGTTTTGATCCTCTTTCTTCTTATGGTTTCTCACTGGCAAATGTGTCTAGGTGTCTCTGGTTTTCTCCCTGGCTCCAGCCTCACGAACTCCCTACCACCCTCTCCTCCTCCGGCATCCTCACCTTCCGCGTCCAGAATGACAGCTCTTCCTCTTCCCCGACATCGGCAGCAACTCCTCCGCGAGCTTGAGCACATCACACGCCACTACCATCTGATGACCCATTTCCATCGAGAGCATCTATGCATCTACTAGTAGCAAAATCGATTCTTTTATATTGATCCACTTGATTTAATGCCCACTTATAATCTCAAAAATTATTTGATATATGCACTTTGAAGACCAATTTCACCGTCACGGGCATTACTCCCATCATTTTTTCACTTTTTTGCCTTTCATCGCCGTCGATCTGCTACATTTATAAAAGAAGTGCATTCTATAATTAGTTTGTCCATCATCGATTTGCATTATAAATCGTTCCAGTAATCATGTTATTCATAAAATAAGTAACCCTTATTTATCTTTTGGTAAAGTAGATAGCAATGCAAGGATCATCGGTGACTGGAAAAATAAAAACTAGATACCGAAGAAACAAGTTAAACAACACGGCCCTCATACTAGACTACGAGAAATCTTTCTAGAAAGAGGCCTTGAGAGACATCTCGCGAACGAGGATCAGTAATGGAAGACGTAGACATTGTACTCCACGGTGGCGTCCCCGGTCTTGAGGTCGAACGTGTGCGTCTTCGCCCGGGCGTAGCCGCGGGCGAACCGGAAAGCCCGCTCCCGCCGACGATCTGCATCTCCCGCACGTCGGAGAACACGGCGTTCCGGCCCAGCACGTTCAGCGTGCTCCCGTTGTACTTCCCCTCGGAGAACACGTAGTTCTGCACCATGAGCAGTGCGAGGTCGTTCTGTGACGCCATCGCGTAGATCCGCTGCGCCTGCGCCCGCCCGACCTCCTTGGAGCTCATCTCGGGGCCCTCCGTCAGCGGGTCGTCGATCACGAACACGGCGCCGAACTCCGTGGTGGACGAGTTGGTCATCTTGGCCTTGGCGACGCGCACTGCGGTCGGGTTGCGCCCGCTCACGGTGTCGTGGAAGTAGAAGTGGAAGTGGCTGAGCTTCTCCTTCTTGAGCCCGAGCTCCCGCGGGAGGAGGCTCCGGGCGAAGCCGTGCGCGTTCGCCGAGACGAAAACGCTCGACATAAAGAGAAGAGAGAAGACGGCGAGCTTCCCGATGCAAGCAGCCATGGCTGGTTCGTGCGCGCCACGTCATCAGCTGACCTGGTGCGCACGAACCAATGAAAAACCAGCACGTGTCCCCGAGCGGGACCCCTCGGAAAGAAAAAGGAAGGCGCTGATTTTTGGCTCGGCTCGGCTCCATCGCAGAAGGAACAAGGAAGGACGAAATTCCTGTTAGGACTAGAATTAGCACCTAGAGGGGGGTGAATAGGTGATTAAAGCGATTTTAACAATCAAATCCGAATATGAAATTAATGAATTAAAAACAGTAATCGCAGCAATTGAAAATGATGAAAGATAAAAGAATAAGGGATAGAGAATCAAGACTCTAGATTTATAGTGGTTCGGCTTATACCAAGCCACGTCCACTCTCCCGCACGGACAGCCCTTCCGGGTCGGATTTCACTAAGAATCAAAAAGAGTTACAGTCTCACGCTCTTGAGTCCACAATGTAGAACTTCTACTACACTTCCTCAAGGTCTCACAACTCTATGATCACTCTTTTGATTACATGTATTGCTCGAAGAATAAGATCACAATCGAAACATGGAGGTTCGAGACTTTGGAATTCTTCTATCCAAGCACACTTCAACAACTCGAGCGTCTCTCTTTATACGCTTCTTCATGCCTTCATTACCGTTGGCACCTTCCAAAGAAGTTCTTCCAATCAACCCGTTGGACAGAATCAATTTGGAGAGATCTCGAGCTCTTTAAGGTAAGTGTAGATAGCCCATCAATCCCGCCGCCCATACAATCGGGATCTTGGTTTCCATAAGTTGAACTTTCCAAATAAGTTGCGAATCTTAGAGAATCTATATCAATTCGGATACGAATGTAAGAATCGTGTAGTGCTGAATCCAGTCGAAAGATAATCTTCAGCCATTGAGATAAAGACTATATAGAATCAGAATAGAAACTTTTATCTTGTCGGTCTGGAAACTGTTCATGAGAGTAGACTTTGAAACTTGAGTCTTGTTGACGTCGGACTTTGATCTTCGACTTTTGACGGTAGAGTCTGCAAGTCTTCGAACACTGCATCGAGAGAAATGTTTTGTCAACTTCAAAACTTCTGAGGAGAATTTATCCAACAATTCCTCCCGCTCAAAATTTTTCTCTCTCCTCACTTAAATGGACCGGGTTCTCTCTCTCCTCTCCTCCTCGTAAAAGAAAAAAAGAACGCTCTTTCTTCGCGCCTCTCTCACTCTACCCTCCCTCTCTCTTTCTCTCCCCGACGAACAGACGCGACCTCCCGTCTCTATGTGCCCTCCCTCTCTTTCCGACCGGCGAACCACCGCCGGCAACCGACGAACCACCGCACCGGACCGGCGAGAGGACCGCGACCTCCCTCTCTCTCTCTCGCCCTCCCTCTTCCGACCGGCGAACCACTGCACGGGACCGGCGAGAGGACCGCGAGCAATCGACGAACCACTGCACGGAGCTGGCGAGAGGACCGCGACCTCCCTCTCTCTCTGCCCTCCCTCTTTCCGACCGGCGAACCACCGCCAGCAAATCAGACCGTGTTGGAGATATCTCCCATCGTTGCCTTCATCTTCTTTTTCTCCCCCTTTTTTTTTTGTTTTGTTGTTTTTTTTCCCCTAGTGTTCTGATGGTGGATCTGCAGTTGCATATGGAGGACGACGTGATGTCTCACATCAACCTCGACGGCTTCGGCGACCTCCCGAGGCCGGCGACGTCATCGGCGCTTGCTCCTCGATGAACGCGTCGTCGTCGTCTCCGCACTCGGGGCTCTCGTGGTTCGACAAGATCGAGAACATCCCGATGAAGGACGACGAGGGGGCTGAGTTTCGGTGGCGGGATTAGGGCGATTCAGGAGTTCAGCGATAGGTTCCTCGCTAACGTGCTCGTTGACTCCCCCGGAGATGGGTCCGCGGAGATAGTCGACGGGTCCGGCGACAAGGAGGAGCCTGGATCGTGGATGACGGCCGGGTTGAGGCTGCGAAGGTTGATGGGGCTAACGGTGGCGGTGAAGCCTATGATCCTGCTTCTAAGAAGCTCAGGAGGTACGTTGATTTGGTTCAGTGCCTTCTCTGTTGCCTGTAAAGTTATGAGTTAGTGTTCCCTAGAGGGTGTGTGATGTCTGCTACGTGCGGCTTGAGTCTGTCCAGCCTTACCTAATGGATCAAGTAAGCCACGCTCCCCAGTTTCCGACCCAAGATCTGACAGACCTTAGTACGTTGAGATCCTGGATCAATTTTCCATGGGGACAATCAATGGAACATGAGATTTACAAGGCAACAAACGCAATTCGAGGTTATAGTAAGGTAGGGGTAAGGTTCAGATGATACTGTCTACCTTATGATTCCATCTGTGTATTTCTTAGAACAGTTGGCTAGTATTGCTGTTGCTACTTGAAAAATAAATGCTCTCTATAGTGAACTTAACCTTTGACAAGGGAGGCCATTTTCTCATTATCGTCGGTGAAGCAGTGATTTAATTTTAGATATGTTTAAGATCTTTGTAAAACTATTCCTTAAGAGTTTTTTGTATTATTGGTGCAAGATAAAGTAATTAAGAATTTTTCTTCCCTTTTTTTTTTTATACTTTGGCATTAAAATTAGGTTCTCTTGCACTTCTCGTGTGGTTATTAAGCTTATTATATGATGCATTCTGATTGCTCAGGTGGGTTCACTAAAACCTGAGAAGGCAATTCCTGATGCCATTTTACGACAAGCAAAAGGCCTTGCAATAATTACTGTTGTGAAAGTTGGTATGATGGTAACCTACAATATTGGAACCGGCCTTGTGGTTGCTCGTAGGGAAGATGCTCATGGTCTCCACCTTCTGCAATTTCTTCATGTGGAATAGGGTGGGGAGCACAGGTAGGCTCATTTATCGTATCCCTGGATTTTGATTTCATCAAACTTAAGGGCCAAGCGTCGGAACCAACAAGTGTTTTTGGCTTTCATGCAGTCTGCACATTAACCACGTGAATCAACGTGCTCAAAATGATTGTATAGATAATAAACACCAATTTGATATTTTACTCCATCCGGAATGCTTGACGTATTGTCTGCTTCATTTCCATGGTCTCTGTGAGAATTTTCCTTTGTAAATGTCTGGTCTGTCATCCTTCTTCATGGAATGTGCCGTTTGTTTCTCCTTTCTGGAACTCTATCTAAGAACAGTATTTCTCAAGATGAGATTTGGACTTTTTGTTTGATTACCATGTTGCCATTGAGTTTTCAAATTCCTTTCTGCATCTCTGTTCCCTTTCTCTGAATTTGTGTTTTGCTTTTTTGTGGAAGTGGGAGAAGTCCCTGAGCCAGAGATTGCTCGTGTTACTTATAATCGTTCCCTTTCTGTTAACATGTCTATCGCATTAATAGCTTCTGCTTGTGTGGCTTAAGCTCGAGCAAAGAAGTCTTGCATAAAACATAAAAATCAACTAAAGAAATCTTTATTCGATTCCCCTTCCTCCCAAAATGATAACAACAATAATAGTAAACATCCAATACATAAATGAAAAGATTATCCCTGCAAGAAATGTTTGATTTTGTGTTATATTTTTATGTAGAGATATCCTTATTCCAGTCAATAGTAACCAGTCAAGGGTGATTGCAGGCTGGAGGAGAATTGACAGACTTCGTTATAGAGTTGAGAACAACTGAGGCTGTGAAGACATTTGGTGGTACTGCTCATTTTTCAGTTGGGGCTGGTTTGAGTGCAGCAGTTGGTCCCATTGGAAGGGCTGCTGAAGCTGATGTACGAGCGGGGGATGGTGGCTGTGCTGCTTGTTATATGTACAGCTGCAGTAAGGGTACTCATCTATATAGCTATTTTTCCTTTTAAACTGTGGAGTTGTCCTCTGGACTGATTTTTGGGGTATGTATACATTGCTATGCAAAAAAACATGGATAATATCCTATGATATTAACCGTTTTACTGTGATAGTAATTTCTCTATTTTATTAAGGCCTAATAAGTGGATGCAATAACAGTCTCGGGACATAGAAAAACTGCTCATTTTGCAAAGGATCTTGTTCTCTCACTTTCTTTCTTCCTCATTTGTCTCTGTTGCTGAGGTGAGCTATGTAGTCTAGCTTGTATGGCATGGGTATCTGTCCTTAGGCAGTCATGTAAAAGACTTCTCCGATTACTTAAAATGCTCTTGCACAAATGCTATTTATATATTCAATAAAATGATGATACTCTTTACCTTTTCAAGCAATGTGAAGCTGTTTTCATTAGATCATTGGTTGAAAAAGTTTCTACAAAGAGCATTTCTTGAGAAGCTTGCTTGTTGCCCATTTCTTAGTGCCAAAGAAAGGGGAAAAGGGAGAGACATTAGTTGAGAAAGCTTTTGCAGGGATATTTTTGAATAAGCAATCATTTGAGAGAACACTGAGCTTGATTCGTCATAGATCCTACTTAAATTGAGACGCTCATAGTAAAAAGTTGGAGAGGTCTAGAATTTGTATTTCTCATTTTCCTATCATTTCATTGCCAGCAGTCTGTGGGACTTGTTCCGCTTTCTGAAGTTCTTTAATTGTTCTCAACTTTTTCATAAAATAATTGAGAGGTGCTTTTGTTGGATGCTCCCTTCAAGGCAGTGTCGTGACAACGCGGACAAGAGAAAATTGCCGATTTTATGGCAGCCAGTCTATAAATGCCTTGGACATACTACTTGGTTTGTTGCCAAGGCCGCCAGCTGCTGCCATCCTTTATAATGCACTCGCAGACATGTATCAGAAGCTGGAGTGGTCATCACCATATTAGTGCCGTACAGCTTGGCCAATTGTCCCCGATACTGCCTATGGAAGTTCTTAGCTGCAATTCTTGCCACTGCAAAGTTGTCTATTCTTATCAAGTGTACAGCATGTTCAAACTCATTGCTCTCTTCGCCCGGGGGTTTCGGGAGAGGAATATGTAAATAGTTATAATTGCTGGGATCAATCTTTGGAATGTACATATAGCTATCCATTTCATATTTGGTGTTTACTCAAGGTATCGGGGAAGAAAAGCAAAAACCACCCTTCTTTTCAGATTACTTTTAAGATTGCTTGGGCATGTCCTAGATGATGGAGGAAATTTTATGTGATTGTTCATGATGAACCCGGT
This sequence comes from Eucalyptus marginata, assembly GCA_014182565.1. Lineage (NCBI taxonomy): Eukaryota > Viridiplantae > Streptophyta > Magnoliopsida > Myrtales > Myrtaceae > Eucalyptus > Eucalyptus marginata. The sequence continues at coordinate 34,837,717 of CM024585.1, forward strand.
ACTGCACCACGCATTAGACTCGATAGTGTAGCGAAAATCCACCTCCCTCCCTGTTTCGAAGTAGTGCATACAGATCATAAACAAGAGAAAATTGCCGATTTTGAGTAGATCCGAGCTTTTTATGTAAATCCCCCCAAAACCACACCCATGATTAGCCCGTATGATTATAGTAGTTGCTTTGCCTAAGTGGGTTCATGATTTGGTTTAGCGCCCTTCTTGTGTGTCCTTTAAGCGGAAAAACGCAAGAAAGGGAAATCCGAAACCTCTTAAGCATGATATGTTGCCGCATTTCAGCCCTCTCTACCAGCAGTTGCCACCTACCACCGCCACAGGCGGCAATGGTGCCACGCCTCTAAGTTCAGCAATGGTTTGGTCTCCCGTTGGATAGGAAGGACTGTCGAGGGGACATAAAATCATTTGAGTTTTTCCTTTCTTTTTCCTAGACCAGAACTGTTTTTACTTTTCTCTACTCAAATCGAATACAAAGTGACCGATTCCCTTCAATTTTTCTTTCTTTTTCTTCAGTGAATATCTAAAGAAAATCTTTTTCTTCAGTGAATATCTAAAGAAAATCAAATAGGTCTTCTCTTTTGTTTTCTCTTCTTACGTTGTTATCATCGAGAGACCCTTTTTTACCCTTATCTCTATCTGAACGAAATAGAGTCGGCAATCTCAGATTGAGATCTCTCTGTTCTAAAATAGGATCAGCTGTGTTTGACCAGAGGGCAACATGGAGTTAGATGGAACAAAATGAGGATTGAAAATTACAATCCTCGAACTTCTTTATATCAAATCACTTATCCAACGACTCATTTCATATATAATCGTACGTACTACGGATGCTTTCTAATATAAATTACTGAAAAATTACAATTTAAAATACTAGGATTAGAAAAGAAATCAAACAAACAAAAAGAAAACCTAGACCTAATGACTGCCGCCGAAACTCTAGGACAACAGCAGCGTCCTCATCGATGGCGAGCGACACCAACACCACAACGACCCCTATGGTGGCGGTCGTCTCCGTCGCAATGGTCACTTAAGACCGCCGTAACTGATTCTCCATCTCACGCGCACCCGTGAGAGATACAAAGGCGACCACCCAATAAATAAAACAAGGTCATTGTTAGATATCATTGTAGCAACAAAATAGCACAAAAGCACATGGCGAACAAAAAATTTAACTCAACTGATGAGAGAATAATATAACCAACCAACTCTAATATAAGTTCACCACCTAATGCGAACATTTAAACTCCAGCTTGAAATGAATATTCACAATACCTCTTCAGCTTTCAAGGCGACTCCAATTGAATCGTTGACATAAGATAAGGACACTTCCATATTGTATAGGGACAAATCAGGATAAACAAATGACTCCCCATAAGAATGGACTGCTAAGTTCAGTGTAAAGGTGTCCATAGGAAAGACAATGTTCAAAGAAAAGCAAAGATGTATAGAAGACTACACATTTTCACCTTTTTCCCTGGCTCTTTTAAAAGTAATGTTATAGGCATAAGACTAGGCTCTGGAAGTCTCCGACTGTGCTAATGTAGAGTTGACAGCTGCTTTTCTAAGAACTTCGCCCTTTTACTAAAATAATATACCTCCTTTCTCAGTTTTGTTTAGAGAAAGGAACAAAAAGGGTCAAAGAACATGACCTAATTTCATCTTTTTCCTTGAGGGAATGCCTCAGAGAATGACCAGCCTTACTTTAGGTGCTTTTGAAGTCGCCACATTGGGTGCCTGCCCAGGCAACTCCAGTGCTTTTGAGAACACTAGTGACACCTAAACAGAACAGTTGATCTCACTTCAACTCATAAACGAGACCAAGCACTTAGTGGCTTAACGTGGCAGAAGATGCTTGAAGGCCTAGATTATTTTCTCTTTGCAAATTGAACCCAATGCATCGATCAACCCCCAAATAACTCAAGGTTGCAATATTAATGACTTAAGTGGCAATGGTTGAATCAAAACTAAGTCAACATGTCATTACATTTAAGTGGTTATTTATTATTTTCCCTTAACATCAATATACACACTTCATATTTATACATGGAACTCACATTACAAAGAAGAGTGTATGAAGAAACCAAGATACCGCTTTGAATTATAGATAACAGGGAACACAGGCGAGTTCTCTATTATGTGCAAGAACTTCTTCAATTTCAAATCTGACTGCAACAAATTAGCGAGAAACAGGTAAAACAACATGGCAAAAATGAGGAACTATTACATAATTCTTCATTTACAGGAAGATATCAACTAGCACACTGAATAAGCAAGTTCCAAGCTTAAGATATATGTAACAAAACAAATATGACAGTTATAAAAAGACCATTAAAAGGAGCAGCTATTGAGGACCCACCTTATAAAATTCCATTAGTTCATTAGCTCTGAAGTTCTTCACCTAATATCAGAACAGAAACTAAGGCGCGATCAGCCAACACATCAATCACAGTTGGTAGAGAAAACCAAACAAATATATAAATGAAAGCAATCTCATGAACTCAAAAGTGGCATTGACATGTTAAGCATACTTAACTTGGAATAATTCACTTTGCAAAATAGTAATTAGAAATAACACGCTAATGCATTGGAAACTACAAAATTTCCTTTTAGTTACTTAGTAAGTCTCCTTAGAGCATTGTTAACGAAAGGGCACTTGTTAAGCATACTTATTTAATATGATTCACTTTCCAAAGAAAAATTACAAATACCACAAGAACAATCTGTGCATCCAATTGAAAACCATAATAATTTCTTAATCAACTACTTAAGAATTGCCCCTAGAGAACAGTTAACAAAATCCTCACAAATACATAGATCTTCACTACAGATCAGACTCATGGCACATGCATGAACAGAAAAATACAATCTTTATCATGAAACTACCTGCTTCAAGGGGACGAAACTTATACTGGAAGGCAGCAAAGCCTGAGACCAAAGGAAAAGGAACATGAGTCGGTGATACGTTGCACTTCTCGTAACATTTTATCATACTTTGCTCTAAGAAACATTTAACCATAGCAGATATATAACTCGTACATATTAAGAAGAAACATTTAGCTGTAGCAAATATATAACTCATACATATTAAGCTAAACCAAATGTGCAATTCCTTGTCATGTCTGTTTTCGTCTATGCTTTATCTAGTAGATGAGCACTCCTGATAGCGAAACATAATACTACGAATTTTTGGGATCAAAATAGAGTATCTCGGACATATATAGTAATACCATCCTCTGGGACAAGCTCAGAGGATGACAAAACTTGAACTGGTCAAAGCTTGTCTAGCTAGCTGCAACTCCTCGAAAACAAGTAATAGATGCTGAGGCAAAGTGTGGGGTAGAAAGAAGCTTCAAGAGGGAATCCTTCAGGCATTTAAATATATAGAGAGAAAAAAAGGAAAGAATAGGTGAGCACAAGCTTCCAGCCAGGATAACACTCTATCATGACAAGATCCATTATGCCAGCAATCTGAAAATCTTCCATTTAAGTTCTAGCTGGGCCTTAGCTTCAAGCGAGGATAGTAGGACACGTGCAGAATTCTTCATTTTAGATTCTAGTTTAGGCAATTAGTTCAAACACACACCTCATAGCTGAAGGGGCCTTCTAGCGTATCCAAGTCATGAGTCCCAATTGCAACAAGTGTTCTTAGCCTAAAATATCGAGAGAATCTGAGCATGTCAATCCAAGCAGAACATTTTGAGGATCTAGCATAAGCACAAGCATCTGATGTACTAAGTGGAGGGATTGGGGGGCTGGGCATCTATTACATGCAAATAAAATATCAAATTGAATATAGATCTCGAGACTGAAAACTAGTTCAAGCAACATATCTATCATCACCACTTCACCAAATTATTCAAAACAACTCAGCGGAGTCCTCTCTTCACATCCAGGCATTTCTCACAATTTAAAGCCCTCCTAAGGGTAATAATATATATGGCCCCTACTGAGCACATAGAGCATAAGCGACAGTGAAGCCATGACTTATTTTAAAAAAAATAAAAACAAATAATGCTTCCCTCACATCTTTAATTTATAAAGTAACATTATTGTATCACACTAAAATGCACACTTGCAAAGACAATTGGCTGCATGCTGGAAATTTTTTAAAACCATTGCTCTAGACAAGCCATATAGGACGTTGCATCTCAATGTAAGATCACGGTCTCTCTTCTTTACATTTAAGGTTCAAATGAACACAGTAAAAGCTTCCCAAAAATGTGTTGTCCTCCCGCCACTCCCTCTCAAACCTAAAATCTTGAAATAGAGAAGGAAAACAGGTATTATGCTGCATGTTAAAGATCCAAAAATTAATACCGGCAAATGTTCTGATGGAGCTTGTCTTGAAGATCAATGAAGCTGTTATAACTGGCTTCATCAAATGTTATCCCTCTTAAGACAGCAGAAACAACGTATGGACGGATTTGTGAGGTCTGCAACACATAAAATGGTCACTCAAGTAATAAATGATTCCAGCACAGATCAATCTAGACAGATCAATCCTCACATATCAGTACCTCTGGTTTTACATGCATCTTAAGCATTGATCCCCTGCTGATGTTACGAAGACTGTATTGAGGTGTCTCCTCCTGCTTATTGAATACACGTAGAGCCTGAGCAAGCCCTTCGAGGCAAAGCAAGTCGTATCTGTGCATTTCCCAGAGGATACCTTATTATTATAATAGTATAGTCATTTCTACAGTACATGCACGAATTTATCAAGAAGAATAATCATTAATTACCAATACAGACTAAAATGATGATAAACCCGTCATCTCTTTGAAAGACTTGACTTATAACTAAATAATGAAGTTTCTAGATGACATGATTCAAAATAAAGCCAACAGCATTAAGGAGTCAATATCGCAACCTGCTGACCAAATCTAAAAAGACTTGTTACGTTTCTTGCCGACGATAATACCTATAAAATTTGGGGATTGACCCAACTAGCATGACAAAATGTTGAACATAAACCAAATTCAAGATCGACCCCTTTCAGGACCATTATCATGAACCGGGAATCCCAAGGGTCAGAATATCAACCCACTTCCCCATACAACTAGAATTCTTCACAAAGTGGTGAAAGAATGTCCTAACTTGTACCAATCTTCCGAGACTATTAAAAGAAACTATTTACACGTAAGTAAGAAAAGCCTCGATGCACACTATAAATGCTACATCACATGGACTACTCAAAAGCTTAGCCTTTTTCAGGTGGTAATGTGTTTATGAAGTCTGTAATTACATGCAATTGGTCCTTCACATTGATCGACCGAAAAGATAACAAAAAAAACCTTCGGCAACATCATAACATCAAAGAAAAGATCGAACCACATAGCATCTCGATAGCCACTACGAGCAACATGGTCCGCGAAAGACTTTAACCCATCCGAAGTCGGACACTAGCATCTTAAACCCCGGAACCAAAATTCACCCACGACCCGCGAAACAGCTCCAAACCCATCCGAAACACACAGCATCTAACCGAATGCCGAATCAGCTTCGCAGTCACCTGTTCGCCGGAACTTCGATTTTGTAGATGACTTCCTCGTCCTCATCTGTCTCCTCTTCCAGGTGCTTCTCCTTTTTGATGATCGCCTTCTCCGTCGTCTGGCCAGCACAAACAAAGAAGCCGAACCCCTCAGCCATTAAAAAAAAAAAAAAAAAAATCCCCCCATAAAAAAAAAAAAAACCCAGGCAAAACCACGGTCTGATTTGCTGGCGGTGGTTCACCGGTCGGAAGGAGGGAGGGCAGAGAGAGAGGGAGGTCGCGGTCCTCTCGCCAGTCCCGTGCAGTGGTTCCTCGATTGCTCGTGGTCCTCTCGCCGGTCCCGTGCGGTGGTTCGCCGGTCGGAAAGGGGGAGGGCAGAGAGAGAGAGGGAGGTCGCGGTCCTCTCGCCGGTCCGGTGCGGTGGTTCGTCGGTTGCTGGCGGTGGTTTGCCGGTCGGAAAGAGGGAGGGCACAGAGAGACTGGGAGGTCGCGTCTTGTTCGTCGGGGGAGAGAAAGAGAGAGGGAGGGTGGAGTGAGAGAGGCGCGAAGAAAGAGAGCATTCTTTTTTCTTTTACGAGGAGGAGAGGAGAGAGAGAACCCGGTCCATTTAAGTGAGGAGAGAGAAAAATTTTGAGCGGGAGGAATTTCGTCATTTCTTCTGCGGTGGAGCCGAGCCGAGCCAGCCAAAAATCAGCGCCTTCCTTTTTCTTTCCGAGGGGTCCTGCTCGGGGACACGTGCCGGTTTTTCATTGGTTCGTGCGCACCAGGTCAGCTGATGACATGGCGCGCACGAACCACTGAATATTTTGTGCATGGCTAGAGAGAGAGAGAGAGAGACAGAGAAGGCGGGCGCGAAAAGGGTTTGGTTGAAGGGAGGGTTTTATAGAGGAGGCAGATGGAGAAAATGGGTTTCGGTGGAAGATTACAGTAATGAGATTTTTATAAAGAAAGTTACTAAGCTGCGGAATAGTTGAAGGGAGGAGACCAAATAAGAGAGAGGGACATGGTCATCTGGTGTAAGGTAACCTACCATTTTCGTGCTGCAAAGAACGCGGTTATCGACGGAGCGATTCTTCGTCGTCGGTGGCGATGATTCCATTGAGGACTTCCGTGTGCACATTGCGTGGGCGAGAAATCAAGTCAACTCACGGCAAACACAGAGTTTACAAAATGACCAAATCTCCAGATCGCAGACGTGATGCGCAACCAATAGGTTTTGCTGAATCGCAGCATTGACCCGATGATGCGACAGTCCTTCTGCACATATCACTTAGTTTTGATTCTTGCGTGGGCGAGAAATCAAGTTAACTCACGGCAAACACAAAGTTTACAAAATGACCAAATCTCCAGATCGCAGACGTGATGCGCAACCAGTAGGTTTTGCTGAATCGCAGCATTGACCCGATGATGCGACAGTCCTCCTGCACATATCATGTCATGTTCCTACCCAAGGGATATGCTCTCTATTTGTTATTTTATCTTAGTTTTGATTCTCTTTCTTATGGTTTCTCACTTGCAAATGTGTCTTGTTGTCTCTGGTTTTCTCCCTGGCTCCAGCCTCACGAACTCCCAACCACCCTCTCCTCCTCCGGCATCCTCATCTTCCGCGTCCAGAATGACAACTCGTCCTCTTCCCCGACATCGGCGGCAACTCCTCCGCGAGCTCAAGCACATCACACGCCACTGCCATCTGATGACCCCATTTCCATCGTCGGGTCGTGGATAAACCTTCGAGCGGGAGACCTCCCTACTTACTGGTAATGCCCGCAGTTTGAGTCCGCCACGGTTCGCTCCCCACAATCCCTTCCACTTGCTATGTAGATGTGTTTATTGTATCGGACGAAAGATTTTTGATGTTGTTGTGGCCAAAAAACGGCGGCCGCTCTAGAATGAGTTTGTCTATGTTTCCGGTAGTAGAGCAGCCGCGGCCTACATGTTGGTCCGGTGGTGGTCGGGATCGGTGATGGCCGGAGCTTCGGTGAAAGCTCGTCGGTAGTGGGCTCGCTCTTGGTACAAGCAGCTCGGGAAGAAGACGATGAACTCCTCGGGAAGAAAGAAGAAAAATAAAGTAATAATAATAATAATAAGAAAGGGAAAAGAGAAAAATGAGTAATGTGCTGGACGAAATTTTAACGGAAGACGGGCTTGGATAGCTTTTTGAGAGATATCGGCTTGTTACAATTCTAGCTAAGTTGGGCTCGATTCAGTTTAAATAGGCTCGGGCTTAAATTGTTGTGGTAGCCCAAACCCATCAAAGCCAAGAAGCAGGCCATACTCGGACTGAGCCCAAGGACCAGTCCGAATCTTTGACCCGACCAGGACCTGCAGGGTCCGGGTGAGACCTACATTCGGACCGGGTCCCCTGACCCGATCCATGTCCTTTTTAGAATTAAAAATTAAAAATTAATAAAATTCTAAAATTCTAAAAATTTCAGAAAAAGCTTAGACTTATAATTTAGTGTTAGTTTAGAACTAGTTTAGCAAAAAAAAAAAAAAAATGTTAAAAATATTTTAAAAAATTGACCCCAAAATTGAATGAGCTTTTAGGGTTTTGTAATAGGTTTTATTTGTTTGAATGTTTTCTTTTTTTAGAGACAATGCTAGTTAGCTGTTTGCGCACATTCATTTCGATTTTACTTGATTTCGCTTTTTCAATACATTGATTATTAATTTTCACCTTTAGATGGTTAGGTTAAATAATTAAGACCATAACGCTTGGACAATTAACGGATAAGAATCCTAGGCCTCATAATTGTTAAAAAGATTGCCTAGTCACTTTAGCGAACAATAGGTAACGAAATGGCATTAATTAGACAACTAATGTAATCAATTCACCAATCACTAAATCTCTCATTCCGTAGGAATTCATTTCAATTGGTTTTAAGTAGACCCTAAATAACTAGTGGCAACTCCTAAAAATATTAAGTTGTTAAGAATGTAAAATTGAGTATCCCAACATCACTTAAAGTATAAATTTGGAAGAGTTTGCACTAAAAATCGATGGGTTGTTTTGGATCACAACTGCTCGAGCTATCTTTTGTGAATGCTAATTCAAATTGTCTTTCGACTGAATACCTCTTAGTCTATTTCCCAAGGATGGCCCCTCGAGGGTAGGTTGCAACAAGTATATATCCAAAAAGTTAATGCTAACATGGGTGATTGTTACATACACTACTTGTAATCTAGAGATTAATCAAAGATGCTTTTAATAAACAAACACGTGTTTACTCGCAAAGTTTGGTGAAATTATAGTTACCAACTATACATCAAGCTAGGTCACGGTTATAAGGCAAAAATGTCTTTTTTTTTCTCTCCAATGCTTAGTGAAATAAGTCGGTCATACCATTTGACAATTTAGCAAGAATCGAATTCCGAAATTGCATCAAGAGATATGGAAAATTGACTTATAGAACTTGAACATGCCCCCTTGATCTTTTCCTAAAACAAGAACAAAAAAGACAAGGTTATTTTCTCTGGAATATCTTCCACCAACTGACCGCTAGAAGTACCAGTAGTTTTGGATAGGCTCTCAATTGAATACGCCCTAAAATCAGTCTCCCCCTCCCTTTTATTTTCTCTTCCTTTACAAGCACAGAAATAAAGCTTCCTTTATCATCGCGGTGCTCGTTCTCGTACGCTCACCATCAGTAATGTAATGCGTAAGCATCGTACTTCACGATCGCATTCATCGTCGTCATGTTGATAGTGTGAGTTCTCAGCTGAATATATCCACGAGCGAACCGGAAAACGCCAGTCCCACCGACGATGGCCAGCTCCCTCGGATTCTTCAAAACCAAGTTCTGCGCCAAGACGCTCAACGTGCTCCCCTTGTACGCTCCTTCCGTGAAAACCAAGTTCATCGTCATGGTGAGGCTCAACTCGCTTTGTGATGACGACACAAATATTCCCTGAGCTCTCCCGACGAGCGTTGAGTTCAGGTCTGGGCTCACGGTCAGCGGGTCGTCCATGACCAAGACGAGACCAAAAAATGTAGATGATGTATTTGTTGTCTCTGCTTGGGCGACGGGCACGGCAGTAGGGTGCTGCGCGGTGACTGTGTCGTGAAGATAGAAGCGGAGATGGGTCATCTTCTCGGGTTTGAGCCCGAACTGATCTGGAGCAGATAGTTCTCGAGCGAACAGTGTCTCGGATTTGATCGTAGTGAGAAAAGTGAGGGAAAAGAATGCGGCCAAGATGGTGAAACTTGTCTTGAAGGGAGCCATATGAGAGAGAGAGAGAGAGAGAGAGAGAGAGAGAGAGATATGGAGGGACAGAGGGAGCTTTGATGCGTGTTGAAGAGACTGCCGAGGTTTATATATAATTCCATCTGTAGATTTTGCTCTATTTAACTACAGAGAAGCTTTCACTGACATTCTAATTTTTCGTGCAGAGCTTGAAAGCCCAAAACAGAATAAGGCTAGTTGTACAGTAGCTGTAAACTGATAGTTTAAGAAGTTGTTTTGTGATAAAATGGTAGTGATGAATTCTTGGAGGGTACGCGATGACTCATTCATGAGAAATGTTTTAAAGCAAAGTGTAGTAATCCATCCATAAAATGGGAAATTACCAAAAAAAAAAAAAGTCTTAAATCTATTGCACTTATGTCAATTTAGTCTTAAACCTTTCAATTTGGCCAATTTATTTTTAAACTTTTTGCCAATTTGCTACTTTAGTCCTTCTAATTTCGAAAATCACTTTTGTGGGCGTCGGCCATCCTACACAGCATAGCCGGCGCTGACGTGAACAATTATTGTAACTTTTTATTTTTATTTTTTTCATTGTGTCGATGAAGGTCATTGGCAACCCTACTTTTTAATTGAAACGATTCAAATGTAGATAGGAATAGAATTGAATGGATAACTATTGAATTGAGTAACCACCAGAGATAAAACCCTATTAACAAGGAGATTTTTTTGGGGGGTCAAAAGCTAGGATTTGAGTGCTATGGATTTGGCTGGCCATAACTCTCGATTATGCCACGTGATGATATGTGGTAACATCGTGTTAAGATAATGTGATTTGCATGTGATGCATGACTAAAATAAAATGTAAATATAATGTAACATCCCGATTTTCAACCCTATGAGAAATGGCTATGAGTTTGGTGTGCCAGTGGCAAGGATTGGTCGTTGATAATTTCCAAAGTCAGTCATGGACCGATCGACTCAAATAGAAGGGAGGCAAATGATTGGCTATGGATTGATCAAGGGATCAGCCATGAACCAATTCATTGACCATGCAAGTGGACCCGAGCCATTTGGCCATGGAATGGCTGCTCGATCATAAGAGTTAGTCGTTGGATGGTCATGTACCATCACAGATCGATGAATGATCATGGATCGATCCAAAGCGATCATGTTCTTGTCGTGGGTGATTTTGCTCGGTCATGTATTGACCTGGGATGACCATGAGTCGATCCGGTGTGATCGTGCGTTGGCCACGGATCGACCGTTCCCACGCAATCACATGATAATCGAGAGCCGAATATGGACCAAGTATGCTCGGCCATGGACCAGTTGTGGACTGACCATAGGCCCATTGTAATGGATACTAGACCAAGCTAGGAGCCCTGCTATGTGCTAGGTCTTGCGCTTGGGCCTCCCCCGGGCTTTGAGCCAGTCATGGGCTCGGTATGCTCGGCTAGAACCAATCCAAGGGCTGGCCATTGAGCCTATGCCTTAGGTCATCAACTTAACCGAAGTAGGCAATTTTGCCTATGACAACCACACCAATGGTGCTTTTGCCACGAATCTTGGGTGTGTTAAAATGGTCTTGAGGGGATGTATACAAAAAGCTCTTGCTTGGTTCTAGTTGCACTTTCAATGGCCTTTTTCCCATGGTTGCCATATTCATTGGAAATGAACAAAATAGAACGTTCAAGAATATCTTAAGTTTTTTTTGAAAAATAATGACTCACTACTTTAGATAGATATTTCTAGATTTAGTAATGATTACCAAAGATCCACCTTGGGAATTAAGTAAGAGACTCTCAAACAAATGGACCAATTAAGAGAAGACATTATATCATTAAATGCAAGAACGAGTCACCTCGCTTAAGTGTTCCTTAAAGACTTGGTAATGATGGCTTAAGAATTTTCTCAAGGAAGAAGCAAAGGACTCAAGGACTTAAGTGGACCAATTAGAAGACAACTTGGTAGAATATTCTAGAAAGTCAAAAATTAGAAAGTAAGTTCTTTAATTTAAGCACGCACTAAATATCCTAGCCTCATGATTAACCAAATCGAGGCATTTAATGAGAATGAGTAGTGACTGGCTTAGGTGCCCCACCTGAAGATTTTGTAATGATGACCAAAATATTTACCTTGGAGAAGAAGTTGGTGACTTATTGGCTTAGGTGTCTATGGAAGATATGGTCATCATTACCATAAGATTCTCCTTGAAAACAAGTAGGCTAAGTCATGATGGCATGAAGTAGGTGGTCCAATAAGAAGATGTCAAGTGTTTTCCTAGGACTCTAGGCGTGCCACCTTACAAACTAGGTTTACCACCTCGATGTTATAGCGGTGCTACTTCAAGAAAGATGATTGAGCCAGTTAGAAAGGGTAATGATGAGTTTTGAGCCTATAAATAAGGGAACCACTCCCATTCATTCTCACCTTGAGCCCTCTTCTCCTTTCTTGCCATTTACACGCCATTCTTCTATTTCTCTCAACCTTGCACCATCACCCATCATCAAGTCATTCAAGTTAGTTCTCGAGGTTCATCTAAGTAAGTAAGATCCCTATTTCTCCTTTAGGGTGGTAGACTCCATTATTGAGTCTAATTAAGTGCTCACCCATCAAGCCGTGGGTAAGATATTGGATCTTTTGTATGGTTTTGCTCATGTTTGTGCTTAAACATGTGCTTGAGTTGTTCATGCCTAGAATGAGGCCGAGATTCGCTCAGGTTGAGTTCAATGCAAGGCAAACTCGCTTAAGGCCACAAGGCCTTAGATCGGCATTCAAGCATGCCAGTTCTAAGTCTCGTTTGGTGCGGGAATCGCCCAAGGCCGCAAGCTCTTAATTCGGCATTGAGGCATGCCATTTCCGAGCCTTGTCCGGTGTGGAGATCGGTGCCAAATGATCGATTCAAGTCACAAATTTAGGGTCATTCCTGACATATTTATTAGTGTAATACTAGAATTCATGGCACATACATATGTATGAGCACACCTTTAGGCCATGTATGAGTCTGTTTAAGAAGAAAAAAAATAAGAACCGGTTTATGTGATGCACTTGTGTGTGTACTTAAAGAGAAAAAAACACCCGTCGTCACATAGCGTTGTTGGCGATGCCTCATTTATTAAATCGGATGCCTTGTTGAGCTAGGAAGCCCTTGAAAGTATGGGAAGCCTCTGAAAGTATGAGATGCCTAGCTTGATGTCCAAATGTCTTGATTGAGTCAAGAAGCCCCTGAAAGCATTAGATGCCTAGTTTGATGACCGGATGCCTTGGTTGAAATAGGAAGCCCCTAAAAGTATGAGAAGCCCCTAAGAATATGGAATGCTTGGCTTGAGGTCAGATGCCCAATCTGAGGTTGGAAGCCCGTGAAAGTATGGGAAGAACCATTGATATTGTTAATGAACTTATTGTGCATGTTACTATGTGCTAATTGACAAACTTGTTTGGTGAAATAGCTTATTTGGTAAGTTGAAAGTGGAGCATATATAGATAATCGAGAGATGCCAATGGATTTGCTATTGATCTACCATCAACACTGTTTGCTAGTCTTATACTTGCTAGGCTTTAATGATAAGATGTTTCCCTAACAGAGAACTAGGAATTTTATTTATTGAGTTGCCAAGACTCCCATCTTTCAGTCTTGTAGGCATGGAGGTCTTACGTCAGTTTTGCGAGCTACAATCACACTAAAAGAGAGAGGAATTCCCCTAGCTTGTATGGAACTTGTAGTATGATGTAAAAAAAAAAAAAAAAAAGGCTTGTAGAGGAAGGGCTTGTAAAAATACTATTATAATATAAATTAGTGTATTCTGTGTGATATATATCACAGTCTTCTAGCTATTGTTTGTCTAGGGAGTTGTTTATTCACATTTTCACATGTGCATGATAACAAGATAAAAAGAATCAAGACAGCGACGAGTTTGGGACATCGCGAAAATAAATCCTGCCGCTCAAGACCCTAGAGATGGAGTTGGGGTCGCTACATATAAATTGGATTAATACCACGAAATATCTCAAAACAAATTTACCTCAAACTAATTTTTAAAGCAATAAAATCCTCAAATTATGCTTGTGATAATTTTGCCCCACGTAGATATAGTATTCCATGTGTGTGTTATCAAACTTAGCAATTTCATGATAAAATTTGATGGAAGCTAACAAGAGGTAAATATGTCAAAGTGACCAGGTTGGAGTTTTTGGTGGCCTAAAAATTAGTTTGGGTTAAAATTGTCACATGTATTTTAGTTTGGAGTTTTTGGTCATCCAAAAATTAGTTTGGATTAAATTTATCACAATTTTCGTGGTATTAACCCTACAACTTGTGCTAATGGTATTTTGTTTAGGGGTTCGGGTCGATTCTTAATATTTTTATATAAAAGGCAACTAAATGAATCACCCAAATTTAGGTGTCAATAATGGTAAATGGGTCATTGATGACCGTGACGGCACCAAAATGTGTTGCCGATAAATTCGTTGTCGCCACCTGGGCCACGGTTGCTACGGTAAGGTGTTGTCCGGTGAATGTATCATGGAGATAAAAGCGAAGATGGGTCATCTCCTCGGGTTTGAGCCCGAACTGATCTCGAGCCGACAGTTCTCGAGCGAACGATCCCTTGGATTTGATCGCAGTGAGAAAGGTGAGGGAAGACAGAGAAGCTTCCATTGACATTATGCTAGTTTTTTTCCGCACGGAGCTTAACCACAAGAGAATTATGCTAGTTGCACACAGCCGTGGATTCATAGCTTGAGAATTCTTATAGGGTACTTGAACGTGACACATCCATGAAGTCAATGCCGATATGGGTGACTGCTGTATAGACACTAGTTGCACGAACTCCGACATCGGGTCAATAGCATATACATGCAACCAACATAGATACAGGTCGGTCTTGGGATAGAACAAGTATCTCGTGGGACTGATCTGCGACTCTAGAATCATGTGCGCACAACTTGAATGTTGAATAGATCTAACGTGGCCAGGAACACTAGGTGGGAGCGTCCCATTAGGTGGAGATGCGAGAATATCCACAGGAAGTGTCAATTTGAAGACCTAAATGTTATCACGGACAAATTAGCTAAAGTAATTATGGAATCACGAGTGAGTGCAAAAGAACCACAATAACAAAACGAAGAAGACAAGGCTCCTTTAGAAGAAAGAATGATATTAACCAGATTAGAAAATCCATTTTCTTGCGAAGTATTTGAACAATGTGAGCGGAAAGAGATTTTCAGTAAAACCGTCCAAGAGGCTATATACATAGCCAAATAAAAATATCTCCATATTCGATCTTTATAAGAAGGTGGTTGTAGTATAAAAAAAAAAAAATCCAATTTTTAAGATTCGAAATACGCAAGTGATAAAACAGGATAATTATCCATGGGAAGAAAAGAAAAAAAAAGGGTAAGGTCGGATATTCATTCGATTATTTATCTTCAAGTTATTAGATGGCATATATGTATTTACATATAAACATGCATTTAATCAGTTCTAATCTTTAACGAGCCCCAACCGTTTTTCTCGGCACGTCGCGTCGTGCACATGATTTCGGCAACTTTTCCCTTTTCTTAACCGTTTCTGACACGGCGATCTCGTGCCGCCACATCACCCCCCACGCGTATCATCTGACCAGGCATCCCCATCAAGAGTTTAGTCAAATTTCACAAGAAAATTTTGACTGCACTTGTGATTGACAACTCAGCAAAAAAATAGTCCATTTGTTAATTGACACGTGTCCCATGGGCCCACCTTGTCAGATTTGCCATAAATCTCTCTCACTTGCCTTCCTCCCTCTTTCTTCTTCCTCCGTCTCATCTTTGCTCCATCTCTTCCCTTCAGAAAATATTGGCCGAAACCTTGATGTTTATGGAAGTTGGTCTTTCCTTCATCAAGGTCTCGACCTCGGTTGAGTGGCCGGCAATGGAGTAGTCGACGGAGGCCAAGACCTTGGTGCGGGGAGGAAGGCGGCAACCTACCGGAGGTCGGGCATTTCGCCGCAGAGCTTATCGGGCTTGGCGTCGATGAGGCTCAACTCATCGGCGAGGTCCTGGGTGAGGATGGTCTCGGCGATGGCCATGTTGCGTTGCCGATCCCGACGATGGCAATCTGGGTGTGGTGCTTGGAGGGCGACGGCGGAGCTCGTGATTTCACCATGGGCTTCGCCGTTGACCGGGAGGGGTGCGACCACCGTCGACGGTTGGTCACCCAAGACCCTCCCCATGGTCAAAGCGTGAGTCGGGGGGAAGAGAGAGCTTCCTGCGTTGGAAGGGATGGAGAGAGAGAGAGAGGGGCAAGTAAGAGAGAACTATGACAAATCTGACAGAGTGGGGGCCACAGGACACGTGTCAATCAAAAGTGCAGCCAATATTTTCTCAAATTTCATGTCGACAACAATAAAATTAGACAAAAAAAAGGCGATTGGATTGGGGAATTATGATGAGGCTTATGAAGGCATTAGAAAATTGAAAACTGTTGCATGATTAACATATAAAAGAATTCAAATTTGAAGATCGAAGGGATTGGTAGGGCTGTTGCCCACTGGCTATTTGGTGCTTGACGTTACCTTTTGTTTTTCTTTTATGAAATGTCTACTGAAATCTATAATAATCTTAGATATCACAAATGCTTCTTGTCTAATTCACACCTCCCCCAGCTTGATATTTTTGCATCTACCATTGATTCCAATTGTGTAATTAAGGGCTCCGTTTGTTTCGTAGAAAATATTACGTTTCCAGAAAATATTTTTCAAATAGTCAATTCCCAAGAAAATGATCATATTTTTTTGTGTTTAGTTGGAACCTAAAAATGGAGTGAAAAATATTTTCCATTTACCTAATTTTTTTTTTGAGAAAAATTACCAAAAAAAACAAATTTTAATTTTTTAATTGACCAAAAAATTTTAATTTTATATTTTTCTTTAAAAAATTTAAAAATCATTCTCAATGTGTTTTACATGTATGTAATTTCCAATCTTTTGACGGCCACCATGTAAAATCATTCCCAACTTGTTTTACTCGTATGTAATATCCAACCAACAAGTGGTGAGCTTTCTTGCAATCTAGTTTGAAGAAGGAAGAACAGATCGTACAAATACAAACAAGAAACCACTGATCTCAGTAATGCAAAATGTAGACGTCATACTCTGAAATGAGAAGTCCACTCGTCCGGTTGATGGAGTGAGTCCTGGTCCAAACATAATCCCATGCGAGTTGAAAAGCTCCAGTCCCTCTTGTAATGGCCATCTCCCTCACCTTGAGCATCAAGTTGTTCCTTCCGAGCATACTCAAAAGTACTCCCATTGAACTTCCCCTTGGGCTTTTCAACGTGCAAAGTAGCAAAGCGGAAAACGATGTTACTCTTCTTCTCAACTTGTTTTGAGCTCTCTTTATCCCTTGAGGTAATAGCTTGCCTTCTACCCAAAAACCCTAATTTCCCAAACCTTAAATCTTCTTCCCTATGACAGAATTTGGGCCTTTCCACCAGATTAGCTCTCCCATACCTTCCCTCCTTCAATGCAACCCACCAGTTCTTCTTCATAATTCCTCCACACTCTTCCTCTTCAGTGCGACCCATTTGAGAGGAGAGGACCACCACATCTCTGTGGATTTTGTTCCTAGCTAATAAAGCTGGATGATAATGAAGTCCTCCCTAGGCCGACTAAATTTGGGAAAGGGAGATCCTTGCAATTTTGGAAGCTGGTCTTAGGCCTTTGAAGAGAGACACCTGCATAAACAATCATCGCAACTTCTATTTAGTCTCAGATCCCATTACCCTGAAAAATCCTTCTAAGATTCCTCTCCATTTTCTAAATACAGCAACTATATAAACCAGATTCCTTGAATGCAGGCGCTCATCAATCCTAGAGCTCCCTTCACTCCAAAACCAAAAACCCCTCGTAACCTTCAGCAAACCCAGAACAGCTTGCAAGAAATGGAAGGAGTGGAGGATAACCATCTCTGTGTCGAAGAATAGGAAATCTGTGGTCCAAAGAGGATATTACTGATCTACGAGTTGAAATTTAGAGGAAGAAAAGCAGGAAAATGAGTTAACTCTTTATGGAAAGCTATTTTCAAAGCCTAATGTTAATTTCCAGGCTTTCCTTAATACAACGAGAAGAACATGGAAGACAGATTCAGTCAAATGTGAGTTGATAGAATTAGCTTATTTCTCCTTTCTATTTAGCTCGATTGAAGAGAAAAGACTGCTATTAGATTCAAGGCCCTAGTCTTTCATGAGGAACCTATTAGTCCTAAAGGAAGGAGACACAAATATACCTAAACATTGTTATAAGTTCACGCGTTATGTGTTTTGGGTGCATATTACATGCCTCCCGTGCTAGAGTAACCGAAGATTCGGTGCGTTCCATAGCCTCTAGATTGGAGAAAGTTGAGGAGATAAAAATTGAGGCGAGGAACAACAACTCATGCAAAAGTGGAAAGGCAAGGTGCTGCTAAACCTGCCTTGCCCACTCAAAACAATAACTATTATCAATGTGGATGGGAAAAAAATAGTGGTTAGACTTCAAATATGAAAGGCTTTCACATTTTTGCTACTAATGTGGTCACATTAGGTATTATGCAAACTTTTGTTCGGAAATACCTTATGAGGAAATGAGGAAATCGGACTAGCTCTGAATCAATCGGGTTGATACGGCTCATGGTTAAAGGTAGAAGTCCAAGAAGTCACACCATATTGGAAGGCTTTCTATGAAAAAATTGAACTTATTGCTGTGAATGAAGAGGTTGTGATGGAAACTCCCATAATGGCTACTGAAGAGCTCCTAAGAATAGAAAAAGCCTAACAAAATGAAATGGAATTGTTATTGCACTTCCTATTGAAAATGAGGTTATGGAAGACTTGAAAAAGATAGACCAAGCCCCTACAAGCAGTGGTAAAATAATATAACGGAATCTAGTGTTACTGCCCTATTTAGCAAGGAATGATGTGCACCTAGGGAAATCCAAGAAAGAAAAGATAGTATATAAAACTCATGTGGCAAAAAAAAAAAAAAAAAAAAAAAAACGTGTCAATCCTTATGCAAAGAAGACCTCACCGAATGTCTTAGTAAATGAGGAACAACTCATTGATGCCCCAATTCAGTCATGGAAAGGGCTAAAGCGTGGGCTTTGGTAACTAGCGCTAATAAGCCACTAAAGAATAGATGAAGATATTGAGTTAGAACTGTCAAGGGCTGGGTACACCCTTGACAATCCAGCACCTTAGAGTCTTAGTAGCTTAGGAAAGGTCCACTATGGTTTTCTTCATGGAAAACAAGAAAAAAACTATTGTCATAGAGAGAGTAAGGAGATGGATTCAATTCCAATATTCTCTTATCATCGATCCGGTTGGTATAGCGGGAGCCTAGCATTAATGTGGGATAAGGAGGTTAAGATGGGAGTGGAGGGAAGTTCCTAGAGCTTATTAATATCCAATGCAAAGATCTAAAGAGTGGCGGCTTAATGTAGACATCATTTCTACATGCATCAACCAACTTTCAAGATAGATTAAGGCTATGGCAGTCTTTGAAAGCCAGCAATTGCAATAATTCACTTCTATGGTTATGCATAGGAGATTTTACTGAAGTGCTTTACCATTGGGAAAAGGTTGAGTGTCGAGAGGTGGATCGTTATAGAATTGTAGCTTTGGAGGAGTTTCTAGATGCCTACTCACTAATGGACATCAAAAGCAAAGGCTGCACTTATACTTGGTCAAATAACAGGGAAGGAGATGCATTAGTAAATAAGAGATTGGATAGCGATTTGTAATTTAGAGTAGAGAGCCCTATTTCCAAATGTGGTGGCTTTTGCTTTACCGGTGATAGGCTCGGATCATAGCCCGATTCTACTCTCTTTAGATTTAACAGAGAAAAGAAGCAAGAAGATCTTCAAGTTTGAAACATATTGGCTTGAAGACTCTGAGTGTGAAGAGGTGGTTAAGCAAATATCAACTTTGCATGTAAAACAAGACTGGTAGCTACTAAATTAAGCAAATGGAGTAGAGGAAAATTTAAAAATGCCCAAAAACATATCAATCCACTCAAATTCAGGCGTATGAAATTTACTAATAGAGTTGAAAGGGAGGAAAACAAAGAGGAATTCAGCAACATTGTGAAAAAAAATTGAAGAATTATGGAGACAAGAAGATATGTACTAGTGTAAGAGGTTGAGAATTAACTAGTTAAAATGGGAAGATCAAAATACCAAGTACTTTCATGCTATAATAGTTCAAAGAAGACAACGGAACAAAATATCTATGCTACGAATTAATGACCAAACCTGGTGCAAGGAACCCTTGACCCTTAAACAACACATTCGAAGCTTCTATCAATCCTTATTCACCTTGGTGGGAGACAGGAACTACCAACCTATATTAGACCAATGTGCAATGGTGGTTAATGAGGAGATGAATGAAGACTTGATTAAACCAGTCACAAAAGAGGAAGTTAAAGTTGTTGTTTTTCAATTAAGGGCTACAAAAGCACCAGGATCAGATGGGCTTAATAAATTATTTTATCAAAGTCATTGGCCTATTATAAATGAAGACATTTTCAGCATGGTTCAATCCTTTTTCAGCCAAGGTACATTTGATCCAGAGTTTAATAAAACACATATTACTCTCATTCTTAAACTAACAAATCCGGCAAATATCATCAAATTCAGACCTATAAGCCTTTGCAACTTTGATTACAAGATTATTGCGAAGGTGTTGGCTAATAGGCTGAAACCATGGCTTCCAAATATTATCTTTGTGAAGCAAAGTGCCTTTGTAAGTGATCGCCAGATAGAGGACAATATCTTTATAGTTCAGGTGGTGATTCATCAACTAAGGGTGATAAGAAGAAAGCATAAATTTCAAGCCAATTTAAAAATGGTCATGCTAAAAGCCTATGACTAGGTAGAATAGGATTTTCTGTGTGATTATATGTTGAGATTGAGTTTCAATGAGAAATGGGTCAAATAGATAAAGCAATGTATCTCATCGGTGTCTTTCAGTGTCCTAGTAGATGGAGAGCCCTCAATTGTCTTTCGGCCAGCTAGAGGAATCGGGCAAGGTGATCCTCTCTCCCCTTATCTATTCATCATCATGGCCAATGTCCTTTCTTCCCTCATGAGTAAAGCAGTAGAGGATAGAAGTATCAAGGGTATTCGCCTAAATCCCACCTGTCCATCTCTCTCACATCTTCTATTTGCTGATGATGCAATCTTTTTCTTAGATGGAATGATAAGAGAAGCTCATAATGTAGCTAATATACTGAATCAATACTATTATGTGTCAGGACAAGATATAAATCTTAAGAAATCAGGGCCATTCATAGGGAGAGATTGCCATAGAGCCTCAAATAGAATTTAGCTGCTAAATTGAGAGTTCCAATCAAATAAAAAATAGGGAAGTATCTTGGAATTCCATCTGACTAGGGTCAAATACAAAAGCAAATGTTTGCTTGGATTCTTATTAAAGTCAAAAGGAAACTTGAATGATGGAAAGAGAGGTTGATTTCAAAGGCGGAAAATGAATATTTCATCAAGACGGTTTTTTAAGCCCTACCCTAATATGCTATGTCTATTTTCAAAATCTCTATATCCATTTGATGCCATATCGAGGAGAGAGTAGCTTTGTTTTAATAGAAACAAAATGTATTGAGAAGAGGCATTCATCGGAAAAAGTTGGACGATCTGAAAACTAGAAAAGATTGTGGTGGCCTAGGTTTTAAAGACTTGATGGATTCTAACAAAGTAATGTTGGGGAAGCAAGCTTGGAGATTTGTCCAAACATTGAATGCGCTATGGTATAAAGTCCGTAGAAGTATTTATTTCCCTCGAGGTGATTTTTGGACAATAAACAAAGGCCCTCGTCCTTCGTGGGGGTGGCAAAGTTTATTGATGGGGAGAGATGCAATTGAACTTGAAACTAGATGGGATGTTGGAGATGGAAAGAGAATTAGAATTAGAGAAGATAAATGGCTACCTTCAGGAAAGCTCATCAGCCCAGCAAATTGTGATGATCCAAGTGTTGTGGCTGAATTAATTGATCACAAATTGAAGGAATGGGACACTTGACAAGTAAACGATATGTTTGAGGAAAGTGTAGTAAAAGAGATTCTGCCTAAATCTTCATCCAGATAAGCTTTTGTGGACAGCAAATAGCTCAAGTTCCTATAAAGTGAAGAGTGGTTATAACATAATACACAATAGGGCAGACTTCCCAACTACAAATGCTCCATCTTCATCCTACTAGACTCCTAAGTTGCTATGGAGCAGAATATGGAAGCTCTAGATATTTCCCAAAATTCTTTTCTTATTATGGAGTATATGTAGCAATACACTTCCGCCAAAGGAAAACTTGTATAAAAGAATGAATGCTACCTAATCCAAATTGTCAGATATGTGGGCAAGTGCCAGAAACAACGAAGCATATTTTCATCCTTTGCGATTAGACAAAGAACACATGGTCAGCCCAACCTTCAAGCCGACACATCACTAGAACAAATAACCCACATCGAACAAGTAAGTTTTTGAAAATCTCACCTCCAGATTTGACCCAACCTTGAAAGCCATCTTTGCTGGTGTCCTGTGGCAGGTTTGGAAGACTTGCAATGCTTCAGTCTTCCAAGGGCGGAAGCCTGACCCGATAGCAACATGAGAAGAAGCCAGCACCACAACCTCACTCTTTGCGAAATGGAACTTACAGGGGAGGAGTAGATGCAGTGGTTCAGCAGCAGCTCACGATAAACCGACGAAATGGACCCCACCTTCCATAAACGAGATGAAGATTAATGTAGAGTGTTCCTGGTGCAGCTTGTCAATGGCTGGATTGGTCGCCGGGGTATGTAGAAACGAGGCGGGGCTCCTTCTCGCTGGCTTTATGAAGTGGATCCATGCTCCTTCTGTGTGGGTCATCGAAGCCCTAGTTGTGGGAGAAGCGTTACTTTGGGTGTAGAACAAAAGACACCGAGAACTTATCACTAGTGGAGAGCTTATCAGGCCATGCAGAACCCCCTTGGCCAGCCCAATCCATAGTTGAAGATTGCAAAGAAATGGCAGCCCAGCTTAGTGGAGTTTCAATCATCTATGAGCAGCAAGATACCAACAAGGTCACGGATTGGGTTGTCAAAGCCCACCGAGCCAACTCACTTCCCTTGAATTGGATTTCTAATCCTCCTCATTCTCTATGTTTAACTCTATGTTTGGACTTTGCAGCTGATAGTGCCCCTTTAGTGGGTTAATAATGAAAATCATTATCTTACGACCATTAAAAAAAAAAAAAAAATTTGCCCTCAGTGAACACAAAGTTTACGGCCATAAACAAGGCCAACTCGGCCTGGGACACCGATGACGTGAGGCCTTGGGCTTGGCTGACAAGCTTTGAACCCGCGTCAGGCCCCAGCTTCAGCATGTCGTCGCTCACAAAGACCCCACCGAAGGACGTGGCCGACTGGCTAGTGGTCAGGGCTGAGGCTACTTGTGTGGCGGTGAAGTTTGGGCCAGCAGAACACTTCATGCAAGTAGAGTGGAGGTGGCTCAGCTTCTCCGACTTTCTCGGCCCGGCTTCGATGGACAGGCTGCGGGCGGATGTTTGGGATCGTGCGGCGAAGATGGTCAGAGAGATGAGAAGATGAGAAGCATGATGAGGTTGAGTTTGGGTAGAGATCTGGCCATAGTGTGGTTGACTTGGGCGTGTTTTGCGTTCCAAAGTTTGGGAAGCGTTATAGGTTTGGTGGGTAGTCTTGAGGTTGTATAGAATGAATTGGTGCCATGAATAAACTATTTCAAAATAATGCAGTACTAAACATATAGATTCCATGATCTGATCAGTGAAAAAAGTCATCGATTTCGAGAGATGTTGATAAAATTGACCAAGAAAATTATCTAAATTTTTTTAAATCTATTACACTTTTGCTATCAATTCTAAATTTTTCAATTTTGCTATTTGAGTCATAAACCTTTTTAGTTTTTGCCAGTTGAGCCAATTTGATTAATTTTGCCGAAAATCGTTGACGTGGATATCAATCGTCCTATGTGGCAAAGCCAATGCTAACATAGACAATTTAATTTTTTTTTTCCCATTCCTTCTTCCTTTTATTGGTGGTACCATTACCGTAAGCGGCGGATGATTGGTATGCAAGGGCAGGCTAGCCTCCCTTGCCACAAGTGAGACTCAATGAGGGTAGGCGAAGGTAGCTTGGGCAAGGGCTAGTCACCTAGCGTCTCTTTCGCTAGGCGACTAATGGCACAATTGTAAAAGGTTTAGGGACGATTAGGTTTATGAGGCTTGAGGCTAGGCGGCTACCAACAAAATGAAGAAGAAAGGAAAAAAAAAATCAAAAAAAAAAAAAAAAATTCAACAAAAAAATATATTAAAAATTGTCCATCTCAATGTCAACCATCCCACGTGGCATCACTAGCATCCATGTCAGTGAATTTTGGCCAAATTTTGTTGGACAAACTCAATTGACAAAAAAGGAAAAAAAGATTTAGGTCTTAATTAGCAAAATTTAAAAGTATATACCTGATTTTTAAGTTTGTGGTTAGATTTCTAAGTTTGTGGTTAGAAGTAGTTGCGACTAGGGATCGGCTTTTAGTTGACCTTAGATTTTTTACATGCAAAATCCCCATTATAATATACCCCCGGACCAATCCCTTAGGGAGGCAAACATACGTGTATGCGCAAGAATATGTGAGAGAGAGCATTGACATTATCAACTTGTTATCAAAGTAGCCACATCTTTATTTTCGACACGATTGCAAATCCCTGAAAGGTCAAATGGAAAGACGGAAAAAAGGGATCCGAGAACAAGAGAGGCTCGAAGTAGCAAATCATCATAAGAAGGGGCTGAGCTATAATAATCAGCAGTCGAAGTTGCAATAGCAACTGAACTTGTGTTTGGGATCGGGTAGGCATGATCCGCCAGGCCGTTGCATGGGGTGCTTCTCGGAACATGCCTTAAGGCAATCAGAGAGCGTGCAACCGTTCGGGTCCAGCAACTCGTGACATCTCTCCTTGGCATTTGCATGGGGCACCATCATCATGCACATCCCTGTAAGTTTATATTCGTTGATCGTCAAGTGAACCACATTATTGCTTCGGCTCGAAAAGAGAATCTTGAGAATTTGGGCAGACTTATTTCCAGCATATATATTTCATCGTTCAATTAAAATAAAATCTACAATAAGGAAAAACAAATAGATTGAACATAAATATCTCCAAATTTTCATTGTGATTGACTCTATGTCCTTCTGGATTTGAATACATTTTGGGATAAGAGTATCGGGAAGAAAAACCTGAGAGAAGGAGGACAACTACAAAAATATGACGAAAAGCGAGGGTCTCCATCTGGTTGAGAATTAAAGGTGTTCTTTGAACGGCTATCTCGAACAAACAAGAGAAGAACTCGTATGTAGAGAGGAAGGTGCGATGTTGTGGATATTTGAAATTCTGATACGCGGGTTGATTTTATAGATTTTAGGGGGTTAGTAAATTGGAATGTATGGAAAATTAGATCTAGAGGTATATGGAGATTTAGGGAAGGGAATCTAATTCCTTGATATTAAGAGATTTACTTGATTATGAATATCTCTCAAGATTATGTATATATCTCATTTGATAATGTATATCCTTAATTGATACATTACATTTAATAGTTATCTCATAAAGCCTATAAATAGGCTAATGCAATCCTCATTATGAATATATCGAATTATACATAAATTCTTTAAATTTGTTTCTGTCCACATTATTATTCTCAACTTCCTCCGTGTTTTCTTAGCATTTAGCAGTATTTACTGCAATTAAGGAAACGTTGAAGATTAATATTGGTCTAACAGTTGTTAGTGGGGTTATTTGTCAGATACTACCTAGCCTGATTTAGGAAATAGTTGTTGGCCCAAAAATACAATGGCAACCGTTTGAATCAAAGTTCGGGCAACCAAGAAATATAGTAAAATTTATTTAACCAAAGAAATATGAACAATACTCTACATCCAAAGATTAAGCAATTTATAGTGGTTTGCCTTTATATTTCACACTCAGGTGTATCTCTCATCTCATTTTTGATATATATTAGCAAATATGTATACAAGACATTTCTCACACTTTGACATGACAATGTGTTTTCCAAACCCCAACTACATGTGTGTGTGTGTTTGTTTCAAGGAAAATGAATTTTATATGGCTTAACAAATGAACTAACGAAAAAAAGTTCATTATCTATGAAAATATCTGAACATAAACTAATGTCGATGTGAAATAATTTTCATTAACTAATTAATTAAAATGATACAAGTAATTATTTTTAGAAAAATATTTTTCAAATCATTTATTTTTTACAAAATAAATGGAGCCTAATTTACACTAAAACCAAACAAGATTAGGACGTAATCCAAACGGTTAATTTTCGACTATTGCAGACTTTTGATCGCCTGCTCACTCTTCAAAAGAATTAATTAAAATAGAGGTCTGGTTAGGAGCCTAGACGCAAGGGTCCAGTCACCTGCTTACTTGCATGGACAGCGAGTTTTGCAACGAGGCATGTTTCAGGCATCCAGGGCATAGAATCGGTCTCTCGCTTTCCATTGATTTACTATACTTGGTCTAGTTTGAGCACATTTACAAGAATCACTAGTAATGATGGTTTTGTAATCATTAAAACACATAGGGTCGACATTCTCCCTATGATAAAAATCATATAGCAGTACCGCAAATAAAATGGAAGCCTTAAGATCTAACAATCTTTTACTCTAAAAAATAATTACATATACTAACTTCCCCTCA
This sequence comes from Eucalyptus marginata, assembly GCA_014182565.1. NCBI lineage: Eukaryota > Viridiplantae > Streptophyta > Magnoliopsida > Myrtales > Myrtaceae > Eucalyptus > Eucalyptus marginata. Next base: position 34,864,166 of record CM024585.1, read on the forward strand.
AAAAATTATATTTATTTATTTATGAAAATGTTACTTCGTTCCCAAATACAACCTTGGATCCATTCATTCATGTAAAATCCAATCAATAAATCAAAGATAAGGGTGACGACTTGGCTCTTTATCCACGACAAAGGATCCTCGTACAGACATACTTGGCTCTTAATGAAGGGGTGAGAGATAAGCTTTTTACAATCTTATTTGAAGAAGAAAGAATAGATCGTACAAATAAGGTCAAGAAACCACATATCTCAATAATGCAAAATGTAGACGTCCTACTCGAAACAAGAAGTCCACCCGTCCGGTCGATGGAGTGAGTCTTGGTCCGAACATAACCCCGCACGAGCTGGAAAGCTCCGTCCCTCCTGTAATTGCCATCTCCCTCACCTCAAGCGCCAAGCTGTTCCTCCCGAGCATACTCAAAGTGCTCCCATTGTAACTTTCCTTCGGTGAACACAAGGTTTACGGCCATCAACAAGGCCAACTCGGCCCGGGCGCCGATGACGTGAGGCCTTGGACCCGGCTGACAAGCTTTGAGCCCGCGTCAGGGCCCAGCTTCAGCATGTCGTCAATCGCAAAGATTGTGCCGAAGGACGTGGCCGACTGGGTAGTGGTCAGGCTGAGGGTACTTGTGTGGCGGTGAAGTTTGGGCTAGCGAACACTTCATGCAAGTAGAAGTGGAGGTGGCTCAGCTTCTCGGATCTTCTCGGCCCGGCTTCGATGGAGAGGCTGCGGGCGGATGTTTGGGATCGTGCAGCGAAGATGGTTAGAGGGAAGAGAAGCGTGATGAGGATGAGTTTGGGCGGAGATCTGGCCATAGTGGGGTGGACTTGGGCGTGTTTTGCGTTTCAAAGTTTGGGAAGGGTTTTAGGTTTGGTGGGTAGTCGTGCGGTTATATAGAATGAATTAGTGCTATGAATAAACTGTTTCAAAATTACGCAGTACTACATCTAGATCCAATGAAAAAAGCCATTGATCTCGGGAGATGTTGATAAAATTGATTGGGAAAATTATCCAAAAAATCATAAATCTATTACAATTTTGCCAATTCAATTATAAAATTTTCAATTTTGTTAATTGAGTCATAAACTTTTTCACTTTTCCTCGATTAAGTCCATCCAACCAATTTGGCCTGAAATTGCTAACGTGGACATCGGTCGTCTTACGTGGCACGGCCGATGTTGACATGAACAATTTTTAATAATATTTTTTTTTTTTTTGTTTTTTTTTCCTTTCTTCTTCCTTTTGCTAGGGGAGGGCGAGTCCAGCTAGGGGAGCACTTGCCCAAGTGAGACCCGGTGAGGGTGGCCTTGCCAAGTGTCGCCTTCACCCAAGTGATGCAAGGCAACACTCGGCAAGGCCGCCTTGGCTTGGGCGAGGACCATTTGCCTAGCGTCTCCTTCACTTGGAAGACTCTTAGCAAGGCTGCCTTGGCCTAGGCTAGGGCCAGCCTCCCCATATTTGGCTTGGGCAAGGTCAACCCCTGATGGGGCTTATCCTCCTTGGGCGGCCCAAGCAAAATGAAGAAGAAAGAAAGAAAAATATTAGAAAAAAATCAAAAATATCAATACATTTTTAAAAATTGTTCTTGTCGGCGTCGTTACCTGTCATACGTGGCTTTCGCTAACATCCACGTTAGTGAATTTCGGCCAAAATTGGCTAGACGGATTTAATTGGCAAAAAGTGAAAAGTTTAGGTCTTAATTAGCAAAATTGAAAAGTTTAGCACTGAATTGATAAAAGTGCATTAGGTTTAAGACTTTTTGGACAATTTTTTGAAAATTGATCTATTGATAAATAGAGTTTGGGAAAAATTCTTGTATAACAAATCATGTTTACCTTCCCAGAGTCGATCTAAGATAAGCTATCTACCCGATAAGTCGAGGATTCAAAAGAAAATTTCTAAGTTTGTGGTCAGATTCGAGTCGTCGCAACTAGGGATTGGCTCTTAATTTTTACCTTAGATTTTTTAGGTGCAAAATCCCTACTATAATATAACCCTGGACCAATCCCTTAGGGAGGCAAATATACATGTGTGTGCCAGAATATATGAGAGAGAGAGAGCAATGACATTATCAATTTATAGTCAAAGTTGCGACCTCTTTATTTTCTACACAATTGCAGATCCCTTAGGTCTCAACTGGAAAGACGGAAAAAAGGGATCCGAGAACAAGAGAGACTCGAAGTAGCAGATCATCATAAGAACAGGCAGATCTATAATGATCTATAATAATCAACAGTTGAAGTAGCAAGAGCAACTGAACTTGTGTTCGGGATCGGGTAGGCATGCTCCATGAGGCCGCTGCATGGGGTGCTTCTCGGAACACGCCTTAAGGCAATCAGAGAGCGTGCAACTGTTCGGGTCCAGCACCTCTTTACATCTCTTCTTGGCATTTGCATGGGGCACCATCACCATGCACATTCCTGCAAGTTTATATTCGTCAATTATCAAGTGAATCACATTATCGCTTTGGCTTGAAAAGTGAATGTTGAGAACCTGGGCAGACTTATTTCCAGCATATATATTTCATCATTTAATTAAAATTAAGACCACAATAGGAAAAAATAAATATATTGCACATAAATATCTCCAACTTTTGCATGGTGATTGACTCTCTGTCCTTTTGGATTTGAGGACATTTTGGGATAAGAGTGTCGGGAATTAAAACCCGAGAGAAGGAGGACAACTATGAAAATACGGGGAAAAGTAAGGGTCTGCATCTGGATGAGAATCAGACGTGTTCTTTGAATGGCTCTCTCAAACAAACAAGATAAGAAGTCGTATGTAGAGAGGAAGGTGCGATGTCGTGAAATTCTGATGCTCGGGTGATTTTATAGATTTTAGGAGGTGTTTGTAAATTGGAATGTATGGAAATTAGATCTAGAAGTATATGGAGATTTAGGGAAGGTAATATAATTTCTCTGTTAACAATATTAGGAGATCTACTTGATTATGAATATCTATCTGAATTATGCATATATCTTATTTGAGAATGCATATCCTTAATTGATATGTTACCTTCAATAGTTATCTCGTAAAGTCTACAAATAAGTTAATGTAATCTTCATTATGAATATATCGAATTATATATAAAATCCTCAAATCTATCTTCCGCATTATTATTCTCCACTTCCTCCATGTTTTCTTATAATTTAGCAGTATTGTTTGCCATTAAGGAAATGTTGAGGATTAATATTGGTCTAACAGTTTAGCTTGGTTTATTTGTCAAATACTACCCAGCCTGATTTAGGAAATAGTTTTTTTTTTTTTTGGTAATCGAGGACTCCACCACGAGCCCCCCCATGCCCGAACGGCACCGAAGGACCGGGCCCCTATATCTCGGGGGAGATTAGCACAAGACCCCATCACCATGGCCCCTTATTTAAGATGCTAGCACCTAGAGATTCGAACTTGCGACCTTGGCGATGAGGAGCAAGCCCTGAACCATCATAGCTATCCACCGGTGGGTTTGATTTAGGAAATAGTTGTTGGCCCAAAAATACAAAGGCAACCATTTGAATCAAAGTTCGGGCAACCAAGAAATATAGTAAAATTTATTTAACCAAAGAAATATGAACAATACTCTAAATCCAAAGATTAAGTAATTTATAGTGGTTTGACTCTACATTTCACACTCAAGTGCATCTCTTATCTCATTTTTGATATACAATATCAAACCCATGTTCAAGAAATTTCTCACTTTGACACTATAGATGTTGGTGTGTTTGTTTCGAGGAAAATGAATGAATTGGAAAATATTTTCATGAAAGTAATCGCTTATAAAGCTTAAAAAAGAACGAACGAAAATAAATTCATTTTCTATGACAATATTTCAACATAAATCGATGTCGATAATGAAATAATTTTCATTAACTAATTAATTAAAATGATATAGGCAATTATTTTTTTTTTAAAAAAAAAAATTTCCAAATCATTTATTTTTGTGAAATAAATGAGGCTTAATCTACACTAAAACCAAACAAGATTAGGACACATTCGAAACAGTTATTTTTCACTATTTTGAATTTTGATCGCCCGGTCACTCTAAAAAAAAATTGGTCAAAATAGAAGTCTTGATAGGAGCCTAGACATAAAGGTCCAGTCACCTGGTTACTTGCATGGGCAATGAGTTTTGCAACTAGGCATGCTTCAAGCATCCAAGGCGTAGAATCCGTCTCCGGCTTTCCATTGATTTACTAGACTTAATCTAGTTTGAACACATTTGCAAAAATCATAATTATTGATGGTTTATAATCATCAAAACACATAGGGTCGACAATCTCCCTATTTTTCTATGATGATAAAAACATATGGTGATATCGCGAATAAAATTGAAGCTTTAAAATCTAACATTCTTTTCCTCAAAAAATAATTACATAATCAAACTCCCCCTCAAAAATTTATTTTTATTTATTTATTTATGAAAATGCTACTTTGTTGCCGAAAACAACATTGGATCCACACATGCATGTAAAATCCAACCAATAAATCAAAGATAAGGGCGATGACTTGGCTCTTAATATGGGACAAAGGATCGTACCAACATACTTGGCTCTTAATGAAGGGGTGAGTGATAAAGAATGAATTCGTGCCATGAATAAACTGTTTCAAAATAATGCAGTACTAATCATCTAGATTCCATGATCCGATCAAAGAAAACATTCATCAATTTCGGGAGATGCATATAAAATTGATCTACTGATAGGTAAAATTTGCGCAAATTCTTGTATGACAAATCATGTTCACCTTCTCGATTCGATCTAAGATAGGCCATCTATGTCGATAATTGGAGGATTCAAAAGGGAATTTCTTTGTTAGTGGTCATATAAGGGTAGTTTTGACTGAGGATTAGACCTTAGTTCACCAAAGATTTTTGAGGCGCAAAATCTCCATTATAATATTACTCTAGACCAATCCCTTAGAGAGGCAAACATACAAGAAGAGAGAGAGAGAGAGAGAGAGAGAGAGAGAGAGAGAGACTCAAAGTAGCAAATCGTCGTCAGAAGAGGTTGATCTATTATGATCAACAGTTGGAGAGAGAGAGAGAGAGAGAGAGAGAATTCGATCTAAGATAGGCCATCTATGTCGATAATTAGAGGATTCAAAGGGAATTTCTTTGTTAGTGGTTAGATCAAGGTAGTTGTGACAGGGGATCAGACCTTAGTCCACCAAAGATTTTTGAGGTGCAAAATCTCCATTATAATATAACCCCGGACCAATCACAAACACACATGTATGTGTGAAGAATGAATTGACCCTTAGAGAGGCGAACATACATTTATGTGTAGAGAGAGAGAGCAAGAGAGATCAGAGAATCAAAGTGGCAAATCGTATTTCAGAAGAGGTTGATCTATTATGATCAACAAAAAGAAAAGAGAGAGAGAGAGAGAGAGACTCAAAGTAGCAAATCGTCGTCAGAAGAGGTTGATCTATTATGATCAACAGTTGAAGAAGCAAGCGCAATGGTACTTGAAGTTGCGATCGGCTAGGCACTCTCCGCGGGGCTGTTGGGAGGTGTGCTTTTGGTAACAAGCCTTCTGGCAATCGTAGAGCATGCAGCTTTTTGGGTCTAGCACCTCTTGACATCTATTCTGGGCATTTGCATGGGGCACCATCACTATGCACATCCCTGCAAGTTTATATCCGTCAGTCATCAAGCGAACCACATTTGCTCTTTGACTTGAAAAGAGAATCTTGAGAACATGGGCAGACTTATTTCCATGCATATATATTTCATCATTTAATTCAAATTTATATTGAAATAAGAAAAAACTAGTAGATTGAACATGAATATCTCCGAATTTCGCATCGTGATTGACTCTCTTGTCCTTTTGGATTTGAGGTTACTTTGGGATTAGTGTGTCGAGAATTAAAACCTGAGAGAAGAAGGGCTACCACGAAAATACGAGGAAAAGCGAGGGTCTCCATTTGGGTGAGAATACGACGTGTTCTTTGAACGGCTATCTCGAACAAACAAGAGAAGAACTCGTATGTAGAGAGGAAGGTGCGATGTTGTGTATATTTGAAATTTTGATGCTTGAGGTGATTTTATAGAGTTTAGGAGGTGCTTGTAAATTTGATTGTATGGAAGTTAGATCTAGATGTATGTGGAGATCTAGGGAAGGTAATCTAATTCCTCCATGTTTTTAAGAACTTGGCGGTTTCGTTTGCAATTAAGGAAACGTTGAGGATTAATATCGGTCTAACATTTATTAGCTTGGTTTATTTGTCAGTTACTATCCAGCTTGATTTAGGAAATAATCTTTCGCCCAAAAATACAATGGAAACTATTTGAAATCAAAGTTCGGGCAACAAAGAATTTAAGTAAAAAAAAAAACAATCAAATAAATGTGAACAATATACTAAATTTGAAGATTAAGAGATTTATAGTGATTTGACTTTATATTTCACACTTAGGTGTATCTCTCATCTCATTTGTGATATACAATAGCAAATCTGTGTACAAGAGACTTTCACACTTTGATATGATAATATGTTTTTCGAATCTTGATTATAGATATGAGCGTGTTTGTTTTGAAAATAATGAATGATTTAAAAAAAAAATCATAAAAAAATTACTTTTATCGCTTAAAAAAATGAACGAACGAAAAAAATTCATTGTCTATAAAAATATTTAAAAATTAATTGATGTCAATAATGAAATCATTTTCATTAACTAATTAAATATAATGCTACAATCAAATGTTTTTATGAAATATTTTGTAAATATTTATTTTTTTTGAAACAAATGGAGCCTAATTTACCCACTCCAAATGGTTAATACTCGACTATTGCGACTTTCGATCACCCACTCGCTTTTGCAAAGAAATGGTGAAAAGAGGTCCGGCTGGGAACCTAGGCGAAGGGTCCGATCGCTTGCTTACTTGCATGGATTGAGTTTTGCTACTAGGCATGTTTCAGGCATCCGAGGCATATTTTCGTACTTTTCCTCTTTTTTCTCTCCCGTTCTAGATCTAGGAGCTGTGCTCTCCTGATCTAGTTCTATATTTGAGAGTTTGAACTCTCCAAATCTAGTTCTAGACCTAGGAGTTCTTCTCTTACGATTTGGATCTAAAAGTCTAATAATGTTTTCGGAGATTCGATATCCCATACTCTGTCCATATACAAATCTTCTGCCTCCAGTTTCAATGATGATCGTAAGAATTTCTCGCTAAACTATGAAGATTTGCTCTTTCAAAGGTTAGATCTATGTTTATTCAATATTTTGGTTGTCTCTGGCAATAGTATAGAGGAAGCCAAACCTACGCGTGCATCGCCATAATTATTAAAGAAGGAATTTTCGGCGTGTGCTCATCATTGACGACGATATGAGATCTAGTGATTGGCCGCTAATTATTTTGCTTGACAGATCTATTCTTTTGGAACAAGTGTGTGCTTAATCCCGCCGGTGCTTTGTTAATCCTCATTGTTTTATGGATTTTGCTTTGTTTTGTAGTGTTTTGGCATTTGCTCTGCTTTGATTTGCTTAAAGTCCATGTACTTCTCATGTATCCTTTTAAGCCATGAGTACAAATTTTTTCAACTAAAAAAAAAAAAAAAAAGCTCAAAGTCTTAAAATCTAACATTTTTCTCCTTTGAAAAATAATCCCATAATCAAACTCCTCCTCAAAATAACTTTTTTTTTTATTTGTAAATATGCTGCTTTGTTACCAAAAACAACCTTTGATCCATATAAAACCTCCTTAGGAATCAAAATCTTCCAGAATAACAGTTTCTTGCAATATGTCCAAATTTACCATAACCATAACATCCATGAGATGCAAAAATGACTGACCACGATCATTCCTCTTGAGTAAAATCATGTCTCACTGACATAATTTATTTTGTGCTTCCCGTAACTCCACTCTTAATTTTCTTTTTCAAAACCTCATATTCATTTGTCGAATTTTCAAGATCACTTTTAACAGACTCATTTCTTTTTTTAAATCAACGTTCTTTCTTTTTTACAAGTGACCCGGCTTTTTTCCTTTTCTTTTTGCCTTTCAGATCCTTTGATTTGAGCTTTGAGCACTCATTTCTCAAGTGACCTGGCTTGTTCCATTCAAAATATATTACATTCTTTCACCAATTCGAATAATTTAATTAAGAATTTTATCTTTAAGAAATTGCTGAATTTCCTGGTAAGCTCCGATGACGCCATCGCTTTGATCTCTAGACTCCTTGTCACTATGAATAGATTTGCATTTTGCATAATATTAAAATTGATGAATTAGGAACAATAACTTAAGCATTAAGTTTCACAAAAATTTTAGTCAAGACTTATATATATATACTAATGAGAAATCAGAATTAAAAGACAGTGGAAGGGACCAAAGGGTGTTCCCTCCGTTGATAGACAGATACTTATTAACTTAGAAATTCCTTCCTACATTGGCTATAACATAATTCAAAGATAGTGGAGGAGGATTGCAAGGTCGGATGAGGAGCAATTTGACCAAACTTTATTCTTGTCGACTAAGCTTATTAATCGTTGATACCAACCAAGACTTAGTCAATTTCGTCATCAACAATAAAATTAGACAAAAGGTGATTGGTTGGGTGGATTTTGATGAGGTATATGAAGGCGTAATAAAATGGAATATCGTTGCATAATTAACATATAAAAAAATTCAGATTTAAAATTTCGAAGGAATTGGTAGGGCCGTTGCTCGGCTGTTTGATTAACGTAATTTTGTTTATGAAAAGTTTGCTATAATCTATCTAAATCTTAGACATCGCAAATGTTTCGTGTCTCTTTCACATCTCCCCCAGCATGATATTTTTGCATCTACAATTTCTTTCAGTTGTGTAACTAAGTCAATGGACAAATTTCAACCATCTGACGGCCGCCATGTAAAATCATCCTCGACTTTGTTTTACATGCATGTAAAATTCAACCAATAAATCAAAGATAAAGGTGATGACTTGGCTATTAATCCTGCACAAAAGATCCTCGTACCGACATACTTGGCTCTTAATGAAGGGGGTTGTTGCGACCTGATTTTCAAAAGTGAATCACCTAAAACTAGGTTAATGGATTACCAAGTCCGAAGACTTGGCACGGACCCTCCCAAGTCCTACCAATTGCGACTTGATACTAGTTAACCCATTTAAACATGCAATTCTATTTCAAATTGGAGCCACCACTAACCAATTAGGGTTGATTAGAAACCCAGGTAAAGTATGGGAGAATACTTTACCTTTTGCGAACCAGAGATTTAATGGATTCGGGGACATGGTTACGCTAGATTAATCTAACGCCCTTTCGGTACCTTTTATTTTTAATTAAAAAAAAACATTTTTGCAAGCAGTCTTGATCAATTTTAACTTAAGATACTAACATGCAAATGGTGGTCATGCGGGTGCACAATCAATGAAATAACATTCAATAAACCGAAATGCTAGATTCATAAGAAATTATAAACTATAACTTTATTAAGGTTCAATCTCTAAAAAAGAACATTTACAAAAACTATTAACAAAAATGCATGCCCTAAACATGATTTTCTAAATGACATGATATCTAATTAAATGCAATCTTAATTTATTTTTGATATGCATGACTTTTACTTTAATGATATGTGAGATGCAATTTATATGGAATAACTTAAACTATCACTATATGTATGCAATCTAATTTATACAATCCTAAATGTGCATATACTACATGACATAGGATGCATGACATAACAATTCTATATGCATATTCTTTTTGTGATTTTTTTAATGATTCTTTTTTTTTTTTTAATGTATGCAACCTACACTAAATAATGATGATATGAAATGGAATTAATTATGAACTAACCTATTAATTAACCTTTGTGTTTTCTTTTTTATTTATTTTTATTTTTTTTATTTTGAAATGACCTAATAATATTTATTAAAAAAATTAATGTAATGATGCAATGTTAATTTTTGGCATTTTTTATTTTATTAAATTAAAAAAAAAAAACTACACGATGGGAATACTAAGATATGATAATATGATGCAACTTCTAATTAAATGTGCCTACTATGCAAACTAGTTAAAATGCACCTAGTATTTTTGTATATTTTTTTTATTGAAATTTGAAATTAATAAAACAAACCTAATTAAGCTATCCAAAATGAAATAATTTTTAATTCATTTTTTTTTTGGATTAATTTGATTTAAACCCCATTTTGTCTTAGAAAACTATTAGTTTTTTATTTTTTTATATCATGCAAACTTTCCTTAAATAAAAAAAAAATGTTTAAATCCAATCGACTAAAAAAACTATCTAAGGATGAAATCCTAAAAAAAAAATCCTAAAGGTCAATTTATTAAGCCTACGTGTCTAAATTAATAAACCTATATGACCTATATGCTCATGCAAGATTTTGATTTTTCACTATTTTTTGATTTTTTAATGTTTTTTTATTAACCAAAACAAGTAATTATTTTTACATAAAAAAAACTAAGATAAGAGTTAAAATAATCAAAAAGATAATCCGTTGTCTCATGGATTAAATTAACAATTATTTTAACTCTACAATCACAACGTGGAAATCAAAATAATTAAAAATTTAGTCCGAAGTCTTACGGACCAAATTAAATAATTATTGTGATTTAACAATTGAAATTTACCACAAAACCAAAAATTATTATAATTAAAAAAATGATCCGACGTCTCTCGGACCAAATTAATAACTATAATAATTTTAGGTAAAATCTATGGATAATGCCTATAGAAATTACAAATATTAACACCCAATATTTAAACAACTCAACTGAATAAGCTATCAAATAAAATAAACAGAAAAATAACATAAAAGATTAAACAAATAACCTAAACTACTAAGTAATGAAAAAAAAATAAAAGTAAAAAAAAAAAAAACTACCTAAGGGGCGTGAACAGCAATGTGGACGAGGTAACCCGAGAGAGGGTGGCAGCCCGCGTCGGATCTCCGGCGAGGGTCGGGTGGTAACCGGACCTGCAACAAAGATAGAGGATGCAACAAGTGGCGGAGCTTGGGGCGGAGGTGCAGGCGGTGCAGGGAGACGCGAGGCTGTGGTGGCTCGATCGTCGGGCTCGGCGGGTCGGCAGGGCGTCGGGCGGATGTCGGGCTCGGGCGAGAGAGGGCTGACGCGCGGGCTACCGGCGCGAGCATCAGGGGTGGAGCGGGGCTCGGCTGGCGTCGGGGCGTCGCGAACTGCTGGGCGGCCCGCGTCGAGCTCCGGTGCAAGGGCGAGATAGGCTCGCGGGCGAGCGGAGGCGTCGAGTCTTTGCAGCCACAACAGGGGCAGCAATGGAGCTGGAGCGGAGTTGATGGTGCGGTGGTCGGAACGGGTAGTCGTGGCGCGGTCGCAGATGAGTGGCAACCGAACGGTGACGAGAACGGTGGTGCCGGCGCGGTGGAGTGGGGATCTCGGACCGGCGGCGATGTGGGGCTTCGCGGACGGCGGTGTGGGGGCTTTGCGGAAGCAACAGCGGCATGGTGCGAGCGCGAGGACTTGCAGCGGCGGAGGGACCGATGAGGAAGACGAACAGTGTTTCTTCTTTCTTTTTTTTTCTTTTTATTTTATCTCCTCTGCTGGCCGCACGTCTACTCTCTGCTCCCTTTCACTTTTCTGCCTCTGACATTGACTTTTCTCTTCGACAGCTTTTCCTTTCCATCTTGTGTTGTTTCTTTGATTTTTTCAAAAGAAACGAATGAAGAGCCCCCAAAATAAATCAAAAAAACCTAGAAACCCCCCAAAAGAAATTCTTTCCCCTACAAAGTGAAAATCCCTTTTGCTTTCATTTTCCCTCGATGAAGAGAAGTTGCCCCCCCTCGTTTCGAAGCCTCGGACTCTCCATTTATAGGGCAGAAAGCAAATCAAGTTTGTTTTGCAGGTGGAGATTTTCACTCAACCACTTAACAACAAAAAGGCTCAAAAATCAAATAAAAACTGAATTTTTTTGAATTTTGAAATGCGGCTATATTTTCAACAAGAAATATTTTCAAAACCGAATTTTTATTTTATCTTTTTATTTTCTAAAAGATTAGGTGTCAATACGCCCCTCTTTGAAGGGAAGCTCGTAGAGGTTTCCTTCAAAGATATATGACACCTAAATTTAAACCATGCAAAATGAAATATGAAATGCATATGCAAATGTTAATGACTTGACCTTTTTTTTTTTTAAAAATAAAGGATGCAATGTAAATGCAATGATTTAGTCAGGAACATAAATCTCTATGTGTCTATGACCAATGAAATGCAAACGCAAAGAAGAACACGTACCCGTCGTACTGTTTTGGGGATTTAGGTGTGAAATGATTTCAATGAGACCGACAATCATCCTGGAACTCCCTTCGAGATAATTGAAAGGCTCAAAGTTTTTGGGGATCGGAATTCTCATCAGCTTCTAAGCACTGGAAATTGCATCAAGTACTTGAAACTTCAAAAGTCTGATTCTTATGTCAGACATTTGAAAACATTTACTAAACATGTGGAAATCACATTAGATGTTTGGAAAGACAAACACTTGGAAATCACATCAAGCGTTTAAAGGTTCAAATATCTGGAATTCACACTAGACATTTGAAAACATTTTATAAATAGGTACTTGGAATTCTCATCAAGTACAAAGATGACTGAACAAACTCAAGGTTTCAAAGACAATTCTTTTTGGTCTTTGAGAAAAAATTCAATGAAGGTCCATGCATGATGGCTTTATCAAGCTTTCATCGGAAAAAACATCACTAGGACAATTTTCAGGTATAACGTGAGTCTCTTGGACATGCTAAATGAGACACTTTTAGTGTGAAACGGCTTTTTCACTTGCTCTCATTTAAGGAGGGTTATTTGTCCCGACCATTGATGCGGGAATATATCACTCAATCTTATCATCATCTTGTCGATAAGAACTCGAATTTTCTTGCAAGCAGTACGACCTTACCAATCTGAGAGGTCTTTGACAAGGACTGTAATGCGAGCTTGGTCAATGGCTTAACAAAGGGACTCTTCGAGTCAAAGCAATTGAAAGAATGATTCTGTAATCATCTCCGGGTTTACAAGTCAAGAACCCTACAAAATAAGAAAGAAATAATCTTGCTCGCACTTCTTCGAGCATTGCTTAAAGCATGTGAATTCCTATGTTAATTCAAGTGCCCTAATCTGAAGAGACTTTGTAAGGGACGTAACATAGGTTGGATTCATGGGTTGAGAAACGAAAGAATCGTTAAGCTCAAAGATGTGTATATGGGTCAAAGTTGGTGATCATCATGACATTGCCACCAGTTTTCTTCGCCACGGATTGTCTTCTTGACAGATTTCTTTATTGACTCAAGAGTTTATCACTCAATGCCAATGATTATTCAACTGGAGATCTTTTCTCAACATTTTTTTTTACGATGGGCATCAATCAAGCACACTGTTTTTTTTTTATGCCCCCCAATTCATCAGTCATTTCTCTCTCCTTTTCACGGGCATTGGCCTTGCTTTTACCAGGCACACTGCTTTTTATGCCCCTTAGTTCTATTTTGATTTCAGTTCTTGCGCACAATGCGTGTGTCGGGTATACTTTAAATGACACTTGAACCTTCCCGAATGATCATCTGTCTCTTGCCTTGCCCCAATGTGGGGGATGATCATCAACTGGGTTTAAAAGAAATGAAATAGCAGGCTCAAGTGGGCTATGCAAAGGATATAAGTGTGTAGGATAGTGAAAGAAATGCTCTTCGTCATCCTAAGGCACTTAAATTAGCACATGAATTCAATGTAATAGCACGACTTGAAGATTGATGCAAGTGAGAGCAAGAAAATTTCAATTCATTTTCCTCACTTCATGATGCCATTTTTATCTCCCAATTGCCTCGATGTGGGGTGATTCTTGATAGGGGTAATTTGAAAAGAACATCCATAAGTGTGTGGGCTCAAAATGGTTAAGCAATGGAACACCTGTAGTGTTTGAGATAGAGAAATGAACTGCCTCTCATTATTTCAGCTGTCGTACTTTTCGCAAGAAAACTCTTCACCTTGAAATACAAAATGTTTCCATACTCACCTCACAATGTATAGACAGGGGACAGTGTATGGGATTAGGCTTGCCTTTCACACCTCATTTAGCATGCTCAAGTAACTCGACATCTTTCACTGAATTATCCATTTTGATAAATTTCAAGTGGAATTGACGAATTGCACAATATCATGTGAAAGCATTCTATAATGACAAAGAGGGCATGCTCATAAAGTCAAAACTATTATGTGTCCATGTCTCGCCCTTCCTTTGTAAAGGAGCTCATAGAGATTCCTTACAAAAAATAAGACACCATCGTTCACATCCATTCTTTGCACCTGCATAAGAGTTTACAGGATTCATGAATTCACGCCCATCCATTTCTGTTAAGATCAAAGCACCTGAAACATGGAGTAGATAATTAAAAGAAACAAGGTAAATTAGATGCATGGTAAAAATTATTTTATTTTGAAAAATTTTTAAAGGGATCATGAAGAAGCCCAGCCTTCAGAATTAGCTCCTTGCCGTTTTCTTTTGGTAGGATTTCATCACAGGGCTAGTTTGGTGTACTTCAACATGCCCTTAAAACATGAAAATCTCCATGCATTTTATTGGATGAAAAGCAAATTACATTATTGAAATGAGGGAAATCCTAGAATTGAAAATGCAAATATGCAAATACGGAAAGCGATAAAGACTCCTGCGCAGAGGAGTGTGCAAATAATTAAAATTCTCCTACTCTCGAGCTTCGTTGATGGCAAACACTGAACACTTCAGTCATTCCCTTGAGTGCGTCATCAGAGCTCTCAATCTTTGGAGGTGCGGGATCATCTATGCCACCCCATCCATTTGGGATGATATCCCGTGGGTCGATATAGGAGCTGGGAGGAGCCGAATACTTTACATAGTAATCGAACTTGCCACTTGGTTGCCCCAGGGTGTCCATCACTTCTGCTTCCTCATGCATCATCTGAAACATGGTGGGCTCAGCATCAAAACTGAAAAATGGCACTCACAGCTTCTGGGTGGTCAGGTAGTGGGTTGTTCTGGATGTTCGACTGTGCATCGCGGAATGAGACCACCTTGGCATCCAAAAGATTTTGGATTTTGTGTTGCAGCGTATAGCAATCATCAACAGAATGCCCTACCTCCCCCATATGATAAGCACATGTCTTGGATGGATCATAGTTGGGGAAACGCTCGGGATTAGGTCGCTTAGGCTCCTTAGCGAGTAATCCATTTATCTGAAGAGTCGGCAAGATCTTGGACAACGGCTTAGGAAGAGGCGTAAATTGACGCTTGGAAGAGTTCTTCTGCTGACCAAAGAACGGTCGTGCTCCTCCCTGTTGAGTGTTCGAGACAGGGTGAGGGGGTTGAACATAAGCTGCATTAACCTCCGCTTCAGGTTCCTTATCCTTCTTGGCAAAGACTCCCCTATACGAGCTGGTTTGATCAGACGCCCATCCATCACGCAGAGCTACTTCAATTCGCTCGCCAACAGGGATTAGTCGATTGAACGACTCAGCAGTCGAACCCAACATTCGATTTCGATACTCAGGCGGAAGTGTCTTCATGAACAAATCCATCAGCTCCTTTTCAGTCGGCTCCGGAGTAATTTGAGCAGCTACAGTCCTCCATCTCGTGACATATGCCTTGAAAGATTCCGTCTTCTTCTTCTCAGTGCAAAGTAAATCCTCTCGAGATGGAGTGACATCAATATTATACTTGTACTACTTGAAGAAGGCATCAGTCAAATCCTCCCAAGTCTCTAGGAGATTAATCTTCTTCATAATATACTACTGTAGTGCCGGTCCTGTCAGGCTTGCTTGAAATTGCTGAATCATCAAGGGTATGTTGTCAACATATGGAGTCATCCTAACCACATAAGTCTGCAAATGGATCTTCGGGCAAGAAGTGCCATCATACTTCTCAAAGTCTGGCATTTTGAACTTCTTTGGTATCTTGATCTTTGCATAATGGGACAGATCAGTTGGGTCTTGGCTAAACGCACCCTGCAGCTGCTTAAGTTTCTCCTCGATTTTCGCCAAGCGTTTTTCTTGCTCAGTCTTCGGTACAGCCGGCTGTATCACTTGTATCTTCTCATCAACAACAATTTGAGGCGTGTAGTAGTTTTCTCCCTGGAGACATCATTAGAGCTTGATGGGCCACTTGTGGATACATTCTTGCCTTTATTTTTCGGATCAGCCATAGGAGCATGCTGTGGTAACACCACCTCGACTTGTGGAACTGATGGGACAATATTTGCCTGGAGAGAATCGATTTGTTTAGAGAGCTGCTCAAGGACATTCAGGACTTGCTTCATTTCCGTTTCGAGAGCGGCGACGCGAGCTTGTTCAGCACCACGTATTTGTTCGGCGTCATCAGCCATTGTTACTCTAGAACGAGTACGGATTGGTGATCTTGGGTGAGCCGTGTTATTACCTAAGGGTAAAAGAGATAATATAAGAAACAATGACAAGATAGGAAAATGGCCCATGACAATGGTCTAATCACATTTTATTTATTTTAAATGTTTGAACCAAACTTCCTAACAATGAACTAAGAATTGAAATTCAAATCCCTAAACATTGAACTAAAATTGAAAACACTGAATTGAAATCAAGATCCCTAAACATTGAACTAGGAAATTAAAACATCTCATTTTATATGCTTTCGGGAACCCAACGCCTTGCGAAGCTTCTTATTTTCAGCTTCAATCATTTCCACTTTCTGCTTAAGATGCTCAATTTGTGCTCGTTGGCTAGGTAGCACCGACACGTTCAAAGGGCCTCCGTGTCGTGTCGGACACCCGACACTTGTCCGACACGCTCGGACACGCTCGGACACGCTGGTCAACACGTGTCGGAGTTTCCGACACGTGGTCAACTCTTTCCGACACGCGTCGGAGCGTGTCCGGAGGTTTGTGGGCGGATCTGCCGCAGGTGCGAAGGGAAGAAGGTGATGGAGGGTGAAGGCAAGGGTGAGGGAGCCGAGGCGACGCTGCGAGCGACGACGAGGGAGGGCTGCGACCGCCGACCGCAAGGCCAACTACAACGTGGAGAAGGCCGCGACCGCCGATCGCGCGAGAAGCCTTCTCGATCGTCTTGGTCGGCCTGCGACCACCGACTGCAACGCCGAGATGGAAACCGCAACGCCGCGATGGAGGGCTGGACGCGAGGCTACGACAGCAAAGGGGAGAACGGAGGCAAGGCAGCGGTGAGAGAGGTGGAGACCGAGCAAAGGGAGAAGAGAAAGAAGGTGATTGCTAGGGTTTTTGCCCTTTGGGCTGTTTTTAGGAAGAAGAGAAAGGGGAGACGAGGCGTCGACGGCTTCGGGGAAAGAAAGCTTCGTGTGGGAAGTGATAGGCGCAGAGGGCAAGTTTTTAGGAAGAAGAGAAAGAGGCGTCGATGGCTTCGGGGAAAGAAAGCGTCGTGCAGGGGAAGTGATAGGCGCAGGGGGTGGGTGGGGGAAGAAACGCAGATCTGAAATAAATGGGTGGGACCCATTTAACCCTAAAAGAAATATTAAACATTAAATAACTTTATTAATACATGATAAGGTTAAAAATAAATAAATAAAAGGGTTAAAAAATTACTTCGAAAAATAAAAGCACTAGATATTAAATAATGATAAATTTGGATCATCGTAGAAAAATGTAAATTTATTTTGACTCTAATCTTTCATTAGTTATTTATTTCATCGATAACTTTTGTTAAAGTAAAAAAATGTCTTTCCAATTTTTTATGAATAAATTTATTAAATGTTATTAGTATAGATTTATTATAGGCTCTTTTTTATTGTTTAAATATAATAATTAATCATGTATATATAAAAATATTTATTTAATATTTAACGTGTCGGAACGTGTCGAAATTCTCTACTTTTTGAGAAATGACGTGTCGCGTGTCGTGTCGTGTCGTGTCGCGTGTCGCGTGTCGCGTGTCGGTGCTACCTAGCTCGTTGGGTGGGCTTCTCGGTCACATCAGGGACCACTGGACGCAAGGCAGCAGGAATCCGGTGTTGCTGGATGTAGAACGTCGATGCATGATGAATCTCCTCCTCGCCTTTCAGTCTCTTGGGCACCAAAATCTTCTCTATATGGCATTCATTCCATGCAGCAATGATCATCTGGACCTTGCTGAAATAATCATAGCTCTTATGATCAAAACGAACTTGGAATAATTCCGTCTTGAGGGGCGGAGTAATTTCTTGAAGAGTTGTGTACTGACGGGCCACCCTATGTGGGTAATCAGAAGTTGCACCGGAAAGGCCCAGCAATGGGACTGGCTCATCATGCTTGTGTGAGAAACGAGCCTCCTCAACTCGGAACCATTTAGTATGCCATAGGAATGCCTTAGGATCGGGATCTTTCAAAAAATTAATCCAACGGGCATACTGCTTGTGTGGAGAAAAACGTTCTAGGACCGCAAATTTTTGTATGGGGTGCCTAAAATCGTCAATCTTAAATTGTTTCATAAGGTGCCCAAACCCTCTTATGTGAGAGAAAAACCATACTTGCAAAAACTCAGGGAGGGCACGCATGGTCTTTTCCTCATTTTGTTTGAAACGGGTTAATGACAAAAATGTTTCAGCTAAAACCATATTGACATAGTTCAGCCCATCACAAACTCGATTAACCACCCACGAAATTGAAGGATTAATGGCATTTTTTCGATAAGGAAAACGATTAGTCCAAAAAATGTTAACATGAAAATCCTAGCTTTTGAAATCATTGGTTGGTTTGCAAAGCACTCTTTCGTAAATGAAAATGGGCATGCATAGCAATTGGCTTTAACAACCTTTCTTATCACCTCGGCCTCGATTTTTAAAAATTGTGATAATTTAGAAATGGAATCAATACCGATAGGTGGCCTAATAAGTTCTTTCTCTAGGGGCATTCCCATGGCAACACTATATTCCTCTAGTGTTGGGGTTAGCTCATACTCACCAAACACAAAGGTTGAAGTTTGTGGACATCAGAAATGAGGCAGCGCTTGTATAACATCGGAGTGGATGTTGATATCTAATAATGGAAGAAGTCGGGCAATCCTGGCTTTCACATATCTCTGGCCATCTTGATCTAACTGGTCCAGCCACATTTTGAGCTTTTTTTTTGGGAGTGAAAATGAATTGTACGTCGGTTTTCCCATTGCATATAGAACAAGACTGACGACGAAACCTATTGTCATGGACCGACAAAATTACAATAAAGTAAGTAAATTGCAAAGTAGGAGTTTAGACAACTTACTTTTACTAGAAAGGGATGACAATCACATAGACACACGCATGAAATGTGTGGCTCGATTTCTATCTAGATGGCTTAACAAAGTGGAGCTAAGGGGATGATCTGATCGTTGCAGTCTGGCATTAACGTGTCAGGTCCCCCTAATTCTGGCTTAGTCGAATGGAATGTCCAATAATCACGCAATCTCGCGGATATGGACAAACACATTTGACACCATGAAAGAAATTTTGGGGAAGAGAAGGTCAACCTTTACATAGTAGTCTCGCTTTAGAGGAAGTATCATTCTCAACACCATCCTAGAAATCCTATCGCAGCCCAGGTTCGGCCACAGGTCGTGTGTGCAATAGTGTAGTGCTAAGAGCAATAAAACATGCACAACAGTTTAAGTATAAACAACACTTCTAATTAGGGAGAAATAAATCATTCATCCTTACACCCTGCTACAAGACAAGGATTAGCAAAGACTACTCCCCTTATACCTCCCATCTCGCAAGAACATTTAACACCTTAGAAATGTTAGTGACATACCGGTGTCCTTGTGCCAAACAAAATATATATATATATATATATATATATATATATATTTAAAAAAGAAACAGGCCTATGTCCACTATGAGTTTTAACTCTAAGTCTCCAGTGGAGTCGCCAAGCTTTCGCGACCTGATTTTCAAAGGTGAATCACCTAAAACTAGGTTAATGGATTACCAAGTCTGAAGACTTGGCACGGACCCTCCCAAGTCCTACCAATCGCGACTTGATACTAGTTAACCCATTTAAACATGCAATTCTATTTCAAATTGGAGCCGCCACTAACCAATTAGGGTTGATTAGAAACCTAGGTAAAGTATGGGAGAATACTTTACCTTTTGCGAACCAGAGATTTAATGGATTCGTGGACATGGTTACGCTAGATTAATCTAACGCCCTTTCGGTACCTTTTATTTTTAATTAAAAAAAAATATTTTTGCAGGCAGTCTTGATCAATTTTAACTTAAGATACTAACATGCAAATGGTGGTCATGCGGGTGCACAATCAATGAAATAACATTCAATAAACCGAAATGCTAGATTCATAAGAAATTATAAACTATAACTTTATTAAGGTTCAATCTCTAAAAAAGAACATTTACAAAAACTATTAACAAAAATGCATGCCCTAAACATGATTTTCTAAATGACATGATATCTAATTAAATGCAATCTTAATTTATTTTTGATATGCATAACTTTTACTTTAATGATATGTGAGATGCAATTTATATGGAATAACTTAAACTATCACTATATGTATGCAATCTAATTTATACAATCCTAAATGTGCATATACTACATGACATAGGATGCATGACATAACAATTCTATATGCATATTCTTTTTGTGATTTTTTTTTTAATGATTCTTTTTTTTTTTTTAATGTATGCAACCTACACTAAATAATGATGATATGAAATGGAATTAATTATGAACTAACCTATTAATTAACCTTTGTGTTTTCTTTTTATTTTATTTTTTATTTTATTTTTTATTTATTTTTATTTTGAAATGACCTAATAATATTTATTAAAAAAAGTAATGTAATGATGCAATGTTAATTTTTTTGGCATTTTTTTATTTTATTAAATTTTAAAAAAACTACACGATGGGAATACTAAGATATGATAATATGATGCAACTTCTAATTAAATGTGCCTACTATGCAAACTAGTTAAAATGCACCTAGTATTTTTGTATATTTTTTTTATTGAAATTTGAAATTAATAAAACAAACCTAATTAAGCTATCCAAAATGAAGTAATTTTTAATTCATTTTTTTGGATTAATTTGATTTAAACCCCATTTTGTCTTAGAAAACTATTAGTTTTTTATTTTTTTTATATGATGCAAACTTTCCTTAAATAAAAAAAATGTTTAAATCCAATCGACTAAAAAAAACTATCTAAGGATGAAATCCTAAAAAAAAATCCTAAAGGTCAATTTATTAAGCCTACGTGTCAAAATTAATAAACCTATATGACCTATATGCTCATGCAAGATTTTGATTTTTCACTATTTTTCGATTTTTTAATGTTTTTTTATTAACCAGAACAAGTAATTATTTTTACATTAAAAAAACTAAGATAAGAGTTAAAATAATCAAAAGATAATCCGTTGTCTCACGAATTAAATTAACAATTATTTTAACTCTACAATCACAACGAGGAAATCAAAATAATTAAAAATTTAGTCCGAAGTCTTACGGACCAAATTAAATAATTATTGTGATTTAACAATTGAAATTCTACCACAAAACCAAAAATTATTATAATTAAAAAATGATCCGACGTCTCTTGGACCAAATTAATAATTATAATAATTTTAGGTAAAATCTATGGATAATGCCTATGGAAATTACAAATATTAACACCCAATATTTAAACAACTCAACCTGAATAAGCTATCAAAAGAAACGAATGAAGAGCCCCCAAAATAAATCAAAAAAACTTAGAAAACCCCACCCCCCCCAAAAGAAATTCTTTCCCCTACGAAGTGAAAATCCCTTTGCTTTCATTTTCCCTCGACGAAGAGAAGTCGCCCCCCCCTTGTTTCGAAGCCTCGGACTCTCCATTTATAGGGCAGAAAGCAAATCATGTTTGTTTTGCAGGTGGAGATTTTCACTCAACCACTTAACAACAAAAAGGCTCCAAAATCAAATAAAAATTGAATTTTTTGAATTTTGAAATGCAGCTATATTTTCAACGAGAAATATTTTCAAAACCGAATTTTTATTTTATCTTTTTATTTTCTAAAAGATTAGGTGTCAACAGGGGTGAATGATAAGCTTTTCTGCAATCTTACATGAAGAAGGAAGAATATATCATACAAATGGCGTTGAGAAGCCACGGATCTTAGTAATGCAAAATGTAGACGTCCTACTCCGAAACGAGAAGTCCACTCGTCCGGTCAATGGAGTGAGTCTTGGTCCGAACATAACCGCGTGCGAGATGGAAAGCTCCAGTCCCTCTTGTAGTCGCCATCTCCGTCACCTCGAGTGCCAAGCTGTTCCTTCCAAGCATAAGAGTTCTCCCATTGAACTTGCCTTCGGTGAACACTAAGTTTGCGGCCATCAACAAGGCCGACCCGGCCTGCGACACCAATGACGTGAGGCCTTGGGCCTGGCCAACAAGCTTTGAGCCTGCGTCAGGGCCCAGCTTCAGCATGTCGTCGATCACAAAGACAGCACCGAAGGATGTGGCCGACTGGCTAGAGGTCTGGGCGGAGGCTACTTGTGTGGCGGTGAAGTTTGGGCCAGTGAACACTTCGTGCAAGTAGAAGTGGAGGTGGCTCAGCTTCTCCAATCTTCTCGGCCCAGCTTCGATCGACAGGCTGCGGGCGGATGTTTGGGATTGTGCGGTGAAGATGGTTAGGGGAAGAAAAGCATGATGAGGATGAGTTTGGGTAGAGATCTGGCCATAGTGTGGTTGGCCTGGGCGTGTTTTGCGTTTCAAAGTTCGGGAAGCGTTTTAGTTTTGGTGGATAGTCTTGAGGTTATATAGAATGAACTAGTGCCATAAATGAACTGTTTCAAAATAATGCAGTTCAATCATCTGAATTCTATGATCTGGTCAAAGAAAAAAGTCATCGATTTCGGGATAAGTACATAAAGTAGATCTACTAATAGGTAGAATTTGGACAAATTCTCAAGAAAAAAACTATCGATTCCAATATTGACATAAATAATTTTTAATAATATTTTATTATTTTTATTATTTTTCTTTCCTTTCTTCTTCCTTTTGCTAGCCGGCCACGGCCGGGTGGGCTAGCCGGCCACAAGCGAGGCTCGATGAGAGCTGGCCTCCCAAATGGGTGAGGGGAACCCTTGCCGGGGCTTGCTCTCGTCCAGGTCAGATTTGGTGAAGAGACGCAAACTGTTAGGCTTGTGTAGACCTTCGCTATCCCCTCGCTTGCTTCTGTTGCTTCCCTTGTTCATTTTCTAGGGTTTTCTTCCGTCCATCTTTAGGAGCTTAGTAGACAAAAGGCGATTGATGTTATGATTGAAACTTGAGGAGGTTCAATTTGTTTAGTCGATCAGGAGTGAGATAATTCTTGTAATGGGTCAAATTTGCTGCGATGTGATCGGAGAGAGTGAGTGTTGCAACCTACTCCTTGGGGAAGGGAATAGGTTTAAGGGGCATTACCTAAAGGACAAGGCTACAGTCCATGATTAGACACGAGCTTTCCCAAGTCCATACCTTGGGCAACATTGAGGTAAATATAAGAATTTTATAATAAGAAATAGCCACTAGCCTATTGAGGTCCGTTAGAAATCAAATGAGGCATGTGAGTATACTTCATTTCCTATGTAATGATAAAATCTAGGAGCAGGGACTTGATTATACTAATTAGCCAATTAGTGTATTTTCGATACTTAATCTTGTTCATTTAAAAAAAAAAAAAAGATTTTTGCCGAGTAATTTGGATTAATTTTAGACCAATCCACTAACACATTTGGTAATCATGTGGGTACACAATCATTAAAACAATAATCACCAATCAAGGAAAGCGTTAAATAAATTGCATAGATTTAACGTATCAAATGGGGAGTATGCCATCTCTAACTAAGCTAAAGGAATGCCATAGTCAACATAATGAAAGTGCACAATCAAGGGCATTCATTTTTAATGAGAAAGACTCCCTAAACTTTTTAAGCTATTTTCGAGAAATTGAAATTTTTTGAAAATTTTCTTGAATTTTTAGGAGTTTTCTCAAATATTTTTTTATACTTCTCTGAATTTTCTAAGAAAATATTTTTATGGATTTTTTTTTTTCAAATTTTAAACGTTTTTCCGAATTTTTAAAATTTTTTTAATGATTTTCTCAAATTTATAATTTTTCACTGATTGTCGAATTTTCTAAATTTTTATTATTTCCTAAGATTTTTTTATCATTTTCTGAATTTTTAATAATTCTCTTAAAATAATTTTCAGATTTTTTTTTTTTATTTTTTTAATTAATTTATTATTATTATATTTATTATTACCCGATTTTCGCCGACCCGATCCAAACCGGATCGGGGATTTTTTTTTTTTTTTGGGTTCACGCATCTTGTAACACTTACCCGATTCGACTCGAAACCCACTGAAATGAAACCCGACCCAAACCCGGATCCGACCTCCCCTTCCAAGAGATGGAAGGGTGGAACCCCAGTGGTTTAGTCGAATTAAAAAAACGAAATTTTTCTAATTTTTTAAAAATTATTTTTCTTTATTTTTCTTTTTTTGTCTTTTCCCTATTTTGTCCTATTGCCTGCACCTTCTTCTTCCTTCGGCCACCCTCAGCGCCCGATGCTTTCCTTCTCTGCAACTTCATCTTCTTCTCTCTTTTTTTTCGAACCCATACAACTAGACACCACCATTCTCTACGGACACCAGCGCTTACACCGCTGCACCCACCAGTCGTCCCGACCGGCGACCACCGACGCCGGCCGCCCAGTCCGGCAACCATTAAATTTCACAAAAAAAAAAAAAAAAAAAAAAAAAAAAAAACCTCACCTATACTATAGTTTGAACACCAGAAATTCCAGAAATCAAACAAACATAAAGGTACTAAAGAATGGGAGAGACGCTGACTCGAACAGCCTTGAACCTCTCGCTGGCGTGGGGAGGCTAGCTCCGGCGAAGGGGCGTATGCAAGACCGGCTCGGACAGTGCACAGTCACATGAAAGCACATCAAAACATGAAGAAAGCAGACGAATTTCAACAACATATGCATAATCAAACATTAATCTGAGCTTCAAACATCGATCGGATAAAATATATTTCGGGGTTTCATTGAGGCATCTTGTTGAACACGTCATGCATTTCGAAAAATAAGTTCCCGATTTATATTCATGGCGAAACGAGCCTCGGTTTTGACATACAGATCTTGTCAGCATTATCGATAACAAATCATTCTTATTTCTATGTAAGGTGCTCAGGATCTTGCAAGGAAAAGGATGTTTCAGATCTCGGGTTCAGTGGGGAGTGCAAAAATTGGGGTGTTTGTGTGACGGGCTCCTACCTGGTTCGGGGATGAAGCTTCCACCGTTGAATGGTTGCTGACAAAGCTTCGACGGACGATTGATAGCATCCGTTCTCGCCCAAGAACTGCGACAGAAGCTTTCGCCTGGCTATGGGCAGATTGGTGGCCGACGATCACGAGGGGTCCTCCACTCAAACTTCCTCCTCTATCCTTCCTCTTTCCTCTCGGTTTTCGCTGGTTTCCCTTAGCAGCAACCTCTCTCTCTCTCTCTCTCTCTCTCTCGCTTCAAAAACCAGAAAACCAGCAAGACTCCTTTCTTCTCCTGCAAAAACCAGCCCCCCCTCTCCTGCTCTCTTGCTCACCGTCCCTCAAATCTCTCTCTCTCCCTCGAGCTCTCCCTCTCTCTCAGCCAAAATCTGCGGAAAAACCAGAATCCCCCTTTGCTCTCCCTCTCTCCATCGCTTTCCCCACTTTTGCTCTTAAGGGCGATCGGCAGGCGCGCATGTAGAGAGGAAGATGCGATGTTGTGGATATTTGGAATTCTGATGCTAGGGTGATTTTATAGATTTTGGGAGGGTTTGTAAATTGGAATGCATGGAAATTAGATCTAGAGGTATGCGGAGTTATAAATGTTTTAAGAAGCTATAGAAAATGTCAAATGGTGGTAGTACTTTGTTTTATCTTTTACATGAATTTAAGCTAAATTTAGGACGGTCTAGTAAAATCAATTTACTTTGAATGTATTTCTCAAAAATTGAACATATAGTTAGTATATTTACTGGTCTTTCCTTGAAAGAACTTGAAGCTGGAAAAAGTATTATGGCTTTAGGGAGGGTCGTGCATCACCTAAACCCTATTAATTCCCAAAATTATGGTGTGAGCTTCATTGATTTAATATTTGCGAAATCTCTACCATCGAATGCGGCCAACTTCGGTTGAACTTGTCAAATCCAAATGGTGAGGTGTACTAAATTCACATGAATAATTTATGTGACATAGAACTCCTCGCGATTTGGACACACACTCCCGTGCCATTTGCCTTTTGTTTTGTTTTGTTTTTTTTTTTTTTTTTTTTGTAGTCCCCTTTCCCTTATGCTAGTCGGTTTGCCTTTTGTTTGCTCCCATCCATGCATAAAAGAGAGGGAATTATGCTCCAATTTCAGAATCATGCAACCAAGTCACTAAATGGACACCATGAAAGAAGAGATAATAGATGGCGATGAGTACGATAACCTGCGCAATGCTATCATTATTAAGTCGTCAAGATATGATGACATCTTCAGTTGGATACCATCGCAAGTTTTTTATCTCAAGAAGAAACATAGCGAAACATCGAACAATCAACAATTGAAGATGCAAACGCAATATGAATTGCCTAACGAATCGAATCGGCACCCTCCCACGGCTTGTTGGTTCGGATCAGGGTGCGCGGAATCACATTTCCCAACACAGTCGGAGAAAGAACATTTGTTTGGGTCTAGTATCTGCGCACATGTCACCGCGTTTGCACGGGGCACCGCACACATGCCTGCATGTAGTGTCAATCGTCAAGATTCGTTTGAACATATTTGAAAAAAAAAACAAATTTGGCAATGGATGTGAAAACAAACGAACCTGAGAAAAGGAGGGCTACAACTAAGATATGGGAAATGACAAGCTTCTCCATTCGCGTGAGAATCAGGCGTGTTCTTTGAATGGCTCTCTCGAACAAACAAGATAAGAAGTCGTATGTAGAGAGGAAGGTGCGATGTTGTGAAATTCTGATGCTTGGGGTGATTTTATAGATTTTAGGAGGTGTTTGTAAATTGAAATGTATGGAAATCAGATCAAATTAGATCTAGAGGTATATGGAGATTTAGGGAATGTAATATAATTCCTCTATTAACGATATTAGGATATCTACTTGATTATGAATATCTCTCTGGATTATGCCTATATCTTGTTTGAGAATGCATATCCTTGATCGATATGTTACATTCAATAGTTATCTCGTAAAGTCTACAAATATAGTAATCTTCATTATGAATATCGAATTATATATAAAATCCTCAAATCTATCTTCCACATTATGATTCTCCACTTCGTCCATGTTTTCTTAGAATTTAGCAGTTTGTTTGCAATTAAGGAAACGTTGAGGATTAATATTGGTCTAACAGTTATTAGCTTGCCTTATATGTCAGATACTACCTAGCCTGATTTAGGAAATAGTTGTCGGCCCAAAAGTACAACGGCAACCATTTGAATCAAAGTTCGGCAACCAAGAAATATAGTAAAATTTATTCAACCAAAGAAATATGAACAATATTCTAAATCCAAAGATTAAGTAATTTATAGTGGTTCGACTCTACATTTCACACTCAAGTGCATCTCTTATCTCATTTTTTATGTACAATATCAAATCCATGTTCAAGAAATTTCTCACACTTTGACACTATAGATGTTGGTGTGTTTTTAAGAACTTGGCGGTCTCGTTTGCAATTAAGGAAACGTTGAGGATTTAGTGTATTGTTCATATTTATTTGATTGATTTTTTTTTTACTAAAATTATTTTTTTTCGTACTTTTCCTCTTTTTTCTCTCCCGTTCTAGATCCGGGAGTTGTGCTCTCCCGATCTAGTTTTAGATTTGAGAGTTTGAACTCTCCAAATCTAGTTCTAGACCAAGGAGTTCTTCTTTTTCGATTTAGATTTGGAAGTTTAACAATGTTTTCGGAAATTCGACGTCTCGTATTTTGTCTGCATACAGATCTTCTACCTCCAGTTTCAACGATGATCGCAGGAACTTCTCGCTAAACTATAAAAATTTGCTCTTCCAAAGATTTGATCTATGTCAATTCAATCTATTTTGGTTGTCTCTGGCGATGGTGTAGAGGAAGCCGAACCTAGACACGCACCACCATAATTATTGAAGAATAAATTTTTGGTGTGTGCTCATCACTGATGATGACACAAGATCTAGTGATTGGTCGCCAGTTATTTTGCTTGACAGATCTGTTCTTTTGGAACGAGCGTGTGCTTAACCCTATCGGTGCTTTGTTAATCCTTCTTATTTTCTAGATTTTGCTTTGTTTTGTAGTGTTTTGGCCTTTGCTCTACTTTGATTTGCTTAAAAGTCTATGTATTTCTCATCTATCCTTTTAAGCCATGAATACAATTTTTTTCAAAAAAAAAAAAAAAAAAAAAAACAACTCAAAGTCTTAAAATCTAACATTTTTCTCCTTTGAAAAATAATCACATAATCAAATTCCCCCTCAAAATAACTTTCTATTTTTATTTTTGAATATGCTGCTTTGTTACCAAAAACAACCTTTGATCCATAAAAAACTTCCTTAGGAATCAAAATCTTCCAGAATAACAATTTCTTGCAATATGTCCAAATTTACCATAACCATAACATGCATGAGATGCGAACATGACTGACCACGATCATTCCTCTGAGTAAAATCATGTCTCAGTAACATAATTTATTTTGTGCTTCCCATAACTCCTTGAAAGGAAGAGCTCCACTCTTAATTTTCTTTTTCAAAACCTCATATTCATTTGTCGAATTTTCAAGATCAATTTTAACAGACTCATTTCTTTTTTTAAATCAACGTTCTTTCTTTTTTACAAGTGACCCGGCTTTTTTCCTTTCCTTTTTGCCTTTCAGATCCTTTGATTTGAGCTTTAAGCACTAATTTCTCAAGTGACCTGGCTTGCTCCATTCAAAACATATTACATTCTTTCAACAATTCAAATAATTTAATTAAAAAATTTATCTTTAAGAAATTGCTTAATTTCCTGGTAAGCTCCGATGGCGGCATCGCTTTGATCTCTAGACTCCTTGTCACTATGAAAAGATTTGCATTTTGCATAATATTAAAATTGATGAATTAGGAACAATAACTTATGCATTAAGTTTTACAAAAATTTTAGTCAAGACTATTATTCTAATTAGAAATCAGAATTAAAAGATAGTGGAAGGGACCAAAGGGTGTTCCCTCCGTTGATAGACAGATACTTATTAACTTATAAATTTCTTCCTACATTAGCTATAACATAATTCAAAGATGGTGGAGGAGGATTGCGAGGTCGGATGAGGAGGAATTTGACCAAACTTTATTCTTGTCGACTAAGCTTATTAATCGTTGATACCAACCCAGAGTTAGTCAATTTTGTCATCGACAATAAAATTGTAGACAAAAGGTGATTGGTTCGGTGGATTTTGATGAGGTATATGAAGGCGTAATAAATTTGAATATCGTTGCGTAATTAACATATAAAAAAATTCAGATTTAAAATTTCGAAGGAATTGGTAGGGCCGTCGCTCTGGCTGTTTGGTGAATGTAATTTTGTTTATAAAAAGTTTGCTATAATCTATCAAAATCTTAGACATTGCAAATGTTTCGTGTCTCTTTCACATCTCCCCCAGCATGATATTTTTGCATCTACAATTTATTTCAGTTGGGTAACTAAGTCAATGGACAAATTGCAACCATCTGACGGCCACCATGTAAAATCATTCTCGACTTTGTTTTACATGCATGTAAAATCCAACCAATAAATCAAAGATAACAGTGACGACTTGACTATTAATCCGGCACAAAAGATCCTCGTAACGACATACTTGGCTCTTAATGATGGGGATGAGCGATAAGCTTTTCTTCAATCCTACATGAAGAAGGAAGAATATATCGTACAAATGACGTTGGGAAGCCACGGATCTTAGAAATGCGAAATGTAGACGTCCTACTCCGAAACGAGAAGTCCACTCGTCTGGTCAATGGAGTGAGTCTTGGTCCGAACATAACCGCGTGCGAGCTGGAAAGCTCCAGTCCCTCCTGTAATCGCCATCTCCCTCACCTCGAGCGCCAAGCTGTTCCTTCCGAGCATACTCAAGAGTGCTCCCGTTGAACTTGCCTTCGCTGAACACTAAGTTTGCGGCCATCAACAAGGCCGACCCGGACTACGACACCGATGACGTGAGGCCTTGAGCCTGGCCAACAAGCTTTGAGCCTGCGTCAGGGCCCAGCTTCAGCATGTCGTCGATCACAAAGACAGCGCCAAAGGATGTGGCCGACTGGCTAGAGGTCGGGGCGGAGGCTGCTTGTATGGCGGTGAAGTCTGGGCCAGTGAACACTTCGCGCATGTAGAAGTGGAGGCAGCTTAGCTTCTCCGATCTTGTTGGCCCAGCTTCGAACGACAGGCTGCGGGCTGATGTTTGGGATCGTGCGGCAAAGATGGTTAGAATGAAGAAAAGCGTGATGAGGATGAGTATGGGTAGAGATCTGGCCATAGTGTGGTTGGCATGGGTGTGTTCCACGTTTCAAAGTTCGTGAAGCGTTTTAGTTTTGGTGGATAGTCTCGAGGTTTTATAGAATGAACTACTGCCATGAATGAACTGTTTCAAAATAATGCAGTACTAATCATCTGGATTCTATGATCTGATCAAAGAAAAAAGTTATCAATTTCGGGAGAGGTACATAAAGTAGATCTACTGATGGGTAGAATTTGGGCAAATTCTCGAGAAAAAAGCTATCGATTATAATGTTGACATAGAAAATTTTTAATAATAATTTATTATTATTATTATTATTTTCTTTCATTTCTTCTTCCTTTTGCTAGCCGGCCATGGCCAAGTGGACTAGCCAGCCACAAGCGAGGCTCGATGAGGGCTGGCCTCCCCAAATCTGGTGAGGGCAGCCTTTGCTGGGGCTTGCTCTCGTCCAGGTCAAATTTGGTGAAGAGATGCAAATCGTTAGGCTTGTGCAGACCTTCGCTATCCTCTCGTTTATGTTGCTTCCCTTGTTCATTTTCTAGGGCTTTCTTCCGTCCATCTTTAAGAGCTTAGTAGCCAAAATTCAATTGACGCTGTGATCGAAACTTGAGGAGGTTCAATTTTTTTAGTCAATTAGGAGTGAGATAATTCTTGTTTAGTCGATCAGGAGTGAGATAACTCTTGTAATGGGTCAATTTGATGTGGTCACATTAGGTATTATGCAAACTTTTGTTCGGAAATACCTTATGAGGAAATGAGGAAATCGGACTAGCTCTGAATCAACCGGGTTGATACGGCTCATGGTTAAAGGTAGAAGTCCGAGAAGTCACACCATATTGGAAGGCTTTCTATGAAAAAATTGAACTTATTGCTGTGAATGAAGAGGTTGTGATGGAAACTCCCATAATGGCTACCGAAGAGCTCCTAAGAATAGAAAAAGCCTAACATAATGAAATGGAATTGTTATTGCACTTCCTATTGAAAATGAGGTCATGGAAGACTTGAAAAAGATAGAACAAGCACCTACAAGCAGTGGTAAAATAATATAATAGAATCTAGTGTTACTACCCTATTCAGTAAGGAATGATGTGCACCCAGGGAAATCCAAGAAGAAAAGGTAGTATATAAAACTCTTGTGGCAAAGAAACAAAAACGTGTCAATCCTTATGCAAAGAAGACCTCACCGAACCTCTTAGTAAATGAGGAACAACTCATTGATGCCCCCATTCAGTCATGGGAAGGGCTAAAGCATGGGCTTTGGTAGCTAGCGCTAATAAGCCACTAAAGAATAGATGAATATATTGAGTTGGAACTATCAAGGGCTGGGTACACCCTTGACAATCCAGCACCTTAGAGTTTTAGTAGCTTAGGAAAGGTCCACTATGGTTTTCTTCATGAAAAACAAGAAAAAAACTATTGTCATAGAGAGAGTAAGGAGATGGATTCAATTCCAATATTCTCTTATCATCGATCTGGTTGGTATGGCGGGAGCCTAGCATTAATGTGGGATAAGGAGGTTAAGATGGAAGTGGAGGGAAGTTCCTGGAGCTTATTAATATCCAATGCAAAGATCTAAAGAGTGGCGGCTTAATGTAGACATCATTTCTACATGCATCAACCAACTTTCAAGATAGATTAAGGCTATGGCAGTCTTTGAAAGCCAGCAATTGCAATAATTCACTTCTATGGTTATGCATAGGAGATTTTACTGAAGTGCTTTACCATTGGCAAAAGGTTGAGCGTCGAGAGGTGGATCGTTATAGAATTGTAGCTTTGCAGGAGTTTCTAGATGCCTACTCACTAATGGACATCAAAAGCAAAGGCTGCACTTATACTTGGTCAAATAACAGGGAAGGAGATGCATTAGTAAAGAAGAGATTGGATAGCGATTTGTAATTTAGAGTGGAGAGCCCTATTTCCAAATGCGGTGGCTTTTGCTTTACTAGCGATAGGCTTGGATCATAGCCCGATTCTACTCTCTTTAGATCCAACAGAGAAAAGAAGCAAGAAGATCTTCAAGTTTGAAACATATTGGCTTGAAGACTCTGAGTGTGAAGAGGTGGTTAAGCAAGTATCAACTTTGCATGTAAAACAAGACTGGTAGCTATTGAATTAAGCAAATGGAGTAGAGGAAAATTTAAAAATGCCCAAAAACATATCAATCCACTCAAATTCAGGCGTACGAAATTTACTAATAGAGTTGAAAGGGAGGAAAACAAAGAGGAATTCAGCAACATTGTGAAAAAAAATTGAAGAATTATGGAGATAAGAAGAGATGTACTGGTGTAAGAGGTTGAGAATTAACTGGTTAAAATGGGAAGATCAAAATACCAAGTACTTTCATGCTATAATAGTTCAAAGAAGACAACGGAACAAAATATCTATGCTACGAATTAATGACCAAACCTGGTGCAAGGAACCCTTGACCCTTAAACAACACATTCGAAGCTTCTATCAATCCTTATTCACCTCGGTGGGAGACAGGAACTACCATCCTATATTAGACCAATGTGCAACGGTGGTTAATGAGGAGATGAATGAAGACTTGATTAAACCAGTCACAAAAGAGGAAGTTAAAGTTGTTGTTTTTCAATTAAGGGCTACAAAAGCACCAGGATCAGATGGGCTTAATAAATTATTTTATCAAAGTCATTGGCTTATTATAAATGAAGACATTTTCAGCATGGTTCAATCCTTTTTCAGCCAAGGTACATTTGATCCAGAGTTTAATAAAACACATATTACTCTCATTCTTAAAGTAACGAATCTGGCTAATATCACCCAATTCAAACCTATAAGCCTTTGCAACTTTAACTACAAGATTGTTGTGAAGGTGCTGTCTAATAGGCTAAAATCATGGCTTCCAAATATTATCTTTGTGAAGCAAAGTGCCTTTGTAAGTGATCGCTAGATATAGGACAATATATTTATAGTTTAGGTGGTGATTCATCAACTAAAGGTGAGAAGAAGAAAGTGTAAATTTCAAGCCAATTTAAAATTGGTCATGCTAAAAGCCTATGACTGGGTAGAATAGGATTTTCTATGTGATTATATGTTGAGATTAGGTTTCAATGAGAAATTGGTCAAATAGATAAAGCAATGTATCTCATCGGTGTCTTTCAGTGTCCTAGTAGATGGAGAGCCCTCAGCTGTCTTTCAGCCAGCTAGAGGAATCCGGCAAGGTGATCCTCTCTCCCCTTATCTATTTATCATCATGGCCAATGTCCTTTCTTCCCTCATGAGTAAAGTAGTAGAGGATAGAAGTATCAGGGGTATTCGCCTAAATCTCACCTGTCCATCTCTCTCACATCTTCTATTTGTTGATGATGCAATCTTTTTCTTAGATGGAATGATAAGAGAAGCTCATAATGTAGCTAATATACCGAATCAATATTGTTATGTGTCAGGACAAGATATAAATCTTAAGAAATCAGGGCCATTCATAGGGAGAGATTGCCACAGAGCCTCAAATAGAATTTAGCTGCTGAATTGAGAGTTCCAATCAAATAAAAAACAGGGAAGTATCTTGGAATTCCATCTGACTAGGGTCAAATACAAAAGCAAATGTTTGCTTGGATTCTTATTAAAGTCAAAAGGAAACTTGAATGATGGAAAGAGAGATTGATTTCAAAGGCGGAAAATGAAGATTTCATCAAGACGGTTTTTTAAGCCCTACCCTAATATGCTATGTCTATTTTCAAAATCTCTATATCCATTTGATGCCCTATCGAGGAGAGAGTAGCTTGGTTTTAGTAGAAACAAAATGTATTGAGAAGAGGCATTCATCGGAAAAAGTTGGAAGATCTAAAAACTAGAAAAGATTGTGGTGGCCTAGGTTTTAAAGACTTAATGGATTTTAACAAAGTAATGTTGGGGAAGCGAGCTTGGAGATTTGTCCAAACATTGAATGCGCTATGGTATAAAGTCCGTAGAAGTATTTATTTCCCTCGAGGTGATTTTTGGACAATAAACAAAGGCCCTCGTCCTTCGCGGGGGTGGCAAAGTTTATTGATGGGGAGAGATGCAATTGAACCTGAAACTAGATGGGACGTTGGAGATGGAAAGAGAATTACAATTAGAGAAGATAAATGGCTACCTTCAGGAAAGCTCATCGGCCCAGCAAATTGTGATGATCCAAGTGTTGTGGCTGAATTAATTGATCACGAATTGAAGGAATGGGACACTTGACAAGTAAACGATATGTTTGAGGAAAGTGTAGTAAAAGAGATTCTAACTACCTCTCTCAGCCTAAATCTTCATCCAGATAAGCTTTTGTGGACAGCAAATAGCTCAAGTTCCTATAAAGTGAAGAGTGGTTATAACATAATACACAATAGGGCAGACTTCCCAACTACAAATGCTCCATCTTCATCCTACTAGACTCCTAAGTTGCTATGGAACAGAATATGGAAGCTCTAGATATTTCCCAAAATTCTATTCTTATTATGGAGTATATGCAGCAATACACTTCCGCCAAAGGAAACTTGTATAAAAGAATGAATGCTACCTAATCCAAATTGTCAGATATGTGGGCAAGTGTCAGAAACAACGAAGCATATTTTCATCCTTTGCGATTAGACAAAGAACACATGGTCAGCCCCTGACCTTCAAGCCGACACATCACTAGAACAAATAACCCGCATCGAACAAGTAAGTTTTTGAAAATCTCACCTCCAGATTTGACTCAACCTTGAAAGCCATCTTTGCTGGTGTCCTGTGGCGGAAGCCTGACCCGATAGCAACATGAGAAGAAGCCAGCACCACAACCTCACTCTTTGCGAAATGGAACTTGCAGGGGAGGAGTAGATGCAGTGGTTCAGCAGCAGCTCACAATAAACCGACGAAATGGACCCCACCTTCCATAAACGAGATGAAGATTAATGTAGAGTGCTCCTGGTGCAGCTCGTCTATGGCCAGATCGGTCGCTGGGGTATGTAGAAACGAGGCGGGGCTCCTTCTCGCTGGCTTTATGAAGTGGATCCATGCTCCTTCTGTGTGGGTCACCGAAGCCCTAGTTGTGGGAGAAGCGTTACTTTGGGTGTAGAACAAAAGACACCGAGAACTTATCACTAGTGGAGAGCTTATCAGGCCATGCAGAACCCCCTTGGCCAGCCCAATCCATAGTTGAAGATTGCAAAGAAATGGCAGCCCAGCTTAGTAGAGTTTCAATCATCTATGAGTAGCAAGATACCAACAAGGTCACGGATTGGGTTGTCAAAGCCCACCGAGCCAACTCACTTCCCTTGAATTGGATTTCTAATCCTCCTCATTCTCTATGTTTAACTCTATGTTTGGACTTTGCAGCTGATAGTGGCCCTTTAGTGGGTTAATAATGAAAATCATTATCTTACGACCATTAAAAAAAAAAAAAAAATCTTGCCCTCATTGAACACAAAGTTTACAGCCATCAACAAGGCCAACTCGGCCTGGGACACCGATGACGTGAGGCCTTGGGCTTGGCTGACAAGCTTTGAACCCGCGTCAGGCCCCAGCTTCAGCATGTCGTCGCTCACAAAGACCCCACCGAAGGACGTGGCCGACTGGCTAGTGGTCAGGGCTGAGGCTACTTGTGTGGCGGTGAAGTTTGGGCCAGCGAACACTTCATGCAAGTAGAGTGGAGGTGGCTCAGCTTCTCCGATTTTCTCGGCCCGGCTTCGATGGACAGGCTGCGGGCGGATGTTTGGGATCGTGCGGCGAAGATGGTCAGAGAGATGAGAAGATGAGAAGCATGATGAGGTTGAGTTTGGGTAGAGATCTGGCCATAGTGTCGTTGACTTGGGCGTGTTTTGCGTTCCAAAGTTTGGGAAGCGTTATAGGTTTGGTGGGTAGTCTTGAGGTTGTATAGAATGAATTGGTGCCATGAATAAACTATTTCAAAATAATGCAGTACTGTCGCGACCTAATTTTTTCGAAGGTGAATCACCTAAAACTAGGTTAATGGATTACTAAGTCCGAAGACTTGGCGCGGACTCTCCCAAGCCCTACCAATCGCGACTTGATACTAAGAAAATGACCCATTAAAACATGCAATTATATTTCAAATTGGAGCCGCCACTAACCAATTAGGGCTGATTAGAAACCCAGGTAAAGTATGGGAGAATACTTTACCTTTTACGAACTAGAGATTTAATGGATTCGGGGACATGGTTACGCTAGATTAATCTAACGCCCTTTCGGTACCTTAAAAAAAAAAAACATTTTTGCAGGCAGTCTTGATTAATTTTAACCTAAGATACTAACATACAAATGGTGGTCATGCAGGTGCACAATTAATTGAATAACATTCAATAAATCAAAATGCTAAGAAATTATAAACTACAACTTTATTAAAGTCCACTCTCTAAGAAAACATTTTAAAAAAATGCTAATAAAAATGCATGCCCTAAACATGATTTCTAAATGACATGACACCTAACTTTTATTATTATGCAATCTTAATCTAAAATTAATATGCATGAATTTTACTTTAACGATATGCGAAATGCAATTCATATGGCCTAATTTGAACTATATGTATGCAATCTAATTTATATAATCCAAAATGTGCATATACTACATGACATAGGATGCATGACGTAACAATTATATATGCATATTCTTTTTGTGATTTTTTTAATGATTCTTTTTTAATGCATGCAACCTACACTAAATAATGACGATATGAAATGGGATTAATTATGAACTAACCTATTAATCAACCAAGCAAATGATTTTTGTGTTTTCCTTTTTTTTTTTTTATTTTTAAAATGACCGAATAATTTTTTATTAAAAAAAATAACGTAATGATGCAATGCTAACTTTTTTGTTTTTTTTTTATCTTTTATTTTATATTTAAAAAAAACTACATAATGGGAATACTAAAAAAAAACATTAAACCATGACCCACTAATTAAAATGCAACATGTAATGTGCACATTATGAAGTCTATATAACCTAAATAACATTTTTTTTATTCTTTTTAGTTTATTAAAGGAAAATTAACCTAATCCTATATGAGTCTAAAAAAAAAAAAAACTAAAATGCGTTGCTTCAAATACTAAATGTGCACGGACCTAAATACCTAATATGATGTATGACATGTGATGAGTAAATAACAATAACACGTCAAAAAAAATCTATACATGTAAATTAATGGCATATTATTTTAATATGAATCAATGATGCAAAGCAATTCGAGAATTTTGCCCTAAAAAGTCGAAATAATCAAAAATCTAACCCGACGTCTCGCGGCTCAAAATTTTTTATTATTATGACTTAGCATGACAAACTTCCTAATCAGATACTAATAATAAAAATCAAGCACAACAAATCAAGTTAAAATTACAAACTACGAAACAGAATATTTAATCTGAATTTAGTCTAAAGAAATTACCTAGTTAAAGGTACGGCTTTTTGTCGCTAATAAGAGCACCTTGCACAAAGAAAAATTAGAGAACAACCCCCAAGGAAAAATCACGTCTCGATGTGGGGGTGTAATTTGGCCGAATGTGAACGACATCAGAGAACCAATATCAAGCAGCCACGTCAAGCTTGCAGCAACGTGCGGTGGTGAATGGCGACGAACGGCAGCAACACAATGGTGACAAAGGATGGCGAGTAGGAGTGATGCGGCGGCGGGCGTCGAGTCGCGCGGCGGTGACGTGGGTGACGGGCGACGTTGAGGCGTGTCGAACGCTGGGCGGAGGGGGCGTCGGCGTCGTCGCGGCCTCCAGGCGTCGGCAACGGGGCTAGGTTGCAAGCGGAGACTTGGCGTTGGGATCACGAGTTGTGTCGCAGCAGGGGTAGAAATGGCGTCAAGTGTCGGGCTCCGAGCGGTGGTGGGCAGCTCGGGGCGGCGAGCGGCGCGATGAGGCGGAATTGGGCTAGAGGCGTTGCAGCGGTCGCGGCTGGCTTCGGGCGGATGTGCAGGTGGCGGAGGTGCGGAGGGGGTGTCGGCCGCCTATTTGCAGTAGCGTCGGGTGAAGCTCTTGCGGGCAACTGCGGAGGAGCGGAAGACACCGTCGAACGATGGGCGGTTTGAGGCGCGGTCGCTGGACGTCGAGCGCGACGGTGCTCTCGGCTGCAAAGGCACGATCCGCAGGGGCGTGGACGTCGAGCACCGGTTTGTTGAAGAAGAAGACTCCCCTTCTTTTTCCTTTCCTCTTTTTTTTGGTTTTGCTGCACGTCCTTCGACCGGCCACTTTCCCTGCTACCTCTCTCTGACACCCTTTTTGCATAAGACTTTTTCACTTTTTCTCAAACGGATGAGAAATCTCTTTTCTTCATCTTTGACTTTTTGGACTGTTGTGCCTTTTCTTTCGACGAAGTGAAGCCCTCTTTCGACCAAAGTGTACAAAAACTTCTGAATTTTTTTCGATTTTTTCGAGTTCGCACGAAGAGAAGCCCCCCCGCATTTCGAAGCCTCGGACTCTCTATTTATAGAGTAGAAAACAAATCAAGTTTGTTTTGCAAATGAAATATTCACTCAACAACTCAACAAGAAAATGGCTCCAAAATCAAACGGCAACTAATTTTTTTAAATTTTGAAATGAAAATATATTTTCAACAACAAAAATTTTCAAAACCAAATTTATTATTTTCTAAAATATTAGGTGTCAACAAGTGGGAAATAAAAAAAAAAAAAAACTGAATTTTTTTGAATTTTGAAATGAAAATATATTTTCAACAACAAAAATTTTCGAAACCAAATTTAATTTATTATTTTCTAAAAATATTAGGTGTCAAATTTGCCCCTCTTTGAAGGGAAGCTCGTAGAGGTTTCCTTCAAAGATATATGACACCTAAATTTAAACCATGCAAAATGAAATATGAAATGCGATGTAAATGTTAATGACTTGACTCTTTTTTTCTTTTTTTTTTTTTAAATAAAATAAAAGATGCAATGTAAATGCAATGATTCAGTCGGGAACATA
Organism: Eucalyptus marginata; assembly: GCA_014182565.1. Lineage (NCBI taxonomy): Eukaryota > Viridiplantae > Streptophyta > Magnoliopsida > Myrtales > Myrtaceae > Eucalyptus > Eucalyptus marginata. The sequence continues at coordinate 34,903,534 of CM024585.1, forward strand.
GATCTCTATGTGTCTATGTCCAATGAAATGCAAATGCAAAGAAGAGCACATACCGTCATACTGTTTGGGGATTTAGGTGTGAAATGATTCTAATGAGACCTTGACATCAATCATCCGGAACTCCCTTCGATAATTGAAAGGCTCAAAGTCTTTAGGGATCCTGGAATTCTCATCATATTCTAAGCACCTGGAAATTGCATCAAGTACTTGAAACTCAAAAATCTGATTCTTATGTCGACATTTGAAAACATTTACTAAACGTCTGAAATCACATCGATGTTTAGAAAGACAAACACTTGGAAATCACATCAAGTGTTTAAAAGTTCAAATATCTAGAATTCACACTAGACATTTGGAAACATTTTATAAATAGGTACTTGGAATTCTCATCAAGTACAAAGATGACTGAACAAATTCAGGTTTTCAAAGACAATTCTTTTTGGTCTTTGAGGAAAAATTCAATGAAGGCCTATGCATGATGGCTTTATCAAGCTTCCACCGGAAAAATTATTACCAGGACAATTTTCAGTTATAGCGTGAATCTCTTGAACATGCTAAATGAGACACTTTTGGTGTGAAAAGGCTTTTTCACTCGCTCTCATTTAAGAAGGGTTATTTGTCCCGACCATTGATGCGGGAATATATCACTCAATCTCATCATCATCTTGTCGACAAGAGTTCGAATTTTCTTGCACCGCACGACCTTACCAACCGAGAGGTCTTTGTCAATGACCGTAGTGCAAGCTTGGTCAATGGCTTAACAAAGGGACTCTTCGAGTCAAAGCAATTGAAAGAACAATTCTGTAATCATCTCCGGGTTTACAAGTCAAGGGTCTTCATCTGTCTCTTGCCTTGCCCCAGTGTGGGGGATGATCACCAACTGGGCTTAAAAGAAATGAAATCACAGGCTCAAGTGGGCTATACAAAGGATATAAGTGTGTAGGATAGTGAAAGAAATGCTATTTGTCATCCTAAAGCACTTAAATTTGCACATGAATTCAATGTAATAGCACAACTTAAAGATTGATGCAAGTGAGAGCAAGAAAATTTCAATTCATTTTTCTCACTTCATGATGTCATTTTTATCTCCCAATTGCCTCGATGTGGGGTGATTCTTGACAGGGGTAATTTGAAAAGAACATCTATAAGTGTATGGGCTCAAAAATGGTTAAGCAATGGAACACCCGTAGTGTTTGGGATAGAGAAATGAACGCCTCTCGTCATTTCAGCTGTCGTACTTTTCGCAAGAAAATTCTTCACCTTGAAATACAAAATGTTTCCATACTCACCTCACAATATATAGACAGGGGACGGTGTATGGGATTAGGCTTGCCTTTCACACCTCATTTAGCATGCTCAAGTAACTCGACATCTTTCACTGAATTATCCATACTGATAAATTTCAAGTGGAATTGACGAATTACACAATATCATGTGAAAGCATTCTATAATGATAAAGAGGACATGCTCATAAAGTGAAAACTATTATGTGTCCATGTCTTGCCCTTCCTTTGTAAAGGAGCTCATAGAGATTCCTTACAAAAAATAAGACACCATTGTTCACATCCATTCTTTGCCCCTGCAAAAATAAAATATGCAACATTATACACTAAAGATTTGACCAACTTTGAGCGAGGAAAAGGTTTTACGAGCCCTTTTATTCATGGATAGTATTTCTTTACAGCATCAGAATTTACAGGATTTGTGAATTCCCGCCCATCCATTTCTCGCCAAAATTAAAGCACCTCCAGGAAGTACTTTCTTCACAATGTATTTGTAATTTGGAGTGAATTTACCACGAGGATCAAGGTTAATTGGTAGCATCTTGCGTAGCACCAAATCATGGACCTTGAAATGCCTTGGGCGAACCTTCCGATTAAAGGACTTGGCCACCCGCTGTTGATAACATTGACCATGACATACGGCCTTCAATCGTTTTTCTTTAATCAAATTGAGTTGGTCATACCTCTGTTGTGCCCATTCAGCTTCTGTCAGCTTAGACTGAGACAATACTCTTAGAGAAGGGATTTCTACTTAACCGGGCAGGACCGCTTCCATGCCGTACACCAAAGAAAAAGGAGTTGCCCCAGGCAGAAGTGCGAATCGGAAGTCCTATACGCCATCGAGCGTAAGGAAGCCTCTCATGCCAATCACGATAATTATCAGCTGTCTTTGAGAATCTTCTTGATGTTCTTATTTGCTGCTTCAACCGCACCATTCATCTGAGGGCGACAGGGCGATGAATTCAAATGACGAATTTTGAACTCCTTGAACAAGTCATTAACAAGCTTGTTGTTTAGGTTTGTCCCGTTATCTGTGATGATGGCTTGTGCACGCCATAACGAGCAATAATATCCCGTCGCACAAACTTCACGACATTCTTTGCGGTAACAACCGCATAGGATGCTGCCTCTATCCATTTTGTGAAATAATCAATAGCGACCAAGATGAAACGATGGCCATTCGAGGCTTTCGGATTAAGTGGGCCGATTACATCGATCCCCCACATTGAAAAGGCCATGACTCGACGGTTGATGCAGCTCATTTGGAGGAACATTTATCTTGTCTCCTTAAATCGACAACAAGTGACAACTTCGACATGTTGAATGCACAGTCTCCAAAGTCACCAAAAGTAACCTAGTCTCATAATCTTCTTTACTAACATGTGGTCGCTCATGTGAGGACCACACACCCCTTCATGTATTTCTTCCATCAACTGAGTGGCTTCCTTAGCATTGACACATCTAAGTAGGACGGTGTCGAAAGACCGTTTGTATAATGTATCTCCACTAATAAAGAATTTGGAGGCAAGTTTCATGAGATGCTTTCGGTCACTGGATTGCTACCTTCTCGGGAACTCTTGCTTTTGAATATAGGTCATGATGTCATAGTACCATGGTTTTCCATCCGGTTCCTCTATCACTACCATGCAATAAGTGGCCTCGGCAAAACCTCTATTTTCGAGGCTCGACCTCTAACCCATCAGTGACCTGCAACATAGAAGACAACGTCGCAAGTGCGTCTGCAAATTGATTATGAGACCTTGGCAAATATTCAAACGAAACTTCCTCGAACTTTTCCATCATATCTTCTAAATACTTGTGGTATGGGAGCAACTTGGCCTCCTTGGTCTTCCATTCACCTACAGTCTGCATTATGATTGATGTGGAATCCCCGAACACTTTTAACTTGGCCACACCTATCTCAATTGCAGCCTGAAGCCCGAGGATGCAAGCTTCATACTCAGCCACGTTGTTAGTGCATGGGAATACCAATTTTGCAGCCACTGGATGGTGTTGTCCATCTAGGGATATCGTAACCGCCCCTTGCATGCAAACCTGACAAGTTTACAGCTCCATCAAAGAACATCTTCCACGAGTCTTCATTTATACTCAAGACGCGGTCATCAAGGAAACCTGTCATTGTCATTAGAGACTCTCGAATTCTCGGCCAACAGGTCAGCGATCACTCGACCCTTAACCGACTTTTGTGGCATGAATTGTACATCAAATTCGGAAATTAAAATTTGCCATTTGGCCAACTTACCCACCAAAGCTGGTCGCTCAAGTAAGTACTTGATGGGGTCGCTCTCGGTCCACGAGGAATGTCTGGTAATGCGGTGTGTATTGTCGCAATCTATGCAATACCCATACCAAAGCTGCACAAGTCTTTTCAACATCAGGATACTTCAGCTCTGATACAGTGAACTTCTTGCTCAGGTAATAAATGGCTCGTTCTTTTCTATCGACGGGACTTTCTTGAGCCAACATTGCACCTAGTGACTCACTATGAATAGTGATGTAGAGAATTAAAGGATGACCCGGTGATGGTAGGACAAGCATCGGTGGATTCATCAAGTAACTCTTCAACTTGTCAAACGCTTCTCGACATTCATCATCCTAATTTACTCGTGCATTCTTCTTTAGGAGCTTGAAGAATGGCTTGGCGGTTTCAGAAAGTTGGGAAATGAATCGAGCAATGTAATTCAACCTCCCCAAAAGGCTCCGGACTTCTTTCACCGTTGACGGAGGTCGCAGCTCACAAATGGCTTTAGCTTTTGTTGGGTCGATTTCAATCCCTTTACTGCTCACAATGAATCCAAGCAATTTACCGGATGTTGCTCCAAACACGCACTTAGCGGGATTTAGTCAAAGCTTGAACTCATGGAGTCGATCAAATAGCTTCTTCAAGGTTTCGATGTGGCTTCTTCCGTGTCGAGTCTTTGCAATCATATCATCGACATAGACCTCAATCTCTTGATGCATCATGTCATGAAACAATGCTATCATGGCTTGCTTTGGTAAGTTGCCCCCTGCAGTTTTGAGTCCGAAGGGCATAACCTTATAATGAAAGGTTCCCCACGGGGTGATAAATGCAGTCTTCTCCTTGTCTTCCTCCTTCATCCTTATCTGATTGTACCTGGAAAAACCATCCATAAATGGGAATAGTTCAAAACCAGCGGTACTATCCACAAGGACATCTATGTGCGGTAACGGAAAATCATCTTTTGGACTGGCCTTGTTCAGATCCCGATAATCAACACATACTCGAACCCGACCATCTTTCTTCATTACTGGTACAATGTTGGCCACCCATTCGGGGTACTGTGAGACTTCAATGAATACCACCTTCAAGAGCTTCATCACTTCCTCCTCTATCTTCTTTGAGAGTTCGGGCTTGGTTCTCCGTAGCCTCTGCTTCTTAGGTGGCACATCCAGATTGGTAGGTAGGCAATGCTCCACAATTGACGGGTCTAAACAGGCATGTCAGCATATGTCCATGCAAAGATATCCTCATATTCCTTGAATCGAGTTAGGCGCTCGGCCTCATCTTTGGGAAGACTCGCCCCAATTTTCACTTCTTTGGTTTCTTCAGTGTCACTTAAATTAATAGTGACGGTCTGCTCGGATGTGGGAGCCTTAGCCTTTTCATGTTGTTCCCAACTACGTTGCACTTCACTGGAGTCTTCGTTTGAGTCTTCGGGATCATCAGTATTAACACATGCTGTATTAGATTGGATCATTCTCACACCTTTGCAAGTCTCAATATCGTTCCTGAAACAGGAAGTGGATGAATTAGAAAGACAAACAGGGTAACCTATTTTTGAAATTCTTTTGGTAAAAACCATTTTTAAACATTTTGACATGAGGAAGCACGATGAAGCCCAGGCCTCAGAATTCTCCTTGGATTTTTCTTTTCTTTTATCGGCTGGATATCATCACCGGGCTAGTTTGGTGTACTTCATCATGCCCTCAAAACATGAAAATTTCCATGTATTTTATTGGATGAAAAGCAAATTACATTATTGAAATGATAGAAATCCTAGGAATGGAAATGCAAATACGGAAAGCAATAAAAACTCCTACGAGAGGAGTGTGCAAATAATTAAAATTCTCCTACTCTCGAACTTCGTCGATGACCAACACGAAATTCTCTTCGAACAATTCGGCCATTCCTTCGAGTGTGTCGTCTTTTCCAGTAGGTTGAGTGGTGTCTGCAACCGGCTTGTCTACCACTACCCATTCGGCAAGAGTAACATCAACGTCGGCAACTGGAGGCTTGGAGTACTGAACACAGGTATCGATTGCCCCTTCTTCCTCATGCATCATCCTCGTAGGCCTAGGGAATGTGGACCTAATGTGGGGTCTAATGACGCCAGTTCGTCCTTGTCCTCTTCCTCTTCCTTTACAGGATCGTCCACCTCTATCACGATAGCCCAACCCAGTAGTGTATGAATTCCGCCCGGCCTCAATTGGTTGGCGAGTGCCCTGACCATGTAGGCCCAAACCATTACCTAGAACAAAGCCACTCCCGACCATGATCTTGCCTACCATGATCGCCGACTTCGATAACTTTGGAGTGGGTAGGGTAGCACCTTGAGAGACATGAATGGTCGAAACCAACTCAAATGCTTGAAAACTGGATTCTTCTTTGTCTGGTTCAATGTAAGGGATAGCCGTCTCGTGATAAATCTTGAACTCATCCTCTCCTCGAACGTAATAAGCTTCCCTTTCGTCACAAACTTCACTTTTCTCGGTGAAGACTTGAAGAAACTGCCCTACGCGCATGAAGCCATGGACGACCTAACAAAAAGTTGAAGGTCTGAGGTATGTCCAAGACCCGAAAAACTGCATTAAATAACACGGCCCTATCTCGCAAGTCTAAATCAACTTCCCCAATGCTTCTTTCTTGGTTAGTCAAATGCTCGAACGGAGGTTTTAGCAAACACGAATTTTCCCTAAATCATACCCAAGACGCTTTAGAGTCGCAAGGGGGCATATGTTTAAAGCCGATCCATTATCAATGAGGACACGGGATACCAAGGTATTTCGACACTTGGCTGAGATATAAAGGGCTTTGCCGTGTCCCCTTCCTTCATCCGGGATTTCATCATCGAGAAAGTGATCGGTCGTTTAACAAAATGACCCCCACGAATTCCCCAACTTCTCGGGCTCAATGGACTCGGGACATGTACTTCATTAAGGACTTTCATCAAAGCCTTTTGATGTTTCTCGATGTCAAAAGCAACTCTAATATGGAGACTTGTGCCGGCGGTTTTCGAAGTTGGTCCACTACGCTATACTCACTTGCCTTAATCACAGCTAAAAATTCTTTAGCCTCTTCATCGTGTGGCTGGCTTGACAGGTTGTGAGTTGGCTCGAGTGTAAGTGCGCGCCCGATCGAGTGACCACATCTATCTCCGCATCATAACACCATGGGACCGCCTTATCATTCGTGTATGCATAGGGTTGCATAACATCAAGAATCAATTCTTCATCATCTGATGGCGGCACATCATTGATGATTAATCCATCTTCATTCGAAGCATCCTCCAACGGTGGCATGTCAAAAACTAAGGGATCGCTAGCTCCAATGTTCAAGCCGGTAAATTCATTTTCAAAATCAGAAAGCTCCTCCTCCAGATCAATAATGATTGGAGTGATAGTTGAAACCGTGTCGGCGGGATCTACGCAAACAATCATCCCCTTCTTGGACATTACCTTAACTCTCTGCACCTTCTGAGACATGGTAGGTTCTTCTACATCTAAGTAGTATCCAGCTCGAACTAAACCATTATAAACATCGTCCAGATGTACTCTCAAGCTCTTCTTTCGACCAGCATCAAAACCGAAAATGGCATTCACAGTTTCGGATGGTCGGGGAGTGGATTATTCGGATGTTGGGCGTGCTTCGCGGAATGAGACCACTTTAGCATCCAACAGATTTTGGATTTTGTGTCGCAGCGTATAGCAATCATCAACGAGAATGCCCTACCTCCCCCATATGGTAAGCACATGTCTTAGAAGGATCATAGTTGGGGAAACGCTCGGGATTAGGTCGCTTAGGGCCCGTTTGTTTTCATTTCTTTTTTTTGTTTTTGAACAACTTTTCTATTTTTTTGTTCCTGGGAACAAAAAAGGAAGTAAAAACGCGTTTGGGTGCGTTTTTGTTCCAAAATTGTTTTTTGTTCCCGAAACACATCTCGGGAACGAGAAACAAGAAATAAAAAAAAAATTGTTTCTTGTTTCGGAACAAAAATCGAAACACTTCTCTCTTTTTTCTTCTCTTTTCTTCTTCTTTTTTCTTTCTTTTTTCTTTGGCCGGTCGTCGGCCTCGGCCATGGCCGGCGACCTCGCCGGAGCGTCGCCGGCCCCGGCAAGGCCGAGCGTCGCCGGCCCTGGCGAGGCTCGGCCTCGCCTTGGCTCGGGCGAGCTCGAGCTCACCCATCCGGCGAGCCCGAGCTCGCCCGACCCACCGGTGAGCCTCGGCCTCGCTGGGCCACCTCCCGAGCCGGCGTCGCTCGGGCGGTGGCTCCGGGCGAGGCCGAGCCTCGCCGGTGGCCGGGCGAGCTCCGGGTTCGCCGGATCCAGGTGAGCTCGAGCCGCCCGGCCAAGGCGAGGCCGAGCCTCGCCCAACCACGGCTCGAGCCTCGGCCGGGGCCGGGCGAGCCTCACCGTGGCCGGGCGAGGCCGCGCCCTCTTCGGCCGGTCGCCGGCCATGGCCGAGGCCGGTGACCGGCCAAAAGAAGAAAAAAGAAAAAAATAATAAAAAATAAAGAAAATAAAGAAAATAAAAATAAAAATATTAAAAAATTAAAAGAAATAAAAGAAAATACAAATTTACCAAACTTGTTTCTGTTCATTTTTTATTCCCGAACAAGTTTACCAAACCCATTTTTTTGTTCAAAAATTGTTCCCAGGAATAGAAACATTTTTTTCTATTTCGTTCCTCGGAACAATTTTTAAACGTAAATGTTACCAAACGCACCCTTAGGCTCCTTAGCGAGCAATCCTTTCTTCGAAGGGTCGGCAAGATCTTGGACAATGTCTTAGGAAGAGGCGTAAATTGACGCTGGAAGAGTTCCTCTCGCTGGCCAAAGAATGGACGTGCTCCTCCTTGTTGAGTGTTCGAGACGGGCGAGGGGTTGAACATAAGCCGTATTGACTTCCGCTACGGGCTCTTTGTCCTTCTTGGCCGAAAATTTCTTATATGAGCTGGTTTGATCAGACGCCCATCCATCACGCAGGGCTATTTCAATTCGCTCGCCAACAAGGACTAGGCGATTGAACGACTCGGCGGTCGATCCTAACATTCGATTTCGGTATTCGGGGGAGTGTCTTCATGAACAGATCCATCAGCTCCTTTTCAGTTGGCTCCGGAGTAATTTGAGCAGCTACAGTCCTCCATCTCGTGACATAAGCCTTGAAAGATTCTGTCTTCTTCTTCTCAGTGCGTAGTAAATCCTCTCGAGATGGAGTAACATCAATATTATACTTGTACTGCTTGAAGAAGGCATCAGTCAAATCCTCCCAAGTCTCTAAGAGATTAATCTTCTTCATAATATACCACCTGGAGTGCCGGTCTGTCGAGGCTTGCTTGAAATTGCTGAATCATCAGAGGTATGTTATCAACATATGGGGTCATCCTAACCACATAAGTCTGCAAATGGATCTTCGGGCAAGAGGTGCCATTATACTTTTCAAAGTCTAGCATTTTGAACTTCTTTGGTATTTTGATCTTTGCATAATGGGACAGCTCGGTTGGGTCTTGGCTAAATGCACCTACTTGTTGCTTAAGTTTCTCCTCGATTTTCGCCAAGCGTTTTCCGCTCGTCTTTCGGCATGCCGTATCACTTGTATCTCCTCATCAACAATGATTTGAGGCGTGTCAGTAGTTTTCTCCCTAGAGACATCATTAGAGCTTGATGGGCCACTTGTGGATATATTCTTGCCTTTATCTCTCGAATCAGCCATAGGAGCATGTTGTGGTAACACCACTTCAACTTGCGGATGTGGCGGGCGTGTTTGCTTGAGAGAATCAATTTGTTTAGAGAGCTGCTCAAGGACATTCAGGACTTGCTTCATTTCTGTTTCGAGGGCAACGACACGAGCTTGTTCAGCACCACGCATTTGTTCGGCGTCATCAGCCATTGTTACTCTAGAACGAGTACGGATTGGTGATCTTGGGTGAGCCGTGTTGTTTTGTCAATGTAAAATAATACAGTAAGCATCATAACAAATGAGATTGGTCCATGACAACGGTCGATCGTTTATTTTATTAAGTGAAATCAAATTCCAAAGACATCAACTTAAAACATTAAAATAACTTTCTAGAAATTAAATTCCTAAAACATCAATCTAAGAAATTGAAATAACATTCTAAAGCCAGAATTAAACTCCTAAATCTAGCGACTCTTTTCTATATACAATTGGGAGATCACAGTCTTTCGAAGCTTCTTGTTCAGTCGAACCAACTCGGAAATACGAGCTTCCTTCTTTTCCAACGTTTCTTCAAGATTTTCAATTTGTGCTTTACGAGTGGGCTTCATGGTCACTTCAGGTATCACGGGAAGTAGAGCTTGAGGGATCTCGTGATGGTGGATATAATAATCCGAGGCATGAAAAATCTTCTCATTTCCTTTCAATCTTCTAGGCACCATTATCTTTTCCGGATGGCATTCCTTCCATGCATTTTCAAGGCGTTCGATCTCATCGAGGTACTTGTGATCCTTGCGCACAAAGCGAGCTTGAAACAGGTCCATTCGGAGAGGAGGCGGGATATCTTGGAGCACTCGATACTGGCGGGCCACTCTATGAGGATAGTAAGATGTTGCACCAATGATTCCCATAAGTGGAATTGAATTATCTATCTTGTGAGAAAAACGAGCCACGCTAACATGGAACCATTTAGCATACCATAGGAAGCCCTTGAGATATGGATCTTTTAGAAAAATTACCCAATCGGAAAATGACCTTCCGGTATACTTTTTCTCTAAGATTGAAAATCTCTTTATCGGGTGATTAGAATCATCAATTTCACCTCGACGCATGAAACGACCAAACTCCTTCATGTGAGAAAGAAACCAAATTTGTAAAAGTTCAGGAGAGGCATTCATGATTTTTCCTCCATTTTGTTTAAAACAGTTGAGGGACAAAAATGTCTCGGCCAAAATCATGTTTATAAAGTTCATGCCGGCGCATGCTTGTCTAACCACCCATGCAATTGAAGGATTAATGGCATTTTGTCGATGAGGAAAGATTATAAATCCAAAAATGCTAAGATGAATATCCTACCCTTTTGGCGCATTGACGATTGATTTAAAAAATGATCAGCCAAAAGGGAGAATGGGCATGCATTACAGTTAGCTTTCAAAACTTTCTTAACCTCATCGGCTTTAATTCTTAGAAATTGAGATAAAATCGATGTGGGCTCCATACCAAGAGGTGGCCTAGCAAGTTCAGTCTCAAGAGGCATTCCTATGATAACGCTATACTCTTCCAGTGTCGGAGTTAGCTCATTCTTACCAAAAATAAAGGTAGCCGTCTCGGGACACCAAAACTGTGAGATAGCTTGCAAAACACCACTATGGACTCCAATATCCAAAAGGGGGATGAGCCGTCCCAATATTGACTCCACATAGTCTTGGCCTTCCTTACTTAATTTATTCCACCACCCTTTGAGCTCGATCTTAGGAGTTGGAACGAATTGAACATCGGATCTCCCCATTGTATATAGATTAAGGCTTACGATCAACCTAGTGTCATGGACCAAAAGAAAGTGCAATAAAGTAAATAGATTGCATAGTATAAGATAAGAATACTTACTTCACAAAGAAAAATAGCAACCACATAGACAAACGCATGAGATGTGAGGCTTAACACCTAAACTACAAGGCTTAGCAAGTTAGAACTAAAAGGATGGACCAACTTGTCGCAGTCTCGTGTACAAATGTCGGGTCCTCTTAGCTCTGGCTCAGTCAAAAGAAAATCCCATGGTCACGCAGTTTCGTGAGCAAGGATAAACGTTTTGACATCAAGAAAAATTTTCAGGGTTGAGAAAGGCAACCTCTACATCGCGGTCTCGCGTTCGAGGTTGGTTCATTGCTCAACACCATCCTAGAATCCTTAAATGCGGTCCAGGTCCGACGGCAGGTTGTGTGTGCAATGTGTAGTGCTAAAGTAATTTGAAAATCATGCACAACAATTTATAATACAAACAACACTTCAATGATAAGGAAAAATAAATCATTCATCTTTACACCCTCCTGCAAGACAAGGATTAGCAAAGACTACTCCCCTTATACCTCCCATCTGCAAGAACATTTAACACCTTAGAAATATTAGTGACATACCTGGTGTCCTTGCTGCCAAACAAAAATATTTTTTTTTAAAGAAACAGGCCTATGTCCACTATGAGTTTTAACTCTAAGTCCCCAGCGGAGTCGCCAAGCTGTCGCGACCTAATTTTTTCGAAGGTGAATCACCTAAAACTAGGTTAATGGATTACTAAGTCCGAAGACTTGGCGCGGACTCTCCCAAGCCCTACCAATCGCGACTTGATACTAAGAAAATGACCCATTAAAACATGCAATTATATTTCAAATTGGAGCTGCCACTAACCAATTAGGGCTGATTAGAAACCCAGGTAAAGTATGGGAGAATACTTTACCTTTTACGAACCAGAGATTTAATGGATTCGGGGACATGGTTACGCTAGATTAATCTAACGCCCTTTCGGTACCTTAAAAAAACATTTTTGCAGGCAGTCTTGATTAATTTTAACCTAAGATACTAACATACAAATGGTGGTCATGCGGGTGCACAATCAATTGAATAACATTCAATAAATCAAAATGCTAAGAAATTATAAACTACAACTTTATTAAAGTCCACTCTCTAAGAAAACATTTTAAAAAAATGCTAATAAAAATGCATGCCCTAAACATGATTTCTAAATGACATGACACCTAACTTTTATTATTATGCAATCTTAATCTAAAATTAATATGCATGAATTTTACTTTAATGATATGCGAAATGCAATTCATATGGCCTAATTTGAACTATATGTATGCAATCTAATTTATATAATCCAAAATGTGCATATACTACATGACATAGGATGCATGACGTAACAATTATATATGCATATTCTTTTTGTGATTTTTTTAATGATTCTTTTTAATGCAAGCAACCTAAGCTAAATAATGACGATATGAAATGGGATTAATTATGAACTAACCTATTAATCAACCAAGCAAATGATTTTTGTGTTTTCCTTTTTTTATTTTTTTATTTTTAAAATGACCGAATAATTTTTTATTAAAAAAATAACGTAATGATGCAATGCTAACTTTTTTGTTTTTTTTTTATCTTTTATTTTATATTTAAAAAAACTACATAATGGGAATACTAAAAAAAAAATTAAACCATGACCCACTAATTAAAATGCAACATGTAATGTGCACATTATGAAGTCTATATAACCTAAATAACATTTTTTTTATTCTTTTTTAGTTTATTAAAGGAAAATTAACCTAATCCTATATGAGTCTAAAAAAAAACTAAAATGCGTTGCTTCAAATACTAAATGTGCACGGACCTAAATACCTAATATGATGTATGACATGTGATGAGTAAATAACAATAACACGTCAAAAAAAATCTATACATGTAAATTAATGGCATATTATTTTAATATGAATCAATGATGCAAAGCAATTCGAGAATTTTGCCCTAAAAGGTCGAAATAATCAAAAATCTAACCCGACGTCTCGCGGCTCAAAATTTTTTATTATTATGACTTAGCATGACAAACTTCCTAATCAGATACTAATAATAAAAATCAAGCACAACAAATCAAGTTAAAATTACAAACTACGAAACAGAATATTTAATCTGAATTTAGTCTAAAGAAATTACCTAGTTAAAGGTACGGCTTTTTGTCGCTAATAAGAGCACCTTGCACAAAGAAAAATTAGAGAACAACCCCCAAGGAAAAATCACGTCTCGATGTGGGGGTGTAATTTGGCCGAATGTGAACGACATCAGAGAACCAATAACAGAGCAGCCACGTCGAGCTTGCAGCAACGTGCGGTGGTGAATGGCGACGAACGGCAGCAACACAATGGTGACAAAGGATGGCGAGTAGGAGTGATGCGGCGGCGGGCGTCGAGTCGCGCGGCGGTGACGTGGGTGACGGGCGACGTTGAGGCGTGTCGAACGCTGGGCGGAGGGGGGGCGTCGGCGTCGTCGCGGCCTCCAGGCGTCGGCAACGGGGCTAGGTTGCAAGCGGAGACTTGGCGTTGGGATCGCGAGTTGTGTCGCAGCAGGGGTAGAAATGGCGTCAAGTGTCGGGCTCCGAGCGGTGGTGGGCAGCTCGGGCGGCGAGCGGCGCGATGAGGCGGAATTGGGCTAGAGGCGTTGCAGCGGTCGCGGCTGGCTTCGGGCGGATGTGCAGGTGGCGGAGGTGCGGAGGGGGTGTCGGCCGCCTATTTGCAGTAGCGTCGGGCGAAGCTCTTGCGGGCAACTGCGGAGGAGCGGAAGACACCGTCGAACGATGGGCGGTTTGAGGCGCGGTCGCCGGACGTCGAGCGCGACGGTGCTCTCGGCTGCAAAGGCACGATCCGTAGGGGCGTGGACGTCGAGCACCGGTTTGTTGAAGAAGAAGACTCCCTTCTTTTTCCTTTCCTCTTTTTTTTGGTTTTGCTGCACGTCCTTCGACCGGTCACTTTCCCTGCTACCTCTCTCGACACCCTTTTTGCAGAAGACTTTTTCACTTTTTCTCAAACGGATGAGAAATCTCTTTTCTTCATCTTTGACTTTTTGGACTGTTGTGCCTTTTCTTTCGACGAAGTGAAGCCCTCTTTTGACCAAAGTGTACGAAAACTTCTGAATTTTTTCGATTTTTCGAGTTCGCACGAAGAGAAGCCCCCCCGCATTTCGAAGCCTCGGACTCTCTATTTATAGAGTAGAAAAAAATCAAGTTTGTTTTGCAAATGAAATATTCACTCAACAACTCAACAAGAAAATGGCTCCAAAATCAAACAGCAACTAATTTTTTTTTAAATTTTGAAATGAAAATATATTTTCAACAACAAAAATTTTCAAAACCAAATTTATTATTTTCTAAAATATTAGGTGTCAACAAGTGGGAAATAAAAAAAAAATAAAAAACTGAATTTTTTGAATTTTGAAATGAAAATATATTTTCAACAACAAAAATTTTCGAAACCAAATTTAATTTATTATTTTCTAAAAATATTAGGTGTCAAATAAACATATAGATTCCATGATCTGATCAGTGAAAAAAGTCATCGATTTCGAGAGATGTTGATAAAATTGACCGAGAAAATTATCTAAATTTTTTTAAATCTATTATACTTTTGCTATCAATTCTAAAATTTTCAATTTTGCTATTTGAGTCATAAACCCTTTTAGTTTTTGCCAGTTGAGCCAATCTGATTAATTTTGGCCGAAAATCGTTGACGTGGATATCAATCGTCTTATGTGGCACAGCCAATGCTAACATAGACAATTTAATTTTTTTTTTTCCCGTTCCTTCTTCCTTCTGCTGGTGGTTGGGCAGGCTAGCCTCCCTTGCCACAAGTGAGACTCAATGAGGGTAGGCGAAGGCTAGCTTGGGCAAGGGCTAGTCACCTAGCGTCTCTTTCGCTAGGCGATGGCCAGTTGCCGAGGCTTGAGGCTAGGCGGCTACCAACAAAATGAAGAAGAAAGGAAAAAAAATCATAAAAAAAAAAAATCAACAAAAAAAATATATTAAAAATTGTCCATCTCAACAACAGCCGTCCTACGTGGCATCACTAGCATCCATGTCAGTGGATTTTGGCCAAATTTTGTTGGACAGACTCAATTGACAAAAAAGGAAAAAAAGATTTAGGTTTTAATTAGCAAAATTGAAAAGTATATACCTGATTTCTAAGTTTGTGGTTAGATTTGAGTAGTTGCGACTAGGGATCGGCTTTTAGTTGACCTTAGATTTTTTACATGCAAAATCCCCATTATAATATACCCCCGGACCAATCCCTTAGGGAGGCAAACATACGTGTATGCGCAAGAATATGTGAGAGAGAGCATTGACATTATCAACTTGTTATCAAAGTAGCCACATCTTTATTTTCGACACGATTGCAAATCCTTGAAAGGTCAAATGGAAAGACGGAAAAAAGGGATCCGAGAACAAGAGAGACTCGAAGTAGCAAATCATCATAAGAAGGGGCTGAGCTATAATAATCAGCAGTCGAAGTTGCAATAGCAACTGAACTTGTGTTTGGGATCGGGTAGGCATGATCCGCCAGGCCGTTGCATGGGGTGCTTCTCGGAACATGCCTTAAGGCAATCAGAGAGCGTGCAACCGTTCGGGTCCAGCAACTCGTGACATCTCTCCTTGGCATTTGCATGGGGCACCATCATCATGCACATCCCTGTAAGTTTATATTCGTTGATCGTCAAGTGAACCACATTATTGCTTCGGCTCGAAAAGAGAATCTTGAGAATTTGGGCAGACTTATTTCCAGCATATATATTTCATCATTCAATTAAAATAAAATCTACAATAAGGAAAAACAAATAGATTGAACATAAATATCTCCAAATTTTCATCGTGATTGACTCTATGTCCTTCTGGATTTGAATACATTTTGGGATAAGAGTATCGGGAAGAAAAACCTGAGAGGAGGAGGACAACTACAAAAATATGACGAAAAGCGAGGGTCTCCATTTGGTTGAGAATTAAAGGTGTTCTTTGAACGGCTATCTCGAACAAACAAGAGAAGAACTCGTATGTAGAGAGGAAGGTGCGATGTTGTGGATATTTGAAATTCTGATGCGGGGGTTGATTTTATAGATTTTAGGGGGTTAGTAAATTGGAATGTATGGAAAATTAGATCTAGAGTTATATGGAGATTTAGGAAAGGGAATCTAATTCCTTGATATTAAGAGATTTACTTGATTATGAATATCTCTCAAGATTATGTATATATCTCATTTGATAATGTATATCCTTAATTGATATGTTACGTTTAATAGTTATCTCATAAAGCCTATAAATAGGCTAATGCAATCCTCATTATGAATATATCAATTATACATAATTTCTTTAAATTTGTTTCTGTCCACATTATTATTCTCAACTTCCTCCATGTTTTCTTAGCATTTAGCAGTATCGTCTGCAATTAAGGAAACGTTGAAGATTAATATTGGTCTAACAGTTGTTAGCTGGGCTTATTTGTTAGATACTACCCAGCCCGATTTAGGAAATAGTTGTTGGCCCAAAAATACAATGGCAACCGTTTGAATCAAAGTTCGGGCAACCAAGAAATATAGTAAAATTTATTTAACCAACGAAATATGAACAATACTCTACATCCAAAGATTAAGCAATTTATAGTGGTTTACCTTTATATTTCACACTCAGGTGTATCTATCATCTCATTTTTTATATACATTAGCGAATATGTATACAAGACATTTCTCACACTTTGACATGACAATGTGTTTTCCAAACCCCAGCTACATATGTGTGTGTGTTTGTTTCAAGGAAAATGAATCTTATATTGCTTAACAAATGAACTAACGAAAAAAAAGTTCATTATCTATGAAAATATCTGAACATAAACTAATGTCGATGTGAAATAATTTTCATTAACTAATTAATTAAAATGATACAAGTAATTATTTTTAGAAAAATATTTTTCAAATCATTTATTTTTTACAAAATAAATGGAGCCTAATTTACACTAAAACCAAACAAGATTAGGACGTAATCCAAACGGTTAATTTTCGACTATTGCAGACTTTTGATCGCCTGCTCACTCTTCAAAAGAATTAATTAAAATAGAGGTCTGGTTAGGAGCCTAGACGCAAGGGTCCAGTCACCTGCTTACTTGCATGGACAGCGAGTTTTGCAACGAGGCATGTTTCAGGCATCCAGGGCATAGAATCGGTCTCTCGCTTTCCATTGATTTACTATACTTGGTCTAGTTTGAGCACATTTACAAGAATCACTAGTAATGATGGTTTTGTAATCATTAAAACACATAGGGTCGACATTCTCCCTATGATAAAAATCATATAGCAGTACCGCAAATAAAATGGAAGCCTTAAGATCTAACAATCTTTTACTCTAAAAAATAATTACATATACTAACTTCCCCTCAAAAAATTATATTTATTTATTTATGAAAATGTTACTTCGTTCCCAAATACAACCTTGGATCCATTCATTCATGTAAAATCCAATCAATAAATCAAAGATAAGGGTGACGACTTGGCTCTTTATCCACGACAAAGGATCCTCGTACAGACATACTTGGCTCTTAATGAAGGGGGTGAGAGATAAGCTTTTTTACAATCTTATTTGAAGAAGAAAGAATAGATCGTACAAATAAGGTCAAGAAACCACATATCTCAATAATGCAAAATGTAGACGTCCTACTCCGAAACAAGAAGTCCACCCGTCCGGTCGATGGAGTGAGTCTTGGTCCGAACATAACCCCGCACGAGCTGGAAAGCTCCGTCCCTCCTGTAATTGCCATCTCCCTCACCTCAAGCGCCAAGCTGTTCCTCCCGAGCATACTCAAAGTGCTCCCATTGTAACTTTCCTTCGGTGAACACAAGGTTTACGGCCATCAACAAGGCCAACTCGGCCCGGGACGCCGATGACGTGAGGCCTTGGACCCGGCTGACAAGCTTTGAGCCCGCGTCAGGGCCCAGCTTCAGCATGTCGTCAATCGCAAAGATTGTGCCGAAGGACGCGGCCGACTGGGTAGTGGTCAGGCTGAGGGTACTTGTGTGGCGGTGAAGTTTGGGCTAGCGAACACTTCATGCAAGTAGAAGTGGAGGTGGCTCAGCTTCTCGGATCTTCTCGGCCCGGCTTCGATGGAGAGGCTGCGGGCGGATGTTTGGGATCGTGCAGCGAAGATGGTTAGAGGGAAGAGAAGCGTGATGAGGATGAGTTTGGGCGGAGATCTGGCCATAGTGGGGTGGACTTGGGCGTGTTTTGCGTTTCAAAGTTTGGGAAGGGTTTTAGGTTTGGTGGGTAGTCGTGCGGTTATATAGAATGAATTAGTGCTATGAATAAACTGTTTCAAAATTACGCAGTACTACATCTAGATCCAATGAAAAAGCCATTGATCTCGGGAGATGTTGATAAAATTGATTGGGAAAATTATCCAAAAAATCATAAATCTATTACAATTTTGCCAATTCAATTATAAAATTTTCAATTTTGTTAATTGAGTCATAAACTTTTTCACTTTTCCTCGATTAAGTCCATCCAACCAAATTTGGCCTGAAATTGCTAACGTGGACATCAGTCGTCTTACGTGGCACGGCCGATGTTGACATGAACAATTTTTAATAATATTTTGTATTTTTTGTTTGTTTTTTTTCCTTTCTTCTTCCTTTTGCTAGGGGAGGGCGAGTCCCGGCTAGGGGAGCACTTGCCCAAGTGAGACCCAGTGAGGGTGGCCTTGCCAAGTGTCGCCTTCACCCGAGTGATGCAAGGCAACACTCGGCAAGGCCGCCTTGGCTTGGGCAAGGCCATTTGCCTGGCATCTCCTTCACTTGGAAGACGCTCAGCAAGGCTGCCTTGGCCTAGGCTAGGGCCAAGCCTCCCCATATTTGGCTTGGGCGAGGTCGACCCTTGATGGGCTTATCCTCCCTAGGCGGCCCTAGTAAAATGAAGAAGAAAGAAATAAAAAAGATTAGAAAAAAATCAAAAATATCAATACATTTTTAAAAATTGTTCTTGTCAGCGTCGTCTGTCATACGTGGCACTGCTAATATTCACGTCAGTGAGTTTCGGCTAAAATTGGCTAGACATATTCAATTGGGAAAAAGTGAAAAGTTTAGGTCTTAATTAGCAAAATTGAAAAGTTTAGCACTGAATTGATAAAAGTGCATTAGGTTTAAGACTTTTTGGACAATTTTCTGAAAATTGATCTATTGATAAATAGAGTTTGGGAAAATTCTTGTATAACAAATCATGTTCACCTTCCCCGATTCGATCTAAGATAAGCTATCTACCCGATAAGTCGAGGATTCAAAAGAAAATTTCTAAGTTTGTGGTCAGATCCGAGTCGTCGCAACTAGGGATTGGCTCTTAATTTACCTTAGATTTTTTAGGTGCAAAATCCCTACTATAATATAACCCTGGACCAATCCCTTAGGGAGGCAAATATACATGTGTGTGCCAGAATATATGAGAGAGAGAGAGAAAGCAATGACATTATCAATTTATTGTCAAAGTTGCGACCTCTTTATTTTCTACACAATTGCAGATCCCTTAGGTCTCAACTGGAAAGACGGAAAAAAGGGATCCGAGAACAAGAGAGACTCGAAGTAGCAGATCATCATAGGAACAGGCAGATCTATAATGATCTATAATAATCAACAGTTGAAGTAGCAAGAGCAACTGAACTTGTGTTCGGGATCGGGTAGGCATGCTCCATGAGGCCGCTGCATGGGGTGCTTCTCGGAACACGCCTTAAGGCAATCAGAGAGCGTGCAACTGTTCGGGTCCAGCACCTCTTTACATCTCTTCTTGGCATTTGCATGGGGCACCATCACCATGCACATTCTTGCAAGTTTATATTCGTCAATTATCAAGTGAATCACATTATCGCTTTGGCTTGAAAAGTGAATGTTGAGAACCTGGGCAGACTTATTTCCAGCATATATATTTCATCATTTAATTAAAATTAAGACCACAATAGGAAAAAATAAATATATTGCACATAAATATCTCCAACTTTTGCATGGTGATTGACTCTCTGTCCTTTTGGATTTGAGGACATTTTGGGATAAGAGTGTCGGGAATTAAAACCCGAGAGAAGGAGGACAACTATGAAAATACGGGGAAAAGTAAGGGTCTGCATCTGGATGAGAATCAGACGTGTTCTTTGAATGGCTCTCTCAAACAAACACGATAAGAAGTCGTATGTAGAGAGGAAGGTGCGATGTCGTGAAATTCTGATGCTCGGGTGATTTTATAGATTTTAGGAGGTGTTTGTAAATTGGAATGTATGGAAATTAGATCTAGAAGTATATGGAGATTTAGGGAAGGTAATATAATTTCTCTGTTAACAATATTAGGAGATCTACTTGATTATGAATATCTATCTGAATTATGCATATATCTTATTTGAGAATGCATATCCTTAATTGATATGTTACCTTCAATAGTTATCTCGTAAAGTCTACAAATAAGTTAATGTAATCTTCATTATGAATATATCGAATTATATATAAAATCCTCAAATCTATCTTCCGCATTATTATTCTCCACTTCCTCCATGTTTTCTTATAATTTAGCAGTATTGTTTGCCATTAAGGAAATGTTGAGGATTAATATTGGTCTAACAGTTTAGCTTGGTTTATTTGTCAAATACTACCCAGCCTGATTTAGGAAATAGTTTTTTTTTTTTTTTTTTGGTAATCGAGGACTCCACCACGAGCCCCCCCATGCCCGAACGGCACCGAAGGACCGGGCCCCTATATCTCGGGGGAGATTAGCACAAGACCCCATCACCATGGCCCCTTATTTAAGATGCTAGCACCTAGAGATTCGAACTTGCGACCTTGGCGATGAGGAGCAAGCCCTGAACCTTCATAGCTATCCACCGGTGGGTTTGATTTAGGAAATAGTTGTTGGCCCAAAAATACAAAGGCAACCATTTGAATCAAAGTTCGGGCAACCAAGAAATATAGTAAAATTTATTTAACCAAAGAAATATGAACAATACTCTAAATCCAAAGATTAAGTAATTTATAGTGGTTTGACTCTACATTTCACACTCAAGTGCATCTCTTATCTCATTTTTGATATACAATATCAAACCCATGTTCAAGAAATTTCTCACTTTGACACTATAGATGTTGGTGTGTTTGTTTCGAGGAAAATGAATGAATTGGAAAATATTTTCATGAAAGTAATCGCTTATAAAGCTTAAAAAAAGAACGAACGAAAAGAAATTCATTTTCTATGACAATATTTCAACATAAATCAATGTCGATAATGAAATAATTTTCATTAACTAATTAATCAAAATGATATAGGCAATTATTTTTAAAAAAAAAATAATTTTCCAAATCATTTATTTTTTGTGAAATAAATGAGGCTTAATCTACACTAAAACCAAACAAGATTAGGACACATTCGAAACAGTTATTTTTTCACTATTTTGAATTTTGATCGCCCGGTCGCTCTAAAAAAAAATTGGTCAAAATAGAAGTCTTGATAGGAGCCTAGACATAAAGGTCCAGTCACCTGGTTACTTGCATGGGCAATGAGTTTTGCAACTAGGCATGCTTCAAGCATCCAAGGCGTAGAATCCGTCTCCGGCTTTCCATTGATTTACTAGACTTAATCTAGTTTGAACACATTTGCAAAAATCATAATTATTGATGGTTTATAATCATCAAAACACATAGGGTCGACAATCTCCCTATTTTTCTATGATGATAAAAACATATGGTGATATCGCGAATAAAATTGAAGCTTTAAAATCTAACATTCTTTTCCTCAAAAAATAATTACATAATCAAACTCCCCCTCAAAAATTTATTTTTATTTATTTATTTATGAAAATGCTACTTTGTTGCCGAAAACAACATTGGATCCACACATGCATGTAAAATCCAACCAATAAATCAAAGATAAGGGCGATGACTTGGCTCTTAATATGGGACAAAGGATCGTACCAACATACTTGGCTCTTAATGAAGGGGTGAGTGATAAAGAATGAATTCGTGCCATGAATAAACTGTTTCAAAATAATGCAGTACTAATCATCTAGATTCCATGATCCGATCAAAGAAAACATTCATCATTTTCGGGAGATGCATATAAAATCGATCTACTGATAGGTAAAATTTGCGCAAATTCTTGTATGACAAATCATGTTCACCTTCTCGATTCGATCTAAGATAGGCCATCTATGTCGATAATTGGAGGATTCAAAAGGGAATTTCTTTGTTAGTGGTCAGATCAAGGTAGTTGTGACAGGGGATCAGAACTTAGTCCACCAAAGATTTTTGAGGGCAAAATCTCCATTATAATATAACCCCGGACCAATCACAAATACACATGTTTGTGTGAAGAATGAATTGACCCTTAGAGAGGCAAACATACATGCATGTGTAGAGAGAGAGAGAATTGACCCTTAGAGAGGCAAACATACATGCATGTGTAGAGAGAGAGAGAATTGACCCTTAGAGAGGCAAACATACATGCATGTGTAGAGAGAGAGAGAGAGAGAGAGAGACTCAAAGTAGCAAATCGTCGTCAGAAGAGGTTGATCTATTATGATCAACAGTTGAAGAAGCAAGCGCAATGGTACTTGAAGTTGCGATCGGCTAGGCACTCTCCGCGGGGCTGTTGGGAGGTGTGCTTTTGGTAACAAGCCTTCTGGCAATCGTAGAGCATGCAGCTTTTTGGGTCTAGCACCTCTTGACATCTATTCTGGGCATTTGCATGGGGCACCATCACTATGCACATCCCTGCAAGTTTATATCCGTCAGTCATCAAGCGAACCACATTTGCTCTTTGACTTGAAAAGAGAATCTTGAGAACATGGGCAGACTTATTTCCATGCATATATATTTCATCATTTAATTCAAATTTATATTGAAATAAGAAAAAACTAGTAGATTGAACATGAATATCTCCGAATTTCGCATCGTGATTGACTCTCTTGTCCTTTTGGATTTGAGGTTACTTTGGGATTAGTGTGTCGAGAATTAAAACCTGAGAGAAGAAGGGCTACCACGAAAATACGAGGAAAAGCGAGGGTCTCCATTTGGGTGAGAATACGACGTGTTCTTTGAACGGCTATCTCGAACAAACAAGAGAAGAACTCGTATGTAGAGAGGAAGGTGCGATGTTGTGTATATTTGAAATTTTGATGCTTGAGGTGATTTTATAGAGTTTAGGAGGTGCTTGTAAATTTGATTGTATGGAAGTTAGATCTAGATGTATGTGGAGATCTAGGGAAGGTAATCTAATTCCTCCATGTTTTTAAGAACTTGGCGGTTTCGTTTGCAATTAAGGAAACGTTGAGGATTAATATCGGTCTAACATTTATTAGCTTGGTTTATTTGTCAGTTACTATCCAGCTTGATTTAGGAAATAATCTTTCGCCCAAAAATACAATGGAAACTATTTGAAATCAAAGTTCGGGTGACAAAGAATTTAAGTAAAAAAAAAAAAAAATCAAATAAATGTGAACAATATACTAAATTTGAAGATTAAGAGATTTATAGTGATTTGACTTTATATTTCACACTCAGGTGTATCTCTCATCTCATTTGTGATATACAGTAGCAAATCTGTGTACAAGAGACTTTCACACTTTGATATGATAATATGTTCTTCGAATCTTGATTATAGATATGAGCGTGTTTGTTTTGAAAACAATGAATGATTTAAAAAAATTCATAAAAAAAATTACTTTTATCGCTTAAAAAAATGAACGAACGAAAAAAATTCATTGTCTATAAAAATATTTAAAAATTAATTGATGTCAATAATGAAATAATTTTCATTAACTAATTAAATAAAATGCTACAATCAAATGTTTTTATGAAATATTTTTAAAATATTTATTTTTTTCGAAACAAATGGAGCCTAATTTACCCGCTCCAAATGGTTAATACTCGACTATTGCGACTTTCGATCACCCACTCGCTTTTGCAAAGAAATGGTGAAAAGAGGTCCGGCTGGGAACCTAGACTGAAGGGTCCGATCGCTTGCTTACTTGCATGGATTGAGTTTTGCTACTAGGCATGTTTCAGGCATCCGAGGCATATTTTCGTACTTTTCCTCTTTTTTCTCCCCTTCTAGATCTAGGAGCTGTGCTCTCCTGATCTAGTTCTATATTTGAGAGTTTGAACTCTCCAAATCTAGTTCTAGACCTAGGAGTTCTTCTCTTATGATTTGGATCTAAAAGTCTAATAATGTTTTCGGAGATTCGATATCCCATACTCTGTCCATATACAAATCTTCTGCCTCCAGTTTCAATGATGATCGTAAGAATTTCTCGCTAAACTATGAAGATTTGCTCTTTCAAAGGTTAGATCTATGTTTATTCAATATTTTGGTTGTCTCTGGCAATAGTATAGAGGAAGCCAAACCTACGCGTGCATCGCCATAATTATTAAAGAAGGAATTTTCGGCGTGTGCTCATCATTGACGACGATATGAGATCTAGTGATTGGCCGCTAATTATTTTGCTTGACAGATCTATTCTTTTGGAACAAGTGTGTGCTTAATCCTGCCGGTGCTTTGTTAATCCTCATTGTTTTATGGATTTTGCTTTGTTTTGTAGTGTTTTGGCATTTGCTCTGCTTTGATTTGCTTAAAGTCCATTTACTTCTCATGTATCCTTTTAAGCCATGAGTACAAATTTTTTCAAAAAAAAAAAAAAAAAAAGCTCAAAGTCTTAAAATCTAACATTTTTCTCCTTTGAAAAATAATCCCATAATCAAACTCCTCCTCAAAATAACTTTTTTTTTATTTGTAAATATGCTGCTTTGTTACCAAAAACAACCTTTGATCCATATAAAACTTCCTTAGGAATCAAAATCTTCCAGAATAACAGTTTCTTGCAATATGTCCAAATTTACCATAACCATAACATCCATGAGATGCAAAAATGACTGACCACGATCATTCCTCTTGAGTAAAATCATGTCTCACTGACATAATTTATTTTGTGCTTCCCGTAACTCCACTCTTAATTTTCTTTTTCAAAACCTCATATTCATTTGTCGAATTTTCAAGATCACTTTTAACAGACTCATTTCTTTTTTTTTTTAAATCAACGTTCTTTCTTTTTTACAAGTGACCCGGCTTTTTTCCTTTTCTTTTTGCCTTTCAGATCCTTTGATTTGAGCTTTGAGCACTCATTTCTCAAGTGACCTGGCTTGTTCCATTCAAAATATATTACATTCTTTCACCAATTCGAATAATTTAATTAAGATTTTTATCTTTAAGAAATTGCTGAATTTCCTGGTAAGCTCCGATGACGCCATCGCTTTGATCTCTAGACTCCTTGTCACTATGAATAGATTTGCATTTTGCATAATATTAAAATTGATGAATTAGGAACAATAACTTAAGCATTAAGTTTCACAAAAATTTTAGTCAAGACTTATATATATATATACTAATGAGAAATCAGAATTAAAAGACAGTGGAAGGGACCAAAGGGTGTTCCCTCCGTTGATAGACAGATACTTATTAACTTAGAAATTCCTTCCTACATTGGCTATAACATAATTCAAAGATAGTGGAGGAGGATTGCAAGGTCGGATGAGGAGCAATTTGACCAAACTTTATTCTTGTCGACTAAGCTTATTAATCGTTGATACCAACCAAGACTTAGTCAATTTCGTCATCAACAATAAAATTAGACAAAAGGTGATTGGTTGGGTGGATTTTGATGAGGTATATGAAGGCGTAATAAAATGGAATATCGTTGCATAATTAACATATAAAAAAATTCAGATTTAAAATTTCGAAGGAATTGGTAGGGCCGTTGCTCTGGCTGTTTGATTAACGTAATTTTGTTTATGAAAAGTTTGCTATAATCTATCTAAATCTTAGACATCGCAAATGTTTCGTGTCTCTTTCACATCTCCCCCAGCATGATATTTTGCATCTACAATTTCTTTCAGTTGTGTAACTAAGTCAATGGACAAATTTCAACCATCTGACGGCCGCCATGTAAAATCATCCTCGACTTTGTTTTACATGCATGTAAAATTCAACCAATAAATCAAAGATAAAGGTGATGACTTGGCTATTAATCCTGCACAAAAGATCCTCGTACCGACATACTTGGCTCTTAATGAAGGGGTTGTTGCGACCTGATTTTCAAAGGTGAATCACCTAAAACTAGGTTAATGGATTACCAAGTCCGAAGACTTGGCACGGACCCTCCCAAGTCCTACCAATTGCGACTTGATACTAGTTAACCCATTTAAACATGCAATTCTATTTCAAATTGGAGCCGCCACTAACCAATTAGGGTTGATTAGAAACCCAGGTAAAGTATGGGAGAATACTTTACCTTTTGCGAACCAGAGATTTAATGGATTTGGGGACATGGTTACGCTAGATTAATCTAACGGCCTTTCGGTACCTTTTATTTTTAATTAAAAAAAAAACATTTTTGCAGGCAGTCTTGATCAATTTTAACTTAAGATACTAACATGCAAATGGTGGTCATGCGGGTGCACAATCAATGAAATAACATTCAATAAACCGAAATGCTAGATTCATAAGAAATTATAAACTATAACTTTATTAAGGTTCAATCTCTAAAAAAGAACATTTACAAAAACTATTAACAAAAATGCATCCCCTAAACATGATTTTCTAAATGACATGATATCTAATTAAATGCAATCTTAATTTATTTTTGATATGCATGACTTTTACTTTAATGATATGTGAGATGCAATTTATATGGAATAACTTAAACTATCACTATATGTATGCAATCTAATTTATACAATCCTAAATGTGCATATACTACATGACATAGGATGCATGACATAACAATTCTATATGCATATTCTTTTTGTGATTTTTTTTAATGATTCTTTTTTTTTTTTAATGTATGCAACCTACACTAAATAATGACGATATGAAATGGAATTAATTATGAACTAACCTATTAATTAACCTTTGTGTTTTCTTTTTATTTATTTTATTTTTTTTATTATGAACTAACCTATTAATTATGAACTAACCTATTAATTAACCTTTGTATTTTTGTATGGGGTGCCTAAAATCGTCAATCTTAAATTGTTTCATAAGGTGCCCAAACCCTCTTATGTGAGAGAAAACCATACTTGCAAAAACTCGGGAGGGCACGCATGGTCTTTTCCTCATTTTGTTTGAAACGGGTTAATGACAAAAATGTTTCAGCTAAAACCATATTGACATAGTTCAGCCCATCTCAAACTCGATTAACCACCCACGAAATTGAAGGATTAATGGCATTTTTTCGATAAGGAAAAACGATTAGTCCAAAAAATGCTAACATGAAAATCCTAGCTTTTGAAATCATTGGTTGGTTTGCAAAGCACTCTTTCATAAATGAAAATGGGCATGCATAGCAATTGGCTTTAACAACCTTTCTTATCACCTCGGCCTCGATTTTTAAAAATTGTGATAATTCAGAAATGGAATCAATACCAAAAGGTGGCCTAATAAGTTCTTTCTCTAGGGGCATTCCCATGGCAACACTATATTCCTCTAGTGTTGGGGTTAGCTCATACTCACCAAACACAAAGGTTGAAGTTTGTGGACATCAGAAATGAGGCAGCGCTTGTATAACACCGGAGTGGATGTTGATATCTAATAATGGAAGAAGTCGGGCAATCCTGGCTTTCACATATCTCTGGCCATCTTGATCTAACTGGTCCAGCCACATTTTGAGCTTTTTTTTAGGAGTGGAAATGAATTGTACGTCGGTTTTCCCATTGCATATAGAACAAGACTGACGACGAAACCTATTGTCATGGACCGACAAAATTACAATAAAGTAAGTAAATTGCAAAGTAGGAGTTTAGACAACTTACTTTTACTAGAAATGGATGACAATCACATAGACACACGCATGAAATGTGTGGCTCGATTTCTATCTAGATGGCTTAACAAAGTGGAGCTAAGGGGATGATCTGACCGTTGCAGTCTCGCATTAAAGTGTCGGGTCCCCCCTAATTGGCTTAGTCGAATGGAATGTCCAATAATCACGCAATCTCGCGGATATGGACAAACACATTTGACACCATGAAAGAAATTTCGGGGAAGAGAAGGTCAACCTCTACATAGTAGTCTCGCTTTAGAGGAAGTATCATTCTCAACACCATCCTAGAAATCCTATCGCAGCCCAGGTTCGACCACAGGTCGTGTGTGCAATAGTGTAGTGCTAAGAGCAATAAAACATGCACAACAGTTTAAGTATAAACAACACTTCTAATTAGGGAGAAATAAATCATTCATCCTTACACCCTGCTACAAGACAAGGATTAGCAAAGACTACTCCCCTTATACCTCCCATCTGCAAGAACATTTAACACCTTAGAAATGTTAGTGACATACCTGGTGTCCTTGCTGCCAAACAAAATATATATATATATATATATATATATATATATATATATATATATATATATTTTAAAAGAAACAGGCCTATGTCCACTATGAGTTTTAACTCTAAGTCCCCCGGTGGAGTCGCCAAGCTATCGCGACCTGATTTTCAAAGGTGAATCACCTAAAACTAGGTTAATGGATTACCAAGTCTCGAAGACTTGGCACGGACCCTCCCAAGCCCTACCAATCGCGACTTGATACTAGTTAACCCATTTAAACATGCAATTCTATTTCAAATTGGAGCCGCCACTAACCAATTAGGGTTGATTAGAAACCTAGGTAAAGTATGGGAGAATACTTTACCTTTTGCGAACCGGAGATTTAATGGATTCGGGGACATGGTTACGCTAGATTAATCTAACGGCCTTTCGGTACCTTTTATTTTTAATTAAAAAAAACATTTTTGCGGGTAGTCTTGATCAATTTTAACTTAAGATACTAACATGCAAATGGTGGTCATGCGGGTGCACAATCAATGAAATAACATTCAATAAACCGAAATGCTAGATTCATAAGAAATTATAAACTATAACTTTATTAAGGTTCAATCTCTAAAAAAGAACATTTACAAAAACTATTAACAAAAATGCATGCCCTAAACATGATTTTCTAAATGACATGATATCTAATTAAATGCATGATATCTAATTAAATGCAATCTTAATTTATTTTTGATATGCATGACTTTTACTTTAATGATATGTGAGATGCAATTTATATGGAATAACTTAAACTATCACTATATGTATGCAATCTAATTTATACAATCCTAAATGTGCATATACTATATGACATGAAATGCATGACATAACAATTCTATATGCATATTCTTTTTGTGATTTTTTTTAATGATTCTTTTTTTTTTTAATGTATGCAACCTACACTAAACAATGATGACATGAAATGGAATTAATTATGAACTAACCTATTAATTAACCTTTGTGTTTTCTTTTTTTTTTTTTTTTTTTTTTTTTTATTTTGAAATGACCTAATAATATTTATTAAAAAAAGTAATGTAATGATGCAATGTTAATTTTTTGGCATTTTTTTATTTTATTAAATTAA
This sequence comes from Eucalyptus marginata, assembly GCA_014182565.1. Classification (NCBI taxonomy): domain Eukaryota; kingdom Viridiplantae; phylum Streptophyta; class Magnoliopsida; order Myrtales; family Myrtaceae; genus Eucalyptus; species Eucalyptus marginata. The sequence continues at coordinate 34,933,066 of CM024585.1, forward strand.
AAAAAAAAAACTACACGATGGGAATACTAAGATATGATAATATGATGCAACTTCTAATTAAATGTGCCTACTATGCAAACTAGTTAAAATGCACCTAGTATTTTTGTATATTTTTTATTGAAATTTGAAATTAATAAAACAAACCTAATTAAGCTATCCAAAATGAAATAATTTTTAATTCATTTTTTTTGGATTAATTTGATTTAAACCCCATTTTGTCTTAGAAAACTATTAGTTTTTTATTTTTTTATATGATGCAAACTTTCCTTAAATAAAAAAAAAATGTTTAAATCCAATCCTGACTAAAAAAACTATCTAAGGATGAAATCCTAAAAAAAAATCCTAAAGGTCAATTTATTAAGCCTACGTGTCAAAATTAATAAACCTATATGACCTATATGCTCATGCAAGATTTTGATTTTTCACTATTTTTCGATTTTTTAATGTTTTTTTTATTAACCAGAACAAGTAATTATTTTTACATAAAAAAAAACTAAGATAAGAGTTAAAATAATCAAAAGATAATCCGTTGTCTCACGAATTAAATTAACAATTATTTTAACTCTACAATCACAACGAGGAAATCAAAATAATTAAAAATTTAGTCCGAAGTCTTACGGACCAAATTAAATAATTATTGTGATTTAACAATTGAAATTCTACCACAAAACCAAAAATTATTATAATTAAAAAAATGATCCGACATCTCTTGGACCAAATTAATAACTATAATAATTTTAGGTAAAATTTATGGATAATGCCTATAGAAATTACAAATATTAACACCCAATATTTAAACAACTCAACTGAATAAGCTATCAAATAAAATAAACAGAAAAATAACATAAAAGATTAAACAAATAACCTAAACTACTAAGTAATGAAAAATAAAAGTAAAAAAAAAAACTACCTAAGGGGCGTGAACAGCAATGTGGACGAGGTAATCCGAGAGAGGGTGGTAGCCCGCGTCGGATCTCCGGCGAGGTTCGGGTGGTAACCGGACCTGCAACAAAGATAGACGATGCAGCAAGTGGCGGAGCTCGGGGCGGAGGCGCAAGTGGTGCAGGGAGACGCGAGGCTGTGGTGGCTCGGTCGTCGGGCTCGGCGGGTCGGCAGGGCGTCGGGCGGATGTCGGGCTCAGGCGAGAGAGGGCTGACGCGCGGGCTACCGGCGCGAGCGTCGGGGGTGGAGCGGGGCTCGGCTGGCGTCGGGGTGTCGCGAACTGCTGGGCGGCCCGTGTCGAGGTCCGGTGCAAGGGCGAGATAGGCTCGCGGGCAAGCCGAGGCGTCGAGTCTTTGCAGCCACAACACGGGCAGCAATGGAGCTAGAGCGGAGTTGATGGTGCGGTGGTCGGCACGGGTAGTCGTGGCGCGGTCGCAGACGAGTGGCAACCGAACGGTGACGAGAACGGTGGTGCCGGCGCGGTGGAGTGGGGATCTCGGACCGGCGGCGATGTGGGGCTTCGCGGACGGCGGTGTGGGGCTTCGCGGAAGCAACAGCGGCGTGGTGCGAGCGCGAGGACTTGCAGCGGCGGAGGGACCGATGAGGAAGAAGAACAGTGTTTCTTCTTTCTTTCTTTTTTCTTTTTATTTTATCTCCTCTGCTGGCTGCACGTCTACTCTCTGCTCCCTTTCACTTTTCTGCCTCTGACATTGACTTTTCTCTTCGACAGCTTTTCCTTTCCATCTCCGAGAAAATATTAGGTGGGTTATACACTCCACGTAGGCGAAATGTACCACCATACAAAAATCGACACGTGGCAAATTTGGGCCCACCGTCGGTCTTAATTTCTCCGTTAAGACTCCGTCTCTCTCCCCTTTACTCTCTCTCCTCCCTCCGTTTTCGCCCACACCTCTCTCGACACACGCAAGGGAAACGACAAGAAAAAGCGAGAGAGAGAGAGAGAGAGGGAGGTGGGAAAGAAGAAAAGAAAGCGAGGGAGGAAGTCTTCTTCGGTCGTTCCACCATCGACGACGCTGTTGTTCTCGCCACCGACGATGCCAACGACGACCAGGTCGCTGTCTCGTTTGTCCGAGCGGCCTGCCCACGACGTCTTCGGCTCCGGCCCTCCGGCGGCCCGCGCGGCGCAGCCGCCTCGACTTGTCCGCGCTCCTCCTCCGCTCTTCCTCGCGGCCTCCATCGCCTTCGTCCTCTTCGCCGTCCCGCCCTTTCTCAGCCTCACTTCCCGGATCTTCCGGCCCCGCTCCGTGAAGAAGAGCGGGACTATCTCAACCTCGTCCTCGTCCTCTTCGCCATCGTCCGCGGGTTCCTCGGCAGATCCAACGGTGGCGGGGACGGGGGGGTCGGCGGGTCGTGCACCCGACATCGGACTCCGGAAGTCGTCGTCGTCGTCGAACCCGGGCGATCGTAATGCTGCGTCGAGGAAGTGGAAGTTCCAGTCACGCCTCCGCCGCTCGCGCCTCCGCCGCCCCCGCCCCGCCGCCTTCGCCTTCCCCGCCGCGAGCGTGGGCAGCTGGAAATGATCGGAAGCCGAGGAAGAGGTATGAGAATGTTGCTCACACGGCTAAGGATGAGGTTAAAAAACCGTCGGCGGCGCCTCCACCACCTCCGCCATCTCCGCTGCCGCAAAGCCCATGTTTCCCTCGATGGAGGAAAGAAAAGAGAAGTGGGAGAGAGAAGAGGGGGGAGAGAGAGTTGTGGGCAGAAACGGAGAGGAGGAGAGAGAGTAAATGGGAGAGAGACGGAGTTAACCGAGAGAGTGGGCGCGGCGACAGGTGGGCCCGAATTTGCCACGTGTCAACTTTTGTATGGTGGTACATTTCGCCTACGTGGAGTGTATAACCCACTCAATATTTTCTCTCCATCTTGTGTTGTTTCTTTGATTTTTTCAAAAGAAACGAATGAAGAGCCCCCAAAATAAATCAAAAAAACTTAGAAAACCCCACCCCCCCCAAAAGAAATTCTTTCCCCTACGAAGTGAAAATCCCTTTTGCTTTCATTTTCCCTCGACGAAGAGAAGTCGCCCCCCTTGTTTCGAAGCCTCGGACTCTCCATTTATAGGGCAGAAAGCAAATCATGTTTGTTTTGCAGGTGGAGATTTTCACTCAACCACTTAACAACAAAAAGGCTCCAAAATCAAATAAAAATTGAATTTTTTTGAATTTTGAAATGCAGCAATATTTTCAACGAGAAATATTTTCAAAACCGAATTTTTATTTTATCATTTTATTTTTTAAAAGATTAGGTGTCAACAGGGGTGAATGATAAGCTTTTCAGCAATCTTACATGAAGAAGGAAGAATATATCATACAAATGGCGTTGAGAAGCCACGGATCTTAGTAATGCAAAATGTAGACGTCCTACTCCGAAACGAGAAGTCCACTCGTCCGGTCAATGGAGTGAGTCTTGGTCCGAACATAACCGCGTGCGAGATGGAAAGCTCCAGTCCCTCCTGTAATCGCCATCTCCCTCACCTCGAGTGCCAAGCTGTTCCTTCCAAGCATAAGAGTGCTCCCATTGAACTTGCCTTCGGTGAACACTAAGTTTGCGGCCATCAACAAGGCCGACCCGGCCTGCGACACCAATGACGTGAGGCCTTGGGCCTGGCCAACAAGCTTTGAGCCTGCGTCAGGGCCCAGCTTCAGCATGTCGTCGATCACAAAGACAGCACCGAAGGATGTGGCCGACTGGCTAGAGGTCTGGGCGGAGGCTACTTGTGTGGCGGTGAAGTTTGGGCCAGTGAACACTTCGTGCAAGTAGAAGTGGAGGTGGCTCAGCTTCTCAAATCTTCTCGGCCCAGCTTCGATCGACAGGCTGCGGGCGGATGTTTGGGATTGTGCGGTGAAGATGGTTAGGGGGAAGAAAAGCATGATGAGGATGAGTTTGGGTAGAGATCTGGCCATAGTGTGGTTGGCCTGGGCGTGTTTTGCGTTTCAAAGTTCGGGAAGCGTTTTAGTTTTGGTGGATAGTCTTGAGGTTATATAGAATGAACTAGTGCCATAAATGAACTGTTTCAAAATAATGCAGTTCAATCATCTCGAATTCTATGATCTCGATCAAAGAAAAAAGTCATCGATTTCGGGATAAGTACATAAAGTAGATCTACTAATAGGTAGAATTTGGACAAATTCTCAAGAAAAAAACTATCGATTCCAATATTGACATAAATAATTTTTAATAATATTTTATTATTTTTATTATTTTTTCTTTCCTTTCTTCTTCCTTTTGCTAGCCGGCCACGGCCAGGTGGGCTAGCCGGCCACAAGTGAGGCTCGATGAGAGCTGGCCTCCCCAAATCTAGTGAGGGGAACCCTTGCCGGGGCTTGCTCTCGTCCAGGTCAGATTTGGTGAAGAGACGCAAACTGTTAGGCTTGTGTAGACCTTCGCTATCCCCTCGCTTGCTTCTGTTGCTTCCCTTGTTCATTTTCTAGGGTTTTCTTCCGTCCATCTTTAGGAGCTTAGTAGCCAAAAGGCGATTGATGTTATGATTGAAACTTGAGGAGGTTCAATTTGTTTAGTCGATCAGGAGTGAGATAATTCTTGTAATGGGTCAAATTTGCTGCGATGTGATCGGAGAGAGTGAGTGTTGCAACCTACTCCTTGGGGAAGGGAATAGGTTTAAGGGGCATTACCTAGAGGACAAGGCTACAGTCCATGATTAGACACGAGCTTTCCCAAGTCCATACCTTGCGCAACATTGAGGTAAATATAAGAATTTTATAATAAGAAATAGCCACTAGCCTATTGAGGTCCGTTAAAAATCAAATGAGGCATGTGAGTATACTTCATTTCCTACGTAATGATAAAATCTAGGAGCAAGGACTTGATTATACTAATTAGCCAATTAGTGTATTTTCGATACTTAATCTTGTTCATTTAAAAAAAAAAGATTTTTGCCGAGTAATTTGGATTAATTTTAGACCAATCCACTAACACATTTGGTAATCATGTGGGTACACAATCATTAAAACAATAATCAACAATCAAGGAAAGCGTTAAATAAATTGCATAGATTTAACGTATCAAATGGGGAGTATGCCATCTCTAACTAAGCTAAAGGAATGCCATAGTCAACATAATGAAAGTGCACAATCAAGGGCATTCATTTTTAATGAGAAAGACTCCCTAAAAAGACTTTTTAAGCTATTTTCGAGAAATTAAAATTTTTTGAAAATTTTCTTGAATTTTTAGGAGTTTTCTCAAATATTTTTTTATACTTCTCTGAATTTTCTAAGAAAATATTTTTATGGATTTTTTTTTCAAATTTTAAACGTTTTTCCGAATTTTTAAAATTTTTTAATGATTTTCTCAAATTTATAATTTTTCACTGATTGTCGAATTTTCTAAATTTTTATTATTTCCTAAGATTTTTTTATCATTTTCTGAATTTTTAATAATTCTCTTAAAATAATTTTCCGATTTTTTTATTTTTAATTAATTTATTATTATTATATTCGGGGAACGGGTTCACACTGTTTACCCGATTCGACTCGCTGACCCGATCCAAACCCGGATCCGACCCCAGTCGAATTAAAAAAACGAAATTTTTCTAATTTTTTTTTAAAATTATTTTTCTTTTTTTTTTTTTTTTTGTCTTTTCCCTATTTTGTCCTATTGCCTGCACCTTCTTCTTCCTTCGGCCACCCTCAGCGCCCGATGCTTTCCTTCTCTGCAACTTCATCTTCTTCTTTTTTATTTTTCAAACTCATAAGACCAGACACCGAAACATCCTCTACGGACACCGGCACTTACACCGCTGCACCCACCAGTCGTCCCGACCGGCGACCACCGACGCCGGCCGCCCAGTCCGGCAACCATTAAATTTCACAAAAAAAAAAAAAAAAAAAAAACCTCACCTAAACTATAGTTTGAACACCAGAAATTCCAGAAATCAAACAAACATAAAGGTACTAAAGAATGGGGAGAGACGCTGACTCGAACAGCCTTGAACCTCTCGCTGGCGTGGGGAGGCTAGCTCCGGCGAAGGGGCGTATGCAAGACCGGCTCGGACAGTGCACAGTCACATGAAAGCACATCAAAACATGAAGAAAGCAGACGAATTTCAACAACATATGCATAATCAAACATTAATCTGAGCTTCAAACATCGATCGGATAAAATATATTTCGGGGTTTCATTGAGGCATCTTGTTGAACACGTCATGCATTTCGAAAAATAAGTTCCCGATTTATATTCATGGCGAAACGAGCCTCGGTTTTGACATACAGATCTTGTCAGCATTATCGATAACAAATCATTCTTATTTCTATGTAAGGTGCTCAGGATCTTGCAAGGAAAAGGATGTTTCAGATCTCGGGTTCAGTGGGGAGTGCAAAATTGGGGTGTTTGTGTGACGGGCTCCTACCTGGTTCGGGGATGAAGCTTCCACCGTTGAATGGTTGCTGACAAAGCTTCGACGGACGATTGATAGCATCCGTTCTCGCCCAAGAACTGCGACTGAAGCTTTCGCCTGGCTATGGGCAGATTGGTGGCCGACGATCACGAGGGGTCCTCCACTCAAACTTCCTCCTCTATCCTTCCTCTTTCCTCTCGGTTTTCGCTGGTTTCCCTTAGCAGCAACCTCTCTCTCTCTCTCTCTCTCTCTCTCTCTCTCTCTCTCTCTCTCTCTCTCTCTCTCTCTCTCTCTCGCTTCAAAAACCAGAAAACCAGCAAGACTCCTTTCTTCTCCTGCAAAAACCAGCCCCCCCTCTCCTGCTCTCTTGCTCACCGTCCCTCAAATCTCTCTCTCTCCCTCCCTCGAGCTCTCCCTCTCTCTCAGCCAAAATCTGCGGAAAAACCAGAATCCCCCTTTGCTCTCCCTCTCTCCATCGCTTTCCCCACTTTTGCTCTTAAGGGCGATCGGCAGGCGCGCATGTAGAGAGGAAGATGCGATGTTGTGGATATTTGGAATTCTGATGCTAGGGTGATTTTATAGATTTTGGGAGGGTTTGTAAATTGGAATGCATGGAAATTAGATCTAGAGGTATGCGGAGTTATAAATGTTTTAAGAAGCTATAGAAAATGTCAAATGGTGGTAGTACTTTGTTTTATCTTTTACATGAATTTAAGCTAAATTTAGGACGGTCTAGTAAAATCAATTTACTTTGAATGTATTTCTCAAAAATTGAACATATAGTTAGTATATTTACTGGTCTTTCCTTGAAAGAACTTGAAGCTGGAAAAAGTATTATGGCTTTAGGGAGGGTCGTGCATCACCTAAACCCTATTAATTCCCAAAATTATGGCGTGAGCTTCATTGATTTAATATTTGCGAAATCTCTACCATCGAATGCGGCCAACTTCGGTTGAACTTGTCAAATCCAAATGGTGAGGTGTACTAAATTCACACGAATAATTTATGTGACATAGAACTCCTCGCGATTTGGACACACACTCACGTGCCATTTGCCTTTTGTTTTTTTTTTTTTTTTTTTTTGTAGTCCCCTTTCCCTTATGCTAGTCGGTTTGCCTTTTGTTTGCTCCCATCCATGCATAAAAAGAGGGAATTATGCTCCAATTTCAGAATCATGCAACCAAGTCACTAAATGGACACCATGAAAGAAGAGATAATAGATGGCGATGAGTACGATAACCTGCGCAATGCTATCATTATTAAGTCGTCAAGATATGATGACATCTTCAGTTGGATACCATCGCAAGTTTTTGATCTCAAGAAGAAACATAGCGAAACATCGAACAATCAACAATTGAAGATGCAAACGCAATATGAATTGCCTAACGAATCGAATCGGCACCCTCCCACGGCCTGTTGGTTCGGATCAGGGTGCGTGGAATCACATTTCCCAACACAGTCGGAGAAAGAACATTTGTTTGGGTCCAGTATCTGCGCACATGTCACCGCGTTTGCACGGGGCACCGCACACATGCCTGCATGTAGTGTCAATCGTCAAGATTCGTTTGAACATATTTGAAAAAAAAAAAACAAATTTGGCAATGGATGTGAAAGCAAACGAACCTGAGAAAAGGAGGGCTACAACTAAGATATGGGAAATGACAAGCTTCTCCATTCGCGTGAGAATCAGGCGTGTTCTTTGAATGGCTCTCTCGAACAAACAAGATAAGAAGTCGTATGTAGAGAGGAAGGTGCGATGTTGTGAAATTCTGATGCTTGGGGTGATTTTATAGATTTTAGGAGGTGTTTGTAAATTGGAATGTATGGAAATCAGATCAAATTAGATCTAGAGGTATATGGAGATTTAGGGAATGTAATATAAATCCTCTATTAACGATATTAGGATATTTACTTGATTATGAATATCTCTTTGGATTATGCCTATATCTTGTTTGAGAATGCATATCCTTGATCGATATGTTACATTCAATAGTTATCTCGTAAAGTCTACAAATAAAGTAATCTTCATTATGAATATCGAATTATATATAAAATCCTCAAATCTATCTTCCCCATTATGATTCTCCACTTCGTCCATGTTTTCTTAGAATTTAGCAGTTTGTTTGCAATTAAGGAAACGTTGAGGATTAATATTGGTCTAACAGTTATTAGCTTGCCTTATATGTCAGATACTACCCAGCCTGATTTAGGAAATAGTTGTCGGCCCAAAAATACAACGGCAACCATTTGAATCAAAGTTCGGGCAACCAAGAAATATAGTAAAATTTATTCAACCAAAGAAATATGAACAATATTCTAAATCCAAAGATTAAGTAATTTATAGTGGTTCGACTCTACATTTCACACTCGGGTGCATCTCTTATCTCATTTTTTATGTACAATATCAAATCCATGTTCAAGAAATTTCTCACACTTTGACACTATAGATGTTGGTGTGTTTTTAAGAACTTGGCGGCCTCGTTTGCAATTAAGGAAACGTTGAGGATTTAGTGTATTGTTCATATTTATTTGATTGATTTTTTTTTACTAAAATTATTTTTTTTTTCGTACTTTTCCTCTTTTTTTCTCTCCCGTTCTAGATCCGGGAGTTGTGCTCTCCGATCTAGTTTTAGATTTGAGAGTTTGAACTCTCCAAATCTAGTTCTAGACCAAGGAGTTCTTCTTTTTCGATTTAGATTTGGAAGTTTAACAATGTTTTCGGAAATTTGACGTCTCGTATTTTGTCTGCATACAAATCTTCTACCTCCAATTTCAACGATGATCGCAGGAACTTCTCGCTAAACTATAAAAATTTGCTCTTCCAAAGATTAGATCTATGTCAATTCAATCTATTTTGGTTGTCTCTGGCGATGGTGTAGAGGAAGCCGAACCTAGACACGCACCACCATAATTATTGAAGAATGAATTTTTGGCGTGTGCTCATCACTGATGATGATACAAGATCTAGTGATTGGTCGCCAGTTATTTTGCTTGACAGATCTGTTCTTTTGCAACGAGCGTGTGCTTAACCCTATCGGTGCTTTGTTTTTTTTTTTTTTTTTGGTAAAGATCCTATCGGTGCTTTGTTAATCCTTCTTATTTTCTAGATTTTGCTTTGTTTTGTAGTGTTTTGGCCTTTGCTCTACTTTGATTTGCTTAAAAGTCTATGTATTTCTCATCTATCCTTTTAAGCCATGAATACAATTTTTTTCAAAAAAAAAAAAAACAACTCAAAGTCTTAACATCTAACATTTTTCTCCTTTGAAAAATATTCACATAATCAAATTCCCCCTCAAAATAACTTTCTATTTTTATTTTTGAATATGCTTCTTTGCTACCAAAAACAACCTTTGATCCATAAAAAACTTCCTTAGGAATCAAAATCTTCCAGAATAACAGTTTCTTGCAATATGTCCAAATTTACCATAACCATAACATGCATGAGATGCGAACATGACTGACCACGATCATTCCTCTGAGTAAAATCATGTCTCAGTAACATAATTTATTTTGTGCTTCTCATAACTCCTTGAAAGGAAGAGCTCCACTCTTAATTTTCTTTTTCAAAACCTCATATTCATTTGTCGAATTTTCAAGATCAATTTTAACAGACTCATTTCTTTTTTAAATCAACGTTCTTTCTTTTTTACAAGTGACCCGGCTTTTTCCTTTCCTTTTTGCCTTTCAGATCCTTTGATTTGAGCTTTAAGCACTCATTTCTCAAGAGACCTGGCTTGCTCCATTCAAAACATATTACATTCTTTCAACAATTCAAATAATTTAATTAAAAATTTTATCTGTAAGAAATTGCTGAATTTCCTGGTAAGCTCCGATGGCGGCATCGCTTTGATCTCTAGACTCCTTGTCACTATGAAAAGATTTGCATTTTGCATAATATTAAAATTGATGAATTAGGAACAATAACTTATGCATTAAGTTTTACAAAAATTTTAGTCAAGACTTATATATATATTATTCTAATTAGAAATCAGAATTAAAAGATAGTGGAAGGGACCAAAGGGTGTTCCCTCCGTTGATAGACAGATACTAATAATTCAAAGATGGTGGAGGAGGATTGCGAGGTCGGATGAGGAGGAATTTGACCAAACTTTATTCTTGTCGACTAAGCTTATTAATCGTTGATACCAACCCAGAGTTAGTCAATTTTGTCATCGACAATAAAATTGTAGACAAAAGGTGATTGGTTCGGTGGATATTGATGAGGTATATGAAGGCGTAATAAATTTGAATATTGTTGCGTAATTAACATATAAAAAAATTCAGATTTAAAATTTCGAAGGAATTGGTAGGACCGTCGCTCTGGCTGTTTGGTTAACGTAATTTTGTTTATGAAAAGTTTGCTATAATCTATCAAAATCTTAGACATTGCAAATGTTTCGTGTCTCTTTCACATCTCCCCCAGCATGATATTTTTGCATCTACAATTTATTTCAGTTGGGTAACTAAGTCAATGGACAAATTGCAACCATCTGACGGCCACCATGTAAAATCATTCTCGACTTTGTTTTACATGCATGTAAAATCCAACCAATAAATCAAAGATAACAGTGACGACTTGGCTATTAATCCGGCACAAAAGATCCTCGTACCGACATACTTGGCTCTTAATGATGGGGGTGAGCGATAAGCTTTTCTTCAATCTTACATGAAGAAGGAAGAATATATCATACAAATGACGTTGGGAAGCCACGGATCTTAGTAATGCAAAATGTAGACGTCCTACTCCGAAACCAGAAGTCCACTCGTCTGGTCAATCGAGTGAGTCTTGGTCCGAACATAACCGCGTGCGAGCTGGAAAGCTCCAGTCCCTCCTGTAATCGCCATCTCCCTCACCTCGAGCGCCAAGCTGTTCCTTCCGAGCATACTCAAGAGTGCTCCCGTTGAACTTGCCTTCGCTGAACACTAAGTTTGCGGCCATCAACAAGGCTGACCCGGACTGCGACATTGATGACGTGAGGCCTTGAGCCTGGCCAACAAGCTTTGAGCCTGCGTCAGGGCCCAGCTTCAGCATGTCGTCGATCACAAAGACAGCGCCGAAGGATGTGGCCGACTGGCTAGAGGTCGGGGCGGAGGCTACTTGTATGGCGGTGAAGTCTGGGCCAGTGAACACTTCGTGCAAGTAGAAGTGGAGGCAGCTTAGCTTCTCCGATCTTGTTAGCGCAGCTTCGAACGACAGGCTGCGGGCGGATGTTTGGGATCGTGCGGCAAAGATGGTTAGAGGGAAGAAAAGCGTGATGAGGATGAGTATGGGTAGAGATCTGGCCATAGTGTGGTTGGCCTGGGCGTGTTCCACGTTTCAAAGTTCGTGAAGCGTTTTAGTTTTGGTGGATAGTCTCGAGGTTTTATAGAATGAACTACTGCCATGAATGAACTGTTTCAAAATAATGCAGTACTAATCATCTGGATTCTATGATCTGATCAAAGAAAAAAGTTATCCATTTCGGGGGAGGTACATAAAGTAGATCTACTGATAGGTAGAATTTGGGCAAATTCTCAAGAAAAAAGCTATCGATTTCAATGTTGACATAGAAAATTTTTAATAATATTTTATTATTTTTATAATTTTTTTCTTTCATTTCTTCTTCCTTTTGCTAGCCGGCCATGGCCAAGTGGGCTAGCCAGCCACAAGCGAGGCTCAATGAGGGCTGGCCTCCCCAAATCTGGTGAGGGCAGCCTTTGCTGGGGCTTGCTCTCGTCCAGGTCAAATTTGGTGAAGAGACGCAAACTGTTAGGCTTGTGTAGACCTTCGCTATTCTCTCGCTTGCTTCTGTTGCTTCCCTTGTTCATTTTCTAGGGTTTTCTTCCATCCATCTTTAGGAGCTTAGTAGCCAAAAGGCGATTGATGTTGTGATTGAAACTTGAGGAGGTTCAATGTGTTTAGTCGATCAGGAGTGTGATAATTCTTGTAATAGGTCAAATTTGCTGCAATGTGATTGGAGAGAGCAAGTGTCGCGACCTACTCCTTGGGGAAGGGAATAGGTTTAAGGGGCATTACCTAGAGGACAAGGGTACCGTCCATAATTAGACACGAGCTTTCCCAAGTCCATACCTTACGCAACATTGAGGTAAATATAAGAATTTTATAATAAGAAATAGCCACTATCCTATTAAGGTCCGTTAGAAACCAAGTGAGGCATACGAGTATACTTCATTTCCTACGTAATAATAAAATCTAGGAGCAGGAACTTGATTACACTAATTAGCCAATTAGTGTATTTTCGATACTTAATATTGTTCATTTAAAAAAAATATTTTTGTCGAGTAATTTGGATTAATTTTATACCAATCCACTAACACATCTGGTAATCATGTGGGTACACAATCATTAAAACAATAATCAACAATCAAGGAAAGCGTTAAATAAATTGAATAGATTTAACATATCAAATAGGGAGCATGCCATCTCTAACTAAGCTAAAGGAATGCCATAGTCAACATAATGAAAGTGCACAATCAAGGGCATTCATTTTTAATGAGAAAGACTCCCCAAAAATACTTTTTAAGCTATTTTTCGAGAAATTAAAATTTTTGAAAATTTTCTTGAATTTTTAGGAGTTTTCTCAAATATTTTTTATACTTCTCTGAATTTTCTAAGAAAATATTTTTATGGATTTTTTTTTCAAAATTTTAATGTTTTTCCGAATTTTTAAAATTTTTTTAATGATTTTCTCAAATTTATAATTTTTCACTGATTCTCGAATTTTCTAAATTTTTATTATTTCCTAAGATTTTTTATCATTTTCTGAATTTTTAATAATTCTCTTAAAATAATTTTCCGATTTTTTTTTTTTTTAATTAATTTATTATTATTATATTCGGGGAACGGGTTCACACTGTTTACCCGATTCGACTTGCTGACTCGATCCAAACCTGGATCCGACCCCAGTCGAATTAAAAAAAAACGAAATTTTTCTAATTTTTTTTTAAATTATTTTTCTTTCTTTTTCTTTTTTTGTCTTTTCCCTATTTTGTCCTATTGCCTGCACCTTCTTCTTCCTTCGGCCACCCTCAGCGCCCAATGCTTTCCTTCTCTGCAAGTTCATCTTCT